>CM022949.1:13259037-13859037 GCA_012931725.1 Litsea cubeba | reverse complement strand
GGTGTCATGCAGGGCTGCCAATAAAAACCACAGGTGCTGAAAGATGATTTTTTACCTGTTGGCGTCCTGAACAAACAAAAGCAGTGCAGGATTGAGGGCTGGCCTTGTGGATAAGGCGCCTGCTCCCCATAGCTCCCACAAGGTTTCGAACCATGGTGTGAGCCCATTACTTCCTATGACCTAGCCACTGGGCCAACCCAGCAAAAAAAAAAAAAAAAAAAAAAGGGAAACCATTCTAGATTAAAGTTGTGGACCGAAAAACTTCCCATAGGAGACCAAAACCCAGTGCTCAAAACTTACAAGTCATGGGTAAACAAGATTTAGAAAGTGGTCTTATTGATAAAATTTAGTAAGAATTCAAAATATAACACATCTATTTTACTTGGTCCCATGCCTATTTTTTAAGGCCCATAAAAAATTGAGTCGACACTCCAAAGTGGGCTTTATTGATCATTTTGCACCAGTTTGAGAATGATGCCCCCAAGGCAGTTGATTTAGATGCAACCCTGGCAAAATCACTGGAAGCCTGATTAACCCCGAGGTAGACAGATTACAGCAAATATTTTTTTATTGCAACCCAGCTACTAGGAACATGGGCCAGACCAAAGATAATCCAAACACAGCGTTTTAAGCTATTGATCCTAATAATCAAGCTTGACCTACCCTGTAAGCCTAAAAGCCAGGCCACGGAACAGGCCAGTGGTATATTATTCAGGTGATTTGTGTTGAATTTACAGGAAGATATGGGTCATAAAGTCTGCCTTCAAGCACAACCCAGACCAAGCCCATATATGAGCCAAAACCAAAGTTCAGGACCATGTAAAGGTCATCTTAAAGTGGTCATCTGGACTAATACCTGGGTAACGAAGGTCTGTCTACCTCAAGTGTAACATGAGCCACAGGCTAGTTCAATTACATGCTCAGCCGAAGACTATTTTTCCCATTGGGCCTAATGTGACCCATCTTTAAATTTTCTGCGACCCGTCTGGGACTAGGACCAATTAGATAATGCAAGGTGCCATGAAGAATTATTGGATGAGGTGTATCATTTCAAGATAATCAAATTTGGGTCAGTGGCTGTAAGAGATTATGAGGGATTTGGATTTATCAGAAGTGATCCCATAGACTCCTCTGATGTACGTTTGGCTCGAATTTTACCTGAATTTAAGCTCAGTGGTCATCACAATCTTGAGAACCAGGAAAGGACCAAACGGAAAGAATGCACATGGGCTAGCCCGAGCCCCATTCCACTGGATTTAAACTTGTGCTTTTAGGCTCATGGGCCGGAATAGGCCCAGAATTCTTGATCAATTGTTAAATGGGCCTGGAATCAGCTTATGTATGCTTGGAGACACAGCACTACCTGACATATTTAGAATAAAAAGTTGATATATATATATATATAAATATATTGTGTGAATTCATGACTGGGCCTGGGTTTGACTTCCATGTCCATGGACTAGATTTCGGACTAAATATTAAGGACAATAACCAAATGGGCCAGGCTCAGACAAGCTTTGGCCTGGACATGAACAGCCCTAGTGTGTATATAGATTAAGGTGGAGCTCATTGCACGAAATCAGAAAGTGAGAGCATACTCTGCTTGTAAATTAAAGTAGCAACTATAAGTAAATTCCCTGTAATAAGTTTGCTTTTGTAACACCCACCTACATATTGAAATGGGCCTTTTCCAATATGGGCTTGTTTGTTTGCACATGAATTGAATATATAGGAATTCATGGTCAGATGGGCTCCAACAAGGAATTTTAAAAGAGGTGAGAGGTGAAAGAGTTAATGTAGAGATGGAGATGCAATCGCTATTTTAGGATTTAAATTACTGGGGTGATAGATTTCCCATTGTGTCTTGGGTCATTTTCCTTTAAAGAGGAATAAGTTGACTATTCAATTTTTTTTTTTTTTTGAACTCACTTCTTTCTTCAATTCTGCATTAAGAAAAAACAAAATCTCACCATCCTATTTATTCAGTTACAGTATTACACCAAACAAACATGGCCGGTTTATTTTATGCATGAGAGGTTTTAAATTAAGCTACTTGAAGTAAAATATATTTTTGTGTGTACATCTATGGTTGTTATATGGGCTGCTTAAATTATGAATGGTGAACCCCAATTTTAAAAGGAGTGAGTTTTATGAACTTTTCATTATATATATAGCGCCTTCTTGTTTGGCATATTTCTGATAGAAGCTCTTGACAGCAATGACTGATGCTGATATTTAGAATTCTGAATTTTCTATTTGAATGGTGATAATTCATAAAGCAATCATGTAAAATGTCACTTTCGACCTATAGATTTTCAAAACTTCAGTTTTTAAAATGCCATATTGTACTTGAACATTTGGGAAATCAGATGGGAGACAACATTTGAGGAATTCATAAAACCACCAAACAAGAATTTTGAATTCTTACAAACACACAGGCCCATACAATTTAAAGGGCATGTTTCTTTGCTAGAATTCCGGATAGGGATTTTGTAGTTCTTGTCATGACTTCTCTATTCCTCTAGTAGAGTTTAAATAATCTTTTGAATATTAAAATTAGGCATTTACAAATCCACACCACACTATAGCATTTTCAATTATGGAACCACAGAATTCCAGGGACACTCCAGTTTTAAAGTTATCCCTATGTACCAAAATTTCTAGAGGTTGACCCCACATTGTTTTTCTTAAAGGTGGGCTCCATTTTTGTGAAATTTTAGTGGAGCTCGACATACTCTAGTTTTAAAGTTATTCTATGTACCATGATTTCTAAAGGTGGGCCCCACGTACAATAATTTCCAAGTGGGTCCACATTGTAAGTTCTAAAGACGGGCCCAGCTTGTAATTGCTAAAGACGTATCCCATTTTTGCAATTACGAAAGGTGGGTCATATGTACCACAATGCCTAAAACTGGTGTAATTCTACTTTTAATTTCTAATAGCTATGAAGAACAAAATTTATGATAGATCGGCATGGAAAAATAGAATTCGTGTTGCCGACCCTAACATAGTTGGGACAAGGCTTTGATGATGATGATGAAGAAGAAGAACAAAATTCATGAAATTCAAGTTGTGTTAAATATAATTCTCAAGCAAGAATTACAAACATGAATGAAAAAAGGAATTCAAGCATAACAAAATTCAGGTCATTTCAAAATCTAGCTAGCATTTAGAATTTTCAAACATCGACAACACATGAATCCCAATAATTTTTGTAAAAAAAAAAAAACAGCCCATGAGCCAGGATTACCTAATGCAAGGCACCATAAGAAAGATATAACTTGTATTCAAAACATAAGGCCTAATTATTCATCACATTTCTTTCACCTTTTCAAGGCATGAGTGGTATTTTCCCAAATACAAAAAGGCATGAGTGGTCTGTACAAAGCATGTTTTGAGCATAACTGATATCTTTTTCACTTATTTGATATTTACTTTACCTTACTTTACATGCAAATAAAATAAACAAGCTCAAGATTACATTTTTCTCTCTCTCTCTTTCTCTTTTCATTTAAGCGAAAGAAGTATCGATGCAGGCATTTTGTTTTGAGATGGCAGTAGGACTCTTTTTATCTTTAAAAGCTCTGGTGGTCGCTTTCTTTTAGATTGAGAAGAAACATAACACTTACAAACAGAAGATTGATTGCTCTGTCCAGCCCCAGCTCAACAAAAATCCAAGAACACCCATGTGCACAAACGCGTAAAAATCCATTCACATACATGCACCCATCCAACAAAAAGGAGACACAGATAAAATGAAGGAAGAAGACAATGAATGTTGGCTGTAATTACAACATTAGCATGTGCCTTCCCTATCCTAAGAGGGGTTACTCGCTGTCAAAGATGAACCCATTTCTCATTTTGGAATTTCTAATAGCCTAGAAAGCTTAAAATAGGAACAAAGGACAGCCCATTAGGTGACCAATGTTTCATTGATTTCATAGCTTTAGAAGCTAAGGGCCTAAACCTTCTAGAGAAGAAAATAATTACATCATACATCAACTTAGTTGGCAAAAAGATTCCCCTTTTTTCTAGCAATGGATGTTTTCGTTTCATCAACCATCTGGATATCACCCACGGCCAACACATCTGACTTTGACTCATGAAACTTCTTTCAAGTCTTTTGCTTCCATTTTAATTATCTGGCCTTTGTCTTGTTTTGTTTCTTATTCGATCTAATTAACATGCACTATGATTGTTCTTTAATCTTACTTTACTCTCCAAATTTACATCCCCATTTCAACTGGGGTTCGAATCAAGATGGCAAGGTTCCATGGTCTTGTTTGGGATCGAGAAACATATTTAAAAAAATTGAGATGTGTTATTGTATGCATGGGATTGAATTGTACACAAGGTTACAAGTTATGCCCGCAGATCATAATGGTAAAAGAAAAAAGCAATACAATCTTAACTCCTTGATTCAAAGAAAGAAAAAATCAGTACTTTATTTTATAGATTGGAAATGCTAGAGGACATAGTAATCTTTGAAAGAAAGGGACTTTGGATAAAAGGATTAAAGTGAGGTGTAAAGTGTGAGATGATCAAATTTCTCCAAATATGTGTTTATTCTATTTTTAGAGGTTACTTGCAGTAGGTGATTGAAACTCCTGTTTACCCATTTATCATTTTCACAAAAGAGAGTCAAGAATCTATGCATACGATCATTGCACTGCATAATTTCTGCCCAATACAGGTTTCGGTGTAAAATCCCATTATCACCCTTTACTTTTGCAACTCTTAATCTGAATCGTTTAAATTTCTTATTGATCCACTAATGAACCCAAAATGATTATGTTTATTTTCGTTTCTTAAAGTTTTGTATAGTTTGAGATCTATGAAAATCTTACATATATATATATAGTTTACTCATGTGATAAAAGTGCTTTTAAATAACCATGGTAAGGTGTTTCATATGTTTAAATTTTACATTTGCAAATCACATTTTCATATCTCATCCATGAAGAAAAACAACCCAAAGAATATTTGCTGATAGAATTAATGTATGCATTGCTTCAAATAAGATTGATTGAGAAAGCAAACCTCAATAAGATAACTTTAAATAGTTGGGATTAAGTCTACTGATGTTGATGTTGTCTAGATCGTGTACCTTTTGTCCTTTTTTCCCCCATTCACTTGCACTAGGGGGAATATGGAGAGATCAGGATGAAGAGAAATCACTCTCCTACAACCATGTTCGAAAATAAGTTTTTGTTATCGACAAGATGACGACGACGATGATGCTATTTTTTTTACTACTATATTTCTTTCCTCACTGTCACCTTTCCTCACTGTCACCTTCAAATATCTTATATGCTCATTAGCACATATCCAAATGTACATGGCAATATCGAGATATAAGAGAGAGAGAGAGAGTTTTCATGTACGTAGATAGATGGACATAGGATTTTCATGTACTCATGGTCCATTCTTTAAAGATTGTATGCTTGTACCAGGCAGGCATGACTTTATTTTCTTTAACCTTCTCTCTCGCCTAACAAAATCTGAAATGCAAACAGAAGGCCCCTCAAAATTAAACTGATGTTCACAACACAACTAATTTATCTCATAAAGACATTCTTAATGACTTAAGTCTAATCTATTATACATTTGTGTAAGTTTGTAATTAACATATAAATACAACTCGACTTAAAAAGCTTTTAACATGGCTGCCTTTCATTAATGAAGAGTTTTATAGCCATGATTATGAAGGGATCTTTATTTTTAGTACGAATCATTTGCAAATGGTATAAGCAGCCCGACTCGAACCATGCCAAATATGCCTAGCTGGGATGAAAAGATCTTTTTCATGGATTACGTTGGGGAAAAATCAGTCCCAACAGATAACTCATTACAAATAAAGGGATTGTATCAGTTGATGTAGCTAAGTTTTTATCTAAACCTAATCCATGATTAGGCCTTTTCATCTCCATATTTCTGCTAATATACTTCCATTGAGGTGAGCTCCTATTTCCTCTTCCCCACTTTAGTGTTGCATTTTGTGAGGTCATCTTCAGTTATCCTTAATGCAAACAAAACTCCGTCCCTATATAATGTATCACATTTCTCCCTCCAATAGTTCAAATGTAATGAGGTACATATGGATAAAAACAAAAAAAATATAAAAAAAAATTGTTATGAGATACACATCAAATGCAGGGATATACACTTCACAAAGTAGTCAGTAGGTGGGTTTAAGATGTTTAATTATGACATCCTATTGATTGCTCACCCCTTTTGAACAAACACCTCCAAAAAAATAATTTCTATCTCTCTTCATTAATTTCTATAGGTGATTAAAAATGAAGTACCAAGGTGAATATCCAAAAATGACCATAAAATAAACTCTTCACTTTTAATGAAAATTGAATCAAAGTAGTGGTTGACATAGAAAGTTTTCTTTGGGGAAAGGCACTATAAAAAACTCTTTTGCTTGCGGGGACCATATTTAAAAGCAGGGATTTGATCCAGTGAGAACTGTTCTCATGGAGTCACCGTGAGAACTTTTTTGTGGGGCCCACTGGGGGTCTCATTTTGGGATGAAACTGGTGGGGATTGAAATATCTATATGGGACCACCATGAATATCAAGTTTGGCCCCAATCCCATGCTCCTAACCCCTTCATCCATGACCGACAAGCTTAGTTCATTCATATGGGTATATAGTCGATCCAACGGTCCAATTCATTCACATTGGTACCAAACCTTGGAGTGTGTGACTATCAAGGGGGTCCCTATCTATTGCAAGATTTGGATTGGGTGATAGGTGGGCTCCACCCATAGTTCTCACCTGATCATTTCCCTTTAAAAGCATCGCAACCTCTCCTAAATTAAGTATTTTTTTTTAGATTTCTAGGGGTCTATTGCCAACATTGCCCCCCTAGTCCTACGCACCCCTGAATCAAAGGAAGATGGAAATGAATACCAATTCATCACCCTAATTAGAATCCTATTTGCATCTTCACCTTATTTCCTTTACTCTTCACCTCATTACGTTTACACCTCACATCTTTAATAATCATTTAATCTCGCTCATTTCACTAAGACTCTTATGTATTTTATGCAAACAAACAAGACCTAAATATTAACATAATAGTGTACTAATTTCTTAATTTATACATCCTCATACTAGAAAGATTACAACTGTTTTAGTCACAAAGCATCACATTTCTACTATTGGAATATTTATAACTTATACGGGAAAGATCTTGTGATCAATAGGTTAGCACATATTTTGTAGTAATGTCCTCGATTGCGCAAACTTCTTTCCTCTAAATAATAAAACTTTCTTACAACAATATAAGTAAGCTATGTAGGACAAATCCATCAAACGTAACCCTATCTGGCCTTAGAAACTTCATGGAAAATAGATAGTAAAGAAGATTTTGGTTGACTTATTTTTCTTACATGTTTGTTTTCTTTGGCGTATTCCCCCTCCCCCACCCCACCCCCCTTTTAGAAACTTCATGGAAAATAGATAGTGAAGAAGATTTTGGTTGACTTATTTTTCTTACATGTCCATTTTCCTTGGCTAAGCACATTCCCCCTCCCCCACCCCACCTCACTTTTAGAAACTTCATGGAAAATAGATAGTGAAGAAGATTTTGGTTGACTCATTTTTCTTACCCCACCCCCACCCCCACCCCCACCCCAGCCCACCAAAAAAAAAAAAAAAAAACTTCGAGAAGGAAAAACAAAAAATAACCTCCACTTGAAGATCCCTTTGAATCCAACTTTATTTCATTTTTCAAATGGCGAATAAACATCGACAATCATCAGATTGACCAAGAGTTTATAATGTTAATATCTAAACTTTTTGAAGTTTTTAAAATCAATACAAATGATCACAAGACCCCCATTTTAGTTGTTCATCTAATTAGAGTCTAATCATCCTAATTGATGTACACTAGCAAAACCCCGTGGATAACCACGAAACCACCAAATGCACAGACTGATATGAATTATTTTTAATAAATTTATTAATTAGTAAACTTGTGAGTCCTTTTTTTGTTGCTAATTTGATCTTTATATTTTTTTTTCCAAATGTTTTATTCTTTAGGTGAGGAATGAATTGATTAAGAAAGATCAAATGATCATAAACCTAACAAATTGACCTAATATATTTAAGTGTGACCAAGATGAATGGGCTCCATCATCTCTATTCTAACCGTTCATAAAATCATATGATGCGGGCTGTGACCCATTAATTGATTGATAAAGATCAAATGATCATAGACCTCTCAAATTGACCAAACCTAATCTATTTAAGTGGGACCCCCAAGCTGAATGGGGTCCACCATCTATATTCTAACTATCCATAAAAACATATGATGCGGGCTGGGACCCATGAATTGCTTGATAAAGATCAAATGATCAAATAATCATAGACATCACAATTTGACCAAACATAACCTATTTAAGTGGAAACCCCCATATGAATGGGATCCACCATCTCTATTCTACCCATCCATAAAATCATATTATGCGGGATGGGACCCATGAATTGATTTAAAAAGATTAAAGGATCAAATGATCGTAGACCTAAAAAATTGACCAAATATTTTTAAGTGGGACCCTAATTATGGAGAGGTTTTAGGATTATTATGGTTGGTAATAGAGATCATTGAGAGATTTTAGGATAATTATTATTGGTAATAGGGATATCATTGAGAGATTTTAGGATAATTCAAATTCTAATCAAGCAATTTCTATTTTCTAGCAGAATACCATTATAGGCTGGCTGCTGCCACGTGTCCCTCTCGAAGACATGCCACGTGTCCTCCTCCAGGAAGTCTCATGAAGTGTATACATCCCTTTAGTAATATAGCAGCCACGTGGCCCTCTCGAAGACATGCCACGTCTCCTCCAGGAAGTCTCATGAAGTGTATACATCCCTTTAGTAATATAGATTCCAAATACATACCTTTTCTTGTCTAGTTGCATCTCCCTACTCTCAACACACGTGTGAACACGGTAAGCCATATTTCAACTTAGGGTGATTGGATGATCTTCACTGTTAGATTTCATTAATGAAAAAAGATTAAAAGGCTGTGAGAATTTGACTTGGGGGCTTGATTCATTGCATAATGCCAGTAATTGGTTTGGTAGAAACAATGCTAGCTAGTGACATTAAACATAATGAGATCTGATAAGAGATTCTAATCTAGGGTTGGTTCTGTTGGGAAAGATACATCCACCAGCTGCCAAAGAGTGGGCCCCACATATCAGGTCAAAGATCATATAAAGTTGAACCTTAACTTACTACTAAGCAGCTTTCCGACCTTTCGTCATCCCTAGATAAACAAATGGCATCCTGAGCTGATGTGGCACTTGGCAGTGCCTTGGCCTTCAGCTATGTGGGGCCCACCCTGGTGGAACCAATTTTCCAAATGTCCAATCTGGATACACTGAGAAAAAAAAAATCAAAACTGGAGCCTGTTTTACATTGAATGTAGACCTTTGTATTGCATTTCTTTCCAAATATCTATTTACTGTTTAGAGGCCTTCCATCAAAGGAATTGCATTAATCCATCTGGTGGATCACAGATTTGTGGGACCCACTTGTGGAAATCAGGCTAACAGGACGGCAGTGGATAGTGTGGGCATGGTTGAGTCAAGAAAGAAGAGAATCTTCTATGCTACAGTATATTTCCTCCATGTCTTTTTGTGTACTACCTCTACCTAAGTGGGGGATACACTGAAGATTTCACCCCATAACCTTTTTCCTTTTTATGGAGTTTTGTAAAGACTTCTCTATCCATACATACACAGTACTTTTGGCCTCTCCCAAGTCCAATGGTGGTGAATTTTGTTTTCAACCCATTTTGGTTTGGTTTCCAAGTTGAAATGTACTTGCCAATTCAAAATTTTGGAAAAATAACTTAATTTCATGTTTCATAAAAAATATAACAAAAAAATAATATATGTTGGGAAATATGAAAATACTTTATATAAAATAACATATCAATTATATGTTTAATATATTCGACCAAATCAATAATGCTATATGTTATTGCTACATGACAAATGAGTAATTTTTGGGATTTAAATCTTTAATCTTAAGTGGTCCTATTAGTGGGTATAAGTAAAAGAAAAATAAATTGGATACCCAAGACAATTTAGTGCTTTTTTTATGATGAAAAAGTTTGGATTAAAACTCGTATTTCGGTTTGTACTATCTTAAAAAATGCGTTGATGATTTCGGCCAAAACAAACCCAAAATGCTCACTCCTAGTTCTAGAAAGTCTCCACACCAGTTTGTGTATTTTGAAGAGCAAAACTGCCAAGGATTTCTAAATGATCCGAACTAAGTTCTCATGTCCCAATGATTTGCAATCCCTGGATACTACAGTTGTTGTACAAGATTACTCTATCATGTTAGAAAGTCGACGTTAATTTTCCTGCTAGAATGGATTCTTCGCCGCATCCAAAAGTTAGATGCCAATCCAAAACTCTCCAGCAAGAGCTTGACTTAATCCAAACTCTTATAGAATCACAAATTAAGGCATTAAACAGGAGATGATCGATTGCGAATCAAGCAATTACTTAATTTGGCCGACATGGGCCTGTGGCAGCGGGTCATACAATTTTTAACTCCCACAAACGAAAATGTGGCTTTGGGCCCACAAACTAAATGAAGTAAGAAAGAAAGATCGTAATTCTAAAACTCAGTACTTGCCCCAAGTGACTTTTTTTTTTTTTGGTAAATTGCCCCAAGTGACTTGGGTGGCCGATAAATCCAATAACACTGTCAAGTCATACTAATTTGACTCAGTGCCCCTTAAGTCAAGTCAGCTCTGGCAATAAAGTGCAGAACTGTTGGTCTTTTGGATTAGGCCTGAGAGATCTTTAGAGATCCGACCTTTGGCTCTCTGCTCCTGTATTTGCTTCTCAACAGACTACTTGCATGACTCTTATTGCTTCTCAACAGTGATGTAGTAAATATTGGTTAATCAAGTAGACTGTTGGACATGGCCTATCTATTGATGGTCCATTGATTCAATGGTCCCATAGACTGAACGAAGTGTCCCAGTTGTAAGCAATTAGGACCAGTGCTTAAATAGAGAATTAATATAGATCTGGAATTGGGGTAGTAGAACATGAGTTGACATGGGATCATCGTACACCATATTCATTGCTAATGCCTAGTACTTTTTTCAAACTGGCATGATTTGCATTGAGTAATTTAGTGAGAACATCATATCTTACAGCCTATTCTTTTGGTTTTCACCTTTGAAATCATGACAAAAGGGAACATATTCTATCAGCCTGGAGCTATTCATTGGCATCTTTACAAAACATAAAGGCCCTTTAAAGCTGTCCATGGCAGCTATACTTTTGATTTTAAATAATCTCCCTCTCTCTCTCTACCCCCCACACACACAAATTTGCACAGTAGACAAAAATTAATTGGGCCCAAACATTGCATTATGAAATGTGTAGTACATGAGATTCTAAAAGTCACTAGCTAGGGAATTGAAATGGAACCCTTAAAACTGAAATCATCTAGTGATAAAAGGGGACCATGGTGCCATTACATGTAAATTTTATTCAATTAATGCTAGACTCCTCTTGAATCCTTCCTAGCATATGATAAACCGCAGTGGCTATTTCATCAACGGTCGTGAGCCCGCAATTCTCTTCAACCTGCTTAATTGTAGAAGCCCTGATTAGTAGGATGTTCGATCATGTCAATATTATAACAAATACAAAGGGTCTAAGAAGGCTTAATTAAGTTTACCAACTGACCTTAACACTGAAAGAGTAGAGGACCATTTCTCCAAAGCTGGTCACATTGAGATGGAGGACAGTGAGATGAAGGTTTTGGAGCCCGGCTACCATCTTCAAGAGCTGCTTCGGTCGCCGCTTGGAGAACACTTTGAGATTGGCATGGCTTTCGACCATCGTCACTTCGATGTCAGCGATCGCTGAATGGTTCTCGGCCACTGCTTCATTTGTTGAACTGCGGTTGGTCGAGCTAGAGTACTGAGGGAAGGTGAAGAAATCGGCGAAAGGTGAGGTGAGCCCTGGTTCGGATTGTTGGGTCATTCTCTTCTGTGCTTCAAGAGATTGGAGGAGTTGTTCCAGCTCCTTAACGAAATTTATTGCCCCACCTACGATGGAAGCTTGGTCACCCTACCAAAACCCAAAAAGAGAGAAAAACATGAGCTGTTGTGCTAATAAATTAGAGAGAGTCGTGACCTTTATCATGTATAAGAAGAAAAAGATAACAAGATGCATTTTAAGAATGTTGCATGCGTGTATTTTGGTGCATGGTGCCCTTGGTGAGGAATTTCTAAGTATCAAACTAGGATTGAAATAGATGTCATGTAAAGTGTAAACCTATTTTAAGGAGTCCGGGTCCTTTGACGCCAGTCCCCTTTGCCCAGACATATATATTCATCAATAGGGCCACCAAAACAATAAAAAAAAAAGATCATAGTACCCATGTATTGACTATTGAGGCTGGGCAAATTTCACCCCAATATTAATTAGACCCACCTCATGATTGTTCAAATGTAAAATACAAGTATACAAGTAAAAGAAAAAAGTTCAATGATGGCCGAACTCTAATTCAAATGAAAGTTTTCTAAGAACTCTCTGAGTGTATATGCATAGCAAGACTGATGTTGAGCGGTTAGGATTTCATAGGTAAGCCCGCTGATGGATTTATATTGATGGAGAAATCTCTGAGGCCTATTTAGGATGCTAAACCCAGAGCAGTCTCTCTTAACTCTCATTAAGAACATGCATGTTGACAAAAACAGCCTCTTAATTCTTAAATAATGCAATTATACTTGTGTGGAAACAAATGGACTTATGCTGAGACCCATTAGGCCAAAATGCTACAGCTTTCCTTTCTGTGTCTACACGGTACCTACTTTGATTCTCTCATTTTCATTTCTCAAACAGGTTTGAGTAGAGAATCAAATCACAGAGGAAAAGCATAAGGAAAAGAAAAAATGACAAGACAAAAGACAAACAACATCAATCAAAGGCAAGATAATTTGTATGGCCGATTGTCCTCCATTAACAAATGGGCCCATATACCATAGTTGTATGAAAGTACTTTTGTTTTCTTGCAATGGGGTTCTTTCCCTTTTGTATTTTATCATACCATCCCATAAAATATTCTCTCCTGTAAACCAAACGGAACTGCAGATTTAAGGAAAATGTAACCAGAACAGTATACTTGCAACATAGATGAAAGGCAGGACATCTAATGAAAGCCACAAATAATGCATGATTATATGAAAATCAAACAATTGGGTATACAGGATCATTTAGGGGTAGCACTAATAGATGATAAATTAAAACATACTCATTTGAGATGGTTTGGAACGCAAGCCAAAGATAAGGTCAAAAAAGGACATGGATGAGAATAGTAAGGATACTAATGAAATGAAATTTATTCCAGGATTTGGAGCTGACCCTAACATAGTTGGACAAGCCTTTGATGATGATGATGGAAATCAAACAATCAAACATGTAAAATTCTGGTGAGAGAGGTGTTTCGATGGTAGAGGCTCCTCGTTTCAAGAGGCTCCAGGTGACGACTTGGTGGTGTCCGGGCTTTCGGGTGGGAGAGGCTTTGGGTGCAAAGAAGTGATGTTCGTTATGATATATTAAGTGAAGGTCGGGGGTTTGGAAGCTACGAGAGCCACACAAAGTGCGGCTGTAGTGGTGGATTTCCCTCGTTAGCGATCAACCCCTAGCGGGGACTTAACTTGAAAAAAAAAATAATTCTAGTGAGAGAGAGAGAGAGAGAGAGCAGACCCTTTGAACATATGAGGGTGGCATCAAAGATCTGAGCACTGCAAGATACTCGTTCATCTGCTTCCGACGGTTGCGCTCGACGACAATGTGGGTCATTCTCTGGTTCTCCACTTCTTCTATGTTCTTGCTGCTCTTTGCCCGTCGTCTCTTTCTTCTACCACAGGGCGTCGCTTCAGGAGGATAAGAACCATTAAAGAACCCATCTCCAGTGCAAGCTTCTGGGGATGAATTTTGTAGAATGGAGGAAGAGGAGGAATCCCAATTCCCATAAAAACTGTCAAATCCTGTCGCTAGATTTTGATTTTTTTCTATGAGGCCACTAGTCTCAGTATCTAGTACTAAATCTTTCTTCTTCTTTTCTTCTACTTTAAGATCATCAAAGGTGAAAGCTGCTGGCAAAGAGTAAAAGTCCTTGCAACTGTAACCAAATAGATCTTGAGGAAATACAACAGCTTCAAGTGCCATCTCTCTCTCTCTCTCTCTCTTTCTCTGGTAAGAGAAGAGAAAGCAAAGGTGGGAAGGTTGAGAATTTATTGCTAACAAAGTTTAAATCAATAAGACGCTATGAGAACTGGAATCAGAAATCAAACGCACTTTTTCGACCTGTGTTGTTGGGAAGGGAGTTGAGCTTTTAAAGGCGTTAGAACTTAGAAGAAACTACACGCAGAAGCAGGGAACTACACGTGAGACAGGAGAGAGAGAGAGAGAGAGAGAGAGAGAGAGAGAGATTAATTACTTGGTTCGAGTCCGGATCTTCTGAACCCGAACCCGAGAAATTCCTGCACCTAGGCCTAGAAGCTCGTAAACAAAATTCTCTTGTATTGGTTATGAGACAAATTGCAATATATCATTTGTGGTAAAATAAAAATAAATTATGTATTTTATATGTAATTAATTAATAAAATAATTTTACATTAAACTAAAGATTGTTGTAATGGATGTTGTGAATCATATGATCAAGTTGCGTCCATATGAAAGTCTTCCCCGGAAAGAACCCTCTTCCAGAATCTTGGAAATGCTACTGCGGTGCGACTCACTCTCTTATGAAGATAAAAATGAAAATCAAGTCTACAAACATTGCTAGTCATTTGATACATGTTAAATATAAACCCTACTTATTTTGCCGATTAGTAAGGCTAAAAACATACACATATCATGCTTATAGAAATAAGAGAATGAGTGAAGATCGTGCATGTTATTTTGGTTCTTTATTTATCCTTCATGAATTATCTTCTAAAGGAAAAGAAAAGGGACAAAAAGAAAGAAAAGAACGAAGAGGATTAGTGGATATCATGCCTGTGATAGAGAAAGTTGATTAAATTGCTCATGTTCATGGATTAAGAATGCATCAAAGGTTTTCAGATTATAAAAATATTTTTTAATTATTATTTCTTGAATGATAATTATAAGAATATATACCATCCAATATTAGTTACTCATTTTCTTGACGATAACTGTATTGTAGGGTTTTTTTTTTTTATTAAATCTCAATCATTGATCTGTAGGACATTGTTATGAGAAGACTAATGATTCACATTGGATCTCTCAACACAATTCATGCAGGTTTCCATGGGCCCCCACTGCTCACAATAAACGATCAGATCTGAGGATGTGTATCAATCTGTACTGTACTATTTGGTGTAGGTATAGCTAGGGATGTCAATCCAGCCCTTTGACAAGGGGCCCAGCCCGGCTCGGCCTGCAAAAGCCCTCAAAGCGAGGGCTTCTTTTTTTATCTTAAAGCCCGAGGGTAGGATAGGGTTCTATTTGAAAAGCCCGCAATCTTAAGGGCTAAGCTAGGGCTTGATTCATCCGGCCCGAGGGGGCCCTGCCCGGCCCTCAGTTTATTAAATATGTAAATCTTGAAAGAGTTTTTATGAAGCTACTTTAAAAATCTCAAGAAGTAAGTACCCATCTATTCATTTATTTTTATAAGAAGTGATTAGAATACATAGTTTATTGGTACAAAAGTTAGATAGTGTAAATATCTTTTGTAGAAATATGGTTTGAAAAATGAAGAATTTTTTTATAAATATTGAGAGAAATATAATGAAGTATTTGAAATTATCATACTTCTTGATCCCCAAGGTAAGCTGTTGTATTTAGAGTATGTTTTAAGAAAGTTATATGAATCAAGTAAAGATATGAGTATTCATCGAGGTGATACTCTTTGACTCTTTAGAAGTCTCTATAAAGAGTATTGTGTGATTCATGATGAAAAATTCTACAGGCACCGATGGGGAGCCCGGCTGGGCTCCCCATCGGTGCAGGTAGCAGGGCTCATTTATGATACACCTACCACGATATTGTTACATGTGAATAAAATTAATGTAGTAAAAAAAGTTACTAAATTTAAAGATGATTTTTTAATGTTTGAGAAACAAATGACTAAGACGATTGTTTAAGAGGAAAAATATGAATGAGATTGTTGTTTGAAGGAGACAACGGATGAATCTACAGATTTCAATATATTGGATTAGTGGAAAGCTAATTAAGCAAAATACCCAGTTATTTCAAGAATGACTCGTGACATTTTAGCAACTCCAATTTCTACAGTTGCTTCTAAATCGACATTTTAGTACAAGAGGAAGAGTACTTGACCAGCATAGGAGTTGTTTAAGATCTGAGACTATAGAAGTCTTAATTTGTACACAAGATTATATACATTTGCAAGAACACAATGACAATAATGCATTAGTTGATCTTTTAGATTTTCTAAAAGTAGATTGAATAATTTAATAAAAAAAACTATTTTCATTTATTTTATATGTATTATCATTTATAGAATTATTGTTATATGCTTTATGTTTTACATTATTTAAATTATTTTATTTTACCACTAGCCTTTCAATAAAAAAATTTTTTTAACTCCTTCATGCTGTTTTTTGCATTGCATTGCCGGTTGCTGGTCTAAATAAAGAAGGATAATTAGCATTAAGTTGGAAGTCGATGGTGGTATAGGAAAAAATATTTTTTTTAAGTAAAAGAATCTTCTTTTCTTTTAGCCTTGACTTGACACTTGCCCGACCCTTGAGGGTAGGATAAGTGCAAAATAATTATAGGACCGTTGTAAAATTTGAGGGTTTTTGCTCGTTCAGGCTTGGCCCACAAACACAAATATAAAGGTAGGATAAGGGCTCACCTCGGTACAGCCTTCTGACAACCTTAGGAACAGCAATACAAATTTCTCAATTTGGAGGGGTTATGTTTCATTTGGTAATGATGCGGTCGGACGTAAAAGGAGTGAGAGAAAAGAGAGCAAAAGGCTGAGTGAGAGAGAGAGAGAGAGAGAGAGAGAGAGGACTCATGTGAATGAATGTGAACAGATCACCACGCCACACAAACACAAAAACACACACACACAAGGTCCTTGGCAATCATCTACGATAAAGACTAACACCCTTTTCAAGATTCATGTCCTTTTTTGCAGTGACCCCAACAATACTCCATATACTAAAACCCCGAAGACATTCCAAGGGACTTTGCACCCTTTTCCCCATTTTTAACTTTCTTTATTCTGCTGCTATTTCTTATTCCTCATAATCATATCTTTTCACCAAAAGATGAGACTGTAGTTCTTTATTTAATCATAATGATACACAAAGTTTTTAATCTGTGTTCTTTTTTAATAAATGGCCGGCCTGATCCTTTGGAACCCATTTGGATCTATTTGGTGGCGTGGCTATCACAGTGTAGGAAAAGATGGGTCTTAGTGTGACCACCCTAATTTTGGAGATTAAAAAGTTAATGAGTAACATATAATGAATTTTCTTTATTGAACTCAATCGAGGATAAAAACTACTAACAGTGACCATTGTAAATTTCTGGGGATAGTGTAGCTAAGGGATTTTTTCTATTCTTCATTGCCTGATTACAACTTAGACACTCTACTCATGTCCCTGACCATTAGCACTATTACTGAAGATCAAACCCTGATTATTTAATTTCTATGCTCGTAGATGCAAGCAAATCACCATTGAGCTATAATGAATTGACAGTAGGGTGAAGGAAATGAGTTGAAAATGTATTTTTTCTTACACCCCAACCTTTCTACGTATTTGTTAAAAACCCTAAGAAACTCATAATAATTTAAAAAGGCTTTCACCATCAATCATACAATCTCCAACCAGTTTCTAGTAAATTACTGCCTGTACCTTCAATGAAAGACCAAACTACATTTATTTGAAAAATGCAGGTCTTTAGAAAAAAAAAATCCTATTCAAACTACTTTTGAGAAACAAATGTATAATTTTTTGGAAAGCCCCACCAAAGTGACCATTATTGTTGACCCCACACGGACACTGAGAGGGGGGGTGAATCAGTGTGTCTAAAAATTTATATGCAAACAATCAACCACACAATCACGACACAGAAGTTTTTACGTGGTTCACCCTCAGGCTACATCCACGGTGCACAAAAATGCACTTCCACTATTTTAGCAGCACCAACTGCTAGGAGCACCAACCCCTTACAACTTTGCCCGCACCAACGGACAAGAGCATCAACCCCTACACTCAAGCACCCACTTGAGTGATTACAAGGATTAAAAAAAATTATGACACACGCAGGTGCCTTACAATAACATTCCAGCAACACACACAGGTGTCAAGAAAATATCAATCACATAGATAATTTCACCGAGACTAGTTCACAATTAAATATGCCATGCAACTCTTATCAATCACAATCACTAATTTCTAGTCACACCCTTAGTCTGCATAATCATAATCTGAGGAAGACTACAAGTAGGAATATAAATCCACATGAAGTAGAGGGCAGAATGACCATACCACAGATGAAGAACAGATCATCATGTACTGAAGAACATATTAATCAGGACTCTGAGTGAGAGATGGTGATAGGCACGTACGATCTCAAGAGTGAATCTCAGATTTTGAAACTCTCTTGCTTGCACCGGGACTTTGGGTTTTTCAGCCTGTAGTTCCTCTCTGCAACTCTCTCTGGAATGGAATCAAGATTACTTCAATTGATGGGATTCTTGTGTTGTAGCATCGATGATGATTTCAAAGAGCTTGTTTCAAAGAAGCACACCAAGAGGAAGAAAATTGATCCCAACAAGATGTAGGAATCAATTAAATATTTGAACCTTGACTTGATAGAATGACTTTTGCACAAGATTTTTGCACCCTATGAAGAAAAATGAATAAACCCCATTTTTCTAATTGAAAATAAGTGCACACTCAACAATTGTAGGCTCTTCCATCAAGACTTTTGCATTATGCAAAAGACTTTTGTTATAATGCAAAAGACTTTTGCATTTGAATGAAGACTTATGCACATGGACTGACCTACCATTTGAATCAGATGAAACTGATGGGCCATCTGCTGATTACATCCCAACACATAATGGGACCCACAACAAGGTACCAAGAAGAAGAATTAATCTCGCAGTGCAGAAAAACTGCAGAATTTGTCTCCACTAGAAAATTCATAACTTCCTCTTCCGAGCTCGAAACGACATGATTCTTGAGCCAAATAAAAGATTTACCAGAGGGCTACAACTTTCATGCTTTGAGATTTAACCCAGATTGAATGGAAGGTAGTGTAAAATCACCTCGAAGCTGACTGGTCTGAGAAAAACAGCAACCTGAGAGAGGCAGAGTTGTCCCACTGTTTGGGCCATAACTTTAAAACCTGAAGTCGGATCGACCTGATTCCAAAACCAAAAATCAAGCCCTCTCACTGATGCACAAAAGTCATGTTGACCACTTTTTAATTCAGGTGCTAGATGTGAAGATATAAACATAACAATATGCTTAACTGACATGACCTGGACATGCAGTTGCCCAGTTTCACTTTGAATGCTTGCAACCTTCATCATACTGCTTTCCAACACCATGCCAACACCCTAGGATTGACAACAATTACAAACTAAAATAAATGACCAACAATCTCCCCCTTTGGAATTGTTGTCAACACCTGCGGACTTGGAGAAAAAAAATAAATTTCATTTGACTCCCCCTGTCACCAAACCTTCTCAGCCCAACTGCAAAACATACATATAATTTCATTTGACTCCCCCTGTCACCAAACCTTCTCAGCCCAACTGCAAAACATACATATCTCCCCCTTTGACAACAATAACAAAGGGAGATGTCCAGAAGGGAAAAGTGCTCCAACAATATGCCCGCACTCCCCCTGTCTCCAATTCTCCCTAATGCTTTGGAGAAGAAGTAACCCCCAATTTCATCCGGAGGTATTCAAAGACTTCTTTCGGTAGAGGCTTTGTGAAAATATCCGCAACTTGTTCTGTAGTCGGAACATACTCTAACTTCACCTCTCCATCATTCACCTTGTCCTTCAAGAAGTGGTACCTGATGGCAATATGTTTGGTCCTGCTGTGCTGAACTGGATTCTTTGAGATGCTAATGGCGCTTGTATTATCGCACAAAATAGGAATGGCCTCAACTAATTGAATTCCCAAATCCTTTAGCATCTGTCGCATCCAAAGAAGTTGTGTGCAGCAAGTTGTCGCAGCAATATACTCAGCTTCTGCTGTAGACAAGGAAACTGAATCTTGTTTCTTGCTGTGCCAGGCTACCAACTTGTCACCTAAGTAGAATGCACCTCCACTAGTGCTCTTCCTGTCATCTACACATCCTGCCCAATCTGCATCTGAGTAGGCTATTAATGTGAAATCCTTTCCTCGTGGATACCATAAACCATATTCTGATGTGCCTTTGATGTACCGGAATATCCTCTTCACTGCTGTCACATGTGTTTCCCTTGGATCTGCCTGAAATCTAGCAACCATACACACAGCTTGTAAAATGTCTGGCCTAGTAGCTGTCAGGTACAATAGACTTCCAATCATGGACCTATACATGGTGTTATCAACAGTCACTGACTCATCATTTTTACTCAACTTGCAGTTCGTTGTCATGGGTGTGCTGACAGGTTTTGAGTCTTCCATGTTAAACTTGTTTAACATCTCCTTGACATACTTTACCTGTGAGATAAACATGCCGTTCTTCATTTGGTTAACCTGGAGGCCAAGAAAGAATGAGAGCTCCCCAATCATGGACATTTCAAACTCAGTCCTCATCTTCTCTGCAAACTCTGTACACAATTCATCTTTGTTGCCCGCGAAGATGATGTCATCCACGTACACTACCACAACTACCTGAGTACCATCTTCTGTCCTCACGTATAGGTTGCTGTCTACAACACCCTTTTTGTACCCAAGTTGCTGTAGGTAGGCATCCAACCGAGAGTACCATGCCCTTGGTGCTTGTTTTAGGCCATAGAGAGCCTTTTTCAGTTTACATACCATATTTGAGTCGTCTCCCAACTGAAATCCATCCGGTTGCTCTATATATACTTCTTCTTCCAGGTTGCCATTCAGAAAAGCAGACTTGACATCCATTTGGTAGACTTTGAAGCTCTTATATACTGCCAAAGCTAGAAACATACGAATAGCCTCAAGCCGAGCCACAGGTGCAAAGGTTTCTTCAAAATCTATCCCTTCAACTTGTGCATAGCCTTTACAAACAAGTCTAGCTTTGTTCCTCACTACTTGTCCTTCCTCATTCAACTTATTTCTGAAAATCCACTTGGTACCAATGACATTTTTGGTTTTTGGTCTAGGGTACCAGCTCCCAAGTTTTGTTTTTCTCAATCTGATCCAACTCTTCATGCATTGCCTTGACCCAACTATCATCTTTACTTGCTTCTGCAACAGTTTTGGGTTCAACTGTGGACAAGAGAGAGAATAAACTGGTTTTCATCCTCCTAGTCTGTACTCCAACCTGTGGATCTCCAATGATATCAGTTTCGTTAATACCATGATAATTATGCCATCTGTCATTTTCTTTCTTCTCTTTTGAGTTATCGTCCGACATTCCTTCTTTGTGACTAGGCAAGTCTTCAATCTCATTGTTATCATCAGGATTTTCATACATTGGATACTCAATCTCCTGAATATTCTTTGGAATTTTTTTGTTTTCATCAAACTTAACATCTATACTCTCGACTATTTTCTGAAGCCTTTTATTGTAGCACCTGTAGGCCTTGCTTCTAGTAGAATAGCCTATGAAGATGCCTTCATCTGCACGATCATCAAATTTCCCAAGATTTTGATCCTTTATAAAGCACTTACTGCCGAATACCTTGAAGTACTTCACAGATGCTCTCTTGCCAAACCACAGTTCATAGGGAGTCTTGTCAGTGTGTGCTCTAAGCATACATCTGTTCTGAATGTATACAGCAGTGTGAACTGCTTCTCTCCAAAATGCATCTGCAAGCTTGCTCTCTGTCAACATGGTTCTGGCCATTTCTTGTACTGTCCTGTTCTTCCTCTCAACCACACCATTTTGCTGAGGTGTGCGAGCTGCAGAAAATTGCCTACGAATCCCATGTTCTTGACAGTACTCCTCAAACTCATCTGAAGTAAACTCTCCTCCTCGGTCTGACCTCAACACCTTGATTCTCCTGCCAGTCTGATTTTCGACCTGTTTTCTAAAGATCTTGAACATATTAAATGCTTCATCCTTGTTCTTCAGAAACATAATCCAAGTCATGCGAGAGTGATCATCGATGAATAATATGAAGTATTTGTCTCCGCTCAAACTCCGAGTCCTCATCGGGCCACACAAGTCCGTGTGTACCAGCTCTAAAGGCTTGCTTGTGTTGTACTCTTTTGACTTGAAAGAAGATCTAGTTAGCTTCCCTTTCTGACATGCATCACAGACACTGTCTTGAGCTTTCCCAATGTGAGGTATGTCCCGAACTGCCTTCTTGAAGCATATTTTAGACAAATTTTTGAAGCTTATGTGCCCAAGTCTCCTATGCCACAACCAACTTTCATCTTCCCTCCCTAGCATGCATGTATTCACTGTAGTCTCAGAGAGAGTATATAAGTTGCCTGAAGTCCTCATACCAACTGCCACAACCTTTCCATTGTTGTCTAAGATTTCACAGCCATGTTTGTTGAAGAAAATACCATGTCCTCTATCACATATCTGACTGACACTCAACAAGTTGTGTTTCAACCCATCAACAAACAACACTTCTTCGGATCTGATTTTGCCGTCAATTATCCTGACCAAACATTTCCCAACAATCTTAGCTCCATCATTATTTCCGAATTTCACTGATCCTCCATCATACTGCTGTAGCTTGGAGAACTTACTCTTGTCACCAGTCATGTGACTAGAGCATCCACTGTCTAGAATCCATGAAGTCAGTTTTTCCTTGTGCTTTGAAGGCTGTCTGTACTATCAAGGAGTTATCCTTGTCTTTTTGTTCTTTTCTTTTCCAAACCTTTTTAACTGATTTAGCAGACTTATGTGTTTCAATACTGGTCAACTCAGCAGTCTTAGGAGCCCTCTGTTGATGTGTAATAGCATTTGCGTTTTGAAATTGTACATGTCTTCGATTAAGGGCATATGCATGCATACAATTTCTAGCCAGATGCCCAAAATTATGACAAATAAAACATTCTACAGGATACATCATAAGGGCATCAAAAGGGTTCCTATTCACAAAGTTTCTAGGCCTCAAATTAAATTTGCAGGTCATCATTTTATGTCCATATGTATTGCATTGGAAACAGTAACCATGGAAGTGAGAAATTGACCTGAAGTTTGTAGATTGTATCCGCATAGGAGGCCTGAAGTTTTGCTGCTCTGGCATCTTCTTTGGTGGAGCAAATTTCCTTTCAGGTTTTTGAGTTTGTGGTATTGCTTTTGGAGGAGTTACATTCACAGCTGTCTGTTCAGTTTTCTGAGGCGCTTCTTTAACTTGTTTAAAAGAAGACTCTCCCTCATACCCAAGGCCAAATTTTAGATGAGGAGGCCTTTGAACACTGAGAATCTCATTCAACTTGGAGGACCCTTGATAAGCATTCAGCTTCTGTGAGAACTTCTCCAACTGTGTTTTCAAACCAGTCACCTCCTCCTCTAACTTACTATTTTCTTCAGTCTTCAAAACTACATGTGCCTCAAGATCTTCATGTATCCTCTTGCTTTCCTCCAATTTCAATTTCAATGTTACAACCATCTCCTCTGCATCAACTAGCCTTTTTGAAGTTTTCTTATGATTTTTCCTTTCAGAAGATAGTTCCTCAAGTGCAGCCAACAACTCTCCTTCCAAGTTAATTTCAGCATCTTCATCATCACTTGATGATTTTCCCTTTTCAGACTTGTTATCTTCAACTTGTTCATCAAGTATGGCCATAAAAAGAGCCTCTGCTGCTTCATTCCCACTGTCTTCGGAATCATCATCTGAAGAACTGGACATTTTCTTTGACACTAGGCTTTTAGACTTCCCTTTCTTAAAGCGATAGTTTTTCTTGAAGAATTTTTTCTTAGGTATATCATCGTCATTTTCTTCTTTGTCCTTATGAGGACACTTAGCAGCAAAATGACCCACATCTCCACAGTTAAAGCACTTGAAAGGCAGCTTCCCTTTATATTTACCTTGACCCTTCTTCAATTTTCGAACGAAGTTAGCCGCTAGTTCTTCATCTGAATCATCTGAATCATCTTTATCTGACTTAACCACTTCCTTAGCCTTATTCTTTGCACGGAAAGCAGCTTCCCTGTCAGAAGATTTGGGCTTCCCTATTCTCATCTCATATGCTGTCAGTGAACCATGCAGTTCATCCATGCTGAAGACATCTAGATCTTTGGCTTCTTCGATGGCAGAAGCTTTGGCATCATATCTGGCAGGAAGAGTTCTCAAAATTTTCTTAACAATAGACTCTTCTTTTAGCACTTCACCAAGCCCTCTAATAGAGTTCACAACTTCATTGACTCTCAGTAGATATGAGTCAATGGTCTCACTTTCGGTCATTTTCAAACTCTCAAATTGAGCCCGGTGAGTTTGCAGTTTTGCCTCTTTTATTTTCTTGTCTCCCTCATGAACACTCTGCAGCTTATCCCATATCTCCTTTGAGGTCCTACAGGTCATGACCTTGACAAGTTCATTGTCTGACAGTCCACACATCAGAGCATTCCTTGCCTTTGAATCATTCTCAAGTAATTTCTTCTCAGCCGCATCAGTAGGATCTTCTTTTCCTTTGTAGCCTTTTCTTACACAGTCCCATATGTCATACCCCAATGCTGAAAGATAAGTTTGCATCCTGACTTTCCAAAAAGAGTAATTTGTCCCATCAAATAGTGGCGCTTTATTAGAAGAGAAACCTTCTCCTGAAGCCATGTGGGTTGTAACAAGATCACCCAAAGCAGATTATGCTTGTAAATGGGACCTTGCTCTGATACCAATTGTTGACCCCACACGGACACTGAGAGGGGGGGTGAATCAGTGTGTCTAAAAATTTATATGCAAACAATCAACCACACAATCACGACACAGAAGTTTTTACGTGGTTCACCCTCAGGCTACATCCACGGTGCACAAAAATGCACTTCCACTATTTTAGCAGCACCAACTGCTAGGAGCACCAACCCCTTACAACTTTGCCCGCACCAACGGACAAGAGCATCAACCCCTACACTCAAGCACCCACTTGAGTGATTACAAGGATTAAAAAAATTTATGACACACGCAGGTGCCTTACAATAACATTCCAGCAACACACACAGGTGTCAAGAAAATATCAATCACATAGATAATTTCACCGAGACTAGTTCACAATTAAATATGCCATGCAACTCTTATCAATCACAATCACTAATTTCTAGTCACACCCTTAGTCTGCATAATCATAATCTGAGGAAGACTACAAGTAGGAATATAAATCCACATGAAGTAGAGGGCAGAATGACCATACCACAGATGAAGAACAGATCATCATGTACTGAAGAACATATTAATCAGGACTCTGAGTGAGAGATGGTGATAGGCACGTACGATCTCAAGAGTGAATCTCAGATTTTGAAACTCTCTTGCTTGCACCGGGACTTTGGGTTTTTCAGCCTGTAGTTCCTCTCTGCAACTCTCTCTGGAATGGAATCAAGATTACTTCAATTGATGGGATTCTTGTGTTGTAGCATCGATGATGATTTCAAAGAGCTTGTTTCAAAGAAGCACACCAAGAGGAAGAAAATTGATCCCAACAAGATGTAGGAATCAATTAAATATTTGAACCTTGACTTGATAGAATGACTTTTGCACAAGATTTTTGCACCCTATGAAGAAAAATGAATAAACCCCATTTTTCTAATTGAAAATAAGTGCACACTCAACAATTGTAGGCTCTTCCATCAAGACTTTTGCATTATGCAAAAGACTTTTGTTATAATGCAAAAGACTTTTGCATTTGAATGAAGACTTATGCACATGGACTGACCTACCATTTGAATCAGATGAAACTGATGGGCCATCTGCTGATTACATCCCAACACATAATGGGACCCACAACAAGGTACCAAGAAGAAGAATTAATCTCGCAGTGCAGAAAAACTGCAGAATTTGTCTCCACTAGAAAATTCATAACTTCCTCTTCCGAGCTCGAAACGACATGATTCTTGAGCCAAATAAAAGATTTACCAGAGGGCTACAACTTTTATGCTTTGAGATTTAACCCAGATTGAATGGAAGGTAGTGTAAAATCACCTCGAAGCTGACTGGTCTGAGAAAAACAGCAACCTGAGAGAGGCAGAGTTGTCCCACTGTTTGGGCCATGACTTTAAAACCTGAAGTCGGATCGACCTGATTCCAAAACCAAAAATCAAGCCCTCTCACTGATGCACAAAAGTCATGTTGACCACTTTTTAATTCAGGTGCTAGATGTGAAGATATAAACATAACAATATGCTTAACTGACATGACCTGGACATGCAGTTGCCCAGTTTCACTTTGAATGCTTGCAACCTTCATCATACTGCTTTCCAACACCATGCCAACACCCTAGGATTGACAACAATTACAAACTAAAATAAATGACCAACAACATGTCAGCTACCACCTCCTCCCTAATAAAATTATGTTAGGGCCATCCAACCGATCCAAACATGATCAAACAACATCCGAACACTGCCGGCCAACCCTTCAGCTTATTATCATCATCCATGCCAAATGAACAGCCACTCCTATAATATCTATAGGTGAGCAACGTTTATGATATCATATGTGGAGTTATTACCAAATCTACACCATTGAATCAAAACTTGAAGCTGATCAACCGTAACCATATTGGAGACATCACTAATTATCCATGTTCAAAACATATGATGAGGATTAAAGTCTTCCAGAAGAGGTCAACTTGTCTTCATTTGTATTTTAATTAATCCTTTTGTACTTGAAGCTCTCTTTGGTTAGGTGCTTCTAGAATTAGGGGATTGTTTGGGTGATATTTAGCATGTTTTCTATAAGAGCTTAATTAGTTATTATTATTCTATAAGATTGCAATCAAGGTTACTGTTTTGATGTACAAGTTATGCCATAATTGTGTATGTGGGTTCTGCTTATGTTCTTTATCCACATCCCATTTAATTCTAAATTATTGTGTAGAATAATATTGAAGATTAGGATCATAGTTTACATTTGATACAAATCTGGTGTGACAACATCCTAATGAAGTTGTAGCATGTGAGGACCACCGCTGGAAATTAATTCCAGTAGGGCACAGTAGATAGCATCAAACAGTTTCTATTTAACGAATCCCAAGGAACTTGATAATAGGTTTCTCTTAGCCATGTGTTTTTCTGGGTTTGCTTGAGTCCCATGTCTAAATAAAGGAGGATGCTGCAAAATTGGTATTGCAATCAAATGGGTGACAGATAATATTTTGCCTCATACTTTGAAAAGTTAGCGCTCAAGTGGCCCCAAATAAAGGAGGAAAAAAAAGCTTTGATTAATATGCTTAAACTGTTCCAATTGCACTCAAAGTGTTGATAAGTGATTCTATTGAATCATTCCTTGATTGACACACATTGCATTTTTTCTGCATAAGAATAGATGTTGCTTGGCGCTTTTATGCGTTTACCACGCTGCTATGTTGCTCCTGTGTAAGTCCACCCATAAGAGCTTTACCCTCTGATGAATTGGTACTTACACTAATTTAACGACTTTGATACTTGTCTCCAATAAAATATAATATATGCGGAATGCTAGTAGAGTCCACTGATCTGTCAAAAATTCAAGGAGAGGAGATGGATCCTCCCTCTGCCAAAGATTGTGATCATTGTATTTTATACCTATTTGATCCAAGCCTTTAAAATGGGTGGTGGAATGATAAAAATTAAAGTGGTTTTGAACTCCATTTTAAACCCTTGGATAACAAGGTTTGCATTATATGATAAAGCTGTTTTTGGTAGAAAGATAATTTCACAATCGCTCGCTGAATTCAATATGACGAATGTGCTCCACCAGCATTGTAGTGTGTCCTCTATTTTCTCATGAATGATAGATCCCTAGCCAGCGAAGCAACAACTAGCCAAAAAGCATCACGACTCATTTCACTCAACAAAGTTTTGCACCTTGTTGGATCGATCATGTGAAAGCCCAAAAGTTCTCTTTATTTGAGGGCTGAAAATTTGGCGCTTAAATCAAGGGTTGGAACAATTAGAGTGTCCCATTTTTTGCAAAACAAATATTTATTCTATATGTAAAATCGTAGAAACTTGTAGTTGAAATTGGAAGAAAAGGGTTGTAGCTGAAAGTTATCAAGGGAAAACATAAAAGAATCTCGATTCCAATCCAAATTGATTTGATAAGATGTGTTGGATTTCCAGGAACAAGGATGAAAACTTCACTGGATATTTTTCCTCATTCATGCATCAAAACCTGGTTTGTTGTCTTCACCAGGTCTATTGAACTGGATGCATTCGGCGATTTCTAGATCATGTTCCCTTGAGCAATCAAAGGTCTTTTCTCACATTTGTCTCTAACTTGGTTACAGGCATGTGCACCATATAAAACAAACCCTAGTCACGTTTATGTACAAACTACGCTACAAATGCTCGTCTACTAGTCTATAGATATACATGTTGTTTACAGGCATGAGCTGCTGGACAAAAACCATTCAGACCCTAATCAAATTGCAGCTCAATTTGAGGGCTTGGCTTGAATGCGCGCTCGACTCTGATTGCATTAAAATACGGTAGAGAACTAGCGAGATTCATGTTCCAACTCAAGTTTTTATAAGGCTCACTTAAGGACATCTCTCATGGAAGACATCATGCGGACCTCCTTATCTTGAGTATTTGGTACCCCCCAACCGCACACTCTCACATGGGATGTTGAAGCAGATCTTGTAAGTCAAAAGACTTTGGAAACCCTCTGTGCATGCTTCAGATATCTAGATGATCGAAAAAGGGTATCCATCTGATCACTTAAATAAGCAATTGCTATGAGTCACGCCTTTACTGGAAAGTCCTAAGAGTCCCACATCTTGTGACTAGCAGGGAACAATGCCACTTAAGTTTGATGCGAATCCAAACTCTTCACAAAGAGTTAGATACTAATCACAACTTTACAAATTAAGACTTTGCTGAGAGATTAGCCTTAGCCCATAGCTAATTGCTTAACCTGATGCGGGCGCACATGGCAAGCAGGCCATGCGATTCTCACAATCCTCCCCCCCTAAATTGCAAATTAGAATAAGTTGAAATTTGACATTCATCTAACTGTATACCCACAGATTGGATTGATATCCTTAAAAAAAAAATGATGTCTACTAAAACCAACAAAATTAAAGGCCATATATCAAGGGATTAGGTTGATACGAAAGAATTTAAATGTTTTACACATGTAGGTTCCATCTATATCTTTCTGATCGATATCTGACCTCCCATGATTAACATGGCCTAAGGTGAGCCCCATCAAGGGACTCTGCATGGAAGGTCCATGACAGACGTTGAGCCCAAGGTAAGCTGGCTTCTCAAGCTCTGCCCGAGCTTTAGCTTACACCCCCAAGTTTTAGTAGTGTGAAATAGAATTTTCTAGTCAGTGACCGGGAATCTGGGTCCTCAATTTTCGCCCACCCACCTCTGTTTTAAGTACAAGCTGCAAGTCCCCTGAATCTCAACTGTTTGTGCAAGTTGCAAGCTTCCAGTTTGTCCTACAAAAGGCTACGTTTGCACAGAGCAAGAGAATCATGGAATTATAAAGAAATCTATATAAATATGGGCCAGTTGTTGTACACACATATAGGGCTATTGTTTTAACACATATGTTAAGACCTGATTGAAATAAATGATATATATGTCCATACACTTTTTCAATGGTCAGATGGATGGGTATCAAATTCATGTACTTAACTGCACAATATCTGCAGATCGTACAAAATTATAATTACATTATTCACTAAATAAACTTTAAATTGTACTTACTTGAGGTCTCTCACAAGAAAAGTATGACCACTACTTTGTATGTCTTAGAGAGAAGAAAGCTTCACCACACATTCATAAACAATATGAAAAGCCCACTTGAAAAAAGAAAAGCCTACACAAATGTGCTGTTAAGGAACAAAGCATAGAATAAGGTCTCAATGTACATCAAGGTTTCACAAATTTGATGGGATTTGATAAATGTAACCATCTATTTAAAGATCTCAAAATTTTATATATGTACACATATAATTATTAAATTCTGAAGCCCTTGTATAAATAGGACACGATTATCGGTTCATATTGATATTCCGCCCCTTAAATAAGATTTTGGATGGATCAAAGTGGGCCCCTCATTAGTGGTTGGGGAGATATAGTAGCAAAATCATCCTAAATATGTTTGTGTGTGGGAAGTGATCAAGGGTACGGAATGTGTATAGGTACAAATGGTAAATATGATGTTTCTAAGAGCATCTTTAAGAGACACTTCAAATTTGGATATGTCTTTTTCAAAATAAAGGCTTATGTGGCAAAAAAAAGCATATGTAAATTTGACATCTCACTTGGGCAACTTCAAGACAGATGTCAAATTATTATTTTTCAAATTTGGTACTTATACCAACTTCAAATGCATTTACCTCCATCACCATTATTTTATTTAAAAGAAAGAAAAGGCGTCTCACTTCAACACAACCTTCAAATGCCACGTGAGATTTGACCATTCTTTTAGAGGCAAAAGCCATATGCTAATTCCAACCGTTGGGGGCTGAGTTGGACAAATAAAGCCTCTATTCGATGCTCTAAGTTTGTGAATCCAGATACCCCGAGTGTCTCCCTTGAATGTCTTATAACTTAAAGATTGTACTCCACAGTAGGGCCCTCTGTTGATGAGAGATGTCCAAAGGGAACACCCTCATTGCATACCACTAGATATTCGCAAGATATCTAGTACAAGGGAAAGATGGTGTTTAATTGGAGCTGCTTAAATTTTCAATAAGAAGACCCAAACCATATATGCAGTTCGATCTATTTCTTCCCGACGTGCATGCTTTCTTTATTTATAAGTAGAGTAATGGTGAAGTAAATGTTAAATCAATGAAAGATAATGGTGAGGTAAAATATTTGGTAAAATAAACTTGTATTTATTTTGTATGGGGTAAAGTAAGGTGAGAGTGCGTGTGTGCTCTAGAGTAACCACTTTTTGTCTTTTCTTTACTCTATATAGGATTTTACATGTCATTTATGAGAGTTTCTTTTATGATGGATGGTAAAGTAAGGTGAATCTTTTGGCAGCTGAAACATTATTTTTCCACTCATTTTATTACCAACTAAACATGAGCGTGGTTAAATTTTCTGTGGTTTGAGTACTTACCGTACTTCTTTCTTTTTATTATTTTTTACTTTTTTTTGCAAGGTTCGGCCAACGGTTTAGGAGTGATATTTAATTTAAAATGAGTACCCTCAACTGATCCCTGGGCATGTGTGTTAAATTAAGGACCTATTTCTTTTAAAAAAAAATCCACTATGGAAAATCTCAAATTCTCGAAAATTGTCCCTCGGAGTGGAATTTCTAAATCCAGCATTTGGGTGGAGCATCCAAAAATTCAAATAAAATGCAAAAAACGTGCAGTCTCAAAAGTCATTTACCAAATTTAAGTGGGGAATTTTAGTAAAAATCGGCCCTAAGAGCTTCTCCAACAGCAGCACTGTCAGTTGTTACATGACGACTCTAATTAACGACCAATATTGACATACGACATTTCTCCAACAGTCATGCCATATGTGACTTGACATTCGAAAAATTTGAATATGCCAAATTTGAAGTAGGAAAAAGGCACATGCTAAATAATATTTTGAATTATTTTATACAATGGGGGCACACATGCATGAATGTAAGAATGCAAAAGCTTTTTTCTTTCTTTCATGACGTGGGTCTCATCAGAAAATAAAAATATAATAAAAAAATAAATTTAACATATAGGTGGAGTTCATATTTTAAAAATATTAAATTTCAAACCTTCAAATTGCTACGTAAACCTATAAACCTTTAAATGGAATTTGACATTTCTAAAATAACAAATCTATTGGAGATGTTCGGAGGCTCCAATCTAACTCGAGTGTGAATGCTTTTCTACATGCAAACAAAGATCACCCTTTTTTATTATTATCATTCTGTACTCTCCAAACTGTACGGCGTGAACACATTTTTCTCTCTCGTTGGGATGGGGGGAGGTGTGGGTGGGAAACTCGGAGAAATGCATGCACCTTGAGCAAGAACTAGCTGATGGAAAGGATTATTAAATTACTTACCCTTGCCCAAACTCGATCTTGTGGGGTATAAGAATCTCCACACTTGATTACCTGGTTCTGTGAAAATGAGAGAGAGAGAGAGAGAGAGAGAGAGAGTACTCTCACAGCTGCCAGTGAAATGGGGTGGATTTCATTGAATCGGGCCTTGATTAGTCAGCCTAAAGCAACCATCATCAATCAACTAAAGTAATAAAACTCTTTAATTTAGAGGTCCACCTGTGTTTTTTTTTTTTTGGTAGGAAGAGGTCCACCTGTTTTAATGAAAGCTGTAGACAAAAACCGCCACTTCCACTCAATTCCTGCTGGAGATGGGAAACAAGGGGCTAAGCAATAAAACCTCACTCAAACAGTATGTACAGTGCTCACCAGATTCTTAAATGTGATTGAAAGTTCACAAGCAAACTGATTGCAGGACAATGGAACTCTAGCCACAATGGGTCCGGCCAAAAATGATCCATGCCATGAAATTCCAAGCCATCTTTAAACATTCATTTTCCTACCCCAACACTTAAACTGCTATTTCTCTGATATCAGACATGGGAATCCTGATTGCCCAATCAAGTGTCCTGCCATGGAATTTTTCATTCATTTTTCTATCATTAACTCCTTTTTATATATATAAGTTTGTATGACCAGGCTAGCCTGGCTGTTATCATGTGCAGCCGATGGGGGTGGTGTGTGTATATTATTACATTGGCCCTCTAAGATTTTGTTTTTTTATACATGTAATGACCCCTATAAGGAAAACTTCTTTGTTCCACCACTGACCATGAGGGCCCTTTTCATCCACCCTGCAACCATGCAATGCCTGTCTTAAAATATTTAAACACCACAATCATACTAAAATAGTAGCATGTATATGTTTCAAACTAGAAAAGGGCAATGGCCTGTAATTTATTTGACAACTAGTTGATCAGATGATCATATCGCCATCGTTGGTGGTCCCACCTTTTCCTCATATGGGCAGGCAATAACATTCAAGGGATCAGAAGCTTCAGAAGCTCAAAACAAAAGATTACTAGTGTTTTCCTTTTCAATAGATGATATATTGGGCTCAGTATTCCATTCCTAGGCTCCATGTAGCATCTCACAGATCGATCAAAACATACACATAAAGAAAGCATCTCACAGACTTACACTTTCAAATGTGAAATTTTTTTTTTAAATTTTCTTGGCTTGAGAGATTAAAAATGATAAAGAATATTCGTACTTGGATAAAAACTATACATTAGTTGGCAATTTCCATAGATTGAAACACAGTTTCATAGTTACTGGCTGAGGAATGCTATAGTTATTTTACCAAAATCTTCACACTCAAACACTAAGGACAGGATGTTTACCGTTTTAATTGAATTCTTCATTGTTAGCATCAGTCATACATTAAAAAATTAAAAAAGCCTCCTCAGTAAATGGAGAATCCAAAAAGGCATACGCCATATGCTTATCTGTTTTTGGAAGAAATTTTCACCCAAAAGACGAAGACAAGTTCAAATTCTAGGATATGTTTGTGCGAGGAGACAATTCCACAATAGAGGGGAATATGTTATTGTTTGCTGTATTTACTTTAGTCTAAAAGATGATTTTGATTTTCTATGAAAGGGGTATAAATGCTGGCTATTCAATCAAAGAAAAATTTATAATTATGTGTGTGTGTGTGAACATGTGTATGACATGGGCCTTATGGGCTAAACCATTGTTTGATACATGTGATGGCCCCGACAAATTCATACCTAATATTTTAAGCTGATCAAACTTGACTTTTAATCCTATGGGATGGATCATGGACGGATGTCTGAATATTAGGCCTGCTATATGTTGGCATGTGGGTCATTTGAGCCCAAACAAGTGACCATTAAAAAAAGCCTCAACAGCTCTAATGATTTATTTAAAATAAATATTTGTAACCATCTCTTGAATCTCTTCTACTTGTATGATGCAGAGCCTTTTTCACTGGCAAGTGATGATAAAATCGAATCTTGTAAGATCTTGTTTGTAAGTTGAATGCAACACTAAGAAGATGAGTCTTGTCTAAAATCGCAAGTCTCATGTCATGCTCTCTTTTATTTAATATTTCGTTCATCCTCAATATACAAATACCCTGGAATTGAACCGACTATGCAGATGCTGTCCAGCTTGGTCCCATGTATAACCTTATGAATGAGGAATTATTTGGTTGATCAACAGAACTCTCAAACTTGGAAATATTCCGAGATGGTATTCCCACTATCAATGTTCTGTAGTTAATTTGAGCAAATTTGACTAGCAAATGAAAATTCTTAGAAACTCTTTTAATTGTTGAAACAACCCAAATTCCTCATATGAGTATCACATTTTCTAAATAAAAAGAAAGTGTGATGAAACAAAATATGCCTCTAAGTTTAAAATTTATTTCCATCTCTTTGATTATGAGATGAATCTAGTCCATAGTTTAGCATAATCTTAACTGCAGTGTCTATAAAACATGCATGCTTATGATAAAATTTAACAGTTATCAATGCCCACAAAAGTATTAAATTAGATTTGTATCAAGGCAGGTGGGTGTCTGCGAAGATACTAGATTGATCATAGGTGGACCCTCCATGTACAAACATAAAAGGGCGGTCAAGATAGAGAGTTTGGGAAAAATTATAGATCACATGGAATTATTTTAGGGACAATTAATTCACCCTATGAAATGAAAACTTGTTGATTAGCAATTTATCAGTAATCAGATTTATCTGTTCTCCTAAGCATTCAAGCGAAGGACATTAATAGGTAGATGAAATGAAAGATCCTCATTCTTATCTATTGTCCATTCCGATCGAGATGTTTAGAAAGTTTTATTTAAATAATTTTTGGTAGATGACTAATGAATAGAAAGACTGCAATTAAAAAAAAAAACGCATTAGTTATAAAGGAACCCTTCCTAGCTCTTTAACCATGTCTTTTCTTGGGCCTGACCATTTCCTAGTTTTTTAATCAGATGTAATATTAAAAACCTAGATAAAATCAGGGTCCAGGAAATTTGGTCTATACCTAGCCCATTACCAAAAAATTAAGTATCCTTGTATATTTTTTTGAAAGAAGTTGGGCGGGGCAGGCCTTTAAAACATACCCCGAGTCAATTCTATTTTGACACCAGCCACAAATTGACATATGGCCAACTCATGGACGTAGAAGCACAGTGCAGGTCGGGTCCATAAACCGCTGTGTGCAACTACGATTCCTTACAATTAGATCTATACCTTTAATGTGATAGTATAGTTTTGAATCCACAACCTCCGGGTGCAAATCGTAGTCTTAAGCCAACTGAGCTCCCTCTTGGGGTTTATCGTTTGAGGCTTTGACAAAGAGAAATCCCGAAATGAAGAAATCTATTGAAAATTTGAATCACTCAAAATAAACACTTGTTTTACAGTTTTACTTTAATAAGAGTTGATCCTACCATAAATTGATGATTTCATAGAAGGAAAAAAAACATGAATAACACAATATTATTCATTATTAATTTTCTAATTAAATTGGGACCAACTCGAATGGGATAAAATTTGTGAAAAGATATTTATTTTCGGCTGATCGAATTTTCAATAAATGAGCTCCGTTGTAGAGTTTCACACCTCCGGGTGCAAACCGTAGTCTTAAACCAACTGAGCTACCTCTTGGGGTTTATCGTTTGAGGCTTTGACAAAGAGAAACCCTGAAATGAAGAAATCTATTGAAAATTTGAATCACTCAAAATAAATACTTATTTTACAGTTTTACTTAAATAAGAGTTGATCCTACCATAAATTGATGATTTCATAGAAGGAAAAAAACATGAATAACACAATATTATTCATTATTAATTTTCTAATTAAATTTGGACCATCATTATTAATTTTCTAATTAAATTTGGACCAACTCGAATGGGATAAAATTTGTGAAAAGATATTTATTTTCGGCTGATCGAATTTTCAATAAATGAGCTCCGTTGAAGAGTTTCACACCTCAACTTGATGAGTAGAATGGGGTTCACATACCATATTAGTAAGTCTTAGGGCCTGTTTGGATAGGCAAAAAATAAAATAGAGTGAAGTTAAATGGCCCTAATTGTCTAAAATTTCAACTCTACCCCTTTTGGATGAGTCTGGCCTAATAGATGAATCAATGTTGTGAACTATATGTACTCCATTTCACTTCAACACTCACTACTTCCATTTCCTTGAGTAAAAGTAGATTCTACTTCAAACCTTAACTTCAAAATAAGCATCCAAATGGAGTGAAGTGAAGTATTATATTTTAACTTCAACCTACTTCTTTTCACTCCACTCCACATGTAAAATCCACTTCATTTCACTCCACTCCTCATTTATCCAAACAGGCCCTAGGAAGAAGTATATATTGCTCTTGTGGAGTATCTTTTCCAATGAATACATCGGTTGATCAGATCTTCAAGTACCCCATTGATGGTTCTACCTTTGATCTGATGGCCCACCCCAGATGACAAGCACAGTCAGCATCATACTCTGAGAGTATTATAGTTCTTTGGGGAAAAAAAAAAAAAAAAACAACCCCTTGAATAGATTTTGACATTCGGTTTGTCTTATATAATTGGATCGGAATCTTCTCAAAAACCTCAGCAGCTCCAAGTGTCACTCAGGAGGAGCACCACGTGTCGGCTCCACAACCACTATTCCAGCTCACCTACTTCCTAAAACCACTGCAGAATAAAACCGTTGTTTTGTGCCGCGGTTTCGAAGACAAAGCGGGTCCCATCGGTCACATGACAAAAACAAAAAAAAAAAGGACAATGATGGATCAGAGAGAGAGAGATGGAGTGGGCCACACTTTAGTATTCCACGACCAAATCATGCATGTGATTTTTTATGTGATTATGGAGATTGATGGTACGATTTGACACTACTTTGAGCTATGGGTGGGCCACACACAAAAACAAAAAAAAAAAATCTGTGGGTCCTGATTCCTGAGTCCTCAGTCCTGACTCCCTAGAGATGAAGGAAGACTACAGTGTATCCTCAAAAGCCAGCGAATTAGAGAGATGCAGTACTGGGTCAAGGGGACACTGATGAACCCACATGGACCATCATGTCCATGCATGGAATATTTGAAGGTGTTCTCTCTTTCCATGGATCACAAGATCGACTCGAACCTGTTCTAGCTAAATTCAGTGCATGTGTTGGGCTTGGATCGAATAGGGATTCTTCATCCAGGATTTCACATTTATTGATAATGGTGTGCATCATTGGGCCTACTATGAAGACTTAGACCATAAAACACCAATCCCAGGATATGGACTCTTGTGGGCCAAGCCTCAGATGCAATTGTTGTTTAAACCCAGACCTGGGCACATACCTGATTACTCTATGTGGCTGAGATAAGCTAGGAGCTGAAATTGGAGCTAAAATTGAGGCCCCGCCCATAATATATTTGGGCTATTGATTGATGTCTGAAGGATGAAACATGTGTTCAGCCTTCTATACTTGAAGATGCATGAGTTAGTTTTATGGGGGATGTGGTTTCATGGCCTATAACTTGTTTATTTAGTACTACTGATTGATCTTTAGCTTGTTAAGAAGATCTTAGAATGGTCCACAGGTTCAGCTCAGATTGGCGAAGCCGTTTCGATTTGCAGGTGTTTGCAACAGAAAGAGCCTTGAGGGTCAATTAACCTTGAGCATCATAGCTAGGTAATGTATGTTTTTTGTGAGCTATTTGATGTTTCATTCTAAATCAATTTACAAGTGAACAAAATGGCCCTGTGAGATCCTTGGTATAAATAATGTCCATGGATGCAAATTTGTAATTATTAATCAGCTTGTTGTTAAAGTTGTTATTCAGTAGACAACCATATTAACAGTAATTTGATTTAGTATATAGAGTAACTGACTATGGGAGTATGGGGGTGCGATTGAGCTTGTCTATAGTGTCATCAGTATGATCCCTATACTAACATTATCCTAACATTACTAAAGAGAGGCATTGTACATGTAGAGCTAGTTTAGTATCAAATTATTTCGTTCTACCACATCAGAGCTGTGGGGGGAAATTTGAATCGAGTATTGGGTTGGGCTTGGGTCGAGACCAACTCGACCTGACTTACCCATCTGACCTAAAGGTGAAGACGGAACAGAGGAGCCTGGAACGACTGACGGACAAAGAGGAATGACGCCCTGGATTCATGGAAAAAATGGCCCATGATCCAATATCCTGGCAGTTACCAGTTACCACAAGAAAAAGGGGGGGAACGTGTGCTGGTAGTGGGCGGAAATCCAGGGAGGGATAGCATTTGAGGAAAAAGAGATATGAGGGAGAGGTAGGCTGAATTTTTGAACCTAATTGATTAAAGAAAAACTCCAAGTTCTATTGCTAACTTAAGCATCGGAGAGTCCTCGGTTGGACCACCCGATCGAGCTTTCACGGTGGTTGTTTTTGAAACAGGAAACATATCCAGGGACACATGTCGAGGGGAAAGTGGGAGGTCAGACATCAAGCCGAGCTGATCTAATTTGTGTTCGACTCACGCAAAGCAGCTCTTACAAGAGCATTACAAACTTGTTCTGTTTCCTCTCCTCCATCTAGTTACAACAGCTACATATGTTCGCATTACCTTCTGCACTGGAATATATTGGAGAAGGATCTATTGGTTTTGAAATGGTGGTTGACCAAAGCAGGGGCGGAACCAGGATTTCATCTCCGGAGGGCCAAAACTTGAATAATTTTCATTTCACGAATTATTATAACTATCATATCTTCAAGTTTAGCATATAAAATATATTACGATTTAAGACTAAATTTTACATGAAAATTAAAACCATTTACACTATTGTTATGGTGAATGAATGAAAGACCAACCATTTATACTTGTTGCATCTTATATTGATATTTCTCAATTTATATGACAAGCCCAACCCTAAACTCACATTGAACACATTTCTCAGCAAAAAAACCTAAATCTCATGGAAAAAAGCAATCTTTCTAAGATAATGACACGTCAATTTCTGCTAATTTCAATAGTTAATCTGATAAAAAAAAGTTAAGAGTCGAAGAGTCAAGAGTCGAAGACGAAAGCTATAATAAAGTAAAAACCACATAAAAAAAAACTCCAAACTCAGCTGCATTCGAACATAAAAGAGCTTATGTTTGATGAGATGATAAAAAAATCGACCATACCAAATATAAATTTTAGAGGATTTTACGGGAAAAATCTCAAATTTAGCAATTGCTCGGGAAGGGACTCCGTAGATTGTGCAGCACAAATTCGGTTTTCCCATTAGTTTTTTTATATATTTTTCTGTACTTTTTTATATATTTGGGTTGGGAGGGGCCCATTTGGTGATGTTAAAAGGATTTTTCAAAGCCTGGCCCCCCAGGGCCCTAGTGTAGTTCCGCCTTGGACCAAAGTGTTCTGTTAGGAAATGGAACTACAAACTAGAGCACTGTAAAAAAGCACTGCACCAGTTCTTTTGGTAGTGACTTGAGGAAATGTGAATTTCTTGTTGTTTTTATTAATAACCAGTAACACTAAAAGCTCGAGCTTTTGGTGTTTCTGGTTATTAATATGATATCAGAGCCGGGGGTCATGTGTTTGAATTCCTATAACATGTTTCGGTTCACGTTGGTCATTTGTTGTGTTTTTGTTCACGTGCGAAGCTCCACACGTGGGGCTATCAAGACCCTTTGACATACATTATTCTGTAGTTCACTAAAAGCTCGAGCTCTTGGTGTTACTGGTTATTAACAGTTTTAAGAGAATTCTAAAATTAGAGTTTGGGAGACAATAATAGTTTTTGGAACAGGATTTAAAACCTTAGAAAAGGTGTCCATTTGGTTTATACCTGCTACACAGCATGGTGTACTGAAATTATTTGACTGTTTGACGAAAGAAAACTAAATTTTTCTCTAACTAATCTTGCTGCATTGAAATATCTGAACTGCTACTTTTAGTTGTATCATGTAGTGTAAGAAGTAGAAAAGTAAAGACAAGAAACTAAATAAGCTCTCTTTTCATTCAAAAAGTTTAAAGGAAGTTTTACAAAATCAACAGAAGGGAAGAGTACAAAATAAAATGTTAAAAGACATCCTGTAAAGATGTAACGTTAGCTCAAATTCAATTCAATTCCATATTATAATACAAAACTCCAAGCGGTTCACTTCCATGGTGTGATCCTTGTCTGATGAGTGATTCTTAAAGCCATTTCTTATAAACCAGAATATATGCTCTTTTGACAACCTGGCCTAGGAAAAAATATCCAATAATAAGGACAACAAGAAAGCCAAAATATGACAATGGAAGATTGGTGAGGCCCATAACTCTTCCAATTGGTGTGAAGGGAATCGCAATCCCAATCGCAGAAATTACAAATGTGGAACAAAGCACAGGCCATGAGGCAACATCCTGGATGAAAGGAATTTTCTCTGTCCTAATCAAGTGGATGATAAGAGTCTGCATAAGGAGACCCTCGACAAACCAAGCAGATTGAAAGAACCTTGACTGCGACGGTTTATCGACATCGTAGTAGAACCAAAGAAAGATGAATGTTGCGGTATCAAAGATAGAACACACAGGGCCATTCCATAGCATAAACAATGGTAGTCCTTTGTGGGACCAACGTTGTGGCGACCTCACGTACTCTTCCTCCATTCTGTCCCATGGGATGGCTATCTGGCCAAGATTGTACAGAAAATTCTGTGTAACAAGTTGCTTGGGGGTCAATGGTTCATATGGCAAGCATGTAATTGCAATGAGCAGTGAAATGACGCTACCAATGTTGGCAACCACTGACAGTTTTAGATATTTCATTGTGTTTCCATATGTAATTCTACCACGTTCAACACTAGCAACAAGGACATTGAGGTCTTTCTCAAGTAGGATTATGTCGGCGACATCCTTAGCAACAGATGCACCTGAGTCAACTGAAATTCCAACGTCAGCGGCATCCAACGCAAGGGAGTCATTTATTCCATCACCTAAGAACCCGACGATGTGGTTTCCGGCCTTCTGCAAGGACTGGACCACATGGAGCTTTTGAGTTGGAGTAAGGCGGGCAAAGACTGTCACTTTCTTGACAGTATCATGGAAGGTTTCGTTATCTAGAAGCTCAAGATCAGGGCCGGTTATCACTTGAGTGGTTTTGATGCCTACCTCTTTGCAGACCTTTATGGCTAGAGAGAGTGAATCACCAGTTAATACTTTTGCTTTTACTCCCCTCTCAGCCAGCTGCCGTAGAGCTTGCTTGGCTGAGTCTTTGGGTGGGTCAAAGAAGCAGAGAAGGCCAAGAAACAGCATGTTTGATTCAGCCGTCTCTTTGTTCATCACTTCCTCTCCACCACTTTCCTGCAGCAATGCAACATATCTAGTAAGGCCATTTTGTGGTTACCAAAATCAGATATGCTTGGCATATTTTGGTTCTCCTCCTACATGGTTTCAAAATATAAGAATGGAAGTGAAGTTCTTCAAAGAAGTTAAATAATAAATTTCTTGCTCAGTTTAAAATCTATAAATGACTCTTCAATGTGCGACAATTTAGTAGCGTGACTCAATAAATTGAAACTTCTCCCCAAAATTTCACTTCAGTTTTATTTTCTTATTACTTTCTTCTTGTGTTGAAGTTGTCAACAAAAAGGATAAAATGCTTTCTGTATAATGACATTACATGGCCAGTGAGAATTTCTGTTGTTTACCATATGCAATTAGAACCTAAAAGATCTTACAAGTAATATGTTGAAGCACATGAATATGAGCCGCTGAATACACTTAAATAGACTAAAAACTGAATGGGTACTGATGATTAGCAAGACCATCAAATACAACCATGGCACTCGATGAGTGTCATGGCTTATTATAGAGTTAGATGCCTTAATTATTGGCAAGAAATGCATAATCTTAAAGGTTATTATTTAAAATGATACCACTGAAAATCATGTGTGCAAACAGTTGTGGAGAACATAATCTGCCTACTGTATCTATCTATTAGAAACGATCAGCACACTATAGAAATTTTGATAATAGTATATTTTTATATTTAAAATGAACTCTGTACTGTTTCCTCTTGATGTAAGTGACACTCTTTAAAAAATACATCTGTTCCTTCTAACTATTAAAATGAGGAATCTATCTCAAATAAACAACATAGGAACTAAAATGGATAGATATCAAGATCAAACATTGAGAAGTAAACAAGAAATGAAATGATCACATACCATTCTTTTTATTGAAATCCCCAAAACCCGCAATCCATCATTACTTAGTTCTTCACCCATGTGCAGGATTCTTTGACAATCTTCAACATACAGAGGAGAGGTAACTCCTTTATCAATATTCTCCATGAAACTGCACGTCTTTAAAACTTCTTCAAGTGCTCCTTTGGTTATCAGAAGTCTACTGCAATCAACATTACCATTTCTATAATCTATGTTTTCTAGATCTGTCTCTATGATCACAGATACTTTTCTCCGTGTAAAATCGAAAGGAATCTCATCAATTTTTCTCCATTTGGAGGATCCAAACTTGTATCCACCAGTGTATGTGTATGCCAAAACTGCATCATCCACAGGGTTCCTCAGTTCAGTCTTGAAGTAAGAATTGAGAAATGCAAACCGCAGGACTCTCTCTTGGGGTACACCCCAGCTATCAAGATGATGAACCATTATAAAGCGGTCCATTGTGAGTGTTCCTGTTTTATCGAGGCACAAGATATCCCTACAGAATAAACATTATAAAGACGGTAAAATCAGATTAGTACACAAAACAATGGAAGCAGAAAACTCCTTCATCTAATTAAGCATCTATAACATAGGGGGGAAAATAGGAAACTGCCCTGCCCCTTGAACAGGACCAGGAATCAGCATCCATGTAGTGGATAGTGCACAATCTTGAAGGATCAAAATGACCAGATTAAGCAAAAAGAAAAACTCCTTAGTTAACCCAAACACATGGACAAACATTTAATCTGAAATGCTCAACCAGCCTAGCTCACTCTTTGAAAGCCACCAAGCAAGGTCACACTAATTGATTAGCTCTTCCATGCAATCAATAACTTGCCAAGATAAGTTGTAATGAATTAGGTTGATCATCTATTTGATGATTGTGCTTTGTGCATATGTTTCCAAAGAATCACATCAACTTGATGGTGTGAACCATCTGCAATGCAACTTGGATGGCTATAATGGAAAAATGCAAATATTCTGGATTCAATTCATGAGAGTTTTCAATGGTGAACTATTCATTGAGATGATCACCAAATAGATAATTATATTGATGATTGGACTGCTCACATGTCAAGGAAAAAAATGAATAAATAAATAAATAAATAGTGTAGACTGTAATAGTATATATATGCATGCTTACATTGCTCCCATGTTCTGTATGGCGACTAAGCTTTTGACTATGCATCTGTCTTTGGCCATTGCAAGGGCTCCTTTGGCGAGATTTGTATTCACAATAAGAGGAAGCATCTGTGGTGTAATTGCTACTGCAACAGAGATCCCAAACAAGATACTCTCACTCCAGGAATGTGATGCATAGTAATCCAAGACTGTCATAATTGGCACCATTACTAGCATAATACAAATAAGTGCATATGATATACGCCGTACACCCGTTGCAAAGGCATCTGGTGGTGTTTGCTTTCCTAGGGTTGAAAATATGGTACTCATGTATGTTTTAGATCCGGTCGACACAACTAGCCCTGTGCCGTAACCAGCCACCACACTTGTTCCCTGGAATATAGATTGCTCATTCCAATCAAATCACAAGTCTAATTTGAAAATTTGCTTGACATTTCTTATGAACATGAACCCATGCATCAGAAGATATATTTACCATAAAACAGATGTTCCTCAGCTCTAGTAAAGGAGTGCTTGGATCTTCAATGATGTCTCCTATTTTCTCCATTGTCCCAGACTCGCCTGTTAATGAAGACTGACTGTTCAAGAACCAGGACGGTGGTCATGTGTTCTATAATCAGCTGTAGAGAAAATAAAGTGTGGGCAAGATAGAACTTGGTGATCCTCACATGGCAAGTGAAATGTGTGTTCTTCGAAGCGTCATTACCTTACAACTAGATCTTTCGATGTCAGTAACCGCAAGTCACCAGGAAAGAGATCCCCTGGGCTGAAATGGATGATGTCACCTGGCACAATTTCTCTCTGATCAACTTGAACAACAAGTTCTGTTTGAATATATCTGCCAGCACACCTCTGAACTTTGACAGGCGATTTTAGAAGTTCCGACAGCTTCATGGCAGCTTTTGAACTGTTAAATTCCTGATAAGCACATGAATCTTATGAAAAACACAGTGGTCATCCAATGCTAGACTAATTAAAATGACAATTTTTTTTGGTCCAAATAGCAACAATAAAAGCCCCAAGTTGTGATTATCCAGACTCTTTATATAGCTGGCCTCACTATAGATCAGGCCTCAAGGATCTCCTCCATCATGAGATGGAAACTGTCTGATGACTGAAAGTTGTGTAGCCATCAGTCCAAAATTGAAGATTGGCTGTCTGTTAAATTTTATGGATAAGAATTTCTAATCAGATGGGAGCAGAGATTTGAGGATACCAGCTGAGCGGCTATGAACTGTATAATTGCTGTCCAAACTAAAAATACTATATAATTTTGTATGCTTTGTATAATTTCCTTAGAAGTAGGTTCAAATGGTTCCAAGAATTTAATCATGCAGTTGACAACCTCAACAGAATGATTTTTAGATACCTGGTAGAATCGGAGGCTAACGGTAATAAAAACCAATATGAGCATAATGACCCCATTGCCATCATCGCCAGTTAAATATGACAATGCTGACAAGACAATCAGAATGACAATAAATGGATGCAAGACAGCATTCCAAAGGATCTGCCACCAACTTCGGAAGGTCTGATCATGAGGAGCGTTCTGACCAACTTCCCTCAGTCTAGTATCTGCTTCACTGAAGCTCAGCCCTGAACAAGCAAAAGAGTTATGCCCTATGGAATTCGACATCTCGGCCTACTTGTAAACAAGGAAAATATAATCCCAAATATAAAAGTACAAAAAAAAAAAAAAAACCATTATTCTTTCTACTGAAGCTATAACATAAACAATTTAACATCTGTTTGAACAGAACTATGAGGTAGGCTTTCTAGTACAGAAATGACCGACTAAAGCTAACTAACTTTCTCTATATGAGGTCAGAATTTCTAGTCCAATTAAATCCCCTTCAACGTGATTGTCCTGCAATACGCAGTTCTCTGAAACGTATGCAGAGAGTTGTTTGAAGAGTAGAATTTCTCTTGAATGAGGTTGAAAATTCTATTTCAAATAAGATTCTTAATGAAAGGTGGGTTTTTACTTTGTTTTGAGATACTCTTAAAAATGTGATTATTTGCCCAATTGGAGATGTAAGGATAAGATCAAACTTACATTACAAAGTTCCTTACGATCAAATGAAATCAATGTCTCCAAAAAATAAACAACTGAAGTTAGACAAGATCTAACTTATGTTACACCATTTCTATTGGACCATTTATTCACTTTCAATGAATCCAGTTAACATTTATAAAAGCAAAGGAAGTTCCCTTTCTAAAATGCTTATGAATACAAGAAAATATGAAATACGCCACCAGTAACACTTGGATTATCAACTCAATTCGCATGTTTCATCAACCGCACTTGTTCATTAATAACTAATGAGTACCTGATCGTTACGCAGTTGCCAAGGGGAGTGGAATAGCCAAAAACTAGGAAAAAGCTAGCTCATGAACAAATCATTCCTAGTGTTGGAATTCATTTCTGGCAACAAACCCAAGCCGATTTTATCCAACTTGTAAACCCCATTCAACAACAATTTAAATGAAGGACTATAAACACAGGCATCATGTATTTGTGAATCTAAAAGAATTGACACAATCTCAATGTAAGGAAATCCCTAGGTTGTGCGGATCCCTTTAATTAAGGATTTACTACATTCCTCAACTTGTTCCTTTTCCATGTGATACCGACCTGGGCAATTAGGGTATTGATGAAGACACGAGCTGTAACCCCTTAACCTTGTGGAAAGAATTCTTATTGACTATTCCTTACCATCATGGACTACTACTGTAAATCAGTTCAGGAAACCCTCATGTGTGTAGCTAATAAAGAGTCCCACAAGATTTGAACCTGGTATCTCTAGAAATATATCTAACAACAAGGGAAACCCCAATATGACTTGGCCGTTCAAGGTGCACTGTGCTCCTGGGTGTCCCACAAAGCCCAACAATATTAACTGTACTACTTTGTGCATTCTCTTATTCCCAAAATGCTTCATAGTAGATTATACATTCAAATATGAAACTCCCAACCAATGCACAGCTTCTGACAAATTTTAAATAACAGAGAACTGAAACCATAAAACAAACAACACATACCCCTTTCTGTAGATCTAACATACTCAAAAACCAAATTCCTCTCTGTTTGAGCCAAGGTATTTAACCAAGAGTACACCTTCTCCTCCTCTTCAGACCGAATTCCCCCATCAAGCTTCTCTGCACAATAAAATAAAAAAAAAACCAACCCATTTCATATCAGCCTCTATAATCAATAATAATAATAAAAAAAAAAACCACTGACTGTTGGATAGGAGCTTTCCAAAGCAACCCAGAACAGCATCTGTTAATCTGCTAATGGGGTTGCGGCTACTGGGGCCCTGTTTCTTTACAAGGGGCTCATGGGTATTGTTGGTAGGTTGTGATTTGCTGTTTGGAGGAGAGGAATTGGAGATTATCCTGATCTCCATAGGTGGGTAGATGAAAATAATTGAGGGGAGGAACTGCAGAGAGCATGGTCGGGTGACAATTGCAAAGGTGAAGGAAGAACAATGGCTACAGTGAGTAGAAGTAAGTCAGAGGAATGGATTGGATCTTCTGAGCTGTGGTTTGCCATTCTCCAACTACCAAGCTAAGGGTGACGGTTAGGTGTCTTTTGTTTAGTTGAAAAACTTGAATGGAAGTCTTAACTAACTTGTTAAGTATTGACTTCTGATTCTAACAGGTGAGATTTTTAACAGTGTCTTATCTCTTCTTATTATTTGGATGCAATTATTTGGATGCAAGGTGAATTGAAATATGGTGAGGTGATGCATCAAAATAAAATATAATAAAATATAAGGTGTTATGATGGTGTTTTATTTTTAGTTGTTTGGTATGAAATCATTTTGACTTTTTTAAATAAAATAGTGGTGTATTTTTATTTTTTAGTGGAGAAATGAAGTTGGTTTTTTTTTTATTTGAGAGGAAATTTTAAAATTATGTATTTTTGATATGACCCCTTGTAATTTCTTGTATGAATTCACTTTACTTTAACTTAACTAGTTAATTGCCAAACACGTCCGAAGGATGGCTGACCAACTTTTTGATTGACTGTTCATGTGGCACCTATTGTGGCTTGGAGTGGTCACCCAGATGGGGTCCACCTTCATTAATCTGAACAGCTCAAAGTCTTTATCTTTGGTTTGGGTTCCTAGGGAAGAAGTCATACCAAGAGATTGATAAATTGCATGCAAAATGAAAAATGATTAAACACAAAATTAAAGTGAGGGAATCATATATTTCTTATATGATAAATCTGATCATGATCCAAGATGAAATTTGACCGTCAATATTAAATGGGGATATTTTGATTTTGAGCATTTAAAATTTATGAATGTGGAACTGATCCTCTTTGGGAATTTCAAATTCCTTTCATAGCTAATCCTGAATTTTTTCCCCCCATTCTGACTTTATATGGGACTGGAACTCACACACCCATGAGCACTGCACCCTTGAATATAACCATATGAGTAAAAGAAGAGGAAAGGGATATTTTCTATAGTCGAGTTGCATGACCCATATAATATGTTGGTTAGAAGGTTTGTCTATGATTGATTTGGATCAGTAAGAAATGCAATCTGACACTAAAAAGGTGTTAAAGCTGTCACCACCTTTTATCTTATACTTTTTGTCGATAGGGAAAACTAAAAAAAAAAATTTGGATGGCCACTAACCGAAAAAGAGGTCACTAGTCAATATTGTACAGAAGTGGTTCCCTGTGACCACTTCCGTTTTTTTTTTATTTATTAAAAATTTAAACGTGTGACGACGTTGTCACTTAATTGCCTGAAATCTCATTTCCCCCATTTTTCCCTTCTTCTTTCCATCGTTTCCCCCCTTTCTCTGGCGATTTCCTTTTGCCCTTCATTACACTCTCCCATCAAGCACCTCACTCCCTTCTCCCATTCATTAGCGCTAACCCACCCATCTTTCTCATAATCCACATTCAACGATGGCCACATGTGGGACCAAGGATTGTAGCACCAATCCACGACTTTTGGTTTGGTTTAGAAACCCATCTGGTAGGATCTTCTTGAAATCTGTGTCGGTTGATGAGTGACATTGCAAGGACCATAGAAAATGGTGACTGTTGCGTTCAAGACCCACTGTCATTTCTTTGAGTTGTCCAGTTGAGAAGGAACACATGCTTCCGAAGCACAAGAAGACCATAGATGAGTGGGGCTATTGGTCGAGCCATTCCATCAATTGGCTCGTTTGTGGTTCTTGAGATTCCTAACACAAAGAAAGGGGGAAAGGAAACCGCTAGAGAAAGGGGGAAAACAATGGGAGGAAGAAGAGGCAAAATAGGACAAATGGGTTTCAGACGATTAAACGACGACGTCGTCACATATTTAAATGAGATATTGAGCGACGACGTCATCACATGTTTAAATCTTTAATAAAAAAATGGAAGTGGTCACAGGAAACCACTTCCGTGCAATATTAACTAGTGGCCTCTTTTTCGGTCGGTGGCCGTCTAGGATCTTTTTTTTTTGGGTAGTTTCCTCTTGTCTATATTTAAAAATGTCTTAAAATAAATTTAAAAAAATGAAGATTTTGTGGTTTTTTAACCTTTAAACGTTTTAAAAATATTTTTTTCTTAAAAGAACATGCCAAAAGAAACGGGAACATCAATCACCGACCTGACATGTACCAGGCACGATTTTTGCATAGGCCAAAGCTAAATACTAACGATATATATATATATTTTTTTTAGAGGAATTTACCCATAAAATCCCTCTAGGACCGCATACGTCCCAGTGGGACCCAAATTATTGTTCGATACGGGAGAGATCCTCGTATGAGCTTTTCTTCTTTTTTTTTGTCGTTTTGTAATATGGTCGATATCGACTATAGTCGATATCGACCATTTTGCGGGAACCCAAAAAGAAAATGGGTTTTTCAGGAAGAAGAAGATGAGAGGGGAGGAGGAGGGAGAAAAGTGGTCGATATCGACCATATAACTGTCCTCTTTAATTGTCGATATCGACAACATAACTGAAACACAAAAAATACAGTCATTGTCAGTATCGACCACTTTTATTGTCGATATCGACAACATAACTGAAACACAAAAAATACAGTCATTGTCAGTATCGACCACTTTTATTGTCGATATCGACCACTTTAAAACAAAAACGAATAAAAGGATGATGGCACAGATCAGTGCTCCGTTTGGAGATACAAAACCTGTAAATTACAGAAGCAGACCATTACATAAACCTCCTTTCTTAATGCTTGGGAGTTGGGACTGGTGAAGAGTGTCACATGACAGAAGCCAAATATTGTACTACACTTTCTCATTAAACCAATAGACCGATGTTAAAATATAAATTACAAAATAGGAAACTAGCTCACAAGAAATTGAGCTCCTTGTTTTTATATAAAGTTAACTGCAATCGATTTACTGTTTGAAATGAAAGCAGCGAAAAATTAATGTCAAAGTTGAAAGAAATCAGCTGAAATTTAGAATAACCTAGAGAATTCAACACAGGCCCCAAGAGATGTGCAACCGAGTCCTATTCCCAATAGGTGTTGATCTAGTAGTTGGCTGAAATCAGACGCTGAATTTGAAGTTATGAGTTTGAGAATATACTAGTTTGATTACGGATGGGAGCCAATCTCAAGGAAGATGCCAGAGGAAAAATAGAATATCTTGGTCCAATACAACATCTCTAACAAAATAAAATAAGAAAACAAGAAAGAAATTCAAGGGGACCATTGAAAAAAAGAAGATAATGAGAGACTCAGTACAACTGTCACATGCAAGAAAACGGATAGATGTGGGATCAAATACAATGCACTCATGCCAGATTGTGTATTGATGTTGCTAGACTTCAAAACAAAAGAAAGATACTCAGTTTGCAGTAGTTAAATGGCACTGGGGAAAAATATATGATTGCAAATTAGAAAAATTAGGAAACTTGCTTCACATTCTTTGTAGAACATAAATGGAAGCCACAAGGGTTTGACAAATGAGTCTATTCATATCAGTGAAATGATACAGAAATGTCCACAAAGCAAGAGCCCGAGAGTCAAATGAGATCAAAGAAGTAAGATGTTGCAAATATATGATTATGATACAAGACAATGATGGAGACCTGTATATTGTTTTTAGTAGATTGTTAAGTTCATTTAGGAGTCTCAGTGGAGTTAAATTGTTTAGGCTTTTTATTTATGTTGTGATAGAAAACAGAAGTATTCGAGGAGAATACCATTTCGATAGAACTGGAGTATAGAAATAGGTAGTCTTATGTTATTGCTAGGCTTTTGTTAAACGAAGCATCATATACACATAAGAGTTCACATTTGCTTCAAGAGAGATGATCGAAATGTCAAGACTATCTTGACCACCTCTTTGCCAAATGTGGGACCCACCTTTGGTAGATACAGCCCATTCACATTGCATGCCAAACCCATATAGGCGTCAATTCACTCCAACCAAAGTAACACATACCATTGCATTCATCATGTTTCCAATATGTAGTGATGTTTCAACAAAATGATAAATGTACAATACTGCAAATCACAAAGGTTGGAGTGGAATTTTGGCAAGTGCCTCTATAAAGTGAAGCATATGGTATCGATGGATTGGATCTACCAAAGGTGGTGGACCATTTACATCACACGCCCAGCATAGGCATCAGACCGATTTCTGCAATTGGGTGACTTATGCCATTGGATTGATCATGTTTCCACATTTCTAAAAGAAGCTTCTTTGCTTGTTAAGAAGGTTCTTGAATTGGAAGACATTAAAATCGAACAGGTACCTTGACAATTGAAGAGAAACTATCCATATACCTTATAATAGATTATAAAAGCATAAGTTATCACAAACAAAAGAGGGGAAAGGGAGAGAAGAGGGGGAGAGAAAAAGAAGGGGAGGAGAGGAAAGGGGAGGAGAAGGGGAAGAGCGGGGGGAGGGGGGTTTGGTTTATTACATGTCTTGCACTCGCAAATTATGTTTCACACTTCAGGTCCCAAGAGATATGTCATGTTCAAATCCTCTCCTAACCACAAACCCATGACAACACCTTCCAGACCCAAGATCCCCACATTGCGCGTTGGCCGAAACTGCATTAACAAGCGTCCACAGAATAACATCCGGTTGAGGAAATTCATCAAACACTTTATGTGCATCACCCATTTCCCTGCATTTCCCATACAATTCAACAAGAGCTGCACCCACAAACACATCCAAACACATCCAGAGCAGGCCTTAAGCGCGATGGGCATAGTGAAGTTGTCGGGCATTTCGATCGCTGCAAAAGTCATGTGGCCGAAGAGTCGAAGCGTCTCATGCCATTGATGTTCTCTGCAGCAGAAGCACTCAAATCCCCAGGGCCAGAGCTAAGTCCTCGGATCCTCACACGACATGTGATCGGCGGCGTCCGCGATGCACGCCTCCACCTCCACCGCAGGATGCCCAGCCAAATCAACGACCGCCAGCAGCCTCTCCCTCTGCCGCGGATCGGCGGTGTTGGAGAGAGCCAAGGACTTGCGACCGGATGAGAAGGAGGAATACAAAGACGGTGAGAAAGAGTGCCTTCGATACGAGATCGAGGAGCCGCCATTGCCATTACAAAGACGGTGAGAAATCCCCCCTCCTCCCTCCTCCCTCCTCCTCCCCTCTTCTCAATCCTGAAAAAGCTATTTTATTTTGAGTTCCCGCAGAATGGTCGATATCGACCATAAAGTGGTCGATATCGACCATTCGCTAAACGACAAAAAAAAAAAAAAAAAAAAAAAAACGGACCTTGAGGGCCTTATCCATACATACGGTGTTTTCAACTCCTCCACAGTGGTATAAGGTCCTAGGAGGTCCTGTGGGGTAAATTCCTCTTTTTTTTAATTTCATGCCCCTACATGACGATTTCAACCGTCAATCTTCTTGAGAATATAAAAAACTGCTATAGACTCAAAATCTGAATCATTGATCCTTTCGAGTCAATACATTAGAAGATGCAACACTTTAATTTTGAATACCTGAGTTTACCGTTAAATATTCAAATTTGACACGTTATGTAACGCCTCACACCTCACACATGTATGATACCCGAATTATTATATTTTAAGAGTCCTGCTACATGGACTAACTCATGGACAGGTCTTTGGATGAGAACCATAGAGTTAGTCCATGGACTAACTTCATGAGTTAGTCTATGTAGACTTTTTGATATTTTAAAGATCACTTTATGTAAAATCGGACCTCCAATCAAATTATAGAAAGGGCCCTGCAGTTTAATGCATGTCACAAGTTGGGCTGTTACTCAAAATGTTTACTCCTGATAGAAATCTCATTTTACAATTTGAAGCTTAATTAAGAAATCTTTTGTCTTGCTTTTTTTATTATTAGTCGACAGTCCCTGAGCATGGTCTTCTAAGGCATCAAGGACAACAACTTTTTCTCTAATGTCTCTAGTACAGACAACTGAAGATATTTTGGTGAAAGGTCTCTAATATGACACGTCATATATTTTTATGACTAATTTGCCCTTGTAAGAGAGCATTTTGCTCTTTTGCTTGTTTTCCCTCTCTCTCTTTTCTCGATTGGATCATGGTCATCAAGTGTTCTTGTTTTGGATTTCGATTTTTATTTGAATCTGATTTTCCGTATTCTGACTTTTGGTGTCGCCGAGCTCAGATAAATTTTCCAAAAACTCTGATAAACTGGATTAAAACTCAGATAAAATTGCCAATTTATATGAGTTTTCGGCAAACTTACCTGAACTTCTGGCAAAACTCAGATAAATTTATGAGTTTTGGCAAATTTATCTGAGTTGGTAAGAGAACCAACTACTTTAGTAGGCCCTGAATGCAATGCCTTTCCAAGGAAGGGATTTCCACGTTGTGGTGCCTCCTTGATGATCATGACCATCAAAGCAGGGCCGTCAAAAAGACGGTGGAGATGAAAAAAAAAGGGTCGGTGGTACAAATTGGAGGGGCAAAATCTGATGGTACCACTACCCTGCCAATATTTAGAAAGTCACCACAATTTGACTGACGACCCAGGATAAGAAATTATAATTGGGAATTGAAAAGAACACGTGGGACCCATTGTCAGAAGATCATGACCGTTAACTTCATGAACCCAGCTCAGCTATGGGTTAAGGTCTCATGGAGGTCCCAAGTGGAGAGCAAATGATGAATCACATTAGATATGTATGTTCATGTTAAAAAGAAAAGAAAATGAAAGTACCCAATGTTTCCAGAGAATGGTGTCTGCAATTGCTAGTGCATACACAGTGATCATGATCCATCTGATCAGTAGCGTGGACAGGCTGGACTACTGAAAAGTGGGTCCAATGTTGTAGCTGTTCTGTCCACAAATAAATCAACATGTAAAACTCAGATAAATTTATCTGATAGAGTTTTTTTTTTATCGTTTTCACTGCCTCATTTTTATAAAAGGACTTTCGTACGATAAAATAAAATATCGTGTAACTTAGGCTATAAAAGCAAATGACCAAATACATACGATTCGGACTCATCCTCTAAAACCCATAGTTTGATTGAAGGGCAGTCGAAACATACCCAGATTCAGATTGGTATATCTTTGTCAATTCAAACAAAAAGACCTGACTCCAGAATTCAACACATATGACATGCCAGTCTATACCTGGAAAATAACATCATTTGACTAATCCTACTCATCTGATTGGCTAGATTTCCCACATTTTCTCTCATCCACCGTCCATCACAATCCGATCAAACGGCCCAAACCACACCAGGCCACAAATTAGTCAAAGCATTTGACTCACTTCATCCCATTCCCGGGCAGCTGAAATTATAATACATGAAAGCTTTTTTTTCATCTTCTCCTTCTCCCCTCACATTACCTGCAGATCTTCAGTGCTCAGAGTAAGAGAGACGTGGATCAACCACAGCCGTCCGATGCTCCAGATGTCGATCTCTCCCTCTCTGCTCTTTCTGCTGCTGCAGCAGCTTCTTCTTGCCAACGCCCAACCATCAGCCGGCTCGGCGCCGAGCCGCCATGATCCGCGCCGATTCACTGCCTCCATGGCCATCATCCTCGTCGTCCTCGTCAGCTCCTTCTTCTTCATGGCCTTCTTCTCCGTCTACCTCCGCCTCTGCCGGTCAGGAACCCGCTCCGCCGGCAGCCTCCGCCGGAGCCGCACCCGCGCCGCGGCTCGGCGCGGCGTCGAACGAGCCGTCATCGACAGGTTCCCTCTCTTCCAGTACTCGGCCGTGAAGGGCCTCAAGCTCGGCAGCGACGCGCTAGAATGCGCCGTCTGCTTGAACGAGTTCGAGGGCGATGATAACCTGCGCCTCCTCCCCATCTGCAGCCACGCGTTCCATCCCGACTGCATCGACACGTGGCTATCCTCGCACGTGACATGCCCCGTGTGCCGATCCAACCTCCTCACTCCAGCTCCCGACACGAACTCTCCTCTCTCCGAACCCGATACAGCTGTTACCGAGGGCGAATCCCGAGATGAGATGCCTTTGCGTCAAGTGGCTGTTGATGTTGCAGAGGAGCCGAGTCAGGATCCGGAACCGGACGTTACAAATCCTGACCACGCACCGTTACCCAAACCGACCCGATCGAAATCGGCGAAAAGGCCGTTTCGGTTTCCGCGGTCGCATACGACGGGGCATTCGCTCGTGCTGCCGGAGGAGGACGTGGAGAGGTTTACGCTCAGGCTGCCGGAGCACGTGCGGAAGGAGATCGTCGACGGGAATCTGAACCGGTCGGCGAGCTGCGCGTCGTTTCGGAGCGGAGGCCGGTCCGTTTCCGGCGGGAGCGGTCAACCGCGCGTGGAGAAGGTCGAGGAGGAGAGTGGTTGCCGTGGACGGTTTCCGTGGCGGTTCAATCGGGCGGCGAGGTCGGACAAGTGGGCGTTCTTGACGCCGCCGTTGTTCTTCTCGAGGACGTTTTCCGTTAGATCGCAGAGGAGCGGTGACGGCGAGGAAACGGCGAAATGGAAGGGTGTGATGACGTCCGCCAAGACGCCGTTGGACTGCCTTGGCGCGAAGACGGAAGCCGGTAAGCAGGCTGCAGGTTCCAGTTCCGGGTCGGACCCGGTTTTTACGGTTTCTGTAGAGTGAGAAGATGGGAGAGAAAATGAAAAAAACATTTCTTTGTGCAAGATCCACCGTTCATCAGGTGGGTCACACGGTTCGCAAAGAGTGAAAAAGACCGGATCGGATTGTCTATGGGCCCACATTGCACGCAAGGTGGGGTTCACTTGATGAGCTGTTTGGACCTCGCACAACTTTTCTTTGGTCGATGCATTCGTCTACTTATTTTTCATCCAATTTGTGTAATGGAGGAGTGGTATACTAGTCCGGATGACTATTTTTTTTTTATTTGGTATACTACAGGGTGTGTAATGTAATCCTTGGGTTGATGTAAATACAATATTTTTTATAGGGGAATATTCATATACATCCATCCCTCACTATAATAGGATGAGCGATATTATAGTAAGATTGACTCTATAACACATCCAAATCATTCTCACACATGGAATTCCATTAAGTATACTGGATCTATTGAATTTTCACTTATCCAAATGGATTATACCATTGGATCGAGGGTCAAATTCTTTCCTTTAATATAAATTCATTAAATTTGTCGGCTACGGATGAAGGAGCTAGAGGCATGAGATTGACTTCAAATTTGATGGTCTCATCCAATGTGTTTCTTTCCATCCCCCTAAGTCTCATAATTAGTAAGTCCTCAGGTGGGCCTCATTAAATTTGTCCCTCGCCATATAAGAATATCCCCCTTTTTTATGTGTAAGAACTTTAGCTATGGGGGGTTGGAGGGTTCTCATGGACGTCTGTGTGGATACAACTCTACTTGTGGAGGGGCCTCCATCAACCATTAGGGTGGTGTGGGATTGGTAGAACTTAAAATGCGAACTGCTTATGCACAAAATCGAAAGTCCATCAAATCATCCAAACACCTTGATCCCAACACTTAATCCATGGCTCACAAATTATATGACAGGCAAAAAAAAGTCTTTTTATAACCATGGATCCAGTGGTCCAACAAACACAAATCGATGGGAATCCAACAGAGTCGGTGTCAATATGGGGTGGGGGTTTTGATAGTCGATTCTGATCGGTGCCCACCTGACGTCTTCATTTTATTCCGCACCACCGAAACGAAAATCGTGGCTCTGCCATTGCTTTGTTTAGGAGAGTATTTGCGGGCGGACATGGTCATTGGCTCTTGCGTGCAGAGTCTGCAGACCATAAATGGCTTGAATAGATGGCTCAATTTATTGAATCTGATGAGTCAGGCCCAAGTGGCCTAGAATATGATGAGCCAGATCCAAATCCACCAGGGAAGCCCAGGTCCAGATCCACGAAGTGACCAAGTCAAGGCAGGCATCTACGTCGCTTTGGAAGCAGTCCCGCTTCTACCAATTCCTGCGGAGAATATCTCACCTGCCTCCACCTGGCCCGTCCCTCGAGGACAGCTCTGAGGCTCCGAAGAGAAGTCGTCCCCATCTGTTAGGGGAGGACTATAAATAGAGGAGCCCTCTTATCACTCAGGGGGATGAACATCTTACTCTCTCTCTCGCTTGTAATCCACCTTATCAATCAAAGATCACCATATTCAAAGTGGACGTAGGTCATACAGACCGAACCACTATAAATTCTCTCTCTCTCTCTCATTTATTTACTACATTTTCACCTAGCATTTATTACTTGACCGGTGGTGTCCGAAATCCTATTTTTGGCATCATCAGAATCTAACCGTTCATCTTCTGAGGCTTGGGTGCCCAATCATCTGTTTCTTCTTGTACATTATGTCATTATCTTTATAGAAACTGGAGAGAAATATCTGGTGGTGGGGTCCACATTTAATGGAAGTTGAATGTTAGTCGTTTGACAAGTTGGCTCCACTGATTATTGTATTGTATTGTTTTCTCGTAACCATAATATGTGAGTAAATTTGGATGGAATGGATCATTCATCCACCTCAGAGTCCACTAGATGGATGGTCTAAACCATACAATTAGAGAAACCATTCATTGAATCCACATGTTATATATTGCTACTCTCTCACATTATTTTATCTCATATCAAACAAGTATACACATTATATTACCACTAGAGGTGTAAAATGAGGTGTGCTGTTAGTTGGCCGACCTACCCGTACTGGCCCGTGTTGAGCTTTGCTGTGGCAGATTGGGGGTTGGCCCAACACGGCCTATGGGACGACTACTGTCCTGTTGTGCTGGGCTGTGTTGCCCATGGGCTGACCCACATGCCCATCCTAATTTTTTAAAATTTTTGAGAACTTTCTTATATATATTGAAAGGGACTTTATGGACTGTTGGGCAGAGGCCGGGCCCAACCTACACGCCTACCATCTGCTTTGACTAACCTTTTGTCATTGATGTGGCATTTTTCATTACTTTATCACACATCTGTAGAACTACCTACAGACATACGCACCCCTTTTTCTTGGCTTTTGTTGCCCTCTTATCCTCTGCAAACCGTACACAATTTCCAATCAACCGGTCTACATGCACCGAAAAACAAGCCTGAAAAAGGCCCTGAAGTTCTCCCCTATCCTAGGAAGGAGATCCTAGGGTAGAGTAGGTTTCAGGGCCTTTTTCAGGCTCTTTTTTCGGTGCATGCAGACTTTTTGATTCCCAATATGAATTGGGATGCATACGTGCGAGGGACAAAATCTTCCTTTGTTCAAGACTAACACAGGAGTCATTCTATCGGCAAGGCTTGTATCATGGCAAACTTCCAAATCCAATGCCCAAACGACAATCGATTGAATTGAAAGTGACGCCCCATCTCTCCACTAACTGCCAAAAGCTCTTATAAACTCTATCCCTCTTGCAGACAATCATAATTTCCTTCTTCTCAATCTAATTACTCATGGCAGCTTCGATCCTTGCCGAACCATTTTCTCCTAGTAAAAGAGGGAGCGGGAGCGTCAAAGAGATCGCAGAATCCGGCAATCTTACTTCCATTCCCACTCACTATAACTTTTTTCAATCTGAAGCTCCACAGCTCCCTTATCCGGTCGTCACAGAAGAAATCCCAACCATCGATTTCAATTTGTTGGTAAACGGAACTCCCGATCAACGATCACAAATCGTCCAAGATCTAGGCCATGCGTGCAGTGAATGGGGTTTCTTCATGGTAATACTTTTAGGATACGTTTGTGTAATATCTTTAACGTAGATTCATAAGGCTCTCCTAAAAAAATCCCTATTTTTATAGATTTTTTCTATGCTGAGAGGGGAAACTTGTGTCCATGGACTTTTGCTTCCACAAAAGAGGAGATATGGTTTCCTTTTCTACGGCTTCGTGTCCCCTCTTCTAGGTGTTATACAACAAGCTCATGGAGTAGATGGATTTCCATGGTTCCCCCCCACCCCACCCCCACCCCCACACACCCCGCGAAAGAAGTGGGAACATTCCATAGAACTGATTTCCACGGATGTACACAAACATAATGAACACACAGAATAATTTCTATTAAATTGTATTTCAATGATTTTGTATCTGCACCTTATAGGTAGTGAATCATGGAATAGAGGAGAGACTGAGAGAGCGGACTCTGGAGGTGTGTAGAGATTTCTTTGATCTATCAGAATCAGAGAAAGGGAAATATGTGGGCGGTCACGTGCTGGATCCGATAAGGTGTGGGACGAGCTTTAATACTTCAGTTGATACAGTTTTTTACTGGAGGGATTTCATCAAGGTATTTGTGCACCCTGCCTTCTACTCTCCCGAAAAACCGGCGGATTTCAGGTACGTAGATGCCCTTGCAAGGTATTTCTATATGCTTCCTTGATTGTGATTCATCTATGTGGTCACACATATTAAGTGGGCATAGATGTGGCCAATAAATTGGATGTGCCCTAGGGTTGTAAACGGGACGGTTCTGATTCGGAATTATATTGGACGTGAACCTAGATTTGTTTCTAAATAACGGTTTTAGTTCTAGGTCCAGTTCTAACTTAGAACATGTTATGTTTGTTTCAGACTTGGTTATGATAGTTCGGGTAGGACAATCCGAATCCAGTTCCAGAGTCGAGTCCACCTAAAGGACCGATATTTAGTTCCCAAACTGGTTCTAATTTCTCTTTATTTTTAATTTTTTCTTAAAAATAAGCATATAATTAATTTATAATAGTGCATTAAGTCTATTACCTTCAAGATTATACATAATAATGTAAAAAAAAAAAAAATTTGATTTTGAGCTACAATTTGCAACATTAAAGATTTATATGCCGGGTCCCGGATCTATGGGTCGGAACCTATATGAACCCAAAACTAGACCTTTTTATCGAATTGAAACCTAAATTGAGTTCCGAACCCAAACCTATTGATGAATTGAAATCTAAAATAGGTTTTAAACCTGATTTTTTGCGGGTCGAAACTTTAGGAGAATCACATAATTGCTTGCAATCCTAATGTGGACCTAAGTATATTAGGCTTAATCACTAAATAGGCCTTGGCTTGGAACCCGACCATCAACACCTTTCCATCCGAATGGTTTATCATCAATTACATATAGATAAATCTATTGGGTCAACTGGGTACGTGAGACCTCTTTAACCATGTACATTTTACAGGGATGTATCCAATGAATATTGCACAAGGATAAGAGCACTGGTGAAGGACTTAATCAAAGGGATATCAGAAAGCTTGGGATTGGAACCATGCTATTTGGAGAAGGCATCAGAGCTGGAGACTGGTTTACAAATCCTTGTTGCAAACTTGTACCCTCGGTGTCCACAGCCAGAGCTTGCAATGGGGATGCCTCCGCATTCGGATCACGGTCTCCTGACCGTCCTTACTCAGAGTAACGTCGGAGGCCTTCAAGTGCAGCACAATGGGAAGTGGGTTCTTGTGAATCCCCTCCCCAACTCACTCCTGGTAAACACAGCTGATCAGCTCGAGGTATGCTCCATGTTTCATTCGGCCTGGTTCTTCCGCTAGAGTAATAGGAATTGAAAACATAGGAATTCATGGTCAAATGAATTTCATCAAAGGGTGATTAAAGAAGTGAGGGGTGATGGATAGATGAGATCTTGACTTTTACTAGTGTAAGTGCCTAAAAATTACAGACTTGATAATATGGATTAGCGAAAAAGTTTAGCTCTCCTTGATAAAGGTAGAATGCCTTGAACCTGAAAAGGGAGAAGAATAGAGACAATCAAAGACCTTGGCTGTAATCAGCACAAGGCTCTCTGATGCCTAAGTTAGTTCAAGAACTCAACAATAGGATGGAGATTTGAAGAGACAAAGTAATGGCTGTGGGTGTGATATCGCGCATACCTGGATTGGAGAAGGCTTCCCTATTTATAGAGGAGTGAAGTCTTCTTTGGTAATTGGTAAGCTCATGATTTGATCATGGTACTTAACAAGTACAGTCCCATCAGCCCATGTTTCATTAAATGGCTATCTCATCCGCCCATCTTTCATTAAATGGCAGTCCTATCGGGCCATACCATGTTGACTTCTTGGGCCTAGTCCCATTAGGCCTCGCCTGGAGCCACACCCTGATGTGGACGTTGCCACTGGAAACCGTTCTGTCAGAAATTATGCGCGGCAGGGCGTACCTTAACGCGCGCCCATGTCTTGTCGCACGTCCTACGACGTGGCTGAGTACAGTTGTCAGTCCCCGTCTCGGCTAGCATGCTGACACTATTCCCGAGATGCGTGACCGAGGCCAGGGCACGTAGCCAAGGTCAGGAATGACTGAGGTCGGCAATAAGCCTGACCTCGGTTGGCGCTCTGGCACTGTTGCCGTGGTGCGCGTGGCCGATGTTGAGACATGATTAGCTGGTACTATTATCGGAGCTAATGTAATCTCGACTTCTTAGGAAAGATCACCACACAACTAGCTAGGGCTGTCAAAATGTCACACGACCCGTTAACACGATACAAACCCATACGATATTAACGGGTTTGGGTGACCCCTTAATGGGTTCGGGTCGTTAATGGGTCGAACCCGTTAACCCGTTAAATTAATAGGTCGTTAACGATAAACCCGGTAACCCATTATGACCCGATACAATCCGCCAAAAAGCAATGCTGCCAAGTGGACATCACATTATCATGCAAAAAATCAAAGTGTGAGTGATATGACTTTTGTTCAGTGGAAGATGCACTAAATCAGAAGAGATACAACATTTACTTAGAAAATGGGCTTAGCCTCAAAACATAAAGTATGGCTCCGTGATTTAGAAAAGAGATACTTTTTAAGTTTAATGAATATTTTTTTCAAAATTAACGGAATAACGGGTCGTATTCGGGTGACCCGTTAAATAAACAAATTGGGTTCGTGCTTGATTTTTTGACCCGTTTTCTTAATGGGTCGTGTTTGGGTTGAGGTGATTCTAACCCGAATTCGTTTGACCCGCAACCCGAATTCGTTAACACGACCCGTTTGACAGCCCTACAACTATAGCGTGATAGATGAGTATTCATTTCACATCTTCTCCTTCGATTTAAGACCGGAAGGTCATTTGATGTTTATTTTAGATATTCACCTTTCATTTTTTTACTTTGAATTTCTTATTTAAATACAAGGTCTTAGAATTCCTAAGAATTTAATTACCTGAAACAAATAGGCCTATAACCATAAAAGCTTGTAACACTCATCTCTGAGACTCATTTTTATCTTCATCTATATTTCACTTCTAGATACTGAGCAATGGGAAGTACAGGAGCGTGTTACATCGAGCTGTTGTGAATGATCAAACTGCAAGGATTTCCATCGTCATAGCCAATGGGCCATCTCTAGGCCAGGCTATCGCTCCGGCACCTCAGTTAACGGACGGCGAGCATCCACCGACATTTCGCGAAATGACATATAGAGAGTACCTGGAGTTCCAGCAGAGCAATCGTCTCACTGGGAAAACGAGTTTGGATCTGGTTAGACTGCCAAATGCATGACTCTGTTTGTTTAACTTTAACTATCTGCCATCTCCCTTTCCTTGGTTGCTTCAGAAAAATATATGGAACTATGGATGTACAGTGCAATGTAATGAATATGATAATTGATGTGAGTATATATCATTGTACGAAGGAGAGCAGCCGGTGTTTGTTGTTGATCCCTACTGATTTGTGATGTTTAAGATTTATCCAATCAGAAGAAAAAGAAGCTACTGCATCACCACTCAGTCCCATGAGGGACATATATGGTTGCTGTCTAGTTGGGGTGTCTATAGGTCCAATCAATCATAGCTAAAGATTGTGTAGTTAAGGGTGTCAAACTTCCTTGAGTATGGCCAGGGGCGGACCTATGTTAATTTGACCTGGGGCGACCAAATTCAAAAATCACTAGAGAGTTGAATGGGCCTTGGCCCATCCAAGTTAAAAAAATCGCCCCACTTCGTTGACTCTTTTCTTCTCTTCCTTGGTGGATAGAAACAAAAAAAAAAAAATTTTCCTTCAATCTCTGCGGGGGAGTAAGATCACGCAACTCGTCTCCATTCTATGACTGGAGGAAGATGAAGACTCTTGTTTGCACTTTTTTTTTATCTTTTATGTGATCTTGGCTTTGTTTTCTTAGATGTATTCTCTCTTTTTATTGGTTTTATCATCTGGGTCGTCTCCAAGTCTACCATTGTAGAAGCTATTAAGGGAGGCTATGGTGGAGCTTAGAGTCGGCGGCAGCACAAGAGAAGGGGTTGAAAGAACAACTATGTGTGGTTCTTCTCTCTTGCCTTATATGAGTGATGGGTTTCTTTGTAGAGATGAGAGAGATAGCAATGTTTAACCCTGCATTTCCTCGAGCCAAAGGCAAGGAAAAAAGGTGCCTAGTAAGGCTTAACTTCTCTTTCTCTCCAAAGGAACTCTAGATTTGGATCAATGGAATTTGAAAAATTAGGGCTAAATCCGAACTCTTAATCTCTAAATTATAATTCTAAACCTAAATCCCCAAATCCTAAATGAAATCCTAAGCCCTAAATCACCAAATCTTATATGCAAACCGTAAGCCCTAATTCCCTTTATTCGTAAGGCCTAATCCCGCAAAGTCCCCTAATTCATAATCCCTAATTCCCTAATTTCTCATTTTTGAAAATTTTTTCTTGGCCCATAATATGATTTTTATGATTATTCTAATAATGACCATTTGTAAATATAGGTGGTTTCATGTGATAAATGAACTATTAAGAGCTTAAGGAAAGGATAAAGACTAAGATGATACTAATTTTCACAATATAATGATCATTGCTTTTTTAGGGTATGTACTCTGGAGTCTTTTTTTAGTATTGTTGTAGTATGGTTGCTAATGGATGCGCTAATTTCTTGAGCAGTAGAAAATGCTCATTTATGAATTTGGTGTTAATAGTAGGATTCCTCACAAAAAGAAAAACTAGTTGAAAATCATGTCTTTAACCTATTATATAAATGGAGATTGTTGGTAGTCGGCAATGATTTTGATGCAATTGACTTTATCTTTAAATTAGATATGGAAAGATATATATATATATATAAGATCAACAACTGCTAATCTATTTAAATGCAATACCTTTTCTCCTCTTCTATTGTTAATGTGAAAAAAACCTAGTAAAAAAATAATTGATATTTTTCAATTGACCATTATCCGCCCCACCCAAACTAAAATCCTGGATCCGCCACTGGGCCTGGGTATGGCTTAATTCGGATACCCATTTAGCTGGACTCAGAATTGCATTTGGGTTTGAGGGCTGGACCCAGAAGCCCAATTTTAATGTTTGCAATCCTTGATGAGTCGTATGAGGACCTAGTGTCACGAGCCAATTTTTACTCTTATTATGGCCATTTTTGTATTATATTTATATATATTGTATACATGTCATATATATGCTCAAAAATTAATATTAACATAAAATAAAAAAAATTTCTGCATATTAAAAAAGGATGTCTAACATTTTTCTCATAGATCTTTTTATAAATTTTATGCTTTATAGTTTTTATACTTTATGCTTTATTTGTGGTCATCGTCATCATTATCAAAGCCTTCTTTCAAATATGCTTTGTCCGAATGAATATATCTATAAATTTAAAGAGGAGGCCGCGCACCTCCCTTTTCACGAACTGTTTCAAGCTCTAGAGATTGTGTTGGACCAACACATGAATGTTTTTATTTTATTTTTTTGGGTAAAGAGACCATGGACTCCAATTTTTATAAACCCTGTATTTATAAAGCTTACGGAGCAGTCATGTTGTATCTCCCGGCTCCCACTATGCATTGATATTTTTGGTGGAGTACTAATCCAGTGTGCGACTCACCCACTCGATTGGTGTGTGCACCTCAATGTGGGGATCGATCATATAAGGCCCCATCTCGGACTGGAAATGAGAGAATTGAAAGATCTTCCCTGACTCTTCATCTATCAAGAAATTAACCCTATCCCTGATCATCAGTACGTTCATTTAAGCCCACAAGTTTAATGGTATATAATTCATTTGGATGGATGTGTAGTTGATCTCACAACGTACAATACATGGAAAGGGTGCAAAAGTGGACTCCATGTAAAATTCACGGGGTTGTGTGTGCGGCCCATTCAATTCGACCATCAGGTACGCCTCACCTATGCGCACCGATCTGATAACTCCTCTTTTTTTCGTCACGTGGAATCCCATAAAATTCAGGGTATCCTATACCTTTTGGGGAGATCTGAGGTTTTTTCCTCGTGCAAGAGTTTCCTATCCAAGAGACTTCTCCAAACAGGGCAAAGCACAAGTAGTTTGACTTTTAGAGGGGCATTTGTGGGAATGGGACCGGCCGCTCCTTCTGACCCGGTTGATAGAAGATTCTGAGTGGACAATGATAGTGGTTGGAATTTAGAAGCCCCCAGCAACCGTCTTATACTTATCCTCTGGGTTTTCAAATCCATTTTTTCTTATCCAAAAAGACCAAATACTAACATCACAATCACAAAAATGCCTATGTATTATTTATTTTTACCACTCTCACTCAAATTACTCATCATATAATTCTTATCTAAAGAAAATAACCCTGGTCTAACTCTACCATTTTATGTTTAATTAACTCACCTTGTACAATCTAATCTCATATCAAGAGAGTCGTCCATATAGCCACTCATACCTATATGATCATCAAGCAGTAGGTCCCACAGTTGACAAGCTAAGAATCATATATATCATTTTTGAGCCCAATTGTATGATGATCATGTTAGTACAATTAACTGTGTTCCTCACAGCATGCAGTTGCTTTGATCTTTATCAGATTGGGAGAATTTGTGGGGATCATTCAGTCAGTTTTACCCACATCATCATCAAACGATTGTCCCACAATCGATAAGTTAAATTTCATATGTCAGAATAATGACCCATAAATATGGAACCACTTAAAACTGCTTTTTTGCCTAGACATAATGGTGGCTTACAGACACCCTTCAGGACAAAGTCAAAATTAATTCAAAAGTGGAGTGGGGAGCTCTCTTAGAATCCAAGATATTTACGTTAAAAAGTTTAGAGAGAGAGAGAGCACCTCAATTCAATGCTCTGATGATCTTCTCACTGTCATGCTTCATCATAGAAAATAAATACATGGGTCCCAACTCTTCCACCCAACGCTCCTCCTCCCTTAAAAAAAGAAACAATCCTCCTACTCATCTCCTAACCCTTTCTTCTTCTTCTTCTTCTTCTTCTTACCTCCCTTCCTTCCATGGGCAGACAAAGAAAACCCCTCCTGAGAGACCTTGTAGGCAACATCAAAGACACAGTCTCCCTAACCAAAGCAGCCCTCCTTTCCAATCCCAACACCTCCATGGCCGTCCTCCGCGCCACATCCCACGACTCCTCGACCCCAGCTCACGAAAAGCACGTCTCTGCACTGCTATCCTTAGGCCGCGGCTCCCGCCTCACCGCCTCTTCTTGCGTTTCAGCTCTGATGGACCGCCTCCACAACACCCACTCCCCCTCCGTCGCTCTCAAATGCCTCATCGCCATTCACAACATCCTTCGCCGTGGAAGCTTCATCCTCCAAGACCAGCTCTCCATCTACCCCTCCACCGGCGGCCGGAACTATCTCAACCTCTCCAACTTCCATGACCCGTCCACCCCAGAGTCGTGGCAGCTCTCTTCCTGGGTCCGATGGTACGCTCGAGCTCTCGAACAACTTGTCTTTACGTCGAAAATTGTTGGTTTCTTTCTCTCCTCTTCATCTTCTTTTGCTAACAAAATTAAAAACGATAAGAGTACTATGGAAGAGGAAGAAGAGAAAGTGACTGCTCTTTCAAACGCTTATCTTTTAAAAGAGATTGGGTCGTTGGTGGGAGTCGTCGAAGAGATCAGCAAAGCGCCGGATTATGATGTTCTGAAAGGAAATGGATTGGTGTTGGAGGTGATGAGATTGGTGGGAGAGGATAACTTGATGACCCAGAAGGAGATATTGGTTAGATTGATGGAGATGAGAGAGAGACTGAGTTGTTTATCATTTGGCGAGTCAGTTGAGTTGGTTTGTGTTATGAATCGGTTGAAGAATTGTAAGAGATTGTTGATGTTTCTCACACTGGATGAGAAACTGAGATCTGGGGATTTGTTGTTGGGTTTGGTGGGGGAGATGGAGGAGAAGGTGAAGGCGGGGGAGGGATTTGGAGAGGAGACGAGATTGGTGGGGAGAGGGAACAAGAGCGAGTCAGCTCGACTCGGTGGGCGAGTGTTATCTAGATCGGTTGACTTGGTTAGGTTCTCCTCGGGGAGGATGGAAACGTGGGCTGACTCTTCATGTTATTGAGAAGACTTGTTAAAAAAAGGAGGTATAGTTGGATATGTTGAGGAGGAATTGTTGGATATGTTCTTAATTAATTATTTTTTATGAGACTTCAAAATGAAGACGATGATGATGGTAGCAATTGGTGGGAAGTGGTTGTAAGGTTGGGGTTGCCTTTTGTGTGTATAAATCTCTTGTTGTATGTCATAGACCAAATATACTACTTTTGAAGAGAATTTTTTTTTCTTTTTTACAATGGAATGTGTGCCGAACATTTGGATCAGAACAATTCCCATGGGTAAGGAGGAGCAGGTAAATCCCCTGTAATTTCAATATGATAGTGCAGCTTTGAACCCTCAACCTACGGTTGCAAACTGAGATCCTGGATCAACTGAGCTAGTTTACTTTATTTTGGTGATTAATGAATGTATATAGAAGAAAACCCATATGACAAGTTGCATGATGCAGTTGTTGTTGTTTGATTGTTTTTTTAAGTTAATTTTTTAGGCCAACTTGTGAGGAAAATAAAATTAAAAAAAAAATGATGGTTAGATTATAACAGTTTTTTTTATTGGGCAGTGAGATCAGCTATTATATAACTTTAATCAGAGAGAAATTTAGTATTAGAGAATGGACGTTTAGTTTGAATAAAATTTTCCTTATTATGGCATAGAATAAAATATGAAAAATGGTTGGCAGCAGTATGACAGCTAATACTGAAAAAAATGTCAAATAATGTTTTAAAGAGTAGAACAAAGCCAATCCCATTTGATCTGTATATTTGTTCCATGGAAATAAAATAAGCAATTTGTGGACACTGTTTGTCTTCCTTGTAAACATTTCAAGGAAGAACTCATTAGTTACAAGGTCTACCATCAGAGTATTCTATGAGGCTTGGCCTCATAAAAATCCATTGTTGGGGCACATGTCTCTGAATTGGAAAGTGCTCAAAAGTCAGTAGCCATACAAATTTCAGATTTCTTATAATTTTAGATCGGTTAAGTTATTTGATCACATGTAAAACATATAACTTCACTCTTTTTGTCTATGTATCAATTTAATGGTGATTCCAAGTTTGATTGGAAGCGAAGTTTAGCTCTGTGCAAATACACGTCATACCATAATTTTTAGCAGCTTATATCTTAGAGATGGCATCACTGATTGATTTAGAGGACTACTTGTCACTAAGGGCCACTTTGTTTCATGCAATTGGGTTCCTAGAAATTCTAGAACTCGTATTGCATAAGTGGCTAAGATTAAAGAAGAAAAGATGAATAACAATGATGACCATATATTCTCTCCTTTCCATACCCCAGCCCCACCCAAGAGAGCCCACACACGATGGGAAGAGTAGCATATGCCCTTGTTGTCATATATTCTCCCGTTTAACAAAAATTGAATGGAGATGAAAAAGAATGCCTAACCGTCACGCCCTAGTAATTCAAATCCCATGAAAATTAGGCTCTCATATATATTCCTATTAAATCCTTTAACCATTACCCCTTAATAATCCATTGTTAGTGTCCGTTTGACAATAAATTCCCATGTATAAAATTTCTTGTAAACAAAAGGACCCTAAGATCGAACTCTGGATTATTCCTCATAACAATACTCTTCTCAACCAGGCGGGGAATTTATGAAAATAGTTATGATATGTTTCACCAAGTCATCTTCTTCACATGTGATTGCTCATGTGAAAAATCTGAACATGGATCACTTGGAATAGATCAGCTGCAACTTGCAAGAGAAAGGGACAAGTCTCACATCAGGAGAGGTGGCCCTGCAGTGCCCGCTTGCTCATATGCATTTAATCCTTCTTTATGTTCAACCGCTTCTGGACAAATAAAATGGCAGTTATTGTTTTGGCATCTAATTGGGTGGAGACCACAATCTCTATCTCTATCTCAATGAAAAGGAACATGGTGGGGCCTATGTGGAATTTTCTACTGGACATTGATAGATATCTTCTCTTTCCCATCAGCAATGGAGGGGCAGCTAAATTTGCATGAATGGTTCATCTAATTCCGTCCATGGGCCAGATCATATTATTCATATCAATGATAGTATAGTTAGTATTTAAAATTGAAAATAAAAAACTCCCAAGGGAGATTTTAAAATTTAAGTACTTGGGTGTGAGAGAGGAAGAGCTTTTGATTATATTGATTTTTCCTTACCCCTCACTTGTGTAGATTATATTGAGATAACCAAATTGATGGGATGTATTGCTAAATGACCAAATTGATTTTTCATTGGAATCCACTTGATAGATGGTTGTGACCATGCACCTTTATGACAGCCAAGGCTTGGTGTTTAGATCCATCTTCCCCTTGAATGAAATCATTAATGTTATGAGGATTTTGTCTGCTAGGCACGATATCTGGTTATCTGTCTTGTTCACGGGGCATGTGTAAATGGTCCATCTGTTTCTGGTAATTGAACTCCATTTCTATCGAATAAAGAAAGATAAATATTAGAAAAATCTTTGTCAGATAATTTCAACTTTAATGAAAATTGGATGAAATTAAAGGCAGAAAATAAATATCCAACTATCACCCCAGTAATTAGAATCTTATGAAGGTCAATGCCCTATCAGTATCTTTTTCCTTGTATTATTCACCCCTTGCTTCTTTAAGAACCCTTTATTCGATCCCTTTTGACCATCAATTTCTATATATTCATTGTCATGAAAACAGAAGCCTCCAATTATTTATTTACCCACTCCATAGGAGATTAATTATTATCATTAAAGTCTTATCATCTCTATCTAATTGAGGTTGCATGTGTGAATAGTATTAAAACCATTATTGTACGCATACGTGTGAAAGTGCAAATACATGCGATCAACAATCAAGTTACATAAGAGAGACGGATTTACATAGTTTGGCAATCCACCTATATTCATGACAAGAGAGTACCTATCACATTTTACTATCTTTAGAGTGTAGGGTTATATATTACATCATATAAATAATATTTTCTTTCAAAAGTCCAAACAAAGCCCCACAAAATCACCAAAATACCTCAACCCTAAAGCCTAGTCCTCGGCTAATTACCTAATGAACCAATTCGGTTAACTTAGAATACAAGGCATAAACCCAATGCCTTTCTTATACCATGAACCTCTTTGAATTGAATGTTGTCTTTTTTGTTTTTTATACCTTAGTTGGAACCCGTCAGAGACTTCATCCCCAATGATAAGACCCGAGTTTTGTACCCAGATACAAGATCCATACAAAGTACCTAGAGAAATCGACCCTGAAGCATATTTGGATGTACGATGAATTGAAGTATGGTGAGGTGAAGAATCAAATCAAGAGAGAATAAAATATAAGGTGTTATGATGGTATTTTGTTTTTATTTATTTGGTATAGAATCTTTTGTAATTTTTTGTATACAAAAATTGAGGTTTTTTTTTTTTTTTTAATCTTTTAGGGGAGAAAGGAGGTTACTTTTTTTTTTTTTTTTTTTGAAAAATTTGAAGGAAATTTTAAAATTATGTATTTTTTATATGACCCATTGTCATAACTTATCACTTTACTTTACATTAATTAGTTAATTGCCAAACATGTCCGGGTGCGAAGTGGAAGCCCGGGTGAGAAGTGGATTTTCCAACGAACAAGGCAACACCTTATTCTCTATAATTAAGGTTGACTTGAACGTTAGGTTGATCTCCTGCACCTTGTCCACCCTCTTTGAATGTGTAAGGTGACACATACAATATCACCAATATTCATGACGCTGACAACAATCATTTGACATGGGATTTGCTACCCCAACCTAGAACCATGTTTGGGTCTTGGATGAGGTGCTGCACCTTATTATTGAGAAAGAAGAGCCAAGAACTTGGATGAGGTACTATGATCAATCACTTAACTAATGAACCAATGTTGGAAAAAAAAAATTTAAATGAAGACCCATTCTTTAAGAAAAGTTCAAAAACAAGGATTGGAGACCAAATTGATGCGTGTTGAAATGGTTTAAGAGATCAATTCTTAGTTGGTGTTTTATCATGTGCTTAATAGGAGAAAAAAGTCCAGAACTAATTTAATTACATGTTTTCTGTCATCTTTTAGGGGCTGTTTGTCTTTATCTTATTAATTTTCACAGCAACTAATAAAAATGTGAATTTTAGCTAACAAATGAAGAGTGAATGGTCAACGACATAAATTTGGAGGACCAGCTTATAATTTATTTTATAAAGATAAGAGGGTGGCACTCATTTCCAATCATTTATTTATTTTTTCCATGGCCCCAAGGTGGTGGCATTAGTGGACTCAACCTAAAGAAAGGAACCGGGGTCGACACCAAGACCTCTAGCTCCGGAAGAGGGAGGAACCGTGGTCCTAACCACTCAGCCAACCCCTCGAGGATACTCATTTCCAATCAAAGAGATATATTTTGAATGTTTCTTAGTTGTTACACCTCTCACCCTTTACAGAAGCACATTACCCAACTATTTAGATAAGGAGAAAATGAAAGGCGTAGATTCCACACCAGATGGAGAAATGAAATGATGATTATATGTAGAGAAACCCCCTGTGAACAATAAGTAGTTTTCTCTTCGAGAAATTGGGCAAAATCATTTTGCTACCTTTATGGAAAAAAAATTATTAAAAATATTTTTTTTTATTTGTAGAAAATTATAAAAAAAGTTTAAATGTCACTTTTAGTAATATATAGAAAATAATCTTACTAGAGAAATGGTGTTTTCTCCCATCCTGTTGAGGGGAGAACCACTTTCCTTACATTTTGTAAAAAGTGTTTAATTAGAGAATTACTTTTCTCCTCTTTCAAGAATCTAAACAAAGCACAAGAGGTCTCTCTAATGAACGGATTTTCTCCTCCCTAGCACTTTAATTTCTCTAGTCTCTAATAACCCACTTGGCAAAAACAAGTGGGTTATTAGTGTGGCTAAGTCCATATTTGGTTTTCAAGTGGTGGATCACTTGTTTACTTATTTGTAATGCTTATGTTCAATTACCTAATCTAATTGCGTGCAACCCTAAGGCCATCTTTTATTTTCTTTTCTTTTTTTTTTCTTTTTTTTGAACATTTTAAGGCTATCTTTACCAAAAAAAAAAAAAACCAATTGGTTCTGCCTTGGGAGTTGGGACTGGAGGAAACTATTCCAGTTGTTTGTGGGTCAGCCTGATCATGAAGAATAGGCCCAAATAATGTTTAGAGTAGACTTAGTTCAAGTGCATGTTTAATCAAGTTGTAACGAGTTCAACAAAGAGCTAATGTGAGGGAATAAACACAAAAGAAAATATTAGAAAGGGGGTGCCATAGCTTCTTCACCTTCTTGTCCCAGTCACTGCGGATTGTAATTGTAGCCAGTATCAATGTCTGAATAAGAGTCCCACCAATCATGCCACCCCAAATGCCCTGTTTCAATCAAGTGTTGGTCGGGGCCAGGATCACAGATTGGTTGAGGTGAAGTTTTTTTTTTTTTTGGAAAGCTACAGCTTTTTGTGATGCTTCACATCTTGAGAAGCAGAGTCTAGACAAACAACATAATTGCATGAGTTATTTCTAAATGAAAAATTCTTCTTTAAAGACATGATCAGATCAAATTGGAATAATAAAGATTGTTTGACAATTTTAACTGAATTGGATATTAGACCTTCCCAGAATCTGTTTTATCATCTGATAACAGTGACCCATTTTGAGATAGATTGGAACCCGCCCCATATTTATTCAGACGAATGCTAGCATTTTCTGCCTGTAAATAAACGATATCATCATCATCATCATCATTATCATCAATTAAATTGCCAAATCAAAAGTAGCTAATGTGAGAAAATAAAGGCAAAAAGATAAAAAGGGGGAAGGGGCCACAGGTTCACCTCCTTGTCCCAGTCACAACGGATTGTAATGGCAGCCAGTATCAATGTCTGAATAAGAGTCCCACCAATCATGCCACTCCAAATGCCCTGTTTTAATTGTGTTAAAAAAAAAACTCAAATTCCAAGGTTCTCATTATGATTGTCAAGAAGAATAATGCCAATGTTTGAATAGCAGTCCCACCTACAATGCCACTCCAAACGATCAGGAAGTAGTAGCAATTGGACAAATGTGTTTTTTCATTGAACTGTAGGTAGGTGAATAGAGCTCTAAGAAAACTACTGATATTTCATAGCTTTGGAATTCTCAGCAATGTCTTCTACTCCCTTTTGGGTCATGTTTAGCTCATTCACTACCCACGTCAGCCCTAGTTTAATGTGTTGGAAGGCTTTGGGATCTTGTCCGTTCAACTGCCCTTAAAATCTGATATTTGCTTCAAAACATGTGAAGTTTAAATAAATTTCGCAGAGTTGTTCGTACAATAATGGTGTGTTATCGCATGGCCCTATGATATCACAAAGTCGGATGTGTGTAATATCGCATGATCCTAAGATATCGCATGATCTGTAGGAAATACTTTAACTTCAACTGTTCATGAGTGAATGTCAGGTTGGAAAACTGTTGTACGGGCAATATCACTTCTTTTGATAGTTGAATAGTCTAAATGAGGCCAAATATGTGATAACTGCAGTCGTCTGCTTAAATCTGACCCTCTGCACATGATAGTAGGTATCTAGAGTCCCAATTCGAGAGAAATTTATGAGATTACTTATGAAAAATCTAAAACCGCTTGAAATAACTGCTCCTCTCTCATATGATTTTTTTGCCAACTTTCACCCTGCTACGATTTTAGCCCCTGTAATAGAATACTTCAGTGATTCCTTCTTCCATCAAAGCATGGGGTGGGGAGTCCTTACCCAAGGAAGTGTTTAAAAATGCTTGTAACTTCATTATGCAGAAAAACAAAGATAAGAAACTTACAGGTACTCCAAAATGGAACAAGATTTCCATGAGAACACCACCAGGAAGTCCAATCAAATAGTAGCACCCCACATTTATATAAGCGACATATGCTTGCCACCCCGACCCAACAGCCACACCTGAAAAGAAAAGGTTGGGGCATTCCAAATCACAGTAAGGATTTGTTTGTTTGCATTAAAATTTGTAGGAATTGAATACACAGGAACTCATCGTGAAATGAACACTAGCAAAGGATTATTAAAAAGGTGAGAGGCGAAAGATATGAGATGAGGGGTGAAGATGGAGAGTGGAGATGTAGATATGACCTTTACTTTTCTATTTATTAAATTATGCTGCGTAAAAAGAAACGTGATTTGATACTCATTTTTGGAAATTCAGCTTTGATTTCATTTTTAACCGCTAATGGTATGAATCCTATCAATTTAATTTCTAAGGTAGCGTTTGGTTCGCTGTAATGAAGGTCGTGGTCATTCCAACGAAATGGTCATTACAGCGTTTGGTATGCAAAAAAGTGGCGTAGTGACCATTACCTCCGGAATCCCATTCCTTATATAGTGGAATGGCCATTTCATCCGGGATGAAAAGAAATGGCCATTCCATTCCTTTCTACTTTTTTTTAGACCAAAAGACCATTATTCACATCTATACATTATTATTAAAATAATAAGATTATAAAAGATAAGAACTTGTGTAGGCCCCACCTATATAATAATAATATAATATATACATTATTATTATAAGATTATAAAAGAGAAGAACTTGTGTGGACCCCACCTATATAATAATAATATAATCTATACATTATTATTATAATAATAATAAGATTATAAAAGAGAAGAGCTTGTGTGGGCCCCACCTATATAATAATATAATATATACATTATTATTATTATTATAAGATTATAAAATATAAGAACTTGTGTGGGCCCCACCTATATAATAATAATATAATATATACATTATTATTATTATAATAAGATTATAAAAGATAAAGAACATGTGTGGGCCTCACCTATATAATAATAATATAATCTACACATTATTATTATTATAAGATTATAAATTAGAAGAATTTGTGTGGGCCCCACCTATATAATAATAATATAATATATATTATTATTATTATATTATAAAATATAAGAACTTATGTGGGCCCCACCTATATAATAATAATATAATCTATATTATTATTATTATTATTATAAAATTATAAAATAGAAGAGCTTGTGTGGGCCCCACCTATATAATAATAATATAATCTATATTATTATTATTATTATTATAAGATTATAAAATAGAAGAGCTTGTGTGGCCCCTACCTATATAATAATAATATAATCTATACATTATTATTATTATTATAAGATTATAAAATAGAAGCACTTGTGCCCACCTATATAATATATTATATTATTATTATTATAAGATTATAAAATAGAAGAGCTTGTGTGGGCCCCACCTATATAATAATAATATAATCTATACATTATTATTATTATTATTATAAAATAGAAGACCTTGTGTGGGCCCCACCTATTTAATAATATTATAATCTATACATTGACTTAGCCAAAGATAAAATTCTAACAAGGGTATTTTGATTAGTCTTATGTAAATTTTATTCCATTCCAGGACTCATTCCAGCATACCAAACGCAGTAATAGGAATCAACTGGGTTGATTCCTCAACGTACCAGACGCTGTAATGGAAATGCCCATTCTTGCCTCATTCCATTCCAGACTCATTCCAGTCTCCATTCCATTCCCGCCTACAACCATTCCAGCGAACCAAACGCTACCTAAGTAATCTAAAGGAAACAAACAAGTTGAGAGAATATTGCATTGAGCAATGGAATGGAAATATTCTACAACTAACCTGAGAGAATGGGCTGCACGCTGTTGAGAAGAATGGTTAAGGCCAACAACACAGAAAGTTTGTTTACTGCTTTCAGAACAACCTCACTTGAGGTGAAGATGAGAGCGAATTTGTCATGGAAACCAAGAATTAGTGCAAAGAAGACTATGCCTATTGCTGTTGAAGTCACCACAGAAACTATTGTTGAGAACATGGCAGCTTTCCCATTTCCAGCTCCTAGTTCATTAGCCACCCTTACTCTGCATTTTCACTTCATATCAGACCATTACTACATTCCAACAAAAAAAAGCAGAGAAAAAAGTAAGTGTTGTTCATTAGTAGGCTGTTGATTATTACTTACCCTGTAGCTGCAAAGAAGGCAAAAGGAATCATCATCTGCCACCCATTGAGGTTCATGCTGCTCAAAGTAAATGGGATTCGTTAATTGAGATTAATGTATGCCCACATATATTATGGGAAAGTTCCAGTATAATAAGTTTCCTTCTCAAATACAAATAAACAACCACCTCTATCTTTTGTTTTATTTTACAAGTAAAACCGCGCGCGCCTATAGTCCCCTTACATTATCAATCAACCACCTTGATCTGCAGTCAAACTTATTTTTTCGCCATGTTGACCAAACTCAGTTAAAATTTTTTTTTTTTAAACTGACTAAAGTCCCTTTTACTTACAGAAGTTTATAGTAAACTTAGGATTTAAGCTAGCTGAAAATAACTAAAACGAAGGTTTACAATATTGTCCCTCAACCAATAAGAGTTACCATTGTACTTTTAACATTTATTTTCATGGTTAGACTTAATCCAAGACAACTGTGGTGATCCTATGTAGTTAGAGAGAATTCACATCTTTTCTTTTTCGGTTTTAAAGTAAATCTAGTGAAAGTGGTCAAAGGGCTTTTTTTTTTTTTTTACTAAACATTTACCACTGGTCGACATAGCTGATCTACATTGTCAAAGGACAAAAGGCAATTGTATGCAAAAGTAGAGGTGATTGTTTGTAAACATAAGAAAAGGCAAGGCAGGTGCATTATAATATATTATATATATAGAAGACGGAACTACTAACCATATGGATAGGGCATCAACTGCAACCTCTGCATTGCTCATGTAGCCTGCCAACATTATCAAAATCCTGTAGTACCAGTTCTCCAAGCTGTCAGGCAAAGACACAAATGAATCAAAGGGATGGAATATCAATTAATAAAGCCTCAATATATGATGAATACATTGATGAAAGTAGCAAGGATAAAGCGCAAGAAGTGCAATCTATGAAAATCAAGCCCAGAATAGACTGGAATGACGAAAGAGAATTCATAAAGATAACCCTAACATAGTTGGGGCAAGGCTTGTTATTGTCGTTAATGATGATGATGAAATAGAGAGTAAAGAAACACGAACCATAGCATGACCCCAGATGCTGCAGATAACTTGAGAAAGTCCCACAACCCAGAGAAGGCTTGCATAGAGAAGCCACCCCAGGAGAGAGGACAGCCTCCACAAGCGGTGTATGCGAATAGAGCGAACACCGTGAGCCACCAAGAGAAATTCATGGTCATGGCTGCAGCGAAAAGGCCAAGATCGAGTTTATAAATGAATAGCCAGCATATGAACAAATGAATGACCATTGTAATTCCAGCCACCCAAGCAATGACAGCATTCTTCAGCTGACACTGTAGGAACCTAGTGAGTGGCATTTGGAAGACCAAGGAGAAGTGCTGTGGAATGAGCCACAAGGATACAGTGCCTGCTGTCTTTGCAATTTCGATTGAGAGACCGGCGAGTTCGAGGATGGGCGTCGCAAAGATGTACATGGGTAACAACAGGACTGCACAAAGAAAGAGGACGATCCATGATCGCTGTAGGTAGATGCCCAGCATGTAGTATCTGCGGGCGCCAAATGCCTGGCCAGACAGAGTCTCTAGAGCACTGGCCATACCTAACTGAAATATGTAGTTTTTGTTAGAACTGATGTTAGATTATGATTCTTTATGTTTTAGTATTATACAAATATTTCAAGTCAATAGCTTTTCAAAATATCAAGTATAATATAGTGAATTGCAAGAGAGTTTTTTCCTCTCCATATCTCATCTGTTTTATACCAGAACTTGTTTGTCTTCATTTTAACTAAATGGACAATGCTATTTTCTCTTTTTCTTACATTGATTTATTTCAATACAAATTTTTGGTGGTGGGATCACGTGATCTTAGGCATCTCACAAGTCCCTCCAACTAAGGCGCGTTGATATGAACATAAAAAATAGCAGCCAGGAAGATCTTGAACTTTCATTCTGTCATGCATCATAATGACTAAGAAGGAAGCCCAAGAAAATGAACCAATCAAGGAGCAGGCTACTTCAAATAACAAGTGAAACATTAGTACAGAGGATGATAGAAACTTTTGCCAGAATAAAATAGTAGCCCTTCTTCCTACTACGGGCAAAAGGGTGCAAACAGGTGCATATGATTGAAAGGATATATGTAGATAGTGTTAGTTGGGCCTCTAGCTCCATTCTTCTTATGATATTTCAAAATCAAGATGCATTGACAATTCAAATATAGTATATATAACCATCCCATCAATTAGGGGTGGGCCAAAGCAATTTTGCTCTAAACTCAATTAAAAGAAAAAGGAAAAAAATACTAAATACAGTTAGGACCAAAAAATCTAAGAAAGTATGGCTTCTCATCTATGTTCTACTGTATGATGTATGTTATGAGAATTGTTGAAGGATGAGAAACGATTATATCTATGTTCTATTGTATGGTATATGTTATAAATTGCCACCCTCTTGATAAACCTACTCATCTTCTAACATTATGAAATCAAACTACCTAGGTTCAAACCTTAAGAGGGTTTGTTCATCCACTCAGTCCTATTGAAGTTTATGCCCTCAATTGCTCCATAAAATGACATCTCATAAACCCCTCAATCAAGGTTTTGAATGATCTCCTCCTGTTATGTGCCACAAATAACCCTTCGTTTACATCTTTAGTTTCTAGCATTCTGTAAAAACCGATGAGAGAGGACCTCCCACCAATTTTTTTTTTTTTTACTTTTTACCCCTATTCCACGATATCTTGAAATATCAGGTTTCTATGATATCATGGAGTGCCGAGTTTTGATGATATTCATTGATATAATGGAATGCCGGATTTTTAATATTCCATGATATCAAAACCACTGTTTTCTCTTTATTCCAGACTATAGGATTCTCCATGAGAGCAACAAGGCATCTGCTTGTCTTGGTCTTCCTCACTGGCCAGCAAACTTAATTCTTCTTTTACCTGAAGTGAGAAGTAGTCCTTTATGAACCTTTGAAGGACAAAAGAACCATAAAAAAAATATCAAGATCTTATCTATTTATTTATTTTTTGATGATGTGAGTGTCCTTGGTGTCTTTGACCCAATAGGCTGTTCCCAGGCGGTGCCCTCTAAACCCGCACAAACGCTGATAAATTTAGGACGGGTTTTGAATACAAGACATGGGGAGCAAACACATGCCTTATGCCACTCCCTAAACACATCAATATCTTAAAAAGGAATGTTTTTGTCCTTGTCGGTTGTTGCAGAATCACCTCTAGAATAAGATACTCAAGCCAAATATTCTCAACAAGTCATTGCACTTTGAACCAAAAAAGTGTGCCATGAGCACAATAGAATGCTGATAGTGGCACCAGATACTTGTACTGTCCTGCACCAAATTGTTAGAACAGTTAAATGGGTTAAGACCAGGTTTACCCAACTATGACCTGTACCCACTATGGTTACATTGAATACGGCTGTCTTCTGGTCCGGTTCTGGATCTGGCCCATAGCTTTAACCTAAATAACATGTAAATATTATAAAGTTTTACCCCCAATAACATATAGTTATCAATAATATTTGGGCCTCAGTGCTCCAGCCTCCAAATATAAGATGATGATTCAGTGTTGATGATGATGACAACAATGATAAATATATTGATTGAAACAAAGAAAAACTCGGCATTCCATAATATCATGAAATATCAAAACTAGGCAATTCACGGAATGATGAAATAATCTGGTATTTCAATAAATAAATAAATATCCAGTGGGAGTCCTCTCCCATTTTCCAAAGTTTAGGTCCTCCCTCATATGAAAGTCTCTTATTAGTTAAAATAGAAGTATCTTTGCTATGACTTCATAATGTACTTGTAGATTTGTCCTTCTAATCTCCCCCCCTTTGGACACGGAATATGGTTTTGATACAAAAGGCTGAATATAGTCTGCAAAAGTTGAAGTATATATCTCTGCTTAATACACAAGGCCGAAATTCTGCTTCCATCGCAAAAGGAATTAGGTACTTCGAACGGAGGGTCAGGCCCTTATATTTCTCTTCTGCTAAACAGAAAGCTTTCCAATTTTCAAAACACCAGTACCACATTTGAGGTTATGTGCAATGCTCATATGTTTTTTAAACATTGTTTCATCAGTATGAAACATCAATGAATTCCAAGTGCCTATATGTTTGGAGGTATTTCAGAGGGGTTAGTAATTCCGATAGTAATAGGAGTTACCGTTCTCTTATAATTTTGAATTTTCAGTTCGAAAGATGAGAATTCATGAAGTTGGCTCTATGTCATTTTTAAGGGGGTTTTGGTTAAAGACATTTCTTATAAGAAATTGAGCTAGTTGGGAATTTGTGACATATGTGACATCTTGCCCCTGGGCATTCAAATTACTACGTTCAATGCAAGGGATAAGAATTTCAGATTACAGGAAAAGACACTTTTAGCCTTATCAACTCTAAGAATTCCAGTATTCCAAATGCTAGAGAGGGGTTGGGCATTGAAAATTCTACTTTTGGGGCAACATTTGGAATTCTCAGAATTTTTCCAAATAAAAATTCTCACAATTCTTCCAAACATATATGCCCTTAGCACGTAGAATTCTTCAATTTTTAATTTCTAAAATACTATATTGTAATTGAGCATTTTTTGTTTTAAATCAAGTGAAAACTGTATTTTGGGAGCTTGTAAAATATCTAGTAAGAATTCTCAAAAGTCTTGCGAACAAACAAGTGGGAAAGAATTCTTAACAAAAGAAATATAATTGAATGAGTAGAGGGGAGGATTCACATAGGCTTGTCAACGTTGGGTAAAAACTGATTGCCTGTGGTTATCCTAATATTTCAGTTTTTAAGAAAGAGCTATATCAGCCACTCTATCTTATATGCTCCACACTCTTCACATTCTAATACTCTCTTTTGAACCCACTTTACCATGAATTTCATACCAGACAAATTCGCCCGTAAAGTTTAGATAAAGTCTTTCTCTTTCCTCATACTGTACACCCACCTGAAAGAAGTCGCAAAAGCCATTGTGCAATGCGCAAAACTAGAGAGAAACCATGTGGCCATTTGGATATGAGGAATCTAATGGAAATGCACATCTTGAATAATATACTTTTTTTTATGGAATGCCTGTAAGAATTCTTTGAACTCAAATCATATGAACCATTTAGGGCACCAACTTATGTCCAACCGCCTTAATGTAATGTGTCCATTTTCTTTTAGCAATATATATGAAGAGGGCGTTAAGATCTCTCATGGGTCCCATCAAGATGGGGGTGGGGGTGTTGGGTTCATAGAGAAGGCTGGCCCAAGCTCTATTAAGGCTGGGCCAAGCCCGACTTGGGCCAGCTAGATTTGGACCTAAAATCAAAGCCCATTTAATATATGGGCTGGGATTGGATTCAGTGGCAGAGAAATGTAAAAAAATATTGTGGAAAGGGGCAAATGTAAAAAAAAAAAACAAAAAACATACTATTAATTATCATAATTTCCAGGGGGTTCTTTGAAATTTTCCAAGTAGCTAGGATGGGGTTTTCGGCCCCATACCCTTGTACCTGGGTCCACCACTACGCGAGCTTGAACCTAATCATTTTCAGGCAAGCAAGGCTCGGGCCAAGCACTTGTAGCCCAAGTCGGGCTAGGACTGGGCTTGCGCCAGTGGTTTATAAATTGGGCTGGACCTAGATATAACACTGCCCGGCCCATGAACATCGTTCGGCTAAAAGCAATTGTAAGAAATTTGCTATATATCTAACGTGGCCAACCCATCGACCATAAATTCATTGATACAAAAACAAGTAAACATAAAGAACACCACCGGTTAAGGAAAAATGATGCATGTAAATACTTACCATGAGACCGAAATTGAATCCAACAACAACAGTATTGGCAATGGACATGGCAGCAATTAAGCTCCACATCCCCAACGTGACCCACAAAAGCCAACGAGACCACGTTACAGGTATACAAAGCCAATCGGCTGAAATTGGCCGGACCCACTATCGCCCACTGCTGCTTGGACTCGACCCAAAACCTTTCTCCCAACCCACCTTCTTCCCTCCTTTCTCTTCATAGGATACTATCTCAGTCTCTACTGATAGAAGGGGCCCACTACATCAAAAACGAAAAATTGAAATGGATTACCATTCCTTTTCCTAATCGGTTCATCCGTTTCAATTTCCTATTTTTGGAACGGATGAACGGATTAGGAACGGTTTAGGAACGGATGAACGGATTATGAACACACGGATTAGTGGGGTTCTTCACCCTGTTATTGTAATCCCTCCATACTAAAAGGCTCCTCCACTGCCAAACTGCCTAGGCCCAAGTGGAGCTGTTCTATCCTATATAAAAGAGATGCTCGCTCCTTCACAGGTCCTAACACCTTCTAGAGGTGAAGGGATTATGGAATCTAACAGGGCCGGCCCTGAAGGGGAGCCAGAAGTGCGCTCGCCTTGGGCCCATTTTTCAGGGAGGCTCAAAAATGAGATTGACAAGATTAACTGGAAAATAAAATTAATATTAAAATTATTAGATGAGTATGCTCAATCTTAATTTTTCATAATTAGGCTCACTGAAAAAAATTTGATACTCAGTTTACTATTACACAAATCCTTGTCCAACAAAATTTTATTTTTTCATAATTAGGCCCACTGAAAAATGTGTAATGTTATATGCAAAATTAACTGATTTTGATTTATCATAATTGGGCCCACTTAAAATTTTGATGGCCAGTTAGCATTTAACTTTGTTACAAAAGTCCCAGGCCCACCCTGAATGCAACAATATTACTCTTGATTTGGAACTAAAATAAAAAGTTTATGAAACCTTATAGCCTTAGATTTATTTTTTTGAGCTTTTGTGGGCCCCATAATCAACATTTGAACCTTTAATCCATTTAATCATCTGAATCTTTTGCGAATTATAAGTATTTGTCTAGTAAAAGAACTATTGAATTGTTATAACTTACAAGTATTTGTCTTGATTATACATTATAGCATTTTATTTTGAATATTTATATATTGAAGTTTGAATTTATATGCTTTGAATGTTAAATTTTTAGTTAATTTTGACATATTAGATATTCGTTGAAAAATGAACGAGGCCATCACTAAGTTTATATATATATAGATGCCTAATTTTTACTGTTGCCCTGGGCCCTAAAAAATTCAGAACCGGCCCTAGAATCTAAGCATCTGTTGATAAAAAAACAAAAAAGGAAACTTTAAAGGGTGTTGTGGGTGAGTTTTGCACTTCTACTTTTAGGTGGGGGCTAAAGAACAGTAGCAATCCGACAATGGTCCACAAGCCTTAGCTGGTGATGGATGGATTATATGATTGTCACGTAGAATTTATGGCCACTAAATGGATGGTTGAAGCTTAAGGTTGATTACAGGGCTTTGGCTAATTAAATGTACATGCTTCTGTTTTAATGCACCAAAAGTATGTAGGTTAATTGGCCAGCTTGTGGATGAGTTGGCAAGTAACATAAAGGAAAGCCAGCGAGACTCGGTATCTTCCTCGTGAGACACACTGTTCATGCATTTCTTTATTAAGAAATATAGAATCAGGAGAATCAAATGTGCCCAAAAAGATTTTATCATAAATATACCAATGGGTCAGGTCGGGTTGGGTATATTCGGATTGGTGATGTAAGGGGTCGTTTGTCTACACCCATTTACATATGTAAATGGTGAATACGTGTAACATTTACGTATCAATCATGTTTGTCTATAATTATTTTCGCATCTTGCGTGTAAATCAGATGTGTAAATGGTGTGAAAATGAGCCCATTTTCGGTGCGTTTTCAAAGAATACCCGTTATTGGAGGCGGACGGTTTGGTTTTGGGGCATTTCCGTAAAATAGGTTCCAGGTTCGAAACCCCTCCAATGCATTAGAAAAATAATAATAAAAGAGTTCTCATGGGCATTTACATGAAAGAGGTTTTGGGTTCGAAACCCCCCTCCAACACATTAGAAAAATAATAATAAAAGATGTTTTAAAACGGATGATTTTAAGGGATAAGATTTGTAAGACAAAAAAAAAACATATTAGAATATTAAAGTAGCTCCAATGATTTTAAGGGACAAAATCTGTAAGACAAAATATATATTGAAAATAAAGATTTTAAGGAACAATCTATAAGATAAATATCTCAATGATTTTTCTATATCAACTTTTAACTAGTTAATTACCTTATTATTTTAGTTTTCTTCCAATATCTCAATGATTTTCTAAAGTCATTTATTATTGCAATACTTTAAAAATCTTTAAACATGTATATATGAATGTAAAAGAGACGAAATAATGTATTTTATATAGCATTATGGCATCATTAAAAAATAAATATAATTAGTATAAAGCCTATGAGATGCATGGGTTAAGTTTTATGCAAATTGAATAATGAATTAAGATCAATATTGAATCAAATATCAATTAATAAATATAAATAATAATGTTATTTGCTTAACCATCAAAATATAAATTTATATTTAATTAACCAAACATGTTGGAATGTATTTTTGTGAAGGTGATCACTGATAGAAATGTATTTTTTTTAAAAGTATATTTCATGTTGAAAGACATGCTCTTTTTAAAGATCTATAATGCAAATGAAAATTTTGATAAAAAATGGACCTTTTTTCTCCTTTTTTAAATCATTATATTAAAATTTAATTTAATGAATAATAAGTATCATTTATAAAATCTTTTAATACATTTACATATATCATTGAAACAAATATGGCAAAATAAATCACATATATAAATGATGCGAAAATAGTGTTATTAGACAAACGTTATAAAAAAAGACGCATGTGTAAACGTTACATACTTAAAATTTAAATATTCATCATTTACATATGTAAATTGTATTTACATATCCCATGTGTAAAAGACAAACGACCCCTAAGGGACCATTAGTTAGGACGTTGCCTATGGGGCCAGTGAAGGGGCCCTAATGCAATAAGTAGGATTCAATGCAGTAGGAATTGCTTCTAGAAAATAGTACTAGGAACAGGACGAAATGACCAACTGGTGCAAGGGATGGTTCACCCGTCTCATTCAGGCTAACCCAGTCGATTTAGCTGATAGTAGTTAATTATCTGTTTTGATTAAGTATTACTTAGAGGTGACAAAACATGGCCCGACCTGCATATGACCCGCATAAAATACGGGCTGGGCTAGGGTTAGGTTTTTCCAACCCGCAGAAAAACAGGTCGGGTTAGGGTTGACCCGCATGACCCGTATAAAGTCTTTTATATTGATATTTATTTTTATAATGAATTATTAGAAATAATATAAGATATGATTTATTTTTTTGACAATCCACGGCTTGAGTTGTGAAATAAAGCTCAGGATCTCATGTAAATGTGACTTCTCCCTTCTCCACTCATTCCTTTCGAGCTTATTGAAATCTCTTAGATAAAGAAACATTGGAGGAGAAGGAAGGTGTTGCCCATTTGCTAAAATTGCTGTAAAACCATTCCACAAATAAAAGCTACAACTCACTCTCAGTTCAAGGCTTTCATTTTGATAAATCTTGAGGTAAAGCGTGGGAACCCCATGGTGAGGATCAAGTTTTGAAATCCAATCGTTCAAAGTAAACTTTTCTTAGGTACATAGGATCATCCAAAATTTTATCTTCATCGGAGAATGTCCTACTATTGAATTAAATTTTTGATAAAAAATATGATAATAAATATCCAAATAGGATTTATTATTTTTTAATACTGAGAATCAACTTAATAGTGGAAATAACCCAGGTTGAGTTGAAACTCGGGGATATCCCATAAATAGTATGGATGTTTATCTTAATGATTGTAAATTTAATAGGTGGGGTCTATCGTAGTGTTTTACACCTTTTACATAATTCACGATTTATAAAAGTTAAAGCCAAAAAAAAAAACTCTACCATTTCTCCTTCAGCAGGTATGCATGGTAGCACATTAGCTACATGGAAAGTTTCCCCCTCTTCTTCAGTTCTACATTGTTAGTTTGGATTTGCCTTTATTCAATAATGTTATTATTTTTTATAAATTATAATAACTTATTATTTTTATTAATCAATTACATATATTATATATTCATTTGGGTTTAATTTTATTACATAATGATTATCATGAAAATAAAACGCTTGATCACCATGCTTAAAGTACAACACATAAGTACGAAAAATTAATAATTACAGTATCTATAGAGGTCAATAGTCTAAAAATATAATTACTTTTCTAAATACCTCATAGCTAAAGTCTAACTACTAGCCAATGTTGCAAAGTAGTTTTATTACTGTATAAAGTGGTTAGGTTCTCATCCTCATCTAACTAGTTTTAATATTATTTTGTTAAATATTTGTATACAATATTTATCTAGTGCAGTGGTTATGTTTACCTCTCAAATCCCAATAATTGTGAGATCGAGATCACCTAGCACAGGTTACGCAGGTCGAGCCAACTCAACCCGACCCATATTTAATACGGGTTAGACGGGTTAGCCCGACCAGAGACCTATAGGGTGCGGTCTTAAGGTTCCGTTTAAAAAATGGGTCGGTCACGGGTTGGGGTCCAAAATAAGTTGTCCACCTCCGACCCGACCCGACCCATTTGTCAGCCCTAGTTTTACTGGATTCGATCAATTCTGGTTGGTTCTTTATCAGTAGTACCCCGTAGTTCTAATCTAGCAAAAATAATGAAGGGACCAATTGCAGTCGAATTCAGTTTGACTAGGCCATCCAATCCCAGGTCCGGTCTATTCGGGTTGGTGATCTAAAGGGACCATTAATTAAGACCTTACCTTCGGGTCCAGGGAACGGGCCCCAATGCAATAAGTAGGATTCAATGCGATAGGAATTGCTTTAAAAAAACAGTAGTACTATAGTACTAGGAAAAGGACCAAAGGGCCAACTGGTGCAAGGGATGGTTCCCTCTTAGTTAACCCGTCTCATTCGGGCTGACCCAATCGATTTAGCTGACAGTTTTTATCTGTTTTGATTGTGTTTTCCTGGGCTCGATCAATTTTGGTCCGTTCTTTAGCAGCAGTATCCCAGTTCTAATCTAGCCAAAATAATGAAGGGCCCCATTGCAGTCAAATACAGTTTGACTAGGAGGCAGTCCAATCCCATTTTTAAAACACCCACTGGATTAGGTGTGAGTTGTGCTGAGTCTAACCACTCTACCCACCCCACCCTCCTTTTTTATTTTCAAGCCATACCCTTTCATTCATTGGATTGTTATAACTTTAATATGATCAACTAATAAGAAGGATCAATATAGTATTTATGGGCCAAAACAATTGTACTTCTAAAACTCCTGAATTAAAAGAAAAGTCATAGGAGAGAGGTAAAAAGTTTGTACTAGTGGAGTTGTCTTTTTTAGTCTCTTCCTCGTACGGCAAAATATGGTTTAATACAAAAGGCCATGCAAATAAAGCCTACAGAATTGAAGTTGAAGTAATTCTCCCATGCTTTCAATACATAAAATCAAATGAAGTAGTTGGTTTACATTTTATTTCATTTCGGCGGAATAGGACCATCTCTCTCTTTTTTTCATTTCTCTTCTTCAAAACACAGCGTTCTTAAAAAACTCCACTAGAACACATGAACCCAAGCTCATATGCTTCTTACTGGCATGTGGGCAATTTGGGCCCATGTAAGTGGCCACAAAGAGCCTCAATAGTATGATTTACTCAAGACTCTCCAGCCCCAAAAATATGTCCACTGCACCGAAAAAAATTTCCTCAGTACTTCATGCCACAACGGAGCTGTTTCCCAACAACCCATGAAGAATCGATTGTGGTAGAGGACACTATTAATTCACAACCTCAATTATAGAGTTGGCATGGCTCAACAAAAGTCTTAGAAAACAGTACAGAAAACCAAGATTGACTGTGATCACCAGCTTAATTGCATCCCTCTCTGATATAATATGCAAGTGATCATCTCAATCCTTAATATTAATGGGTTCTAAAGAATTGTTATCAGAAGGGTCTAAATTAAATTGAACGAGTAAAGGTAAAGAATCACAGAGGCTCATCAAATAGGTGTCTTACCTTTGTTATATGTCTCTGCAATATTTCTCTCAAATAGCAATTATGTTAAGATTTTTTTTCCTACACACCCAAGGGTCAATCCCTTTAGTGTAATGGTAATAGTGTGAGTCCTATCCACGACGACATCCCTATATTCTCAAGCACATGCTGAGATTAGACTGCACACTTATAAAGAACTTAATTTGAGGTTTTTTTAATGGATCTTTTTAGGTATGATCACTTTAATGGTACCCATTTAGATGGAATTTTTTGCTAGTACCAACTAATGGGAAAGATACAGTATTATTCTCTACATCGTTGTGCAATTCAGTGCAAGGTAGATCTTATAAACTTGTTGCAACTTTTCTGGATGAGCTCCCAACACCCTCAGATAAGTAATCAAGGAGAGTCACAAACCATCTGAAGTTTGTCCCTTCTAAAATCCCTTATCACTTGACTCGTGGAGACTTTTACAACCTCAAATAAGTAATCAAGGAGAGTCACAAGATCATTGATGGCTGTCAACCTAGTTTGAGCTGACGTGAGACCCATGGCAGGAGAGGCCACACAATTTCTAACAATTTTGGCAAGAGCTACTAGACCACAAGGTGGACTGTGATGATGCAACCCTCAAGCTATTTTGATTTCGTAGGTGGGCTCCACCGATTACGGGTACACACGATCCTTTTCCATTTATAACTTTTTCCCCAGTAAGTAATTCACGTTCATGTAATAGTAATTTTTTCATATCCAATCGCCCAATGGAATGGAATGTATCCATTTCTTTGAGCAAGATTCGCTACTGGGTTACTTTATTGCAAACTCACTTCAATACGAAAATGAGCATAAAAAAGAAAGGGAGAAATGTGTGGAAGTTTTACCATAAACAAACACAGTCATCAGAAAAAACACTTCTGCCTTTCTGCTTTCAAAACTTTCACGAAAATGCAGATAGCAAGAGGTGAATGCACTGCTCTATTTCCTTTTCTATTTTCTTTTTAACGAGAAGATGTACCCTAAACCAAACAAAGCTAATAAGTTAGGTCGGTTGGTAGATACACTGATAGGCCATCCAAGAGGACTGAGTTGACCCCCCCAAAAAAAATGAAGGTCAGCTCCTTTTGAAAAAGAGAAGAGCCCTGCTACTTGGCCTGATGCTAGGCCCGATGAGTGGCCTGACACCAGGCCAAGGAGACTTTTTGAAAAGAGAAAGTCTACAGGCACCCATGGAGAGCCGGGCCACAGCCCGGGCTCCCCATCCGTGCAAGTAGCAGGGCTGTTTTTTTTTCTTTTTCAGAAAAGCAAGCCTAGGATTAGTTTGCCTGTAGAGGGCACCATCTAACGTAGACCACCAATTTGCTAGCTGCAGATTCTCTGATAAGAAAATAAGTAAACATAAGGGTGTGTTTGTACAGCAAGAGGGTTCCGCTCTTTGTAGATTTCATTTTCATGATAGAGAAGAAATCTATGTTCTTGCTCCCCATGCATATAGGAAATTAAAATCCTCTCCATCTAAGAATATCAGTTCAGTTTTACCTCTTCCACGAGCTAAATGCGTTGGACCAAACAATAAAATAGGTGTGGCACGGAAGATAAAAGCAATTTTCCAACCCAATTAAATGAATAGAAGAGGTAAAGATGAAAGGGATATGTAATTATGTAAAAGCTTACCATGAGACCGAAATTGAATCCAACCACAACAGTATTGGAAATGGACATGGCAGCAAGCTCCACATCTCCAAGGTGACCCGCAAAAGCCAACGTGACCACGTTCATGCTATACATACTTAATCGGCTGAAAATCGCCGGACCCGCTATACTCCACAGCTTCTTGGACTCGACCCACACCCTCTTTCCCAACCCACCTTCTTCTCTTCCTTCCTCTTCATAGGATGCTATCTCAGCCTCCTTTGTGAGAAGGGGTTCCTTCTCCTCTTGTATTCCCTCCATGCTTAGGACTCCTCGAGTGCCACACTGCCTAGGCCAACTGGAGCTGTTTTAAAGAGATGCTCCACAGGTCCTTGTACCTTCTAGTGGTGCAGGAATGATTTTATCTAAGCATCTGATGGGAACAAAAAAAACCTTTATGGGGGCTTCTTTGTGTGACCAGCTTCACACTTTTACCGTTAGGTGAGGGCCTAAAGACCGGTAGCAACCCAACAACGTTCTCCCAGCCCTCCAGTTTGATGAAAGAGATGGATTGGATTTATATGGTTTGGATTCATCAGATGATCATCACTCTAGAATTTGGGGACCATTAAATGGTTGGTTGCAAGTTAAACTTAGTGTTTGTGTGTAACTGCATCTGTTTTAGCCACCTAAAATATCTAGGTTAAGTTGGCAAGATTTTGGACGAGTTGGCGAGTAAAGTAAGGAAAGTGGAATTCCTGAATTCTCAGATAAAGTGAAATTTCTGGATGTCTCTTTAAGCTTGAGCATCTAAAGATTCCATAAAAATTCACAGGGAGTGGAATTCCTAAATTCCCAAAGGTCAAAAGGTGGTTGGAATCCAGAAACGCTAGAAAAGAAATATGGAATTCAGAAATTCCAGAGGACAACTTGTCACATCTTATCCAAAAATTCTTCAACATGGCAGAAATTTTACTAAAGAAACAAGCCTTAGCATCCTCCGCGTCATTCAGTATAATTTATTAATTCACGAATCATGACTTTTCTTTGAGTACTCACGTTTACTGCGTTCATGTTTTTTTTTTTTTAGGAGAATCAAATGTTACAAGGACCTGTATATCATAAATTAAATGAGTTGGGTCTGATCAGGTACCGCCGTACCGGTAGGGGAGGGTCTTTTCATCATTAATACTGCAGTTTTTATCTCATTGAACCGATGAAGGTGAGAATTTTGAAACACTCGTTTTGAGTTGAGGTGAGTTGAGCTAGGAAAAAAGCCTTGGCTGTGGTAATCATCATCAGTATTTTTGTGGTTTGGGGAAATTAGAAACCTGAAGGTGAAAGCTCTTCACATGGCCTCCACTCTCTTCAAAAGATGAAATCACTGTGTCTTTAAACAAGGTGCATGCTTCTTTCTCCAACAGCTGTCTAGAATCTCTTCTACAAGGTGTGTGAACTCATGACCCTTTCCCTCTTTTCTTTGTTTGTTTGTTTTTATGTTCTGGTGTTTCTTTTGGCTCCTGCAGTGATGTCCTTTAGATGAATTTTTTTTTTCATTCTTGTGTTCACTCTTTTTCATTATATTTTTTGTTCGCATCCATATCCAATGTCAACAACTTAAATGTAGGGCCCCCACCTTATTTCTCATATTAAGACTAAAGATATCTCTCATAAGAGCATCTCTCATATATATATATATATATATGTTGAAACTTTGATAGCGCGTCCTCTACCGAAAATGGATAAGAAACTGATGGATCTACACATACAAGTGCCTGAATATGGTCTCTCATTGGACATTTCATAACCTTTTGTTCATTTATATCCTTAGAGTGGGCTCCATCCAATGAAAGTAAAAAAAAATATTGATGTTGTCTCTACTAATGTGTCAATGTTTTGAAAATAATTGGCTAATGAAATTTAATATGATCCGAGCCAACCGGTCACGAAAAAATATCTTATGAGAAATGATAAAAAAAAAAAAAAATGTATGCGGCAAAAACTACATTCCAAGTGAATTTCACTTGAAGAATATTTTTGCTACCTCAATTAATGCTGGCACGTTAAAACCCACAACTCCTATTTTAGATATTTTTACCTTCAATTGAGGGGACACACTAGGGAACAACCTTACACTAGAAAACAAAATTCATTTCATTACTAGGTTTTGGTAGGGATTGGTCGGACTGTTTCAGTATTTATGTGTCTATGGGTCCGTGCCACTCTCATTCGAGGGTTCACCACGTATTGTGACTTGTGAGTTGCTCACTTTTGTCCACGACCTTTGTCACACACACACACAACCAACCAAAACACCCGATTAGTCAATCTTTTCAAAATCAGATTGTAGAAAATTTGAGGATACTACTTATAACTTAAAAAAAAGGAGTTTATTATTAATGGTTTAAAATTTTAAAGTTGAGCTCTACAGTGAAGTTTCACTCCTTTTAATCTTGGAATTTTTTTAGGTTAAAGCCCTTAAGAGGATCTGGCTTTGTTGAATGTAGAATTTGATCATGTTTTATTATTTGTCGATTTAAAAATCAGTATTATTTTGATTAACTTGAAATTGAAATGTATATTGTCCCGTAAAGATGCTTGAACTGAAGTGGCCTTTAAATTCATGTGATGATCATCGTATGTATAGAGGTTTGTTTTTAATAAGGAGATGTGAATATTGCATGTTATTTAACCATAGTTTTAACACATGTGCAAATATTGTTAGAGCAAATTATTTGTTTACACCATGTGGTCAATGTAACAACTCCGAATAAAAAAAGTTTAACTTCATCCAACGCTTGTTTGAAAAATAATTAAGTCACTCTGAGACTACCTAATTGAGATAATGGGATTCCAGTAATTAGGAGTCAGAGAATCCTCCATTTCCTAACCCAACTAATCACTCCTTCTTTTCTAACCACTTCATATTACAAATGCTTGCTTGTTTTATAAGTAAATGCTACAAAATATATATAGAAACTTAGCTGAGATAAAACTTGAGAAGAATTCTCAAGCCAAGCTTAAGCTTGTCTATAACTCGGCTAAAACCCTAAACAAGCCCAAGGTCGAGTTCAGTAAGTTGATTGTCGTCGGGCGAGCTCAATTTAGATTGCCCTGTGTCAACCTAATTGAGATGGTGAAAAGCTCGGCTTAACATAAGCTTGGTTCAAGTTCAGCTTCAGCCAACTTCTTTAAAGTTCAAGTTGTTATCTTCCAAAATTAAAAATTAAAAAAAAGTTCAAGTTGTTAGATATTGTGTGGTCCATCTGTCACATGTCCATGTCGAATTAAGCAATTGGTAAAGACCAAAGTGAAGGTTTCTACAATGGCTACTAGTTCCATAACCAGTACACAACGGAAGTAATAAATCAAATCAATGCGAACTAGTAAAGAGATCTACCAATCACACGCTATAAGAAGACATGCACAATCTTTTAATGTAGAAACCCTAAAAGTGAAAAAAATTATGATTAGAAAATCAAGCACTATTGAGCAGTTACAAGATATACTCACAGCTCATTTTCCCAATCAATCCGCCGACCTAAGGACTATAGTTGATCTTGCATAACTCCATGTTGCCTCAACTCCTCTCCGTGCACTGCTCTTTGCACTTTATCCAACAACAGCTTAAGAACCAAGATGAACAAATCTTCTACAAGAAAATAAAAGCTACAAGCTCTCTATAATAATTCTTCAGCACAATCTCTCAGTCATGGCTCTAAAGAAGAAGGGATCTCTCAATGAGTTTTCTCTGCTCAGAATAATGAGAGAATCACTTGATAGATACCTTAGGGTTGAGAGAAACACCATTTAAATAGCTCATGATTCGTACATTAGGGTTAAAGCACTAGTAGGACTCAAATTGAAAATTCCAGTTTCAAAAGATAGCAAATTCACTGAATCAGTTTCAAAATTTTCTGCCATCTGATCGATCAAGTATAGGGTCAGATCGATTGGACATGCAACTGTCTCCGAAATAAAACTCTGTCAGCCTGTTAACTTAGAAACTATCTTCATTCGATCAATCTGACCTTTATCTGATCAATCGGGTATGTGTCTTTAGATTTTCTTCTATTTTCCTTCTCTGCCTTCGTTTCAGATCTTCCCGTAATACAACCACAGTCCATTTAAAATAAATAGAGAATTACAACTCAACGGACTTAGAGTTTTATCTAACCCATTAATTAGCCCACATATGAAAATCCTAACACAAAGTCTATAACCCAAAGAGCAGTTGGATTGGGATCAAGCTCTAAACTCTTGATGGAGAGTTCCGCATCTAACTTGTGCAGCTTGTCTTCCCATCATACTCAAGAGATGTGGAGATCTGGCAGAGTATTTTTCTACTACAAGAGTGACGATTTGGAATACCATTTTATAGGAACATGGGAATCCAAGTTCGATCCTCTTCGGTTGTCTTTCATTTTTACAAATATTCTTTTGGAACAATGGAAAAGGTGAAACCAGGCACATTCCCATTAATATTCTCATTCTGTGGGAACAAAGAAATGTTCCCACAAAATGATGCCAAACGGCAAACGGTCCCCAGCTTGCATACATTCTTATCAAGTTTGCGGCACATCTGGGGCATGTATTTTGAGAAGTGCATCCAAGTTAGATTAAAGGTTCTATTTGACATGTCTTGCCATCTAATTCAATGCTTTGAAGTAGACTGTTGAAACAATAGTCTCCACTTGTTCTCTCTCACCCTCATCCTTTTCGTTTCATATTTTTAATTGATATCACTTCAAAAATTTAAGCTCACAGGTGGAAGGCCAAAACGAATATACGAAACGATGTTCAACTCAGAACTTCGGCAACGTGGGATGCAAGGCAAGCTTTGAGGGGTAGTCATCCTAGGCCACTGCCTAGGGCCCCACATGTTATTCAAAATTTAGGCCCCCAATTACGAAATTCAGGGGCAGACCCAGAAATTCTTCCTTGGAGGGGCCACTATATAGAAAATCTTTTTTGGGGCCCACATATGAAATACACATGTAGTTTTTTAAAATTTGTCGTAGTTTTTTTGAAAATCTTGAGGGTCCATATGTAAGAAACTATAAAATGTTTTAAAGAAGAATGAGGTTTTAGAAAATCTGAAGGGGCCACATGTAAGAATTCATAAAGTTCTTTAAAGAATAAAGGGGTTTTTAGAAATTTTGGAGGGGCCATATATAAAAATTAATAAATTTTCCAAAATAGAGAGGGGGGTTTTTAAAAACTATATGTATTCTGCCAGCCGCCCCCCCCCCCTGGTTCCACTGCTGACCAAATCAATACCCACGTACTCTTTAGGCTTTTTTATGTTTGGCCTGGCCCAAGTGCCCAATAAATAAACAAAACATACTACTCTTTAGGCTTTTTTATGTTTGGCCCGGCCCAAGTGCCCAACAAATAAACAAAATAGTTAAAGTCTGCAGATAGGAATAGCTAAATAGCTTCTTGTGGCAACCTTACAGAGTTTCTGAAATATGATGGCATCTCTGATAATGATGGGACATAGTTACTTTTAGAATTGCAAATCTTGAGAGAAGTTTTACCAGAGGACATAAAGAAGACAGCTGATGTGCTAACTCATTTGAACTCAAGGTCTAGTTGCTTTCCAAATGCTTGGGTTGCTTACAGAATTTTGTTGACTATATCAGTAACAGTTGCCTCTGCAGAGAGAAGTTTTTCTAAGTTGAAAATGATCAAGTCTTACATTCGGTCAACCATGTCGTAAGAAAGACTGAATGGACTGGCTATGTTATCCATTGAAAAAAAGTTGGTAGAGAAAATAGATTATACAAATGTAATTACTGATTTTGCAGCGAAAACTGCGAGACGAGTAAATTTTAGATGATTCTTTGCTTTTGTAATTATTTTGGCACTAATTATGTTCTATTTTATCTTGCTAGTAGGGTTAAGTTCTATACTCCATCTAAAAAAAAATTCGCGTGCCTTTTTTTTCTAAGACAATGCCCATTTTTAGGAGCTCGCCTAGGGCCACCCAAATCTCAGAGCCGGCCCTGGTGGGATGTGGGACTTCCCAACACATTTAGAGCCACCACATGTGAATTAATAGAAAGTTTACAGCATACACAAATCGTCGCTGTGAGATCATTTTCCCAAGACATTCAAAAAAAAAAAAAGTTCAATGGCTCTGCCACTATATGATCATATGGATCATTAAATAACACCATCATTGCTCTTCACAGTATCTTGAATGAAAAATATTCTAGTCCCTTCAATTGAGAAAATCTCCACTTTGCTTGAGCTATTGACGGCACAGGTGCAAGGACAACAGAAAATCCCCTACCTTGTTTGAAAACACTAATGATAGTAGACACAGACTGAGTAACAAATTACAGTGAACCCATTACCCATTTGGATTTACTGTAATGGAGGAAGCTTGGAAATGCAAGAGATTGAAACCATGACCTCAATGAATATAGAGAGACTGCAAAATCACCAACCGTAAAAAAAAAAAAAACAAAGACAATACACCATAAACAAACGCATCCAATGGGGCCTCCCTACTTATGTGCATGCATGATTTGCACATGGGGTGCAGCCATGGGTGGGCCTGTGATGCAGAGACTATTCTAACCCAGATGCGGTTCTCCAGCTGCCTACAGTCACTCGGCTTCCCAATCATGCGAGTTCCTCCCTCAGTTCTCCATTCGAAAAGCCATTCCCAGAAGATGATGAAGAGCTGAGAGGAGTCAAGAGTAACCAAGAGGAGTCAGAAGAGTAAAAGTGACAGTTCCGACTTGATAAAAGTCGGACCCAAATTTCATAGGATGCAACCGTGAGTACCGATCCGAATGAACTGCATAGCGTAGGAAAAAATTATACCCTTTTCATATTATAAGCGCCTTTCCACTACATATATTTTAGGGAGAGCCAACGGTTGAAAAGTCCACTCTCAAGTCACTCACACTAACACTGATCAGACTATAGAGTCATTATGCGATGACACAGAACAAAAAGCATTTATTTATTGCTAAAAATTACACTTAGAAAATCGTTAAAATTAAATGTTAGGATTATTGATCAAAGTGCTATTTGGCCCTACCTTTCATCTTCAACATATATCCTGTTGTGCGCGTGTATGCGGAAACGTGAATCAGCGATCGAACGAACAATTAAACCACACAAGACAAACAATCACACACAAGAGAATTACGTGGTTCGGCAATCTTGCCTAAGTCCATGGGAAAGAAACTCGACTCTCCTTTAGGTTCACTCTTCTCTCTGTCTGTCTATATCTCATGGGTTACACATTACATCATATATATAATGTTCTCTTTCTTATTCCCTAAGAAACCCTATCTTAGTCAATAAGAAAGTCCCGGTACAATTACCATAATACCCATGTCCATGAACCCAATTGGTCTGGACCTACTAAACCCAACAATCTCCCCCTCCAGACCATGGGGAAGACGTCTCTGAACCCCTTACTAGGAGTCCAGTCCTGCCAACTCTGAACACAGCTCCAGCTTTCCCTTAGACACGACCTTAGTCATCATGTCGGAGGGATTCTTGTCAGTGTGAATCTTTTCCAGCTTCATGAGATTCTTTTCAATGACCTCACGAATCCAATGATATCTCACATCAACGTGCTTTGTGCGGGCATGGTATGTAGCGTTCTTGCTAAGATCCATAGCACTCTGACTATCACAGTAGACTACATACTCTCCTTGCTTCAAATCCAGTTCTTTAAAGAAATTCCTCAACCAAATCATCCCCTTCCCTGCTTCATTAGCAGCTATGTATTCTGCTTCGGTTGTAAACAATGCTGTACACTTCTGCAACTTAGACTGCCAGGAAATAGCTCCCCCTGCAAAAGTAAATAAGTACCCAGAAGTAGACAACCGACGATCAAGATCGCCTGCAAAATCAGCATCTGTAAAGCCTTCAAGTACTGGTTTTAAGCCTCCGAAACACAAGCATAAATCTGATGTACCTCTCAAATATCTGAAGATCCACTTCACTGCTTCCCAATGCTCTTTCCCAGGGTTAGAAAGAAATCTACCCACTACACCCACTGCATGAGCAATGTCTGGTCGTGTACACACCATGGCATACATAAGACTCCCAACTGCTGAGGAGTATGGAACAGACATCATCCGTTCCTTTTCTGCATCTGTAGTAGGACATGATCTTTTACTGAGCTTGAAGTGACTGGCTAAAGGCATGCTAACTGGCTTAGCATCTATCATGTTGAATCTCTCTAGCACCCGTTCAACATATTTCTCCTGTGACAACCACAGCTTCTTGGCATTCCTGTCACGACGTATTTGCATTCCCAAAATTTGTCGTGCGGGACCCAAGTCTTTCATGTCAAAAGTTTTTGACATATCCCTTTTTAATCTGCCAATCATTTCACTATCTTGTCTAACTATCAACATATCATCTACATATAAAAGAAGGATGATAAATTTGCCATTACCAAATTTACGAACATAAACGCAGTGATCTGCAGCTATCCTCCGGTACCCATGACTCACCATGAATGAATCAAACCTCTTGTACCACTGTCTCGGCGCTTGTTTCAGCCCGTAGAGACTCTTTTTCAACCTGCAAACCAGCTGTTATTTTTCTTCTACCTCAAACCCCTCCGGCTGAGTCATGTAGATCTCTTCTTTCAGATCACCGTGAAGAAAAGCAGTCTTCACATCCATCTGTTCAAGTTCAAGGTCCATGCTGGCAACTAGACCCAAGATAACTCTGATAGAAGTCATCTTCACAACTGGAGAGAATATTTCATCGAAGTCAAGACCCTTCGTCTGCGCAAAGCCTTTAACCACTAGCCGTGCTTTGTGCTTTATCAGTTTTCCACTGTCATCTCTCTTCACCTTGAACACCCATTTGTTCTTCAGAACCTTCTTGCCTTTTGGGAGTTCCACTAGTTCATAAGTATTGTTCTTTTTCAAAGAACTCATCTCATCCTGCATAGCCTTCATCCACTCATCTTTATCTTCATGAGTTTTTACTTCTGGGTAGCTCTCTGGCTCCCCCTCATCAGTAAGCAAAATATAATCTGATGCAGAATATCTTGTTGATGGAGTAGACCTCCTAGGAGGTTTCGTGGTTTCTGACTGAGGAGACTGCTCCCCCTGCTACCCTGTTCATCTGGCAACCCCCGCGCCTCTTCACGATCTAAATCGTTTTGTCTACCTTCTCCACATGTAGTCTGCACTGGAGAAGGAGTCGGTGTGAGATCAACCACTCCATCAACAACTTCATTAGACTTTTCAGTCTTTTCAATATCTCCAAAAAATTGGTCTTCATGAAACACCACATCCCTACCTCTGATAATTTTTCTCTTCTCTGGATTCCATAACCTGTAGCCAAACTCGGCTCCACCATAGCCAAGAAAATGACAACACACTGCCTTATCATCCAGCTTTGAACGCTGCTCCTTTGGTACATGTGCAAAAGCCTTGCACCCAAATACCTTCAAATGAGAATAAGAAACATTTTTACCTGTCCATACTCTCTCCGGAAGATTAAAATCCAAAGGAACTGAGGGAGACCTGTTAATCAGGTAAACGGCAGTCAGAATAGCTTCACCCCAAAATGGCTTGGGTAGCTGTGCCACTCTAATCATGCATCTCATCTTTTCAAGAATAGTACGGTTCATTCTTTCGGCTACACCATTGTGCTGTGAAGTACCAGGAACTGTTCTTTCATGTCGAATATCATGCTTTGAGCAATAGCCTTTAAACTGGTTGGATGTGTACTCACCACCATTATCTATGCGGAGACACTTCAAGAGCTTTCCTGTTTCTCTTTCAACCATGACATGAAACTGCTGAAATACTTAGAACACCTGATCCTTCGATTTCAACGCATAAACCCAGACTTTCCTGGATGCATCATCAATAAATGTGACAAAAAGCTTATTGCCACCCAATGACTCCACCTCCATGGGACCACAAACATCAGAATATACCAAATCCAACACATTAGATTTTATCGTTGATGTTTTAGAAAAAGAAATCCTATGTTGTTTACCAAACAAACAATAATCACAAGGGTCAAGGGATGTACCTTTAGAGTATTGAATCAAATCTTTCTTTGCCAATAACTGCAGTCCTTTCTCACTCATATGTCCAAGTCTCTTGTGCCACAGATTTGGAGAGGATCTGTCTTCAACAGCATTCAACACACCTTTGCATAGCTTCACATGTGTCTTGTACAGCGTATTACACGCCTTCCCTCTCGCAAAAATAAGAGACCCTTTAGTGAGTTTCCACCTGCCATTTCCGAAGTAACTTTCATAACCTGCACGGTCCAATGAAGTCCCGGAAATCAGATTCAACCGCATATCAGGAATATATCGCACATCTTTCAGCGTCATTGTGCAACCAATATCGGTTTCAATGCAGACATCACCGATCCCAACAATATTTGAATGACTTGTGTTGCCCATCTTCACAGTACCAAAGTCACCTGCTTTGTACGTCGTGAACATCTCCTTAAAAGGAGTAGCATGGTAGGATGCTGCTGTGTCAACAACCCACTCAACCTGATTATTTGCAACACTCAACACTCTTCAACTTCACTGGTAAGAATCACTACTTCATTATCCAAAGTAGCAGTAGTGTTCGTGTCATTCTTCTGCTCATTGTTGGTTTCTTTCTTTTCCTTCAAGGCAAAACAATTCTTTCTAATGTGACCCTCCTTACCACAATGAAAGCATTTTCCAGACTTTTTCTTAGTCTGTGATTCCTTGCCACCTCTGGACTTGCCACGACTCCCCTTTGGTCCCCTACTCTTACTCCTCCCTCTATTCTCAGTAACAAAGGCCTGTGCATTATCTGTCCCTGCAGTTTTTCTTCTTGTTTCTTCATTTAACAAGCTGCTAGTAACTTGACTCATTGATAACACACCATCTGGAGTAGAGTTGCTCACGGAAACAACCAATGTCTCCCATGTATCTGGTAAAGAACTTAGAAGAAATAAAGCTTGCATCTCATCATCAAGGACCATCTTCATTGTAGCCAGTTCATTCACAATGCATTGAAAATCATTTATGTGATCTTCAATTTTACCACCCTCCTTGAATTTCATGTTTACAAGCTTTCTAATCAGAAAAGTTTTGTTTACGGCGGTTTTCTTCTCATATCTTTCTTCTAACTTCATCCAAAGGGTTCTCGCATTGGTTTCATTAGACACATGATGAAATATACTGTTATCCACCCACTGTCTGATGTGACCAATAGTCTTTTGATGCATCTTTTTCCAATCTGGATCAGACATATCTTTTGGTCGGGCACTATCCCCCTCAATGGGATCATAGAGGTCTTTGCAATAGAGTATATCCTCCATCTTATGTTTCTAAATCAACCAATTGGTATGGTTGAGTTTGATCATGGTAGTGTTCACAGTGTTGTTCTCCATCTCAATTAAATAATCAAGAAAATATAAACAACTGTCACTAACCTCAATTTCTGCACCAATCTGTAGATCTCGTCACCACGAGCACGCTGGAAGAAACGGATCTGAAATCCGACTCTGGATGGCTCCGATATCGCAAAAATAGTTTTCTGCGCTCTGATTGGTCAAACTTTCTTGTTGACCATCAAACTGCCAATCTTCTTCCACAATTACATAGATCTGCTCGCAACGAGTCTGTAGGTGCAAACGGATCTCCGATTTGACACCGGATGATCAAGTTATTGACGAAACAATTCTCAGCTGTCAATCTGGTCAAACCTTGTTGACCGAACTGTGCGCTGACGTGGCGCTGATGTCAGCAGAATCTGGAGTGGGATTCCTGCTTCACGGGTCAGGCGGAACTGACCCAGAACCTGACCTGACCTGACCTGGTCCTGGTTCTGTGGGCTTGATGCGCTGGGCTTTCTGCAGACGGGTCAGGTCAACCTGACCCGAGCCCAACCTGGCATGGGCTGTTCTTCTCCCCAAACAGAATGTGTTTTGTTGCTTAGTTCTGGTTTTGTAACCAGAACAGATGGAGGGCTGCACCTTCAGTCTTCCTCTGCGATGATGGCCGGCGGCCGGGACCCGCGATGGCGCAGCGGCCGGACGGCGGCGGTCAGCGGCGGACTCCGGCGAAGATTCCGGCGACAAGGCAGTCCACACCTGCCCTCTTCTCCGGCGACACGCAGTGAAGAGAAACAATCCGAGTTTTCTGAAATTGGGTCCAAAAAAAAAAATCTGGAACAGCCCCTTCACAGAAATTACCTGTTCCTTTATGGCCCAGCGAGGATCAAAGGAACCCAATCCCTGAGGCTTCTTCTCTGTTTCAAAAACTCGATCCGTGTGACTCAGAAGATATCAGAAAAAAAAAAAAAAACGATCTCTCTCCAATCTTCTCTGATCGTGTGGCTCAAACAAAGATCTGAACCGATCTCTGTGCTTTTCTGCGACGAAGAGCACCGTGCAGAAAACCGGATCAATTCCTTGATCCGATCCGTCGATCGCAACGCAGCACAATCGCTTAAGCTCTGATACCACTTGTTGTGCGCGTGTATGCGGAAACGTGAATCAGCGATCGAACGAACAATTAAACCACACAAGACAAACAATCACACACAAGAGAATTACGTGGTTCTGCAATCTTGCCTAAGTCCACGGGAAAGAAACTCGACTCTCCTTTAGGTTCACTCTTCTCTCTGTCTGTCTATATCTCATGGGTTACACATTACATCATATATATAATGTTCTCTTTCTTATTCCCTAAGAAACCCTATCTTAGTCAATAAGAAAGTCCCGGTACAATTACCATAATACCCATGTCCATGAACCCAATTGGTCTGGACCTACTAAATCCAACATATCCTTCACATGCAATCTAATTTCATGAACCGGATGCATCCAGATTTGGTGCACAAAGGAGTGAACACTTCTTTAAAGTCATATTTGTTTCATGTAATTGCATTTGTAGGAATTTTAAGACTTTGTATTTTACAAGTGAATTGACTTTGTATTTTACAAGTGAATTAAAATGAAGGACTAAAGGTGATTACAAAAAAAAAAAACGACCTTCATAGAACCTATCCTTTAATGAAAATTGAATCGAGCAAAGATGAAAATTGACAACCGGTCATCACCCTTGTTATTCAAATCCAACGAAAATTAAAGAGTCAACCATCATTACTATGTTATATTTTTTACTCCTCACCTCACACCTCTCACCTTTCATTAGAGCTCATCTGAGTATAAATTCTGCTACTCCAACTCTAGAATTCTCCCGAGTGTTCTTTACCTTGGAGTCTAGTGTCAGTTGGGCCATAAATCATAAAAAAATTAGGCTCCCAACTAAAACATGCCACATAAGCTGAATTAGTGCCATGGAAAAGGAGGAAGATTCAAAAATTCGAAAAGGAAAGAAAAGTGTTCCCCCCTCATTCGTGGCCACAATGGACATGCAGTCATTTCCCCTTGTTTGAAAATCTTGCATGCCACATTCATCATGTGGCCGGCTAAGCTTGCACTGTCTCATCCAACTCCAACTCCAATATGTCAACTTCAGTGCATTATTTGGCCTCGTTTTCTCCACAATCTTTTTTCCACTCGTGTTTGTCCCCCAATATTCCTTACATTATATTAACAAAAGGCTTCTTACTGTAGTTGATGGTTGATTATATAAAGTAGCACTTTTTTTTTCTAAATGTTTTTTAATGCGTATTGGAAGATCATAATTTAGTGTGTTTACAAGGTTTACTACTACAATCGTGATCCAATAAAACTTCCACGTTTAATCAATATCACTAATTAGTTACATTGAATTAAACCACTACAAATTCTTAAAAATTCATTCCTATATGAAGTGACTAAAATTGAAGTAACAGAGGACCCACAAATGCCTATCCTCCTCCAGTGGAAAATGAATACTTGCCATTTCTTTAATTTCTTTTGTACCGTTAACCCAGTAAATAAAATCTTGGAAAAGTGAGTGTCATCAATCCATATTATCCATACACCCCCGCAATTCACCCTTTAAATGGTACCCATTTTACAATGGAAAAGAGAGGAATTCAATTCCATGAAAACCAATATTGGGCCATAAAAATAATCAATGGCTATACCAATGCAATTAAAAAAGATTTAAACGTTTTTTTTCCAAAAGTATAAATTTAATAGCAATAAATAACTAAATATAGCAAAATGATCAGAGGGTGATGACCACAGCCGCTGTCACCTTCTTCGTACCTAGACAGAGGTGCATGAGATGTTTGACATGAATGGTTGGATCAAGTAAATGTAAAAAAGAAGATTCAAATTCCTTTTTAATGAATTTCGAACTTTCGGTACCACCATTAATATTGTCTTCCGCCACGAGCTTAGAACGGCCAACGGTATGGTTGATGCACTAGCCAAGTAAGGGGTGGAGAGATACTATTCTTGGGAGGATTTTATTATGTAATTGGGGTATGTGTGGTTCCGTACTCTTTAGTCCTCTGTTCTTTTCTTTATTGTTTTTGGTTTTTTGGCCTCCTTTTTATTTATTTATTTATTTTTATTTTTTGTATTCTCTCCTTCAATTAATGAAAGTTTCAGTTATCAATTAAAAAGAAAAAAACATTCGCAAGTCATTGGCATGACATAATTTCATTAAAACTAATTAAATAAGGTTCATTGGGCGCCATCATCTGAACATGTCCATATACAAATGGATCATTCACTTGAATATTTTCCTATATATATATATACATGTGGGACATGTTCTCCTAAGCTGCAGCTTAGGGGTATCTTAAGCTGCAGTAGTGTAAAAATGGGTCACACATATGCTCACACATGTGCGGTTTACACACTGCAGCTTAGGATACCCTAAGCTGCAGCTTTGGAGAACATGCCCCTGTATTTTATATATATATATATATATATATTTTTATGAGTACTAATCCAGTGCGCGACTCGCGTACTGGATCAGTGTATGCACCTCAATGTGAGCCCCACATGGGGCCTCACCTCGGATTGAGACCATGGGGGTTTGAAAGATCTGCCCTTGCCCTTCATCTCTGCAAAAAATCAGCCCCATCCCTAATCATCATCACCTCTATCTGGTCCCTATAAGTTTAACGGTGTATAGTCCATTCTAATGGGTGTGCAGTCAATCCAACGATGTACAGTACATCGGACGAGTGCAAAGGTGGGCTCCATGTGAAATGCAGGGGGTTGTGTGTGTAGTCCATTCATATGGACGATCGGGTGAACCCCACCCTTGGTGCGTAAGATGCGCACGGTGCATAACTCCTCTATATATATATATATATATATAGGGTCAGCTCTCCTAAGCTGAAGCTTAAGATAAGGTAAGCTGAAGTAAACTCAATTACGTAGTGGGGCCCACTTGGGGACCCATATGGGGATGGGGGTGGGGGGGATTTCAAGGACTCCCTCGGACCCTCCTTCCTACAAAAAATCAGCCCAAATTGTGGTTTCTATCATCTCCATCTAGGCACCAAAAATTTAATGGTCAACGGTCTATTCGGATTGGTACATAGTCGATCTAACGGTCTAGTAAATTCGGATTTGACCAAAAGTTGGTAGGCTTGTGCAATTTAAGGGGGTCGTGTGTTTGGTCCATTTGGATGGATGAAGGATGGGCCCTAGAAACGTTAGCTTACGGAATCATATCATAAGCTTAAGCTTAGGAGAGCCTTGCTCATATATATATATATATATATATATATATATATATTCTAGTCCCATTGGGTGAAACATCTCTATCACCCTGTGAGCCTGAAACGACAACAATAACAACAGAAAATCCCACACATGTGACAAACACAGAGAAAAGTTGACACCTCCACAGTTCCCCCAAACTAAAAAAAAAATAAGTATTTATAATAAGCAGGAACCATCACCCATGACCCATTACCCATTCTTGTGTTTATAACTTGGGAGGAACCCAAGAGGAACAGGATCTTGAAGCCATGTCCTCATTGAATGTAGAGACTCTGCAAAACCAACAAGCTGACCAAGACGACCCATCATCAAAGAAACCCATCCAAAGGGGCCTCCTTGTGATATGTATGATTTTCACAGGAGTGGGAGCAATAGGTGGGCCTCTAATGCAGAGATTGTACTATCTCCATGGTGGGAACAAGAAATGGCTCTCCAGCTGCCTTCAGACCCTGGGCTTCCCCATCATGCTCCTTCCTCTCTTATTTCTCTACGCGAAAAGCCGCTCCAAGAAGATTCCAAAGAGCTTTTTCATTGAGAGGAGACTTGTCATGGCCGGTTTAGCCCTGGGCCTTTTGTTGGGACTTGATAACTACATGTATTCGTTTGGGTTGGCTTATATTCCTGTCTCGACGTCGTCTCTTCTCTTTTCGACGCAGCTTGCTTTCACAGCAGTGTTTGCTTTTGTTATCGTGAGGCAAAAGTTCAGCTTCTATAGCGTAAACTGCGTGGTTCTGATGACGCTTGGAGCGTGCGTTTTGGCGCTGCATACGAGTGGAGACCGGCCTCCTGACGTTAGCAGAGGGCAGTACTTGTTGGGGTTCTTCATAACGTTGGGAGGAGCTATGTTGTTGGGATTGAGCTTGCCCTTGATTGAGCTTTCTTATAGGAAGGCAGTTCGGGTTATTACCTACTCGGTGGTGATGCAGTATCAGGTCTTATTTTCGTTTTCTGCTACTGTATTCTGCCTCATCGGCATGGCCATCAACAACGATTTTCAGGTAAAAGAGGCTCCTCAGCAGGCCCAATTATTGTTACCAATTTTTTAATAAATACTCACACACCCACACAAAGCAGCAGCGACCCAAGTCCATATCAACACAGCTACCACTGATTGATTCTGTGGTAGGGAGATGCCTCTCTCTTTAATAATCTTGATTCAGAAAAAATAAGTTTTTTGAGTGGAATCTAATGAAATTTTATTGAAACATGAGTTGAGTTTCCCATTAGATTGATCATATTTAAAACTCACTACTATAGGAGTTTAATGTGTGGTGATTTCAGAATTGATTATCTATTGGTGTGGCCCAACTATTATAGGAATGAAATTTGGCTAAGCCCCATCCAGGATGGGTCTTTTTTTATTTTTTTTTGTCAATACATGAGACTCATCTCAATAAAAAAAAGCCTACTCCATCAGGAAGAGAAGCATAAACTTATTGTAAAAGAAGCATGCTTTAGTAGAAACAGGAACTCACTCTTCAAACATTTGTAATAGGGGAGAAGTGTAGTACCCAACCAATTTGGTAACCCCTTATTCTCAAAAAAGTATATTGGTAAATATGCCCCACTAAAAAGCCTCACAAATCTTCTATGAGCCGCAGCCTTAGAGGATCTAAACCAATCAAGTGTGTGTAAATTCAAACATTCTCCTCGTTTTGTCAGCCTCTACTAAGTTTGTGGGTTTATTCTTGGTAAGAAGCACTTTCTTTAATTATTAAGAGGTAAAGTGAATTAAGGGGGCTAGCTCATGGTTTTCGTCATCCACCTCGGCTACTCAAAATCTCTATCTACAAGAGACAAAATTAACATCCAGATCCATCTAGTTTAAGTAATATGCATTTTTCTTTTTAATCTTAAAAAAAAAAAACCTGCAAAATCTATAAAATTAATAAGCCTTTGTTTTTACATTTGCCCTTTCTCTAATTTTTCTTTTACATAGAGCCCCCCAAGGAGAATTTCCCGGGTCCGCCCCTGGGTGGGGCCCAACTACTCTAGGAATGAAATTTGGTTAAGTCCCATGCAGGATGAATTTTTTTTTTCCTTTTTTCCAAACACATCAGACCCATATATATATATATATATATAGTAATAAAACACAGCATCAGACATTGTGGAAAATGGCAAAATCTTTACATATGGACATATATATATATATATCTGTTTTCCACTAATATTTTGGATTGTTTTTACTCGTTTATTTTCTAAAAGAAATAGTTTAATGAATATTTAAAAAATTGTTAATCTTCATTACATTACATTTACATCACATTACAGGCAATTCCAAGAGAGGCCAAGGCCTTCGACCTAGGGGAGGTGAAGTATTATGCAGTGCTGGTGTGCAGTGCGATCATATGGCAGTTCTTAACCATTGGAAGCTTAGGCATCATCTACTGCACCTCCTCTCTCTTTGCAGGCATTGTAAGTGCTCTTCTACTCCCACTCACACCCGTGGCTGCTGTTTTAGCCTTCGGCGAGGAGTTCACAGGAGAGAAAGGCATGTCTTTAGCCCTATGCCTTTGGGGTTTCACCTCTTACTTCCTTGGTGCGTACAAGAACTCTACAAAGCTGAGACCCAACACTGAATCAGTAACCAATGGCCCTGATGTATGACTGGTACTAATCATAGTTCAAACAAGAAAAAAAAAAGATGGTGCTTGTTGTTGTAATGGAAAAGATAAAATGATTACAAGTTTGGTATAGGTTTTTTAATGTGGTTACAACAAAAGAGAACTGTATCATAGCACAATATAGATTGGTTGCTGTTGCGACTTGCCTCTGTATTAAAATAAATCTAGCATTAGTTTTTTTGTGATTTGAAATTAAAAATTAGAAAGAAAATTGGTGAGCAACAGCATGATAATAGGGCGCATGTAATAAGTAAGTTTTTCTTTGAACCACAGTTAATTTCTCTTACTAGAGAGAAGAGTCGAAGCATACTAAACGCATGTTTGTTTCCAAGAATTCTAAGAATTTTTTTTTATTTTGATTGATGATTCTTGTCTTAGAAGAATTCTTCCAATATTGTCCTTCAAATAAAATTTCAAATGCTCATATCCAGTTTAATATTTAGAAAATTAGAATGATGTGAATTCAAAAGGCTCAAAATGCAGCTTTTCTGTGGGTGGTATTCAGATTCTAGCAATCAAATGAAGTTTTTGGAATGCTCAAAGCCATGATCTAACACAAGACACTCACAATTTTCATTAAAAATACCTCCAAATAAGTTAGTCTTGCCCGTTTCTTTACTAGAATTCATAGAATTCATGTCTGGTGGTTGTCTGAGAATTTCAAATTTTGGTATTTGAAATGCTACCAAATTCTAGAATTCTAAATTCGTTGTTTCATTCATGGCCTGAATTCCTATATTGAGATTTTCATTCATGGCCTGAATTCAGTATGTGACAAGTGAGATTTTCAAATCCTACTTGTTAAAGTGGTTTTTCAAATTCTGGATTTTTTGGAATTTGACATGCCTGTAATTTCAAATGCCCAGGAATTCTGTGTGAATTCTGGTAATGAAACACAGAATTCCTGACAGGAATTCTGAATTCCCAGACAACCTGAATTCCTGTCAGGAATTCAGGTAAGTGAACAGGCCTCAGGGCTGATCTTTCCAAGGTGGACCTCTTAAATGTATTGATTCTAGCAATCAATGTGTTGGGCACTTGACTTTCCTGACTGGTTCTTTACAAGGTGGACCTCTTAAATGTATAAATTGGATTTGACGCTACTTAATGATGCGTTGAAGCTTGTGTAGCTAGTCCTACTATATCATAGGGCTGATCTAGATACAAGGAAACCATGCATCGAATTACATTGGCATCTCTCCATATCCATCTAGATTGAAGGAAATTAAAATAAAAAGAGAAGAAAGGGATTTATTGATCGAGCCTGTTGCTAGGTTCAAAAGTGAGCTCGGCCTATCTTTGTGATTGAAATCAATAAAATGAGGAGGGTTGTACAAGAGAGGGAATTGAAACAGAGTTAAAAGAATGAACAGAGGAATTCTCTTTCTTTCTTCCTTTTTTTTTTTTTTTTTTACTTCTATATAAAAGAAATGCCAGTCATTCTGTTGTGCGCATGTGTGTGGAAGCGCAAAACCTGCAATCGAACAATCATACCACACAAGAGAGACAAGAAAATTTTATGTGGTTCGGCAAAACCGCATACGTTCAGTGGCGGATGCATGTATATGAATGGGTAGGCTCAAGCCCACCCATTATTTATTTTTTTAATTACCATATACTAATATATATGTGACCAAGCCCACCCAAAAAAAAAATACTAAGCCCACCCAAAATCCAAATGTTAGAGCCCAATTGCCCAAAGCCAAAGCCCATATAGAAATGTCAGTATATTGCTCATTCATGATCAACTTGACACTTAATTATATCGCCGACATGCGTTCTAGTGATGAATTTGGAAGCTTAGATGGGATTGGTGATCTTGTAAGAGCAATGGTGAAGACAAGAAGAAATAAAGTATATCCATTGGTTTACTTGCTTCTGACTTTGGCATTAGTATTACCAGTCACCATTGTATTTGTTGAGAGAGCATTTTCAGCCATGAATATAATAAAGACTCGGTTACGCAATCGAATGGGTGATGAGAGAAATTTTTGAAAAGATCGACAGTGATAATATCATGAAAGGTTTTTAGGATATGAAAATTCGAAGATGTCAATTGTGAAAGTTTGAATGAAATCTCAAGTTTGAATTTTTGTAAATTTTCATTGAATTTCTCAATTATATTATGTTGGATATGTTGTATATAATCAAGCCAACAGTTGGATTCCAAAATTTTAAGCACGATAATCTCAAGCCCCTCCCAAAATATATTTTCTGGATTCGCCACTGCATACGTTCACGGCAGGAAAGCAACAATTCACATCTTGACTCTCTTCAGAGTCATTGGTTACATATTACATCATATATATATATATATATATAATCTTCACTTTCTTAGCTCTTAAGAAAGTCTTGGTACAATTATTAAAAAACCATTGACCCTGAACCCAGTTATCGGCTAACCCAATGAACCACTCTGATAAATCCAGAATACAAGATATAAACCCAACACATTCCCATCCCCCTCTGATTATTTTCTTTAGGATTTCAAAGTCTCTACACATAGTTCAAACCTTAGGTGCAGCCATTTCGATTTGCATCTTATCTTCATTACAGACCTTTATATCTTTTCAAGTAATGCAGGTTTGTCAACAAAATTATCATTGCATTTCAGTACGAGGTACAAGAAACTGTTAACCTGAGTGTGGGGCAAAATCTTCAAGGATCTAAACGGGACCTAAATATGCATGAGATGCATGCATTGAGATGGAGCTCTTTATCAGGGCTCCCGACAATGAAATGGACTTGTTATTTGTTAATATTTTCGGTGTATATATTAGAGTTGAGTGGAGTGAAGGTTATTTTGAAGAAATAATAAAATATGAATGAGTTATTATGGTATTTTATTTTTAGTGGTTTGTGATGGAATCTTTTTGACTTTTTTTATTGAAAAGTGGATATTTTTTATTTTTTAGTGGTTACTTTTTTGACTTTTTTGAAAAAAAATATGGTGGGAAATTGAAGAAAAGTACTTTTTGACTTTTTGACTTTTTTGAAAAATGGGGCTTTACTTGACTTTAACTCTACAAGTAAACCCCAAACAGGCCCTAAAGAAGAGAAGGAAAGAGCTCTGTTTCTTGCAAAGAGGCCTGCATCCTCTGTGGGTCCCATGAGTTGGAAAAATAGGAAAAATATCAATCCAAAGTTGATTGGTTTATAAGCAATTATTAGCCCGGTATCAGTTCCTTTCTTTTGTCAGTAATAACAACAAAGTTTTATTAAAAGAAAAGAAGGAGATACAACCATAAAAACAAAATAAATTTTAAAAAAACTAAGCTTTGGTTCAAAAGCTTTACACCAAGTCACCAACACAAAACCAAAACATCATATAAAATAGGAGCTACCAAAGAAACCATCCTTTCAACCCCTTGTTTAATTAAAGAGGGGCGGCCTTCTATTGGCAGCCTCAAGTACATGTGAAATGGACACCTCTCATGATCGGATCATAAATAGTTGGCCCAAAAACACAACTAAGGGGTACTTGACTAGCAACAGTGAACTGTCCTGGCCCATTTGCAACCCAATATAGTATAAATACAAGCTTTGTTCATTTAAAATACCCTGTTTTATTTCCCATCACAATCAGCACGTCCATCACAATGCCTTTTCTTCTTATCGTAGCCTATAAATTTTTCAAATTTATTATCCCAGGAACCATATCCATACCAAACGTTCTCTGCTTCAGGACAAAATAAACTACAAATGATGAAGTGCAGGTGGTTTTTGGACAACATTGATTTTGGTTCTGCGCTTGCAGACAGCAAATGGACCATTTAATTCATATTCAAAGACTGAAGTAGATAGGCTCCATCGGGGTTCTTCTATATCTTTCTCTAGAACATGATACAGGATATCCATAAAATCTTCAAGATCCAAAAGATCAGGGCCCTCCACTATTTTGGATCCTTCTTTTATTTTTCTTTTCTAAGCCCCAGCAGTAATTTCATGCTCAATCTGTAAACTAGGACACTTGGTCATCATGGGCCAGTAAGATCTCTTCAAATAAATGAGAAGTTGCCAGATAAAGCAGAGCACCTTCTGTTTAAGAGTCCCACTTCAAATGGCTTATAATTTTTAATGGAGCTAAATTTAAGTAGGTGCATTATTTTTACATTTTCATTTGTTTGGTGAGATTAGATAGCCCACCAAACATGGCTCGCTTTCTTCTTTTTTCTTGTACTTTGCAGAGTGGCGATGTGATGGAATTGAGTTATGCTATAATGGCATGCTTCCACTAATTCAAAACCTAGAGTTATCTCAAGACTAATTAATTACAACTTACCTTTCTTTTGGCCCCTTGGGTTTGTTTGGATCCACTGCAATTGGGTCAGGGCTGAATGTGACACATAGGGGTGTGCATAAATCCTTATATTTTTTGAGAACCGATTATAACCGACCCGACCTGCTATATATATAAAACATTAAAACTTATTTAACATATTCAACCCTACAATCTCTCTTTAACGCATATTCAAGAGATTCCTACCTACCAAAACCACGTACACACTTGCCAATGCTATAGCATTGTGCTAGCACAAACCATGTACACACTTGCCAATACTATAGCACTGTGCCAGCACGATTTCTGCACACTTTCCAATTCTACAGAATTTAAGCCGGTAATAAGGTTTGCTTTAATTAGTAAATCGATTTCCAAAGATGGTAAATCTAACTTCTAAGTTCTGAGAATGTAAACCGATTATAAATTAGGTTTGCTTTAATTTATAAATCTGAGAATATAAATACGTTTTGGCATTTTGAGTTTTGTAGCAGCCATCGCCACTATTCTCCACCGCCAGTCGCCACCGCCACTATTCTTCACATTCTCACAATCTCTTCCACCTAGTTGCCATTAACAAGGTACATAGTTGGATCGGGTGGTGGATATCCATGAAAAAATCGGGTTGAATCGGGTGATGGATGTGGTGGACACTAGTCGGATCGGTTGTGGATCAGATAAATCCATTGTGTCGGTTCGATTCGGTTCACATAATATACAAACCGACATGGTCGGTTCGGTTGGCGATTTTAACCCAAAATCGACCCGAACCGATCCATGCACACCCCTGGTGACACATACCAAAAGCCTACCATATATGCACTCAGAATTAATCTGCAGCCAATGCTGTTGAGGATATCTAGTGAATAGACAAGCTTTATGGTGTACAATCTTGTACCTCTTTGCCGCAGGAAGTTAGTAGCAGTAGCAGGGGCCTTTCTGTCCTGAAAAAACCAACTACCATTCCTCTTTTATGACAATTGGTTGTTGAAACAGTTATAAATAACGACACCCTCCACATACATGGAGCAACACTATCTCAAGCCCAAGTAAAATCCATAGAGAGAGTATGGAAGAAGTAGCCAACAAAGGCAATGACCATGGCCCTCAAGAGGAAGAGAAGAAGAAAGGAACCAAATGGGTGCCAATCCTGCTAAATGGTGTGACCATGGTCATTGGGACCGTAGCTTCCCCTTTGATGAGCAGGCTCTACTTCCTCCATGGGGGCAGTAGAAAATGGGTGGCTAGCTGGTTACAAAGCGCCGGCTTCCCCATCCTCCTCATCCCCATCTCAATCCTCTTCCTCCGAAATCGGTCGCAAGAAACGCCCAACACCCTAATCAAGCCCAAGCTCTTAATGGCCAGTGTCTCCCTTGGCCTACTCGTCGGCCTCGACAACTTCATGTACTCACTCGGCCTATCCTATCTACCCGTCTCGACGTCGTCCCTCATCTATGCAACGCAGCTCGCCTTCACCGCCCTTTTTGCGTTCGTGATAGTTAGGCAGAGGTTCACTGCCTACTCAATCAATGCAATTGTGTTGATGACGGTGGGGACCGTCATTCTGGCCGTTCGCAAGGGCAGTGATCGGCCTCCCAATGTTTCTGATGGGGAGTACTTGTTGGGGTTCTTTGTGACACTGGGTGGAGCTGCACTATTGGGCTTCATATTGCCATGTACTGAGTTTGCTTACACTAAGTTATCCAAGGTCATCATCACCTATGAGCTTGTGTTGCAGTTTCAGCTTATCCTTAGCTCTACTGCTACGGCCGTTTGCACCCTAGGAATGCTCATAAACAAAGATTTTCAGGTATGTAACAAAAAAAAAAAAAAACAACAATACTTAGGTACCACTTATCATTAATCAATATCAGAAGCATATGGGCATGGGATTTGTACGTTCCTAACCAACTGCACAAGTCAGAGCATGGGAGTGGAACTCCAACCAAACTTCGTTTACAAGGTCTTTTGCACATTAATCTGACACTTTTACCAAGTTTTTCACATAATTAATTAGCCACCCCAACCCTTTCCTTTACAAGAAAATGCTATTAACGTGAGATCAAGGAAAATTAGTTCAAGTTTTTTCGCTTTTGATAAGAAAAAGCATCCCCCTGAATTGTAAAAATAAGAATAAAAATAAATAAATAATCAGCTCATCAAGAATTCCTCACAGGATCTTCCTTTATTCATGTCACACTAGAGTCAAGCTATCATTTTCACCTTTCTTCAGTGTGGTGCTGTGGTCACCCCGGATTCTTTACGGTGCATCTTCTATGAGACCCATTTGGATTCAGGACAATTGGAGGATAGAAGGGCTGGGTAGATCTAAACGTCAACTAGCTAGGGGCAAACCAAAATATGCTTGCAGCCTAATAATTGCTGACACTAGATTTCAAGGCCTTAAAAGTTAATGATGGTATAGCAAGTTGTTTTTTTTATACTGCGTTCAAAGGTGAATGATGTTGGGGGGTCCTTGAAAAATCTGGCCAAATTATGCTAATTCATGGAAGTATAGGTGTCTGACTGAATGAGGCTTTAGGTGTTGATGGGCAAGTCCATTTATTGTGTCTATTTAACTTAAAATTGAATCAAATAGATATCCAACTAGACTTTCAGGCAAAGTGATTGTGTATGTATGATGAAATCAGCTTTAGTATCTTTTTGCCTCCTTTCAACAGGTAACGGATAACAATTAGTGACAATTACTGTACGGACGGTCTTAAAGTTGACAATAGTCCTAGAACAGCCCAGCTGTTCAATCCGTAAGATATCGCAAGCTGCGATATCTTAGGGATGCAGGATATCTCATAATCAGAAGCGAGAAGACTTGAACAGTCCATTTTTTTTTCTTTTTTTTTTTTTACTGTGGGACCACCAAACCACCATCCAAATCGTTGGATAGCTGTATAAGTATAAGAACTAATATCGCACTAAATCTGAACCGTTGATCTATCATGACTATCAAAAAATTTACAAGAAAGTCACGTTGTTTTGCAAATCATAAGAACAAATTATAAGCCACGTTTTTCTTTTATTTTTTTGCAACACGGTTATCAAGAAACTTGCAAAAAAAATAAAAGAAAAACGTGGCTTATAATTTGTTCTTATGATTTGCAAAACAACGTGACTTTCTTGTAAATTTTTTTATAGTCATGATAGATCAACGGTTCAGATTTAGTGCGATATTAGTTCTTATACTCATACAATTATCCAACGGTTTGGATGGTGGTTTGATGGTCCCACAGTCAAGGAAAAAATAAATACACGGACTGTTCAAGTGATTGTGGGATATCCTACATCCCTAAGATATCGCAAGCTACAGATCAAACAGCTCTGCGGTAAATATATATTTCTGGGCTGTTCTAGGGCTATTGTCAGCTTTAAGAACGTCCGTACGGTAATTTTCCCTGACAATTAATAAGTTTATGAGGAAAGTGTTCACCTACGAGCATACTGTGCTTATATAGTCCAGCTCGTGGGGCTACTTAAATGCAAGTTTACCGGTGGAAGCAGGGTATCTTGACAGGTCTTCTCATGGGAAAGGGGGATCAAAACGCCAACCCCACGAAATTATTGTAGCCCTTGATTTAAGGGCCTTAAAATTTAATGACATCTTAAACATAGATTTTCTGAAGATTCAATCCAATGAGTGTGATATTAGGCCCGATGTTAGATCATGAGATGAAAAGTTTCAAAGGAGCTGCACTTATCAAAAGTGGACCCCATAATATTAGACTACAATTCTTATTGTTCGTAGGAGAACATTTTCCAAGTGTACCATATAAACTTTATAATTTTATGTACTACTTTTTGGCAAATTTGTTTGTATGTGGACTATAAATAACTTTTTTAGTACTATGACGAATTTACTATTTTTCATTGGATCATACAAACAGACAGTCTATTTCGATCATATTTATTTGACTTATCTCTATTTCAAATAGGGGTCCTCATGGGCTGGGCCAGCCTGAGCCCAATCCGGGCCTAGCCCGCTTTGGGCTAGGCTTGGATTTGTAATTAGGGCCCGATTAATAACTGGGCCTGGCTTAGATTAAGTGATGGAAAGCCCATAGCCAGGCCCAGCTTGTTTAAGAAATGCATGATTTAATTTAATTAGTGCTCTAATGCCCACAAAAGTGATGAAAAGCCCGGTTCAGACCGGTATGATTGATTAAATGGGCGGGCTCGGGCCTAACTTTTAAGATCCGTGTCGGGCTTGTGCTGGGTCTTAGCCTGGGTATGCCTTAGCCCAGCCCATGAAAACCCCTAATTTCAAACAGACAGGATCTATTTTTTAAGGCAAACGGATAATACTTGTGAAATAGGCCCACAAATTGATCACTCGTGGCCCTTGTTAAAAGAGAGGGGAGTTCTCCTACAGTACCCACTACATGCCCAGTGCCACACAACCCCTTGCCCAACCTCAGGGCCGGACCTAGTTGTTACCATGCGGGTGCGAGCACACCCGCGAGATTCAAAATATATATATAATGCCTTAAAAAATTTATTTTATTATTTAACTTCTCAATTTGACCATTGCCAGCCCCACATGCAAATAAAATTAAGTTATAACTCCACATAACTAAAAACAAATAAACTTAAGCCATTTTTTGCTGCTTTATCATGTTCATCACCAAGTGATCGTTGTTGCTGTTTGTCAGGCTATTCCAAGAGAAGCAAGTGCATATGGGCTTGGAGAAACCAAGTACTATGTGGTCTTGGTGTCATTAGCCATCACTTCTCAGCTATTGTTCATTGGATCACTAGGCATCATCTTCTACACTTCCTCCTTCTGCTCTGGTGTCCTCGCCGCCACACTGCTACCCCTCACAGAGGTGTCCAGTGTCATTGCCTACAAGGAGAGGTTTACTGCAGAGAAAGGCCTGGCGCTGGCGTTGAGTTTGTGGGGTTTTGTCTCATACTTCTATGGAGAGTATGAGAAGCGTAAGAGTCAAAATACGGCTCCTTCATCGGCCGATAACAGCGTGTGATGTGATTTCTATGTGGTGAGCTTGGATTGTATGAATAAGTTATTAGCATGGACCCTTGTCCTTGCCTGCAGCCCAGATTGTAAATTATTTTCCTTGTTTACTGTTCAATAAAAATTTTAGTTTTGTCACGTACACCACTTGATGATTCCTATCCTCTTATACTTGTTTTGGGAAAAGGTTTTTCTCTTCTCCATTCAAACCATGATCTTATTTCTATTGGTTTTAAGGTCTTGAATATACACCTATATATTAAGATTCAATTAGGTCATGTCTTAGCCTATATATCATACAGACTATCTGTTTCTTTGTTACTCTTGGTTTTTGATAACTAAAAGTGAACCTCATGCAGGTTGATTATGCTCAAATAGTTCTCATATAAGAGTGGCGTCAACGAGGTAATGTTTGAGTCAAGCTTGACTTAGCTCAAACTTTGTATGCAAACTTTGTATGCATTGTCAGGCCAAGCCCAAGCTTTCCTCAGTCGGGTTTGACTTCTAATTAAGCATAGGATCGAGTTTGACTCCATTTATTACTAGCAAACCAAGGTTGACTTAATTAATGCCAAGCTCAACCTTGAGCTTGAGGTGGCCTGTAGGTAATCTATAATAGGGAAGGTTTAAAGTTGGCCCAACCCATATTGAGCTATGGTGGGCCGTCCAAGATGTGTCCAAGAAGCCCAACTCATTCAAAGGAATTGTGAAACAAGGGAGTTTGAATATGATGTTTTAGTGGAATATCATGGCAATTGGATGTATTTATAGGTGAGCATACTATGAATAATCATCTGAAATAATAGTTAGTGTCCTCTGGTTGTATGAAGAAATTAAATTTACTGCTCTGTAATAGGCTCAATCATGCCCTAGTTCTTTTGCCAACATCGTCCGAATGGTCTCATAGACAGGTCCATTGTAGCTAAACTCTGCCATCCATTGACAAAATTCATTATACTCTTTAATCAAGATGACCCATGATTGGTATCTCGTTGATGGTGGTCTAAGATTCAAGTCACAAGCATAACTTGCAAACAGCAAGGAGAACCTAATACTAATCACTCATAATGACCATTCCAAAGGATTAGTCTGTTCCTTCGTATTAGAATTTGATTCTCCATTTGCTAATCTCATAAATCCAAAGCTATTTCTAACCAAAATGTGGCTTTTGTGGATCAATGCTGTGGTCAGATAAATAATAGAAGTCAAACCAATAATAACAGAAACTCCACAATCGGCAAGGCTTTTTCACAGAATGATACAGCATAGAGAGAGAGAGAGAGAGAGAGAGAGAGAGAGAGAGAGAGAGATTATTTCATAGTCCACTTAAATTAAGGGAGAACTTAAGCCACTTGAATTATTAGGAATAAATCAAGAGGTATAAAGTATAAACAAATGCTGAAACATCATGTGCTAATGACCGAAAAGACTTAAACCAGAGCATTTAAAGTCTGAAATGATTGAATGAACATATAAATACTCATATTGGCTTGAAGATGACACCCAAGATAGTAGTTCAGATCCTATGAGGCTTGGAAGAAATAAAAAATAAGAGTCTGGAATTCGCAGAGAGTGTGAGCGGGCCTGAGATGATTGAGGAAACATATAAATCCTCCTATTATTTTGGTTATGAAACATCAAATAAAAGGTCAAAACCCTATAAGGCTTAGGCTCATTTGCATATTTGCCTGCCATGAGAAGATTGCTCCTATACATTCATACAGTACATCTAGACGTGTGAATCCGGGCCGGGCCATGCGGCACGGCCCACTAATCAGGGCCCGGGCCCATTCCGGGCCGGCACGGCCCTTGATATTTTACAGGCCGTGCCGGGCCTGGCCCGATAGTCCTATACATTCTTACAGTACATCCAACTATTGTGGCCCACCTGAGACCCTATAAATCCTGTAGATCATGGGACAGGGGATCAAAAGATTCAAGTGGGACCACCCCATATATCAAATTAATTTGAAGTCAATCTGGTGCCTTGGCCCCTTTATTTGTGCCCCCAAGTTTAACGGCTTTATGTTTATATATAAATTGACTCTCGATCAAACGGTTCAGTCCATTCGGATTGGTGCAAATTGATGGGATCAATGACCATCATAGGAGGTGTGTTTGTGTGGTCCATTCAGATGGGCCATAATGTAGGTCCACTAGGTGCTACATACTAGATTTATAGAATCATTTGCCTAAGATAAATGCTCTCTCTTATAAAGCCCTCCAAAATCTCACTTAGGTTTTCCACCCGCCATTAAACTCATCGCTCTACTTTTTTCTGCACTAACCGTTCGGATCATAGGCCTATTCAAGTGAAATTCATGAAAAGCCCACCTACCTTACCAAGCTTAACTTCAGAGTTCTTATGGGATCCAAGCCCGTACTGCTTTAAAACACGTCATGTCGAGTTAAGACTGGGTTTAACTTGGATATTTCCAATGTTGGACTTAGACAAAGTCTCGAGGTGCTAACCAAAAGCACTTCATCCTTACTCCGCGGATTCCCCTTTTTTGCTCACATGATCACTTCATGACATGGTCTTGTCCCAAGGGATTAGTGAGGCGGGCTGGTGTTTCACGTTTCCCATATAAAAGAACACCATGCAACTACTTGTAGTATGCAAATCATGTCTTCATACATAGAGGCCGGAACCCAACAACATGGTCACCACCACCCCAACAATGACGAAAACAAGACCATGATGAAGACAACCATTGAGGTCAATGTCCACCCATGCTTCTGAGCTTTCATAATTGTGATCGAGCCCTCACCCTTACCAAAAAACCATTATAGTGTTGTTTCATATCCCCAAGTGGTTTTGGGATAAGTGGTAGCTCAATGGGGTGTAAGATCCTACAACTGGTATCAGAGCCTGGTAAGTCGGGTGTTAAGGGTGCAATATTGACAATATCATGCATGCGTATAGGGTGAGGCATTTCTTCGCCTACTAAGCATCTCTAATTTATCTAACAACTAAATCTATTCTTGTTATCCCAGACAACTTGTACAAGAAGCACAAAACATTGATACAAGAAAAAAATCATTTTTTTCACCAAGCACTCAAATTGAAACCATATAAAATTAATTCCTAAGTATTCACAATCATCAACAAGTATGTCCTTGCTCTCTAATTTCTTCATGTCTTTTTCAACTCAAGAATGGTAGAAAATGCTCTCTCTCTCTCATTCCGTGACAAGTGCAGTCACCCTTGACTTTTAGTGTCATGGATACAATGACACCCACATCCCGTGTCACCAATGATAATAGGTGACAAAAATTGGGCTTTCGGTGACATTTTTTCATGTCACCAAACAGGTTTTTTCTTGTAGTGGATCAAGAATGGTAGAGAATGCTCTCTCTCTCCTTCCAACCAAAGGAGTGTGAGGGAATGCAGATAGGAAAGGTTGTGGATTTCATCTTGTTGCACTTGATAAATAGATTTGAGATTCTCAATAAAACAAAAATGATTGAGATAGTCTAAAGTTGTTTAAAGATAAGGTTATCATTGTCCAGGACTAACTTCAAACACGGGACTTAGTCATAATCTGTAGGCCACCAATCAAAAAAGAGTTTAGAAACCTCAAAATCTAATCATAAACAAATTATGTAGATACTTTGTGCCCACATTAATCGCCGATTAGACAGATTTTGTAGATACTTTCGGCTCACAATGTTCAGATAAACCCAAGCTTTTGACAATTTAAAATTTGCATGAAACCTTTCCTACCCAATTGAGGGGTGCCTTATTTATAATTGGTTGTCTAGCTAGTAGATTAGAAAGAGCTAATTTATAAATAATTATCTCTAAGATCTCCTATTTTTAAATCAATCACGTAGAAGTATTATGGTCCGGCAGTGTACAAGAATTGATACTCTCTTCATAGCTTTCACCCAAGAGCCTATAGTTCCAAAATGCGTTGTAGTTTCTTCCAATAGAAGAGAGTTCAAAGCTTAGTGAGGTGAAATATTATTGAGGTCAATGTCCACCCTCGTTTCTGAGCAGTCATAATTGTGGTCGAGCCCTCGACCTCACCAAAAAATCATTATTTTGCCGTTTTCCATTACCAATTGATTTTGGGATAAGTGGTAGCTCAATGGGGTATAAGATCAGGGCCGGCCCAAGGGGCAAGCGGGAGAGGCCGCCGCCTTGGGCCCCAATAATTACAAAAATTTTAGGCCCCATATTATTTTATGTATTTGTATATATATGTGTAAATATTTAGTCTAATATGTAAATTGAAATGCCCAAATTAATAACACATGTGTATAAATATTTAGCCCAATAAATAAATTAAAAGGCCCAAATTTAAAGCCCACCTTATTTAAAATAACCATTATTTAAAAATCTAAACTTAAGGCCCACCACCATACCACCATAAGATAAAACTTTAAAAGTCAAACATGGACCCACTACAAAAAGATAAGACCACCAAACTTTTCAGCTTTCCTTATTTCTCGTGAGCATCAGAAAATGAGTCTCTAGGGCTTTTCTTTTGAAATGGTGTGTGCTGTGCTGCTGCGCCGGTTCTCCTCTCCGGTAAAGTAAATTTTTTTTGTTCTTTTTTTAAACTTAAAAATAGTTATTTGTAAATCGCAAATCTGATATCATGATTTTCAGTTTTTTAATTTTCTTTTCTGCATCGATTCCTTTCTTTTACAGTTTGATTAAATTTTTTTGTTTGGTTTCATTAACTAAATTGGTGTGTGATGGGAGAGATTTGTATTTGGAGTTGAAACTTTTGAAAGAATACTTGCCAAAAGAAACTAAGAAGCAATTGATGTGCTAAATTATTTTAAAAGAATGGTGGTACTTTTCCAAATCCATGGATAGCTTATAGAATTTTGTTGACCATACCGGTTACTGTTGCCTCTGGATAAAGAAGCTTTTCAAAGTTGAAGTTCATAAAAAATTACCTTCGGTCGACTATGTCACAAGAAAGGTTTAATGGGTTAGCTATGATATCAATTGAAAAAAATATGGTAGAAAAACTTGATTATACAAGTTTGATTAGTGACTTTGCGGCTAAAAATGCGAGAAGATCTTATTTTCAATAATACTTTTTTATTTTTTTTGTTCTAGGTTTATTAGACTTATTTTTTGGAAGGGAATATTGGTGTGTGAATTGTAGGCTTTTGGCCAGGGTGGGTAGTTTAAGAGAACTACATTGTGTTTGATCATTGGGATTAAATATAGCCTCTCTCGGTATGTAGGAGGTCCTAAAGTTATCTGGATGCAGCACTTTTTTGTAAAAAAAAAATATCATTCTTTTGTTAGAAAATTGTAATGAATTAAATTTCTTTTTTAAATAATTGTATAAGGGCCCCATTTTTTTAGAGGTCGCCTTGGGCCCCCTAAACATCGGGGCCGGCCCTGTATAAGATCCTACAAATATTACATTTTGCTGGTCTCATTAGCTATAATATGGCATTGTGTTTGGGAAATGTGCTATAATTGCGACATCATCTCTAAACCATATATACCTCCACCTGCGATTTAATAATTGAGTTTTATTATCCTTTATGCATAGTGTTTATGAGAGGATTCGTATAAATCACAGGTGAAATTTGTAACGCCCCAATTCCGGATACCGAGGAAAATCGTCAAAGTACCGAAATTGGCGCGCTACTTCCCGGAAAATCCGAGAACTTCCAAGATCGTAGGTCCGCAGTGAGGTCCAATTTAAAACTTTTTGAACAATAATGTAACAACAGTTATTATTGCGGAAGCGTATTATAAGCGGAAGCCATACAGAGATAGCGGAAGCATAAGGTATCATCGTATATATGTCAAATGTAGAAGGGCTGAAGTCCAGCCTAAATGTATAGAGATAACAAATCAAGTTTAATTACATATTTTTTCATTACTACCCAACTCACAACAAATGTCTCTCAAAACCCAGACAAAAGAACACTCAGACCCCTGCAGCTAGTGTCGGCTCTCCACCTTCCGGCTCGACCTCATGGTCGGCCGGCCCCCATCCGTAGTCGCCTACTACGGGCACCTCAACGAGTGCGAAAGCGTCGCCCTCGAACTCTGGGTCAACACCTAAGCACCAAGAGTGGGTCAGATCTAAAGATCTGGCAAGTCACAATATGCAGATAATATAGAATGTATGCATCAAAATGAGTAGAGACATGTATAAAGTTAAGAGAGTAACAAAGGTACATATGCTATGCAGTCGTGCAAGATAACCATGTAGAATCATAATAAGCATAACAGTAATAAACCTACACAATATGGCACATCCACATAAGCTGGTCACCGCGGGATATTATGCCGCGGCCCTCCCATACTGAACACAGTCGCGGTAGGGATCCTAAGCTAATGCTAGGGATTACTAACCCTGCAAAATATCATCAACATCATCCACAACGACCGGAACCGGCATCACACCGTCCGTCCCAACAGTGCTCATCATGATAGCCACACAACAAATCTCAATAGCTCCTACCAGTGATGATCAGTCCAACTGGCTGAGCTTAAATCAACTGAGTGAATGTCTATGCCGACTCGGAAACAATAAAGGTCTGTGTCTGTCTAGGCTTTGCCTTGTGTGAACAAGGTCCTAACAAAGTCCCTAAGAGGTCCAAGTACTCAATATAAACTGTGGATCATAGTCCAAGTCCAATCCCATCATTGGATCCATACCAATCATTGGATCCATACCAAGGCCCACCAAATACATGGCCTGATCTATAACAGTCCATATGAGATACAAGTCCATACCCAATGACATATGATCCATTTACAACCTTAATGGGTCACAAGCCCATACAATCTAACCTCTCCATTCTAGGGTAATTCACATCCAACTTAGGCCATAAAAAGGGCCCGCCTAGCCACAGACACGGGTCAATGATCCACCCAATCAGATTACCGGGTCACCTCTAAGTATTCCTAGGTTTTAGGTCCTCCATTTTCCATTTAATTAACAGGTATGAGCAATAATAAGGACAATAGAGTGATAATCGTAGTATGAGGAAGATGAATCTCCAAGTACACGAATCATAGGGAGATAGCAACAGTCCAACCTAGGTAAATGGTCCACTCTCGGATACAGGTCCATCTCAGGTAATTCGATCTTTAAGTGAAACCACAGATGCTAAGGAATATTGTGTTTGGTGCTTAGAAGTTATATGCATCATTTTGGTAACCTATAAAGGTCGAATCATCTTAGATTACATAACCTGAACTTTAGTTAGTGGACCCCACGAGTCAAGGTTGAGCCGTACCATTGACTCGTGGCTGGCACAGTGATGGAAGTCTATTTGAATGGTCAATGGGTCCTACATATGATTGCAACAATAGAAATTAGAATCTGGGGATCGTCACTGTACACAGTGTGCTCAGCCGACCTCCTGGCCTGGGCGGCCAGCTCGGCACACTGGGACCAGAGAAGGAAAAACACCTTACAGGCAAAGCCTGTTTGTCCAGAACTTCCTGTGAGTTCGGCTAACTCCCTGGCCTGGGTAGTTGGCCGTGCACACTAAGAATCCTGGCTCAAGGGAATGTCCCAGGTTCTAGTCTCCTTTGTTGAAATCCGCCTTTTTGGAAATCCATCTCGGAGTTCGGCTAAGCAATGGAGCTCAATTGATACTCAGTTCGGCCACCCATCTCAGCTCGGCAAAGGGCCTAGCTCAGTTCGGCCACCCAACTGAGTTCAGAAAATGCATTGAGTTCGGCTCGGCATTGAGATTGGTTTAGCTCTCAGCTCGGTTAAGCACTAAGTTCGGCTAAGCTCGAAGTCCGGTCTGGCACGGAACCCGGTCTGGCGCTGAGCTCAGTAAAACACTGAGTTCGGCCATAACACTGAGTTCGGCCGTAACACTGAACTCGGCCTTGAGCACTGAGCTCGGCCTAGACACTTAGCTCGGCTAAACGCGGATCTCATCGACCATTATGCTCGGCAGAATTCTGAGTTCAGCTAGTGTTGAATCCAGCCATCGCTGAGTTCGGCCAGTGCTGAGCTCGGCAGTTGCTGATCTGCGCCAACGCTGAGCTCGGCAACCGCTGGGCTCTGCGAGTGCTGAGGTCGGCCATCGCTGAACTCTGTCCATCTCTCCTATCAGAAGTTGTGTTCTGTTACAGAACCCAGTTCTGCGACAGAACACAACTTCTCTTCATTAAGCACAGGAATGGTGGTCCACCTCTGATCAAAATCCAGATCAAGTAGCCACCCATGGTCGCACAAGCCCCCTCACATAAACGTAGGGTCCTGATCCACCAAGGGTGGTGCTACTTCGATTCCGATCACAACACAACGAGGTGGGGTTCTCGTCATTCCATCTCCGGAAAACCATCACTGCAACCCAATTCTCCTGGGTTTCTCCATAGACCATTACAGAAGCAAAATAAATCATTCCTACATCATCCACCCATCATCAACCGGCCATTGATCATCCAAATGAGGTAATCCCATCCATCAATGGCCAAAGGAACCAAACTAACATGCTCAAGGATCGATCTAAACATATATATTACAAATTGAAATTCTACTGCCAATCAAAGGAAGGAAACATGCAATCTAAACTACCAGCACAGTGCACTTGCCTTGATCGATTGAAGGTAGAAGGAAGAGAAAGAAAACCACAGGGAAACCAAAAGGCAGGGTCTCGGCAGGCCTTCTGTCGAGGATTTCTGGGGCGAGAGGAGAAGAAGAGAGAGATCGGAGGAGAGATGATGGTTCGTTGGAGGGAATTGGGGAAGAAGAAGAAGAAGAGAGAAGAGATTGAAACTTGAGAGAAAGGAAAAAGGAGATGAACAGTAGTTGTTAGGGCAGGGGGATGGTTTTGTTTATATAGGTTTGGGTTTTTGGGTTAGGGACAAAATTGCCCTTGGGGTTAGAATAGGATTAGGGTTAGGGTAGAGGGTATTTAGGTCTTTAGGTGACCTTCTAGAAGATTCTTGGTGCAAACCCCCCTATAGTAAAAACAAAACTCTAGCTAGGGCCTCTAACAAACTCCCTAACTCTAGAAATAACAAAAGACCCCCTATTAACTCTACTAATTACACCACTAGACTAACCCTAGGAAAATACATAACTACCCTCACTAAGCCCTATAATTGATATAATTAAAATACTTAAGCTAATATATAGTATTCAAATTCACATTGAGGGCCCACCAGGGGTGGGGTCTCACAAAATTCATGGCCAAGATTTAGAAATATTAATGTTGATCGAATTTCAAACCATACACCTCCAAATGTATTAGCACAAGCAGGCTGAGTTTTGGCTCATCAACTTCTATTAGCTAGGTTAGTCACATATGAAAAGATGTGCTTAAAATACACAACAAAGAAGTGGAGATCACTTTTTTAACATTTGATCGATCCATCTGAGAATGGATTGAGCTACGATTACGTAAGATTTATTATATGAAATCATAAGGGTTTGATACGTTTAATAAAAGTCTCTTGATACTTCCTCTTTGCAAGGCCATCTGGATGGATGACACAGGGAAAAAAAAAAAACCTCACATCCATTTTTGTTGAAGTTAGGAAGTTTTGGCAAAACATTAAAAATTTAAATTCATTACAGATCTAGACAGCGGTCCCATCTATGATTAATCCAAATCCTTTTGCAGACACTTGCCACCTGATGCCCTATTAAATACAACTTCTGAATAGATGATCGGGCTATCAAAATATAACAAGATAAGACCAATTGATGAGCATCTTTATACCACCAGCATTTCTGGTCCTATATATCGTTGAACTTGTAAGCCCAGCATATGGTTTCATATGATGGGATATGTGGGGGTATTCTTTAAGATCCCATGATCCGACCAGTTTCGGCTCTAAGCAAAATGATGGATCATGATTCCATCCCGGCAGGGCGCATTTCGGCAAGAATAGCGTATTTTGGCAAGAACTGCGGGATGCTATCCGAGACGCGACTTATTCATCTTGGTCATTCTGATTTCGGCTAAATGCTTTGATCTCGGCCAGGGCAGCAAGCTGACGACCGAGATGAGCATTGGAAGGTCAAGCCCCACCTTCTGCCGCGTCGTCGGTCACGCGGCTAGGTACGGGCACGGGCTAATGAAACAGGTGGACCATCCCAGCCGTCCACAATCTTTACCAAATCTCTGACAAGGCGGCATCCAGCGGCTATGGCCATATCTGGGCAAAGCCCAAGGAAGGATCCGATGGGACTTCTACCGCCAACAAGTCAAGACTCGATCAGGCCCAACATGACCTGCAATTAATGCAATGTGGGCTGATCGGACTATCAATAAATGTATTGTGGGCTGTGATGGACCCTCATTTATTACTTTGTGGGCTGATTAGGCCCTCCTATCAAGTCAATGGGTACACCCCAAAATATCCATAAAATCCTCTATAAATAGAAGATCATTCCAAGACAATGGTACGCATACACATTAAAAAGAGTCGTTACTCCGCATCTCTTCTCCCCCTCCATCATTTGTTCAAGTCCCTGCACTAACTTAGGCATCGGGCTCTGACCATTTGTTTCTCTCCCTTTCAGGATCGGAGCAGATAATTTCCTCCAGTTCTTTTGATAAGCCCTATGAGGCATCCTCTAATCTTATAAATTATATTTTTTGCACTTACAGATAGACCCACAAAATTGCTCAATATATAACCTATACCAGCTTAATTACCCTGAAATGAGGAGAAATACTAAAAAGATTTTTTTTTAAAGATCCTCGATTCGCACTTTAATTTGTACTCACATTTGAAAGACCATGAGGTATTTTAGATGTTTTTGTAAATATAATCATCTTTACATGCTTTTGTACTATAATCATTATAAGTGGCATTTTTTCATAAACACGTCTCAATTCTATCGAGGGTCTGTCATTTACGTTTCATGGATGGCCAAGTAGTAGAAGATAACTTTTATGTTTTTCTAGGTTGCAAGGGCTTTCATGTTTTTCTAGGTTGCAAGGGCAATGGCTGAAGTGATCACCCCAACTATCCAGGGTTCCTAACTGTGATTGTGGGTCTCAACCCTCTTGTCAGGGGCTAAAAAACAAGGAAATCATGAAGTGGCCACTTGCCCATAGCTCTAACACCAAAAAACAAAAAAAAACAAAAAAAAAAAGAACTTTGTGAACATCCCTTTTCCCTACAAAGCAAGACCCAAGAAAGCGTTTTCCACACCACTCAACCACTTGGGGTCTGCAAATCATGTCTTCAAACATAGAGGCCGGAACCCAACAACACCACCACCACCACCCCAACCCCAACAACCACCAAAAGAAGGCCATGATGAAGACTACCCTCCTCAACTTCAACGCCATCTTATTATCAATTGGCAACACTGCAGGACCCTTGCTAATCAGGCTCTACTTCCTCCGCGGCGGCAAGCACAAGTGGCTATCAAGTTGGCTAGAGACTGGTGGATGGCCGATCATACTAATCCCACTCTCCATCTCATACATACATCGCCGCCGTCGTTCCAAAGAAGGCGATGGCACCGCTGCTAAGGTCTTCTTGATCAAGCCTGGCCTTTTCGCCGCCTGCGTTGTATTGGGGTTATTAACTGGACTAGATGACTACATGTATGCTTATGGGTCATCTCTTTTACCTGTCTCCACCTCGGCTCTGCTCATTTCTTCACAATTGGCGTTTAAGGCGGGCTTTGCTCTTTTGATAGTGAAGCACAAGTTTACACCTTTCTCCATTAATGCTGTGGTGCTGTTGACAGTGGGAGCGCTTATTCTTGGCCTGCACACGAATGGTGATCGGCCGGCTAATGAAAGCCAGAAGGAGTACTTTGTGGGGTTCTTCATGATGTTGGGGGCGGCGGCTCTGTATGGATCTGTGTTGCCTTTGATCCAGTTGGCGTATATGAAGGCGAAGCAGGCCATAACATATACACTGGTGATGGAGGTGCAGCTGGTGATTGGATTTTTTGCTACTGCCTTTTGCACTGTTGGGATGCTTGTGAACAATGACTTCAAGGTGCATAACTCTCTCTCTCCATTCTTATGTGGAATTAGTTCTTTTTTATGTGATCTTTAACCAAAAAAAAAAAAAACAGGGGTTGATGTGCACATTTTCTTATGAAAAATGAAATTGATTTACAACATAGAATGATTTTATGCGCTTTTTCAGGCATTTTTTCACCTTTTTTTCTTCCAACATTGAAACAGATTCAAACTCCCAAAGGTGAAAAAAGCATTTTCTGGGTTCCTTCTGTGGAAACTCTAAAAGGTCAAGTTTGTCAACAAAATTCTTCAGGGGATAACATTTTCACCTTTCACAAAGTTATGAAAATTTTAAGCTTGACATCTGTAGATCTCAAAAGATTTGGGTCATCTGAGATCTTCTTTTTAATATTCTTTTACTTATATTGGTCGACCCTCCAAAAAATCTTTGTTATCCAACTGATAATAGAAGGAAGCACAAGAATTTCATTACAATGAATTTTGATTTGCCGTACCAAACACTTAAATTGAAACCACATAAAATTAGTTCTTAAGTTTTCATTTTCTGAAGAAAATGAAACAATCACCAAAATAAAGTGTTGCCTAGGAGTAGGTTCAACTATAAAATGATGGTTTATCATTGTCCAGAGCTCACACCAAACACACCCCACAGGGGGTTAGAGTTCGTGAGTTCAATATTCCTCCCGCAACCAACCAAAGAAAGGAAAAGCAAAAAGGAGAGAGATGGTTTTGATAACCTATCAACATATGGAGTTTGGCTACTCTCGAGGTTTTAACCCCGAGAAATCCTGGTCGAAGAAGTGGAACTTCACATTAAGGGTCTACTGGTTAAATCTAGACTTTTTAAAATAAACAACCTTTAGTTACTTTTAGGGTATACTCAAATTTTAAATCATTAGTTTGTCGGACCCAAGATTGGGACAGTTTGACGAAAGATATAATAATTAATAAATATACATAACATTGTATTAACACAATTTTTATCAAACAATCTAAGCCAATGCGAGAAAAACTTTAGATTGATGTAAAATTTAAAGATATATACCATCGCCCACTGTGAAGTTCTAGATTTTCAAAGCAAGATTTCTCCAAGATAAGGCTAAGAGGATCCGGAATATTCATCAACATGATTTCCAGATACCGAATCCAAGGCTATTTTAAATGGTGGACACCCGTACATCTGGGCTTACAGTCTCACAGACCTAACAAATAAAAGTAAAAAAAAACTTTATGATTGTGCACTAAAAACCAATGGCTCTTAGTAAGCATCTGATTGAAGGGCATCAAATAAACGATTGAGATAGAAACAATTTTGGCTATTGACCATCATTTTCTTGGCTTTGGATCTTACTTAACAGCATGGAATCCCATCTCATTTTTTCAGATGGCAATAATAGAAATCCACCTTCTATCTAGTGGTCCAGTGAAACAGGGATAAAAAAAGACACATCCAAACTCCAAAGTGACAACTTTCTTCCTTCGATAGTGATTGGCGTTTTGTCTAATATGGAATCTTGCAGACGCCAACGCCCACATGGTAATGGTTGGCCGCCATGTCCTATCATGCGAGTCCAGTTCATTTTGTGGGGCCAACTGTAGCCTTATGTGGTCCAAATCGTGCATGCATGATTCATCATAATGCTCCACAAACACAAATACCCACAAAAGGATTTCTTCTGAAATTTATGGGCTTCAGCTGTCAAGTCTTTTCTGGATTTTTATTTTTATTTTTCATCCCAGCTAAGGTGTTGATGCCAATAAAACTCGTACATATGAGGTGATAGAAACTCGTATCCTCAATCATAATTTGTAGACCACCAATAAAAAAGAATTTAGAAACCTGAAACTCTAATCTTAAACAGATTTTGTAGATACTTTTGGCCTGCCATATCACCCACAATGTGAATGGTGGCTGGATAACCCAAGCTTTTGTCAACTTAAGAATTGAATGAAAACTTTGATACTTCATAGGGGGTTGTCATGTATTTTTATCGTATAATTATATATTCAAAAGACCAGATTATAAAGAACTAATTTACAAATACTTATCTTTTAGATATTCTACTTTTGAATTAATCTTGTAGAAATACTAGGCTCTTTAGATGTACCAGAATTGATACTGCTCATAGTCTAAAAAAATTGCATTGCAGGCTATTCAAAGAGAAGGAAGAGAGTTTGAGCTCGGTGAGGCCAAGTATTACATTTTGCTGGTCTCATCTGCTATAATCTGGCAGTGTTTCTTCTTGGGAGCTGTTGGTGTAATTGCAACATCATCGGCTCTACACGCGGGTGTGATGATTGCAGTTCTTATCCCAGTAACAGAGCTATTAGGTGTGTTATTCTATAAAGAGAAATTCAATGCTGAAAAGGGTGTTTCCCTCGGCCTTGCACTCTGGGGCTTTGTCTCTTACTTTTATGGAGAGTATAAGAACCAGAAAGTCGAGAATAAAGAATTGGTCCAGCCAGAAGTGGAGCTGCCTCATTCATAGTTTAAAATTATTTGTGCTTTTAGTGTAGTGGCGTTTAGGATAAAAAAAGAACCATAATATGTATGAAAAAATGGATTTTGATTGGAGATTTGTATATTATTTGCATAGCACTACAAAAAGTAGTGAAAAAGAATTTAGTAAATTGACTTGTGTGTAATGCCGCACCAAACTTTTTTTTTCCTCACAACGGACTTGAGTTCAAATAACCGAGCAATTGCAGCCCTTGGTATAGTTCAGTCATGCAGGTCTTTTTTTACTTAATTTTGATCCACTCTTTCTAACCGGTCCATTTAAATTTATTTTTTTAGGGGTTATTTGTTTGCACCTTTTTACACTTGTAACCATTTATGCCTACTTGCATTTGTTTGTGCTCATGTGTTGGTGAGATGTGAATATGGTATATATGAGGTCGCTTTCATAAGAATATTTTCACAAATAAAAAGGCATGAAGCAATTATACACCTCTCTTATTAAAAGGGTACCTATCATTGTAAAGGATGCCTACACATGTTGTACTATTAAATTCCTTTTCATTTTTTGCAATTTGGGTTAGTCTTGAATTTTTATTCCGAACTATTTGGATATTTTATTGACCCATTAATCAACTCTAAAAGGTTTAATTAGTTTTTCACGTTAAATATTTATAAATTTTAAATTATATAAAGATTTTACTTATGTGAAAATGATGCATGTCATGCTTGGAGAAGATGGTTGCAGCGTCATTGTCACAGTAAAGAGTTAATGGCTTAGAGATGAAACTCAAAGCTCCAAACTGAGAGAAAAAATTATGCAACCATGTTCCCTGAATTGCAGCCTCATAACATACCACATATTCAGCCATCATGGTGGATGTGTAAAGTAAATCGGATTTCTGGCTTTTCCATGGTATTGCACCTCCACATAAAAGATACACATAGCCAAGAGTGCAAAGTCTGCTGCCAGGACATCCAGCAAAATCTGAATCTGAATCTGAATAACCAGTCACTTGTAGGTGACTTGATTTTCTGTATGTGAGCATATAATTCCTTGTTCCCGTGAGGTATATCAGCACTTTCTTTGCAGCTTTCCAATGAGCGATTCATGGGTTACTTTGAAATCTACCCAGCATGCCAACAGCATGACTGATGTCAGGTCTTGTACAGACCTGTACATACATCAGACTCCCTACAAGAGAAGTATAAAGATATTTTTTTCATTTCTTTACGTTTCAATTCATTCTGTGGACACTGCGTAAGATCAAGTTTGTCTCCTTTATACAGTGGAACAGGACAAGAGGAACATGTCATTATGTCAAATCTCTCTAGAACTTTGTCAATATATGCTTTCTGAGACAACTCCAAAATACCAATTGACCTGTCACGGAATATTTCTATTCCTATCACATAGGAAGCCTCACCCATATCTTTCATTTCAAAGTTATTAAAGAGATAATCCTTTGTAGCATGTAATAAACCAAGGTCGCTACTAGCCAGTAATATGTCATCAACATACAAAACCAAAAATATGAACTTACTCCCACTGATCTTGAGGTATATGCAAGGGTCAACCATGTTTTCTGTGAAATCGAAGGCAGTAATGATTTTATGAAACTTTAGGTACCATTGCCTCGAAGCTTGTTTTAGTTCATATATTGATTTCTTAAGTTTGCAAACCATGTCTTCCTAATCTTCAATTATGAAGCCTTCAGGTTAACGCATGTAGACTTCTTCTTCCAAGTCTCCATTAAGAAAGGCAGTTTTAACATCCATTTGATGTAACTCGAGGTCATAGTGAGCTACTAATGCCATGATAATTCTAAGAGAATCTTTCATAAACACAGAAAAGAAAGTCTCAGTATAATCAATGCCTTCTTTCTGATTAAAACATTTGTAAACAAGCCTGGCTTTATGTCGTTTAATATTGCCTTTTACAGTCGCGTTTGGTCTTGAAAATTCATTTACAGCCAACTGGCTTGTGTCCTGGAGACAATTCAACAACTTCACATACTTGATTTTCATCCATAGATTTCAATTCATCCGTCATGGCATCAATCCATTTACTAGAATTAACATCCTTAAGGGCTTATGAATAAGAAACCGGGGTTTTAATTGTCCCTTCTTCAAGTTCTACTTGGTAAAGCATGTAATCATCGGAAATAGCTGATCTCCTTTGTCTTTGAGACCTTCTTAATGCTGGTTCCTCTGGTGCTTCATCCATATGTTCATTGGCGACAATCTCATTATGGAGTTGTTGATCATTGATTGGGTTTTCCTCATTGTTAAATGGTTCAACAACGGGAGGATTTCCAACATCTTTCGGAATAGAGGGTAAAGGGATAGGTACCCTGATTTCCTAAATGATCACATCTTGATCAGGTTTATTACTCCCACTGATTTCGCCATTATCAAATAATCTAGCATTACCGGTCACAATAATTCTCATACTATGGTTAGGGCAGTAAATCCTAAATCCTTTGGACTTTTCTGGGTAACCTAAAAAGTAACCACTGATCGTTTTAAGGTCTAATTTCTTTTCATGTGGATTGTAGACTCTAGCCTCAGCTGGAAAACCCCAAATTTGGAGATGTCTTAAACTAGGTTTCCATCCTTTCCACAATTCAAAGAGTGTTTTTGGAACTGCTTTACTGGAAACCCTGTTCAATATATAAACAGTTGTGCGTAGGGCATCCATCCACAAGAATATAGATAAGTTAGCATTACTCAACATGGATCTAACCATTTCCATGTATGTATGATCTCGCCTTTCAGCTACATCATTCTGCCATGGAGAACCAGGCGTTGTGTATTGGGCAACAATTCCAAGCTTTTGGAGAAGTGTTGCAAAAGGTCCAGGATGTTGTCCTGTTTCGTCATACCTACCATAAAATACACCACCTCTATCTGACCTTATGATTTTCACTTTTTTATCTAGTTGCCTTTCGACCTTAGTAATGAACATTTGTACAGCATTCATAGACTGAGATTTGTCATGCAACAAGTATAAATAACAGTAACGTGAGTAATCATCAATAAAGGTAATGAAGTACTTTTCTCCCCCAAAGGTTGGAACATCAAAGGGTCTGTAAATGTCTGTATGAATTGTTTCAAGAAGCTGAGTACTTCTTGTGGCTCCTTTCTTTGTGTGCTTTGTTGATTTGCCTTTAATATAATCCACACATACCTTAATATTAGTAAAATCTAGATTCGGAAGGACACCATCTTTTACTAATCGTTTGATTCTTTCACTAGATATGTGACCCAGTCTTTTATGCCATAAGAAATAAAAGTCATTTTTAGATGACTTTCGTTTGGTTTCCTAAAAATGCAGGGTAAGATGGGTTTTAGCAATTTGACTATTAAGATGAAACTTATATAGCCCATCAAACAAAATTCCATAACCAATACGACTAGAATTCTTAAGTAAACTAAAATTATCATTTCCTAATTCAAACGAGTAACCAACTTTATCAAGTGCACTTACAGAAACCAAATTACGGGAAATAGACGGAACATAAAGAGTTTAACATAAGTGCAACTGATAACCGCTATCTAAAACAAGACGAAAAGTGCTAATAGCTTCAACTGGAGCTTTGTCTTTGTTGCCCATAAAAAGGAAGTTCTCACTTGGGTTTATGGGTTGGATCGTAAGGAATCCCTGCATTGAATTGGAGACATGAACATTGGAACCAGTGTTACCACGTATTAGAAGAAACATAAGTAAGATTTGATTCGAAGTAGCTTGCGAAACTCATAGTGTTACCATTCTTTTCGAACCATTCTTTACGTTTAATGTAGTCTGCCTGAAAATGTCCAGGTTTCTTGCAAAATTTACATACGTTTTCCTTCTTTTTCTTCTTGGGGTTCTGACTAGCCTCATTAGATTTGGGTGGTGCCCTTTTCTGACCTGAATTTTGCTTTCTCCCAGCTTTGTTTCCAGCTTCTTGAACGAGATGAGCTACTTTAATACCTTGTTGATTCAGCCGGGCCTCCTCTTGAACCAGTTTGTTAGCCAATTCATTCACTGTTCACTTTTCCGTAATAGTATTGTAGTGAATTTGAAAAGGCCCGTACTGAGGAGGTAAACTGTTTAGGATAAATTGGACGAGAAAAGCCTCATCCACGGATAGTCCCAAATTCTTTAGTTTAGCAGTAAGGTTGGTCATATCAATGACATGCTCATGCATTGAGCGAGTGCCATCAAACTTCATGGTTGTAAGATCTGCAATTAGTTTCCCAGCAAGGGATTTGTCTGCAGTTTTAAACCTATCTTCAATGGCCTTCATATAGTCATTAGCATTCTTAGGTGTAGGAAGTGATGTTTTGATGTTGGTATCAATAGTCATTCACAAAAACATAGTGCTTAGTCTGTCAGACCATTCCCAAGCATTAAAGAGGGTCTTTTCCTCAGCGTTACTTGTTTCAGTGAGTGAAGATAGCTTATCTTTACGAAGAGTCATATCCAGTTCAAGTACCCCCAATGTGAACTCAACTTGCTCTTTCCATTCGGAGAAGTTGGTTCCATTGAGCTTAGTGACAGATGTAGCATACGAATTCAAATTAGTGGGTACAATAGCTGCAATAGATATATAACAATAAGGCTCTAATTAAAATAAGACAACACATGCCTAATATATGAATATATACGACAAAAAAGAATTTAGGTGCTCCTGTGGGTAGTCACCATAATTTCTACACATTATACCATCTAAGGTAATCATATTCAAGGTGGTGTAAATGAGTGATGTTACTTTTAATTAGAACAAGTAAGATATATGTGGATATCTTTGGTCCACGTATGAACAAACACTCCTTAATTATTGTTCAAACGTATGAATACAATCCGCCTATGGGGACTAAATGCTTCATACGCTTGAACAATGGGAAAAGCAAACATCATGATGGTACTATTAGGGCCAAATTTTAGTATTTAATTGTTAGGGTCACTGTGGTGAGACCTAACCTTAAGCATACAACTTTGGTGATCAAAATTAGCTTAATATGAATATATAACATTATATATTGCATGCATACATGATAGATCATTTGTTATATGAAAAGTACTGATAAAGAAGGCCGAGCCCCGGAGGGCAGTCCTCTAGCCATACTAAAGATAATCAACATAATACGGAATAATTATAAAAATATGATCCAACTATATGGCCTATTTTTTGTCATCATTTTTTATCATCTGTCTTTATCTTCGATTGCTTTAAGAATGCCATCTTCGGTCTCGAAACAGCCTCCACTTCAGTCACGACATTCCAGTTACAGATCTATTTAACTATTACATTGAATTTTTACTTACGTAGGAGTTTTATACATAACGAAAGAAAAAATTCAAAACTTTAAATAAATCACGATCAAACAGTCGTTGTCAAATTAAAATTATAAAATAACATAAATATAAATCATTCATGCAGGCCATAATAGTTGGATCGATATATTGCTGCAAAACAGAGTTAGAAACGGATCTATTTTTGTCGATTATGGCAATGCATAGTTATCCTAATTAATGGACGATCATGTGTTCTCCAATAACCATGCTCTGATACCACATGTTAGTCTATTATTAACATGAACCCTAACATCGAGAACATCATGATAATCACATGTAGGATTTAATCTTAGATAAATTATAGATTACCTCCAGACATCATGATGCAGAGAGCTTTCCGATCCTGTTGTCTGATGCTGTTGTTGATTGATGGTGAGATCCATCCAAGAAGAGTTTTGGGGAATAATTTTGATTTCTCTCTCCTTGCCTATAAATCTAATGGACCTAAAAGCAATTTCCTTACATCAGAATCAAAAAGTCGAGAATAAAGAATTGGTCCAGGCAGAAGTGGAGCTGCCTCATTCATAGTATAAAATTATTTGTGCTTTTAGTGTACTGGCGTTTAGGATAAAAAAAGAACCATAATATGTATGAAGAAATGGATTTGATTGGAGATTTGTATATTATTTGCATAGCACTAGTACAAAAAGTATTGGAAAAGAATTTAGTAAATTGACTTGTGTGTAATGCCGCACCAAACTTTTTTTTTCCTCACAACGGACTTGAGTTCAAATAACCGAGCAATTGCAGCCCTTGGTATAGTTCAGTCATGCAGGTCTTTTTTTACTTAATTTTGATTCACTCTTTCTTACCGATCCATTTAAATTTATTTTTTTAGGAGTTATATATTTGTTTGCACCTTTTTACACATGCAACCATTTATACCTACTTGCATTTGTTTGTGCTCATGTGTATGGTATATATGAGTATGGTATATATGAGGTCGCTTTCATAAGAATATTTTTCCAAAGAAAAAGGCGCGAAGCAATTATACACCTCTCTTATTAAAATGGTACCTATCATAATTTAAAGGATGCCTACACATGTTTGTACTATTAAATTCCCTTTCATTTTTTGCACTTGGGTTGGCCTTGAATTTTTATTCCGGACTATTTGGATATTTTATTGACCTATTAATCAACTCTAAAAGGTTTAATTAGTTTTTCACGTTAAATATTTATAAATTTTAAATTATATAAAGATTTTATTTATGTAAAAATGATGCTTTCAAACAAACATGATGTTATGCACCACACGAGTCATATTTTACGTAGGTAAAATTTTCATATTCAAAGTATGATAAGTAATTCTCATTTATAGAACTCATCAGTAAAACACAAATAAATTTATGAAAAAATACCTCTTTGTAAAAGAGTGATAACAGACAATACCTCTTTGTTTGAGCCAGTCATGGTCATTAAAAGGACAGCCTGTTTGGATTGTTAGGAAAAAACAGTAGGTGGCATAGAGAAAGGCCTAGAAGACTTCAGCTGTCGCCCTTGAAGGCTTGAACTCTAAAAAAAAAAAAAGAAGGCTTGAACTCTATAAAAAAAAGAAACAAATATTTCCATCTTGAATCCATACAAAATATGAAACATGCCAGGCACATATGACATAAGTGAATGATAGGAGCAGATATGGTGGTGGTATAAAGATGCTCATCAATTGTTTAGGCAAGTTATAAGATTTCTCTTTGTTGTTTGAGTTAAAACTTTAACAAAGAGTTTGAAAAAGAATTTTACTAGGTCGTAGCTAATAGATTGAACACTAACCCATTATCAAAAAAGATATGAAAAAAAGTGAATTCCAGATGTTATTAACTCCCCTGCAATCCAAATGGTAATCTAAAGTATAAATGTTTACTGGTCTATATTTATTCTATTTTGATGGCCCTTCCATCCCATACAGAGGTTGCATTTAATAGGACATGAGGTGGACCATGATCAAATTTTTTTAATTTTTTTTTAACCGTAACGCAAAATATATACCATGAGGTGGACCATGATTATAGCAAGTGTCTATGAGAGAATTTGGATTAACCATTGATGGGACCACTGTCTAGATATAAAATGGGTTTAAATTTCTGAAGTTTTGCCTTGGAAATTTCCAACTTCAACAAAAAGGCCTTGCAGGAAGAGTATCGAAGGGTTTGTGTAGCCTGTTTTCTGTTTTCTACTGAAAAAGTGAGTTGCTTAAAATAAAAGTGAAGCATATGAAACATCAAATAAAAGGTCAAAACCCTATAAGGCCTAGGCTCATTTGCATATTTGCCTGCCATGAGAAGTTTGCTCCTATACATTCTTACAGTACATCCAACTATTGGGGCCCACCTAGGACCCTATAGATCCTATAGATCATGGGACAAAGGGATCAAAAGATTCAAGTGGGACCACCCCATATATCAAATTAATTTGAAGTCAATCTGGTTCCTCTGGCCACTTTATTCGTGGCCCCCAAGTTTAACGGCTTTATGTTTATATATAAATTGACTCTCAATCAAATTAAATGATCCAATCTATTCGGATTGGTGCAAATCGATGGGATCAATGACCATCATAGGAGGTGTGTTTGTGTGGTCCATTCAGATGGGCCATAATGTAGGTGCACTAGTTGCTACATACTAGATTTGTAGAATCATTTGCCTAAAATAAATGCTCTCTCTTATAAAGTCCTTCCAAAATCTCACTTAGGTTTTCCACCTGCCATTAAACTCATCGCTCTACTTCTTTCTGCACTAACCGTTCGGATCATAGGCCTATTCAAGTGAAATTCATGAAAAGCCCACCTACCTTACCAAGCTTAACTTCAGAGTTCTTATGGGATCCGAGCCGGTACTGCTTTAAAACACATCATGTCGAGTTAAGATTGGGTTTAACTTGGATATTCCCATTGCTGGACTTAAACAAAGCCTCGAGGTGCTAACCAAAAGCACTTCATCCTTACCCCGCGGATTCCCCTTTTTTGCTCACATGATCACTTCATGACATGGTCTTGTCCCAAGGGATTAACGATCGAGGCAGGCTGGTGTTTCACATTTCCCATATAAAAGAACACCATGCAACTACTTGTAGTATGCAAATCATGTCTTCATACATAGAGACCGGAACCCAACAACATGATCACCACCCATGGTTCAAAATCGAGGTCGCGATCCTCATTGCGGTCATCGTGTTGTATTGCGGTTCGCAGTCGCCGCGGTCCATCGCTGTGCGAATATTTATTTTACCCAAAAAAATCATAAAAAATATTCAAAAAGTCCAAAATATTCTAAATGCTAGAAAATAATATTTCTTTTTCCATTAGTGAACACTTTAAAGAAAAATATCAGTCCCCCAAGTCATTACATCCCGTGTCGCTGTCTTATCTGAAACTCGTAAAGTCTGAATGAATTAAATAGGTTTACATGTATATATTAAAATAAATTCAAATATCACAGATTTTACAGTATGCATTGCAACCATAATTTTGAACTAATCGTTACTGTTAAACACTTAAAAGTCAATAAACTAGTAAGTAGCAGTATAGACGTACAATACTCAATTACTCAATCACCAAGTAAATCAAGAATGAATTTCAACTTTCAAGTAACATTTTCTACTACATCAAGATTAACTAATTAATTAAAACAACGAAGTATGACAATAAGAGTATTGTGGTTGAGGAGGGAAGAAACTATTACATGAAAAGCTACCAAATTCTTGCAAATCACTTGAATTTTGGTGAAAAAAGAAGATTGGGAAGCTCTAGCATAGTCTTAAGAGGTTGCACAAATGATTTGGGAAAGAAATAAATGAAAAGGAAGGGAAAAGAAAGTTCTTTAAAAAAAAATCATCGTGAATCGATATTTTGACCGTTATTTTCAAAATATCGGCCGTTATGGTCGGTTATAACCGTTACAACCGTTATATTGGCCGTTATGGACCGTTATTTTCACTGTTTTTTTATACAGTGACAGTTATAACCATTATATTGAAAATAACGTAATGGTACAGGCCGTTACCGTTTCATAACGGCCATTATTTTAAACCATGTCACCACCACCTCAACACTGACGAAAACAGGACCATGATGAAGACAGTTGTTGAGGTCAACGTCCACCCATGCTCCTGAGCGGTCATAATTGTGGTCAAGCCCTCGCCCTTCCAAAAAATCAATTGTTGTGTCGTTTCCTATCACCAAGTGGTTTTGGGATAAGTGGTAGCTCAATGTGGTGTAATATCCTACAAGTGGTATCAGAGTCTGGTTAGTCGGGTATTACAGGTCCAAGACAGACAATATCATACATGCGTGTAGGGTGAGGCATTTCTTCGCCTACTAAGTATCTCTAATGTATCTAACAACTAACCTATTCTTGTTATCTCTGATAACTTGCACAAGAAGCACAAAACATTGATACAACAAAAAATCATTTTTTTCACCAAACACTCCAATTGAAACCACATAAAATTAATTCCTAAGTATTCACGATCATCAACAAGTATGTCCTTGTTCTCTAATTTCTTCATGTTTTTTTCAACTCAAGAATGATATTAGAGAATACTCTCTCTCTCTCTCCTTCCAACGAAAAAAGTGTGAGGGAATGCAGATACGAAAGGTTATGGATTTCATCTTGTTGCACTAGATAAATAGATTTGAGATTCTCAATAAAACAAATATGATTGAGATAGTCTAAAGTTGTTTAAAGATCTGTAGGCTACCAATCAGAAAAGAGTTTAGAAACCTCAAAATCTAATCATAAACAAATTATGTAGATACTTTGTGCCCACATTAATCGCCGATTAGACAGATTTTGTAGACACTTTCAGCTCACAATGGATAGTGATCAAATAACCCCAAGCTTTTAACAATTTAAAATTTGCATGAAACCTTTCCTACCCAATTGAGGGGTGCCTTATTTATATTGGGAGAACATTAATATGCATATTTTCCTCACCATAGGGTACCGTGAAGGACACTTCCCTTTTTGGAAATTTTCAAGTACAAAATGAACTTTTCAAATACATATAGTGAGGTACAAAATGCACTTTTCATGTACAAAAAGGGGAGTGTCCCTCACTCTATGGTGAGAAAAAGATGCATATGAACATTCCCCTTTTTATTCTTACTTTATAATTGGTTGTCTAGTAGATTAGAAAGAGCTAATTTATAAATAATTATCTCTAAGATTTTCTATATTTAAATCAATCATGTCGAAGAATTATGGTCTGGCAGTGTACGTAGAAGAATTGATACTCTCTTCATAGCTTTCACCCAAGAGCCTATAGTTCCAAAATGCATTGTAGTTTCTTCCAAGAGAAGAGAGTTCAAAGCTTAGTGAGGTGAAATATTGTTGAGGTCAACGTCCACCCTCGTTTCTGAGCAGTCATAATTGTGGTCGAGCCCTCGACCTCACCAAAAATCATTATTTTGCCGTTTCTCATCACCAATTGATTTTGAAATAAGTGGTAGCTCAATGGGGTGTAAGATCCTACAAATATTACATTTTGGTGGTCTCATTAGCTATAATATGGCATTGTGTTTGGGAAATGTGGTGTAATTGTGACATCATCTCTAAACCATATATACCTCCACCTGTGATTTAATAATGAGTTTTATTGTCCTTTATGCATAGTGTTTATGAGAGGATTCGTAAAAATCACAGGTGGAATTCATGGCCAAGATTTAGAATTAATATTAATGTTGATCGAATTTCAAACCATACACCTCCAAATGTATTAGCACAAGCAGGCTGAGTTTTGGCTCATCAACTTCTGTTAGCTAGGTTAGTCACATATGAAAAGATGTGCTTAACATTTAATCACTTTTTTAACATTTGATCGATCCATCTGAGAATGGATTGAGCTACGATTACGTAAGATTTATTATATGAAATCATAAGGGTTTGATACGTTTAATAAAAGTCTCTTGATACTTCCTCTTTGCAAGGCCATCTGGATGGATGACACGGGGAAAAAAAAAACCTCACATCCATTTTTGTTGAAGTTAGGAAGTTTTGGCAAAACATTAAAAATTTAAATTCATTACAGATCTAGACAGCGGTCCAATCTATGATTAATCCAAATCCTTTTGCAGACACTTGCCTATCATCACGGCCCACCTGATGCCCTATTAAATACAACTTCTGAATAGATGATCGGGCTATCAAAATATAACAAGATAAGACCAATTGATGAGCATCTTTATACCACCAGCATTTCTGGTCCTATATATCGTTGAACTTGTGAGCCCAGCATATGGTTTCATATGATGGGATAGACCCACAAAATTGCTCAATATATAACCTATACTAGCTTAATTACCCTGAAATGAGGAGAAATACTAAAAATATTTTTTTTTTTAAAGATCCTCTATTCTCACTTTGTACTCACATTTAAAAGACCATGAGGTATTTTAGATGTTTTTGTAAATATAATCATTTTTACATGCTTTTGTACTATAATCATTATAAGTGGCATTTTTCCATAAACACGTCTCAATTCTCTCTTAGCAACATTCCTCTTTATATTATGTTTCATGCATGGCCAAGTAGTAGAAGATAACTTTTTATGTCTAAGTTGCAAGGGCAATGGCTGAAGTGATCACCCCAACTATCCAACTGTGATTGTGGGTCTCAACCCTCTTGGCAGGGGCTTAAAAACAAGGAAACCATGAAGTGGCCACTTGCCCATAGCTCTTAACACCAAAAACAAAAGATAAACAAACAAATAAAATAAGACCGGCCTTTGTGAACACCCCTTTTCCCTACAAAGCAAGACCCAAGAAAGCGTTTTCCACACCACTCCACCACTTGGGGTCTGCAAATCATGTCTTCAAACATAGAGGCCGGAACCCAACAACAAAACTACCACCACCCCCACCCCAACAACCACCAAAAGAAGGCCATGATGAAGACTACCCTCCTCATCTTCAACGCCATCATGTTATCAATTGGCAACACTGCAGGACCCTTGCTAATCAGGCTCTACTTCCTCCGCGGCGGCAAGCGCAAGTGGCTATCAAGTTGGCTAGAGACTGGTGGATGGCCGATCATACTAATCCCACTCTCCATCTCATACATACATCGCAGCCGTCGTTCCAAAGAAGGCGATGGCGCCGCTGCTAAGGTCTTCTTGATCAAGCCTGGCCTTTTCGCCGCCTGCGTTGTATTGGGGTTATTAACTGGACTAGATGACTACATGTACGCATATGGGTCATCTCTTTTACCTGTCTCCACCTCGGCTCTGCTCATTTCTTCACAATTGGCGTTTCAGGCGGGCTTTGCTCTTTTGATGGTGAAGCACAAGTTCACACCTTTCTCCATTAATGCTGTGGTGTTGTTGACAGTGGGAGCGCTTATTCTTGGCCTGCACACGAATGGTGATCGGCCGGCTAATGAAAGCCAGAAGGAGTACTTTGTGGGGTTCTTCATGATGTTGGGGGCGGCGGCTCTGTATGGATCTGTGTTGCCTTTGATCGAATTGGCGTACATGAAGGCGAAGCAGGCGATAACATATACACTGGTGATGGAGGTACAGCTGGTGATTGGATTTTTTGCTACTGCCTTTTGCACTGTTGGGATGCTTGTGAACGATGACTTCAAGGTGCATAACTCTCTCTCTCATGTGGAACTAGTCCTTCTTTTTTATGTGACCTTTAACAACAACAAAAAAAAAAAAAAAACAGGGTTGGATGTGCACATTTTCTTATGAAAAATGAAATTGATTTACAACATAGAATGATTTTATGCGCTTTTTGAGGCATTTTTTCACCTTTTTTTCTTCCAATATTGAAACAGATTCAAACTCCCAAAGGTGAAAAAAGCATTTTCTGGGTTCCTTCTGTGGAAACTCTAAAAGGTCAAGTTGGTCAACAAAATTCTTCAGGGGAAAAGATTTTCACCTTTCACAAAGTTATGAAAATTTTAAGCTTGACATCTGTAGATCTCAAAAGATTTGGGTCATCTGAGATCTTTTTTAATATTCTTTTACTTATATTGTACAGTCCCAAAAATCTTTGTTATCAAACTGATAATAGAAGGAAGCACAAGAATTTCATTACAATGAATTTTGATTTGCCGTACCAAACACTTAAATTGAAACCACATAAAATTAGTTCTTAAGTTTTCATTTTCTGAAGAAAATGAAACAATCACCAAAATAAAGTGTTGCCTAGGAGTAGGTTCCAGTGATCTTCACATCTTTTTCAATTGTAAAATGATGGTTTATCATTGTCCAGAGCTCACACCAAACACACCCCACAGGGGGTTAGAGTTCGTGAGTTCATTCCTCCCGCAACCAACCAAAGAAAGGAAAAGCAAAAAGAGAGAGATGGTTATGATAACCTATGGCCTTAACGCCGAGAAATCCTGGTCGAAGAAGTGGAACTTCACATTAAGGTCTACTGGTTAAATCTAGACTTTTTAAAATAAACACCCTTTAGTTACATTTAGGGTATACTCAAATTATAGCAATAGTTTGTCCGACCTAAGATTGACAGTTTTGACGAAAGATATAATAATTAATAAATATACATAAGATTGTATTAACACAATTTTTATCAAACAATCTAAGCCAACGCCAGAAAAATCTTAAATTGATGTAAAATTTAAAGATATATATATATATACCATGGCCCACTATGAAGTTCTACATTTTCAAATCAAGACCTAACAAATAAAATTCAAAACTTTATGATTGTGCACTAAAAACCAATGGCTCTTTGTAAGCATCTGATTGAAGGGCATCAAATGAACGATTGAGATAGAAACAATTTACTTTGGCTATTGATCATCATTTTCATGGCTTTGGATCTTACTTAACAGCATGGAATCCCATCTCATTTTTTCAGATGGCAATAATTGAAATCCACCTTCTATCTAGTGGGCCAGTGAAAGAGGGATAAAAAAAGACACATCCAAACTCCAAAGTGGCAACTTTCTTCCTTCGATATAGTGGTTGGCGTTTGGTCTAATATGGAATCTTGCAGACGCCAACGCCCACATGGTAGTGGTTGGCCGGCATGTCCTATCATCCGAGTCCAGTTCATTTTGTGGGGCCAGCTGTAGCCTTATGTGGTCCAAATCGTGCATGATTCATCATAATGCTCCACAAACACAAATACCCACAAAAGGATTTCTTCTGAAATTTATGGGCTTCAGCTGTTAAGCCTTTTCTGGATTTTTATTTTCGTTTTTTATCCCAGCTAAGGTGTTGGTGCCTGTGAAACTCGTACATGTAAGGCGATGGAAACTCGTATGCTCGATCATAATTTATAGACCATCAATAAAAAGGAGTTTAGAAACCTGAAACTCAATTCTTAAACAGATTTTGGAGATACTTTTGGCCTACCATATCACCCCACAATGTGGATGGTGGCTGGATAACCCAAGCTTTTGTCAACTTAAGAATTGAATGAAAACTTTGGTACCCCATGGGGTGTTATGTATTTTTATCGATATCATTAACGTACAATTATATATTTAAAAGGATCGATAGATTATAAAGAACTAATTTACAAACAATTATCTCTAAGATTTTCTGCTTTTGAATTCATCTTGTAGAAATACTATGTTCTTTAGATGTACCAGAAGAATTGATACTTATTTCACACCTATGGCACTAAAGCTCTTAGTCTAAAAAAAAATGCATTGCAGGCTATTTCAAAAGAAGGAAGAGAGTTTGAGCTCGGCGAGGCCAAGTATTACATTTTGCTGGTCTCATCTGCTATAATCTGGCAGTGTTTCTTCTTGGGAGCTGTGGGTGTGATTGCAACATCATCGTCTCTACATGCGGGTGTGCTGATTGCAGTACTTATCCCAGTAACAGAGCTGTTAGGCGTGTTATTCTATAAAGAGAAATTCAATGCTGAAAAGGGTGTTTCCCTCGGCCTTGCACTTTGGGGCTTTGTCTCTTACTTTTACGGAGAGTATAAGAACCAGAAAGTCGAGAATAAAGAATTGGTCCAGGCAGAAGTGGAGCTGCCACATTCATAGTATAAAATTATTGGTGCTTTTAGTGTACTGCCGTTTAGGATAAAAAAAAGAACCATAATATGTATGAAAAAATGGATTTGATTGGAGATTTGTATGTTATTTGCATAGCACTACAGAAAGTAGTGAAAAAGAATTTAGTAAATTGACTTGTGTGTAATGCCGCACCAAACTTTTTTTTTTCCCACAACTGACCTGAGTTCAAATGCCCACTCACAGAGTACATATGTCCATAACCAATTGAGCAATTACGGAGGAAAAGAGAATCGCCCTTGGTATAATTCAGTCATGTAGGTCTTTTTTTTCTTAATTCTGATCCACTCTTTCTAACCGATCCATTTAAATTTATTTTTTGAGAATTTTACAGGAAAAAACACTTAATGTGCACGTGGAACCCGATCAAGCACTTTAGATGTTGTTGCACCAATTAGAGCAATTTGGTCGAAAAAAACCCCTTTTTTTACCAATTTGGCACGTAGTTGGTGCCGACCTTAATTTACAGTACCTAAGGTCTCGGTGCCGACCTTATTGTCATGAAAAGTTACAACTCTGTGTGAAAAAAATTGAAAACTTGCGTCGGCACCGACCTTATTTTTAATTAGTAAGGTCGGTAAAAATTAGAAAAATAGGAATCATATTATTTTGTCTCTTTACACAACTCTCTCAAAACCCATATTTCACACCCGGGGGTTTATTAGTTTTATAAAAATATTGAACTATCCAAATCACAAATTGAAGAAACCTTCAAGAGCGGAAAAAAAAAAACATATAGAAAAGTGAGATAAACTACAACCTTTTTTTTTTTTGCTAAAGGGCAAATTGTATTAGAGAAAAGAAGGAGAGAAAACAAAGGGCAAAAAGCCCCCCAAAAAAGGCCCAGAGGCCAACAGCAGGAAACCAACAGGGAACAAAATCCCAAGAAGAAGCCAACACAAAGGTCAGACAATGCTAAAAAGAAACTGAGAAAAAATTACAAATTTGCTTAAGAGGACTAACAGAAAAAGGCTTTGCTACCCTGCTAAGAGAGGCGAAGAGAATCTCTTTTAGGTAGTGCTTGATCTTCGTCTGGGAGGCTCTAGAGCTGTTGAAAGTAGTGTCATTTCTACAATTCCAAATTGCAAAGGCAGTAGAGAAGAAGATGGACGCGGCACCTTTGCAGGCATGCTTATCTCCATTATGAGAGAGAGCTTGCCATAGGACAGAGGGGAGAGGAGGCCCGGTCAGAACAATACCGGCGGCTTGAAGGATCCAGCACCAAACAGAAGAGGCAAAGGGACATAGGAAAAGAAGATGCAGAGAGGATTCCGAAGCAGCCTCACAGAGACAACATCTAGACGCAAGGCTGAAACCAGCTGCTTGAGCCCAGGATTGAGTTGGGGTCTTCCCATGCATCAACCGCCAAGCAAAAATTGAGACACGAGGAAGCTGTAGAGAATTCCAGACCAAAGGAGCCCAGGAGTTCCACTCAACTGACTCTTCATGAATTCTGAGCAGCTGCCAAGCCTCCTTGAAAGTGAGATCTGTGGTGGGGTGAGATTTCCAAACTAACTTGTCAGAGGCGTGACTTAGGAGAGAGATGTTGTGAAGAGAAGTGCCCAAAGCCACTGCAGCATCCACCGGAATGTCAGATGGGAGGATCCAGTTCGAGCCGTCCCAAAGAGATGCCAGACACTGGTCTGAGGGGAGGGGGAAGGGATGGAGAATGGAAGCCAGATTGCCCAAATGAGACCAGTTATCAAACCAGACATCCACCAACTTGCCATCTCCAATAATCCATTGGCTGCCTAAGTGAATTTGGTGAGCATACTTCCTAATTTTGCGCCAGATACAAGAACCTGAGGAAGGAGTAGAGGAGCTCCAAAGAGATGAGTTGGAGAAATACCTACTTTTCATCCAAGTTGCCCAAAGAGAGAGAGAGGAGGCAGCCGTCCAACCCAGCTTAAGAAAGGAAGCTTCGTTTTGCTCAGAAAGGCGCCTAATACCCAAACCCCCTTCCTTGGTAGGAAGGCAAACAGTCTCCCAGCGAACCTGGTTTCTTCTCAGCTTGGCTGGCCCAGCAGACCAAAGGAAGTTTCTCATATAGCTCTCCAAGAGATTAATGATAGACTTGGGAATAGGAAGAACAAGAGCTATGTGGGTACCCAGACCATTGAGCACGTGCCTGACCAAAGTCCTTCGCCCGGCCAAAGATAGGAGCTTTGATTTCCATCCAGAAAGTTTAGAGATAAACCTATCCTGCAAAGAAGAGAAGTGCTGCCTTCTGGGAGTGCCGATGGATAGAGGAGCTCCAAGATAGCTAGTGTGAAGGGGTTTACTTTGAAGGTTGGTAATGGCCAGAATCTGCCTCTGAGTTCTTCTACTGCATTTTCCAACAAAAAGCTTGCTTTTGTCCAAGTTGATAGATTGCCCAGAGCTAGATTGATAGATGGCTAGGACCTCCTTCAAGGCAAGAAGGCTTCTTTTCTGGCCTTTGAGAAACAGAAGGATGTCATCAGCATAGAGTAAGTGGCAGGGAGTGTTGGGAACATAGGATAATGGAGAAATGAGCTAATGTGAAACAAGCTTGTGAATGTTGAGGCTGAGAATCTCTTCTGCAAGAATGAAAAGGTAAGGGGATAGAGGGTCCCCTTGTCTTAGCCCACAGGAAGAGTTCCAAAACCCATGAGGAGATCTATTGATAAGGACTGAGCCTTTGGCTGTGCACACACATTCTTCAATAAGGTTAATCCACTTATGAGAGAAGCCAAAAAACTGGAGAGATTTAAAAAGAAAAGGCCAACTTAGTTTGTCAAAAGCCTTTGAAATGTCGAGCTGTAGGCAAAGGGATCCTCCTCTTGATTTAGAATTGAGTTTTTGAAATAGCTCATGGGCTAAGGCAATATGCTGGTGAATAGATCTTCCATTGACAATGGCTGCTTGATTTGGGGAGATAAGATGAGAGAGAGTCTGGGAAAGTCTAGAGGCCAAGATTTTTGAGATAATTTTGTAGGTAAAGTTAAGGAGGCTAATCGGTCTGAAATCAGCAAGGGAACTTGGGGAAGGGATTTTTGGTATGAGGGTAAGGAAGTAGGTATTGGAGGCTCTGTAAAGCTTGCCTGAGAGGAAGAAATGCTGCACAGCTTTAACCACTAGGGGGCCAGTAATCTGCCAAGTTGCTGTGAAGAAGTAGCCAGAGAAGCCATCTGGACCAGGGGAGCTATCCATCTTGAGGGCGAAAACGGCTCTGCGGATCTCATTGGCATTCGGAGTGCTGGAGAGGAGCAAATTTTGATCTGCAGTGACTTTATGGCTATCCATATTGAATAGGATTTGAGAGGGGTCAGGGTAAGTAGAGTTGGCCACAGATGAGAAATGGTCCACAGCCAAAGAGTTGATTTGAGCTTTGTCATCCACCCAAACACCATCTGAAAAGATCCTATCAATACGGTTAACAGAACCTCTAGACTTTGCATAAGCATGATAGAAGGAGGTATTCCTGTCTCCCTCTTTTAGCCAACGAATCCTGGACTTTTGGCGCCAGTGAATTTCTTTGAGTTGAAGGCTGTTGTGCAGATTTGCCTTAGCCTCAGCAAGGGACTGATGGAGGGAATCCGTTGGACCAGCATCAAGGAGCTCCTGAAGATCGAGGACTTTCTTCTCTGCAGAAAGCACCTGGGAGTTGATGTTGCCAAAGACACTTTTGTTCCAACTTTTCAAGACAAGTTTCAATGTTTTCAAATTCTGGGCTAGAACAAATTGAGAGTTACCTGAGAGATTCGGGTTCCAATTTGCTGCCACCAGGTTCAGGAAATCAGGGTGGTGAGTCCACATGGCTTCAAATTTGAAAGGAGCATTTGCAAAGGCAGGCCGCTGTTGATGAGTGAGGAGAAGGGGGCAGTGATCCGATGAGTACTTAGGCAGGTGGGAGAGGAGAGAGTCACTAGAAGAAGCATGCCATTGGTAGTTGCAAAGAGCTCTGTCAAGTCTGGCAGCGATGTAGCCATTTCCCCTACGGTTATTGGACCAGGTGAATTTGTTACCTGAGAACCCCATGTCTTGCAAACCAGAGGAGAGGACCAACTGTTGGAAGTCTGGAATGAAGCGGGAGGGCCTAAGGCTAAGCTTTTCAGAGGCAGAGAGGATGGAGTTGAAATCACCCAGCACACACCAAGGGAGATTCATGGAAGCCTGAGAGGAGATGTGGTCCCAAAGATCCCTTCTCTGGATGTAGTTAGTGGAAGCATAAACACCTGTGAGAAAGCAAGTAGCATCATTGGAAGGGTTTAGAAAAGAGATTGTTAAGAATTGGGTGGAAAAGTCTTGGAGGGTAATACCAAGGTTAGAGTTGCTTTTGAATAGACACCAGATTGATGCAGTAGAAAGAGGATTATTGGAGAAGAAACCATCATAACCCAAAGAGAACAGAGGGAAAGAGGAAGGGGGAAAAGAAGTCATAGGTTCAGAGAGAAAGATGACATCAGGGGACTTAGAGGAGGCTAGGTGGTGAAGAGCTCTGAGAGTTGGGGAATTTGCAATTCCCCTACAGTTCCAGAAAAGGACACTTATCATGAAAAACTAGTAGAGGGAGGGAGGGTTCCAACAGAGCTTCTAGTTTTTGGCTTAGAGGAGGAGGGATCTAGCTTGGACTTGGATTTAGATTTCTTTTTTGGTTTGGAATAGGGGGAGAGGTCTACTACCAAGGAAATAGCTGGTGCATTTGGATTAGCAGAGATCAAAGGAGGGTCTGGAGGTTCCTCTAGCTCTGGCTGTAAGGGTTGGGGGGGGAGGAGATTTGAGAAAGGAATGGCATAGACAGGATCTGCCAGGGAACTAGATTCCAAGACAGAGAAAGGATTTGAGACATCAAAGGGTGGGACAGGACTTTTCTCAAGGGTTTCAGTCATCGGATCTTGGGGTAGGATCTCTGAACTAGGGATGGGGATGGGGCTAGCAGAGGATGGGAGAAGGGGAGTGGAGGGATTTGGTATTGATGGGGGGATCAAAACCTGGGTGGAATTATCCAAAGCTAGGTTATCTGGAGGGGTAGATATAGGAGAAGTGGGACTGAGGGAAGGGGGGATATCAGGTAGGACTGTAGAGGGAGGAGGGGTGGATGTAGGGGATTTTCCTAAGATGCCCACCTTAGATTGAATTGGTTTATGGAGGTGAGAGCCAGAGTTACAGGATAAGGTAGAGTGACCAGGGGAGAGACAAATGGAGCAAGGTAGGTTTTCGTAGGAGATAGAGAGAAGGACCTCAGATTCTCCTTCCAAAACCATCTTAAGCTCAGCAGGGAGAGGCTTGGAGAGATCCAGATTAACTTGGATTCTAGCAAAAGACAGAATTTTTTGAGAGGCTGTGATGTCATCCAGTCTGATAGGGGAGCCAACAGAACTAGCTAAAGATAAAAGAATATTAGAGCTCCAGCAGTGGTAGGGAATGCCATGTATTCTGATCCAGGTTGGATGAAGGGAGGGCCAATCAAAAGGGCCTTGACTGGGAGACCAAGGAAGGAGGTGAAGCCTCGTATTGTTTAGAAGGAATGGAGATTTTGAGAGTGCAGAGTCTCTATCTTCTTTGGAGCTGAATCTAAATAGAAAAAGACCCTTTTCTGTGAGAGAGAGAAGACATGGCTTTGATAGGTTCCAAAAGGAATTTACTTGCTGGGAGAGCCATTCAACCGTCGGTCTCTTACCAAAGAAACGGCCTATAGCAGCAAAGGAGAAGGAATTTTTGCTAGGTTCAATCATGGATGAGGGAATTTTCATAACTAGCTGACCATTGATTAAGGAGGAGGGAGGGTAGTCTGAGGGAGAGATAAGGTTTGAGTTGGGGAAAAGTTCCAGCCAGTTCCTATGAGGTTGAGGCTGAGGAGTCTGTGAAGGTGGAATGGTAAGATTGCTAAAAATCTGGGAAAGCTGTTCTGCTGAAAGGGAGAAGGGTTGGGAGATCTGGGGAGGGTATTTCTCCGGAGGGGAGAGAAACTCAGCTGAAGGAGGAAAGGAGATACCTCTAGCAGAGTTGATGAGGCCTGCTAGGTGGTTTTGCAGGAGCTCCAGCAAAGCACAGTCCCAGGTCGGTGTAGAGACAGAGGAATTGCTGTGGCCTGAGACAGGAGCTGGGAGGATAGGAGCAGGAATAGTAGCCGAAGCAGAAGCAGGAGCAGTAGCCGGTACAGTCACTGAAACAGGGTTAGGTTCAGGGATTGCAGAGACAGGGTTAGTAGGAACAAAGTTAGCAAGCACCGGGGAAGAAGAGATAGGTGTAATAACCTGGTTAAGAGATTTGGGATCAAAGAGATTTCGCTGCTGAGAAGCCAAAGGAGAAGGGAGCTGAGGCGGAGGAGGTTGCTGATCTGGTTGAAGAAGAGGGGGCAGAGGTTGTTGGGTCCTAGGGGGATCCAGAGGCAAGGGATGGAGAGGCCGCTGACCATTGGTAGAAAGAGGGGGAGGTGGGTCCGGAGGGGGAGAGGGTCTAGGAAGAGGGGGAAAATCTGAGTAAGGGAAAGGGGGATTTGAAGCAGAGATGGGATGAGGGCTTGGGGGAAAGAGCGAGGGATGCAGGGGAGGGCGCATGAGGGCTTCAACGAGATAAACTACAACCATAAAAAGGCTGAAAATGAGGCTGGTGTTTTGGAAGCCCAAAAGTGATGTAATATTTTAATAATTACTTTATTTTAAGATAAAGTCAGATTTTTTTCCACACTCACATATTAATATTTGTAGCCAATTGAGGTAAAGTTTACAGGAAGAGTATAATGCTCTAGTATACAAATAAAAAATGTAAGCAGTAGTGTATCTTTTGCAGTGTGAGCACTTATATTGTCTATAGACTACAGGTTATACTCTCGACCCCTATGTTTCTCAATATTCTTCTTCTCTCATATTCCAAATTTAAAACCCTCCCTTTTCTTTCAACATAAAGAGAACAGCACTTCCATCTCCTCCAACAACCACCGCCCACCAAGAATCTCATCGAATCCAAATCCTCAGAAGCTATATTTCTACACCAACTGTCTCTGTCCCTGTCTTAGAAAAAAATCAACAATAATGACCCACAAGTGCAGGCCTTCTTCATCCATCTTTTGCGCGATTGTGCACATAGTAGGTCAATCCAACAAGGGAAAGCACTTCATGGGTTCTTGTTAAAATCCAATTTCATTCACAACAATGTCGTTAAAATATTTGTTTTGTGCAATCATCCTCAATCCATCAAAAGGCTTCATGCAAGGTAAGGATGTGAGATCTTCATATAATCACATTCACTTTCCTCTCTATAGTCGATGTGGGACTCCAGGGCGTCACATTCCACCCCCCTTAAGACTGCACGTCCCTGTGCAGTAGCCTGCCAGCCCCTGTAGCCTGCCCCACCCCATACTCATGCATGATATTGTTTGCTTTGGCCCACTGGCCTCACGGTTTTATTTCTGATGGGCCTCAACCCATCAAAAGGCCTCATGCAAGGTAAGGGTGTGAGATATACATATAATCCCATTAACTTTCCTCTCTATAGTCGATATGGGACTCCAAGGCGTCACATTGCTTGTTCGATCAAATGCTTGAACGAAATGTATTCTCTTGGATGATCATGGTTGTTGGATAGGTAGAGAATGGATTTTTCCTTGATGGGTTTAAATCCTTCTGTAAGATGTAGGATCATTGGAGTAATTCCGGAAAAATTTGCTTACACCACTGTTGTCCAGTCTTGTATTGGGCTGGAATCTGTTGAATTGGGTAAAATGGTGCATGCCCATATTGCAAAGAGTGAGTTTTCCTCGCATGTTTTTGTTAATACTTCTCATCTAAACACGTGTGCCAAGCTTGGCTACATTGAAGGTTCACTCGACAACTTTCTTATCCTGATTTTGATATAGGGTCGGTACTGACCTTATTAGATAAAAATAAGGTCTTAGCCGACACAGATTTTTTAATTTTTTTCCACACAGAATTGTAACTTTTCATGACAATAGGGTCGGCACCGACCTTAAGTAGTGTAAATTAAGATCGACACCGACCACGTGCCAAATTGGTAAAAAAAAAAAAAAAAAGGGCTTTTCGATCCAATTGCTCTAATTGGTGCAACAACATCTAAAGTGCTTGATCGGGTCCCACGTGCACATTAAGTGTTTTTTTCAGTAAAATCCTCTTATTTTTTTTAGGGATTATTTGTTTGCACCTTTTTACACATGTAACCATTTATGCCTACTTACATTTGTTTGTGCTCATGTGTTGGTAAGATGTGAATATGGTATATAAGAGGCCGCTTTCATAAGAATATTTTCACAAATAAAAAGGCGCGAAGCAATTACACACCTCTCTTATTAAAAGGATGCCTACACATGTTGTACTATTAAATTCCTTTTCATTTTTTGCACTTGGGTTAGCCTTGGATTTTTATTCCGAACTATTCGGATATTTTATTGACCAATTCAACTCTAAAAAGTTTAGTTTTTCACATTAAACATTTATAAGTTTTAAATTATATGAAGATTTTACTTATGTGAAAATGATGCTTTCAAACAAACATGATGTTATGCACCACACGAGTCATATTTTACATAGGTAAGATTTTCATATTCAAAGTATGATATGCAATTCTCATTTATAGAAGGGGATTTAACGGGAAAAACCCTCATAAACAGCTTATTAATTAATTTAGCCCCAATAAAAAAAGGACAGACAGAATAGGCCCTAAATTGACATTTCTCTTCTCTTTTTTCTTTTTTTTTTGTCTTTTAGCGCGATGGTCGATATTGACCCTCAACCTTCATTCGTCTCTTCCTCTCTCTCTTGTTCTCTGCAACTAATCTCAATCTCACAACAATCTTTGAGAAGGAGGAAGAAGGAAAGAGAAAGCTGGTGGGTGTGTGCAGATGAGATGCACGGAGATGGAGGTGTGCGCAGGGGCTGTGAAGGCGGAGTGCAGCAGTGAAGGAGGGGAAAAGAGAAAAGAAGAGGAGGAAAAAAAGAGGAAAAAAAGGAAAGAGATGGAGAGGTCTTTGCTTGCAATCGCAGCAATGGAAACTAATGAGGACCGGAGGTCGCCTTTTCCTTCGGCGACAGTAGAGTCCAACGCTGGGTGGCGATAACAAAGATGCTCTCGAGACGGCCTTTTCTGTCGGGCGCTGCCTCTTTTCACTATGATCTGCAGCCCACCTTGGATTAGAACCAAACAGGCGATACCAATGTGCGCTGTTGGTTCTCCTTCGTCTTCGGCAAGACCAGATCAGATTTGCAAGCTCAGATCCTCTGAGTTTCTCCTCTTCTTTGATCAAACCAGATTTCTTTTGGTTCGTCTGCAATGTAATCAAACCAGATTCTTTTGGTTCGTTTTTTGGAGATGTGTTTTCATCTTTTGGGTTGTAGCTGAGTTTGGGCTACTAGTATTTTAAGCTAGGTTATTGAGAATGAAAGGCTCTTGTTTTCTTTCAGAGGCTCGTTGAGATGCGTTTTTTCCATTGCAATGAGATGTAAGGAATCAAGTGAAAAGAGGAATGGAATGCAAGTTCGGAGTCATTAAACCGATCATTTAACTGTATCCATATCAAGCTGGAGGTGTTCGATGAAATTTGGAGAAGCGATGAGCCAAATCTGTGTTGGGATAGTTTCCATGAAGGTGTTCGATGAAATGACGAAGAGAAAGGAGAATGAAATTTCACGCTCATTTCTCTTATTTTTCTCATGGGAAAGAAGTGTGTTGCTGTTGTGGGGTTTATCATTCTTTGATTTTGCTCACTAGGATATATTTGATGAGAGGAATTAGAGAACATGGGTGGGGTTTTCATTCCTTGATTTTTGTAATTTTCAAACAGATTTCATGTATATATTTTTTGAAATGTAAAGTTAAGACACATTGAACTTGTAATGTTGTGAATAGTTCCCCCCTATTTGAGATGTTTGAAATGTGTTTGAGATGTCTGAACTCTTAAGCTTTTGAAATGTCTGAGTGAAGGGCCGAAACCTTCCCCATCAAAACTCTCTACTATGACGTCCAAGAATGAAATTGGTATTGGTTGAATCGGTTGAAGCATTTTTTGGAAGGGGATGCAAGAGTTAATGCGAACTCCTCTTTGGTTGGTGTAATATTTGATGTTGAAGATGTAGCTGTCTGGACAGTGTACAACATCTACTGAAGCATTTTTTTGGAAGGGTGATGTAATAGTCAATGTGAAATCCTTTTTTGATGATGTTAATATTTGGTGTTAATGTGATAGAAGATGCAGCCGTCATCATGTTCATTTTGATTGGTGTTAATATTTGGTGTTAATGTGATTGATATAAGATGTAGTCGTGATGGGCTTACACATTTTTTGAAGCATTTTTTGGAAGGGCACAAGTGTTAAACATACTTCTCCCTTTTGTAATGATCGTCCTTTTTTTGGATTATATGTTGTTGAAAACTTATCTATGATAATATAATGGTTGTTTGTATTGTCCCGTTATTGATGTTTTTATTTTTTTCACTTTTACTATTGAGAATGATGAGCTAACCCCATCTAGAGCTATAATTAGTAAGTCAACATAGTATTAACATAGTTGATATCGACTATGAATTAATGTATTTTTTATGTTTCAGCTAAATAGTCGATATCGACTATTGTGATAGTAGATATCGACTATGACTGTGTTTTTTAGGTTTCAGCTAAATAGTCGATATCGACTATGACTATGTTTTTTAGGCTTCAGCTAAATAGTCGATATCGACTATTGGTCATGTTAAACAAACCAGGTAATGGTATATTCCATTGTACTAAACATTGTTATGAATACATTGGTACATTCCATTCACACATTCAATTAACAACCATACATTAACAAACCATTCAATTTCAAATAATGATACATGAAGTTTCACAACATAAATCCAACTGCCCAAAACATAGAAGTTCCACAACCACTGCCCACAAGTTCCACTATTTCAAATACGAAGTAAAGAAAGTAGGTATCTATGTTTGGCCTCTCCGTCTACTGCCCAAAAAACCTTTCCAAAACTTCTACTAACTAGATAAGAAAATTACATTAAACCGGTAGGTTAAACAACTCAGGAAGATTCAACCTATTAGCATTCATTTGCCAACTTCTCTTGAATAACTCAATGACAATTCTACTATGGAAGTAAGGGATGTTGGACTATGTAAATGTGATAGGACGGCGGTGAACACAATGCTCCGCGAATGTCACAGCGAAAACTTCTTTCCCATGAGAAAAATAAGATAAATCAGCGTGAAATTTCATTCTCCTTTCTCTTCGTTATTTCATCGAACACCTTGATGGAAATTACCCCAATACAGATTTGTGGCTCATTGCTTCTCCAAATTTCTTACAAGATTTCACTGTATTTCTCTTCTAGGTCTTCTCCAAATTTCTTACTTCTCTCTCTTAAGGGCTTTATTTTGAAAACCCCTCCAGCTTGATATGGATACAGTTAAATGATCGGTTCAAGGACTCCGAACTTGCATTTCATTCCTCTTTCCACTTGATTCCTTACATCTCATTGCAATGGGAAAAACGCATCTCCACGAGCCTCTGAAAGAAAACAAAAGCCTTTCATTCTCAATAACCCAGCTTAAAATACTAGTAGCCCAAACTCAGCTACAACCCAAAAGATGAAAACCCATCTCCAAAAAATGAGCCAAAAGAATCTGGTTTGATTGTAGTGCAGAAGACGAACCAAAAGAAATCTGGTTTGATCAAAGCAGATGAGAAACTTCCTTTTTTTTCTCTTTCTTTCCTCCTCTTCTTTTCTCATCCCCCCCCCCTCATTGCTGCACTCCGCCCTCACAGCCCCTGCGCACACATCCATCTCCGTGCATCTCATCTGCACGCACGCACCAGCTTTCTCTTTCCTTCTTCCTCCTTCTCAAAGATTGTTGTGAGATTGAGATCAGTTGCAGAGAACAAGAGAGGGAGGAAGAGATGAATGAAGGTTGAGCGTCGATATCGACTATAGCGCTAAAAGACAAAATTAAAAAATTAAAAAAACACGTGAATTTAGGGCATATTCTGTCTGTCCTTTTTTATTGGAGCGAAATTAATTAATAAATTATTTATGAGGATTTTTCCCGTTAAATGCTCTGTACATCCGTAAAACAAATAAATTTATGAAATAATACCTCTCTGTAAAAGAGTGATAACAGACAATACCTCTTTGTTTGAGCCAGTCATGATGATCCATCAATCATGTCATTAAAAGGACAGCCTGTTTGGATTATTAGGAAAAAAAGTAGGTGGTATAGAGAAAGGCCTAGAAGACTTCAGCTGTCGCCCTTGAACACTATAAAAAAAGAAACAAATATTTCCATACAAAATATGATACATGCCGGGCACATAAGTGAATGATAGGAGCAGATATGGACATATGGTGGTGGTATAAAGATGCTCATCAATTGGTATCTTATTCTATTTTGATGGCCCTTCCATCCATACAGAGGTTGCATTTAATAGGACATGAGGTGGACCATGATCAATTTTTTATTTTTTATTTTTGAACCGTAACGCAAAATATATATTAACCATGAGGTGGACCATGATCATAGCAAGTATCTGTGGGAGAATTTGGTTAACCATTGATGGGACCACTGTCTAGATATAAAATGGGTTTAAATTTCTGAAGTTTTGCCTTGGAAATTTCCAACTTCAACAAAAAGGCTTTGTAGGAAGAATATCAAAGGACACGTTTGTGTAGCCAATTTTCTATTGAAAAAGTGAGTTACGGAAAGGGTTTACAAGCTACAGTAAAATTCATGTTTGTCCGGTTGCTTTTTCGTGAGTTAAATTTTCTACAGTTATTCAAAAAATAGATTTCCATGGGGATCAGAAAATTTATTTTTCCACAGAAAAGGAAAATTCCCACATAACCAGCTTTCTGTGTAATGTACACAAACACGGTTTTGCATCTACTAAAATGAAATACAGTCCCTCCACAAATATACATAGTTCCAATGCCAGCCTAGAAGTGAATGGCCAGCATGCATGTATCCCTATCATGCGGGAATCCCTTTATGAAAAATTCAACCAGTCCAGTCCCCACCCTGTGGGTCCCACCACGACAGCATATGGTCTAAAGGGTAGACAAAACAGGACCCACTATGAATTATACAAATAATGCTCTGAAACTTCCCAGAAGAAGATTTCTTCTGCAATTTATAGGCCTCAGCTGTTTGGACAGAACTTGAATGAATGTCATTCTTTCTAGGATACCAATCATAACTGTATCCAATCCTCAATTTAATCTTCAACAGATCCTGTAGAAACTTTTGCCCCACTCTCGCCCACAATGTGGATAGTATGGTATGGATGACTAATAATGCCATTTCCTGATACTTAATGACTTCTATTCCTTTCCAAAAATGAATTAAAGCTATTCAGGCACATTTTCATGTGGCTGGATAACCAAAGTTTTGGCCCAAATGCTCAGATACTCAAAAATGCATTGCAGGTTATTCCAAAAGAAGCAAGAGAGTTTGTGTTCAGTGAGGTGAAGTACTGCATTTTGCTTGGCTTGTCTGCTATCACCTGGCAGTGGTTCTTTATAGGAACTGAGGGCATATGATCGCAACATCATCATTCCTAGTACAAATCATTGGCAATATACTGGCTTTTAGCTGTCTAAGACATCCATAATCTGTACGAGGAAATGGGTTTGATAAGAGACTTGTATATTATTTGCATAGCACAACAAAAGAAGTGAAAAGAGTATCATACTTCGTATAGAAATCTACAATGGTCTCAATTCTTTCAGTGATATCAAACTCTTCGGATGTTTCAAAGTTCAACAAAAATCTTGGTAGTAAAAATGAAAAAATGTGTATGGAAATTCATAGCTACCTAAAGATTTCAATTAAGACAGGTCGGTCTGCAAAAATACATTGGAATTCCTGGTGAAATGAACTCCGCCGAAGGATTGAAGGGTGAAGGATATGACGCAAAGATGTAGATGGAAGCTTGACTTTCCTAGTATTGAATTAGTAGGGTGATAGCTAGGTATTCATTTCTTATCTACTACTAATTCAATTTCCATTAAAGGGAAGGTTATTTAATGATCTTTTTGGATATTCACCTTTGCTTCTTCATTTTTAATCACTTAGAAATACAGTCCTAGGTATTAAGTTAAATAAAACAAACGGGCCCTTAGTAATAGCATAAAAAAAAACACTTTAGGAGAAGCAAATATATACTTGAAACAAACAATTTCATTTCTCTTGATAACTGTTACCATCCATAAACATGCCACATCATTGAGACGCCAGTAACAAAAGGTCAAAAGAAATAACAAATGAAATGATTTGGATGGCTACTTGCAACATTTGTTTGGGTAGAGTACATTTGTTTGGGTAGAGTAAGGTAATAAGATGATATTAAGGTAATAAGATGATATTATAAGAATGAATGTATAATGACTCGCGGTCCCTTCAATCTGGCAATATATTGACGAAGTGAGAACTCCAATACATCTGCTCATTTGCTATGGATGGACGGAAACACCTTCACTTTCACCATTGTCTCAAAGGAAGTTAAATGAAGTAGGCTATTTTTGGTGATCGTCCAAATGCTCTCCCACAAAGTTGTTAAAGGAAACCAAGCGGCAGAATGGAGAATTGAAAAATGAATTGTCGGTTAGCGCAATAATACAAATGAAAAGCTGTCTACAAAAGCCAATTTGGCAAACACATGATTTAAACTTCCTTTGCCCCAAAACAAGAAGGGATTCTTATCCAAGGAAAAAGAAATAAGGGACTGGTGTTAGCTGCTCTGTACCTCCTAAGGTGCTTCTGTGCTTCATGCAAAAAAGATGTGGATGACAGTTACCGCATCCCATAGTCAAAGGGACTCACTCATCATGTCGCGTGAGAATTTCAGATCATAGTTCTGTTCAGCAACAGGAGGATCAATATGAGGACTGCAATTTGCATAAACCTACTACCCGCCAACTGATCAACAATATGCTGCCACCTGTAAGTTCAACCAGTAGATAGCTGCTGATAAAGCCTGTTATTCATTTCAGATCTCCATTACAATCAGACAGAATTGCTAAACTAAAATCCAGGATTGATGTGAATCAAATGACGACCAAAGCTTTGAAAGAGAGGCAGCCACCTACTCAACTCTAAGTCTAGAAAGAATAAAAAAGGTCATCGCCCAGTGCGGTCCCGCCGAAACAGGGTCCTGGGAGGGTCCAGACTGGAGACAGACCTAACATTTGGCAAATTTGCACAAAGTGGCTGCTCCTAGGTCTCGAACCTGCGTTATCACGAATGGCACCCAAGACTTTTACCATTGCACCAAAGCAATTAACCTTGAGTCTAGAAAGAATGTCAAGTTAAAATGCAGGTTTGACTTTGATGTTAAAAAAAAAAAAAAAATCAAAGCCTTGATAAAGTGGTCACATGGTGCCCAATAATTATTACAAAACCAAAGCAGCCACCTCCTTGGCTCGAGTCTTTTAACTCACATGAAACGTATCTCATATGAATTTGAATTGTAGCCCTTCCATTAATTCATATTGCACAAAAAACAGCTTCGGAGATCCATGAGTTTGATATAGTATTTGATGCAAAAGAACCAAGTTTCATATAAAAATGAATCAGCAAACAAAGGACGCATTAGTTATTGACAAAGAAACATGAGCTGAAGAGGCAAAAATAAGAATAATCAAACTACAACTTTCTAACTAAAAGGTCTGTCTATGGTAAAAGATACTGCACACGTATGTTTGTATTAGTACCTACATCCCTAGAAGAGAAACTACTAGGTAAATGGTGACTTTGCACATTGACTTTTAACATTCATTGAGTACTGAATTCAACATTACATATCAACCCAATCAACATATATTAATATTATTTCAAGAACTCCTAGAATCAAGAATTGAAATGGATCAGGAATTATCATAGTTGCTATCAAGCAAAAAGAACAATCACAAAACTATACTCACCAGTTACCCTTCGCAGAGCTACTGTTTTCATAAAATAATTCCTCCCTAGCAAATTCTTCTAACAGAGTCTGTTGTTTTTCATTAACTGATCTGAAACAACAAAGAAAGAAATAACTATGAATTCGGCCCTCTAGTCACTCTATCTAACTGCTCTAAAAGAATAAAAGGAACCATTTGCTTCAACAATATATATATATATGAGTAAAGATTTCACATTTAAATCATAAAATAGTGTGAATAATACTAAAAAAATGTGACAAGGCTGAGAAGACAACATCCATGAAGGTGATTCTGAGGATCAAATACCTCTATTGAAAAATAGGATCTAACTCAATGGAAGAATATCAATTTTAGCCATTTGATTAGAATTTAAAATGCAGAAATGACAAGTAATATAAAGATTGATATAAACATGAAATACCAATGTTTGTGCATGCTGCAAGGAGGTAAGGTGCAATAAAGATATTCCAAATGTAAAAGAGATCATGAGTAAGCTTACGAAGGGAAATGAATGCGAAATCGAACATATTGATCACCACGGTTGAAAAGACCACTGTGCTTTGGTAAGCCTAACACATTTCAACATAAATAAATGAATGGACTTATAGAAGAAACATTTTCTCCAATAAACAAAGAAATGAAAATTATAAAATTCATATGTTTATACCTTTCCCTCTTAGTACCAAAAGTTGTCCAGGCTGAACTCCATTAGGTATCTGAAAGGAAAATAAATTTGGCTAAAATTACAACAAATAAAAATAAATGGAAGTAGCCACTAGGATGGGATTTCTAATAAAAAAATATGAATGGACTCCAATATTTCACACATTAGTGACTGATAACAGTGAAAGAATAATTTAAGAACATCTGAAAAAGAAGAATTGTTCAGCAGGTTCATAAAAACAACAGCAAAAACTAGTCAACTGTTCATCTTGAAGGTTACGCAATTATTTTTCTTTTAGCTAATGTGGGTCTCCACTTCAGTATTTCTAGTGTAGACTGCATCAGTAATGCATTCAAGGAGATTCTGGTCATGAGATTCTTCTGTTTTAACAAATAGTGCTTTTAGTTTCTCCTTTTTTCCCCAATTAGCATGACTAACGTGAATTTGATAGATCTAGAATCACAAATTCCAAATGGGTCCTGGCACTTCACTGTCATAACATCTACAATGATTAGGTGAAAAATAAGTTGAAGATATCCAAACAGAAAATGGGGTGACAAGTATAACATTAGTAACAAAGGAACTACCATAGAGGTAAAAGCAGAAGTAATACTTTTACTTGCGTTGTTCCAGACAAAGTTGGTACATCAACTTTTCCACCAAGCATTGCCTGTAAGAATTATATGAAAGGAAAGGTGATTGACACAATATGTGGTAGAATTCAAAATGACACTAACCTTTAAGCATATAAAACCAACAATACACAGACCATGCAAAAAGAGACCAACTATCAACGAGAATGAAACTTAAAGACGGTCTATTGCAGTTTTAAGGATTTTTTTTTTTTTTTACATTCTATTTTAGCAAAATCATCATCAAAGCCTTGTGCCAACTTTGTTGGTCAGCTACAGAAATTCTGTTTCGCATTCCAAACTATCCTGACCAACTCCTCATATAGGTTGCATTTCCAATCCATCCTTGTCCCAATTATTTTAGCATAATATGAAAGATAAAATACTATTTATCCAATTCTAAGATACGTATTTATATTGAAACTTAAAGAATAGTTCCAAGTGCCAATTCAATTATTCTCTATTGGAAAGTACCATGGTACTCTTCACCCAAAATATGAAATTAAAGGGTTTAGTAATGGCTTATAAGTCAGTAGAGTTACAGTCCGGAGTTAAAAGAGAGTCAAAAGGGCCAGGTCTTCCTTCACTTCGTGGCATGGTGACTAACAGCCACATAGGCATAGCTTCTTGCCTTCTCTTTGGACAGCCCGTGCTTCTTCTAGGATATTACCTTTTTCAAGGGTTGTCCTTCAGGGCGTGTTTGTTTAGCACAAGTAGTAGTAAAAGGTGGAGTAAAAGTAGGCATGTGATGTGATGTTTTTCACTTCACCAAGTTTGGATAAAAAATGAAAAGTGGAGAAGTAAACTTATGATGTGACACCACAAAGGACTAACCTTTTACTCTCCCACATGTCCCTTTTTTTTACCATAAAAAAGTATGATAAATTGTGGTGTAGTAAACTTTATGAAAAAAAAAATGTGCTTTTAATGTACACTCCCTCTCTCGCCCATACTTTACCTCAGTACCGAAACAAGGATTTTAACACACCTCCATTTTTTACTTTAATATACCTTCTACTTTTTCCATGATTTGACATCCATCTCCCCTTTACTCCTCCACACATGTAAACCGAACAAGCCCTCAAGAAGGATCCTCAGATGGATCATCAAATAGGGAGAGAATTATCATCACAGTGTTGGTGTACTCTATCCCATAGTGTGCTGCTTCAATGGTGTGCTTGAGGTCCTTGCTATTTTCTGATTTCTCCTGGTTTAGAGTCAGCTAGGCTCAGCAGAATAGCAATATGGAGCACTCTGAGTCCTCGATGCTCGGAGATCTAGCTTCAAAATCAGCAAGAGGTAGATGTCTTTGGTTGATACCTTTCATCTTTGCCCATTTGGAAAGAGCAAAACAGGAAGTGTTTTGAGAATGTATCAGTAAGGCTATCCCTATCTCTCAACTTTGGAAATGTGAAATCTCCTGAGAAACACTCCAAACTGTTTTATGGGTTTGGGCTAAGCTAATGGACAGAGCTGTCTTGAGGTTGTTGATGACTGCAGTCATCTCCTATCTATCCAAGGATGGCCCCAACCCAAGGTGAATGTTTCTATAAGCAGAAGGCTAATGTCAAAGGGAAATCCTCTACAAGCGGGTATAGGAGGTTGGTTAGGTATAGGAGGTTGGTTAGTGACTCTTAAGGGTCTATCCATTTGCAAGAATTCTGAGAATTTTTATTGGGGGTTTATGAATTCCCCAAATGCTGTCCCCCACCTGGTTTCGCCAATACTCGGGGGTACAAATGGAGCATTTCAGAAACTGGAATTCGGAGACGTCTACAGGCCAAAAGTGACATTTCACATGGAAAATTATATGAAGTCTCACCATTCAAAACAGGGAATTCAGAACTCTTAGGGGTAGCAGCTGTCATCGCAGCTTGGCATTCCTGACACAGGGAATTCCCTTCAAAAATACCTCTAAACAAACAGGCCCTAAAGAGGTTTGGTGAAAAGCTTCATATGTTCTGCGGTTATAGTTGATTAACGATGCAGAACTGTTGCAACAAAATCAACGTGCAGGAACTATCCAATTAAGTTGTCCACTTATCTTTAAGAGTAACTCCTTTTTTGTGATTAGTTGGCCTGTAGAATTTGGAGACTTATACAAGCCAAAAGTGACACTTCACAAGGCAGGTTATATGAAGTCACGCAATTCAAAAAGGGAATTCAGAATTCTTGGGGAACAGCAGCTGTCATTACTATCACGAATTTTTGACACGGAATTCGCATCAGAAATACCTCTAAACAATGCCATGAAGAGGTTTCGGTGAAAAGCTTCCTATGTTCTATGGGTTATAGGTTATTAACGATGCAAGACTGTTGGCAAGAAAAATCGAAGTGCAGGAGCTATCCAATTAAGCTGTCCTCTTATCTTTGAGAGTAACACCTTTCTGTGATTAGTTGGGCTGAGGTAGAAGTCAAGCTCCCAGAAGGTTAGCAAGCATTGTAGATGAAATTAAGATCTTTAAAGAGTTTTGTCTCACTGATCCACTTAAGATGCAAACGGAGATGCTGACGTCCTTTATATATATATATATAAATATATCAAAGGTTGGGTGTCCCAGCCATTTGGGCCAGACCAATCCCTACGGGCCCAGGGGGCACAGCCATGATTTTTTTTTTTTTTCAGGGGACACAGTTTGTTTGCAAATATAGTGGGGTTTGCCCTACGGCCATGGTAGGGATGCCAGTTTAGGCATATCATTGTGTTTCATTGTGAATTGTGATGCCCTTGTTGTATTCCTTCTCTTTCAAGAAAACCTACCTACACTAACAACAATCGGTTTAAGTGATCAATTCTCACCTTCGTGAAGCTAATATGAGAATCTACATATATATCTGCACCATCCCTAACAAACGCAGGGTCCTTTGCTACCTGCAAAGAGCAAGAATTACAAAGATCCTTCAGAAAGAGAACTTTTGGGGATACAGACAAATCTTTAAATCTTGATACATCTTAAAAAGCATTAACTTTAAGCAATAAAAATTTAAATAAAACATAAGAACTAATAATTATTATAAGAAACCCGACATACTACTTTAGTCTAAAAATGGCATCACCCAACACATGTCCCCATGCCAATGCAAAAAATAAAAGGAATAAAAAAGTGCATTTTATAAAAAAATATATATAAATATGATCTTATATGATACAAAATACAGGTATATTTTTTTATCGGTAAAACACAGGTATATTGAAACCAACATAATGAACGAGTCCAAGCCATACTTTAAGTCTCATGATTAGGTTTCCAGGATGACCACCACGCCTTCCGCTATTTCCAGCTTTTGGTACACGAATTGTGTCACCAGAATCTACACCTGCACTAAAAGTAAACGCAACAGGTGAAGGCTATTTATATTGCATATTTAAGCATGTAAAAGACATCATTTATATTGCATTTCTTAAGTGTAAAAGTCTTTAACCTTAGAATAACACTACATAAGCTGGCAGTTGAATACAAAGCACCTTAGAAAGTTGACCATGGATATATGGACCAAGTATTGAATGATGATCACAATGAAATCCATGGATGAGGATTAAACATTAAGTCCTCAAAACAAATGGTGTGAACACCATAAATACCAAATATATAACCAATATATGATTCATGAACAGACAAATTATTTCAGATTTTACTATCAAGTGATCAATAACAAAAAAAAAAAATCTGTAATTGCCTTGTGAGATGATGACACAATAAGCTAGAGAGAGAGAGAAGGCGGTGTCCAATGGGAATGGAGAACAATGAATAATGCTACAAAAGCTTGACAACATTTTGAAAGCATGTCAAGCAAGGTTTTATGTAATCACCACAAACATAAGAAAATAAGAATATTAACATGACGTTGTGCCAGTAAGGTCACCAGACAGCTGGGCATAGTCAAAGGTGCAAGCTAGATTCAGTTCAAGACAGGGCATCCTAGCCGAACACATTGCTTTAACTCACTAGATTTGTGGAACCCTCACCAAAGGCCCAGCAACATGTGAATGAAAATTCAAATTGTAAGCCAAGATTATGCAGTTAAGAAAGTATGTAATATAAGAAAGAAGTGCCAGCCAAATAGAAATGCTGAAATCAAATTTACTACCAATAACACTTGAGAAGAACTACTGACTATAAAATTCCCCACATTAAGCCATGTTTTTGTAACGCATTTTCCGTGGAGAAAGGACACAAAAAAAGTAATGCGATTTTCTACTGACTTAATTTTCCATTGTTTGGCAGCCATTTTTATGTGAGGAAAAGTAGAAAATGAACCAAATTTTCTGCGGTATGCGGAAAAATATTTCCGATTGGTTTGTTGGGTTGGGGTGGTTTTTTTTTTTTTTTTTTTTTTTTTTTTTTTTTTTTTTTTTTTTTTTTTTTTTTTTTGTGTGTGTGTGTGGTGGGGGGAAGGGGATGGAGGTCTGAATGGGTTTTCCATGAAACGTGGAAAAGGTTCTCTATGGAATCAATTTTCAGTAGCACCAAACAAACGTGCCCTAAGGGTGAGTGTAACAACGGAAATTCAACTCTGTAAAGTGTAAACCACTATCATTATTGAAATAGTAAATCATAAATAAACAACATAATGGGTTTTGGCTATGAAGGTTGATGGTCCACCAAGGAGAATGGGGTAGGCCAAAGAGGACGTGGATAGAGATAGTAAAAATAGATCTAAAGAAGTACAACTTATCCAAGGATTTGGCTCAAGATAAATCGGAATGGAGAAACAGAATTCGTGTAGCCAACCCCAACATAGTTGGGACTAGGCTTTAATGATGATGATGATGAATAAACTCTAGCTCAAACCAAGCTGTTACAGGAGGCAACATGCAAAGAATCTCTTGCAATGTGTTAAATTAAATATATTGATTTGTTAGACAAAATTCACAATTTTGCTCAGTAATTATATAGACTGACATCGGCGGGAAAAGGCAAGGTTTTAAAAATCAGACTCGATGGGTGATTCTATCACACTCAAGTCGAGTCGACTGGGCCACCTTAAAGTCAATTCAACTTGGCCGAGTTGGACTTAGTGCACCTTAGAGCCCAGAAAGCTTTAAAAAGCACTAAACTTTATTTTAATAAAATCTGAAAACAAAAGTCCAATGAATCTAGAATTTTGAGTCTTATCATGTTTTGATTATTAAGAATGTATTCAAGTATAAATAAGCATCCGCGTTTTTTCACTCAATTGAATAAATGGCATATCCAATCTTTGAGTGCTTAGATCATCCGGAAAATGCAGATTTAATCTTCTAAAACCAGAGCAACAGATTTTTCAAAAAAAAAAAAAAGATCTCCAAAAGCCTCTCAAAGCTTCTCCCTAGGAAAATAGGTGGAGGAAATGTATTTAGGGCTCCTCGGCTCCCATAGACTCAGTTTGGAAGACAACTCAAGGAGGTGACTCAACTCAGCATGAGCCGAGTTTGAGCCAACTCAAACTTGGCCAATTTTTAAAACCATGGGAAAAGGTGAAGGTATCCTACTCATAAATTTTCATCAAGTAGTTTCAAATCGCAAATGGAAATTACCTGCTGGAATGGTAATGTTAACCTCCTTGATGCCTTCAAGCACTCCATGTCCTTTGCATACCAAACAATTGTCCTTCAAGGAGATAGATAAATCTTAATGATTCTCAACAAAATCAAGAATGAAGAGCCAAGTAGCCCCACAAGCATAGAGTGTTGGTAGGGACATTCGTGCAAGAGAACATGGTGCCCCCAAAGAAAGAAAAGAAAAGGAGCCACCATAAGAAATATCAGTACCACACCTTAATGATTCGCCCGAATCCTTTACAAGCTCTGCAGGTTGATGTGAAAGGCGGAAGTGTAACCTGGTAATTTTGCAAAGATGAAATAATCAAAAAATTCACAAAGTAAACTACTTTCACCAATGCTTGAGAATACATAACTTTTTCCACATGCAGCGAGTTGTAAGGGAGATGCCAAACTGGTTAAAATGCACCAAGAATATATATTAATAAACACTTACTCTTCCAACTCCTTTACACGTTGGACATACTTTTGGCCTGGCATTGATTGGATGGCCACTTCCATCTGCATCCAAACAAAAAAAAAAAAAGAAAAGAAAAGAAGACAAATCAATCTAGATGCAAGAGAACATCAAGAGTTGCTCGCATCTTTGCAGAAAAATAAAATCATAACTTAGATGGTGAAACATGATTTCTATCAGACTCAATGAACAAATCAGGCAAAGAATATTATTGAGTTTAAAAGTGTAAATGAGTTATGGAAGGTGAAAATACCACTAGAGTATTCCAAAGTCATAGCTATGAGTTAAACTTGCAGCGTAAGTTACAATGTGTTACACTCTTCTTCTTTAGCTTTAATATCATACCTTTACGGTACACATGTTAGCAAGTCTAGGGATGGCAACAGCTTGGGTTAAAAGATTGGCACATTTCAACCCACCTATTAGGAGACTGTCTGCAATAGTTTTGTTGGGTTCAGGGCAGATATGTGCTTATGTGTTTTGACCCTAGAAGGGTTCAGTCAAGTCCAGGCTTGGCTGCCAGGACCCACCCAGCTCCATTGATGACCAATTTACATTTTGTAAATAGAAAATAATTCACAATGCCCACCAAGTGCAATTGGTATTGAACATTTATTAAAGTGGGAGTCCTAACTTTGAAGTTCAAGCTCACCTTATATGGCACTAATCTGAATAATAATCTTAGAGTTAGTGTTAATTCATCGGGGGTTAGTGAGTGTGAGGGGGCTGGATTTGTCATGGGGCGTCTCATGTGGTGATAAAAAGGTTACCTCTCACACAAATCCATGAGGTAAGAGGTACCTCTCATGGATTTATAGTGTTGCGTTCTGCTAAGGGGTACCTCTCATAGATTCTGTGAGATGTAAAACTCTAGCCCGATATATTGGGGTAAAACTCAAACTAAATTGGGGTAAATCCAATTCATTGAGGATTAGCAAGTGTGATGGGTTTGGATTTATCATTGGGGTCGGGGGTGGCAGGGTCCCATGTGATAAAAAAAAAGTTACCTTAACACTACTTTCATATTTTAACATCTTCAAATTAAAATATAAAAGATAACCAGTAGCAAACACAAGTTATACCCACCAGTATCATATATTACAAACCCATCATGGTCGGGTATGGGGCAGCACAAGTGTTGTTCAAGACAGATTCAAGTTTACCATGACCTATATCAAACCCAACCCATTGCCATTCCGTCCTGAGTCAATTCGAACACGACCTCTAACAAGTCAAGCACAAGACCTGGCCAATTTGACACAGAGCTAACTGCTAACTGCTAACTTGGACTTTGACATGGTTGACCTTAATGATGGGGGAGAACTGAGAAGAAGTTTCCAGTCCCCAAGCCTAACAACAAAAGGCTTCAGTGAGAAGGATTCAGCGTCCAACTCAAAAGAGTAGAGATCAATAATTAATGGAATAATATGTAAAAGAGAAAATACCCCACTGGGGCATCCAGCCCTATATTGCCTAGTTTGGATTACATTGAACTCTTCTCTTGCAACTATTATTACTGATGAAGACTTTATCTAGAACTCATGTAATACAAGCTTAAAGACAATGAAATTGGCAAGGCTGGAAATTTTAAACTTTTAATGGTCATGTACACCAACCTGGAGGTGACGGTGCATAAATTTGGCACATGCTTTTTTAATCCACTTAAAGTGAATTCCTGGGATACATCACTCCTTTGTGACTTGCATATAATGTTTCTTTTCCTTATCTTTTACTTTTCCCTTCTTTCTTTCTTTCTTTTTTTTCTTTTGGTTTGGTGATATAACGTGTAAGAGGACAAGAGCCTGTGGCACAATGGAAGTTGCTCACTAATGCAACCTTAAGATTGTGGATTACAGTCACGTTATCAATCAATAAAAATAAATAAATAAATAAAAAAGTGTGGAGTGCGTGGGGCGTGGGGGGCGGGGGTGATATCGGGTTGGAGGACGGCCACATAAAGACAAGGACAATGATGGATTTCAGCCCACATGGTGTTAATTTTATTACAGATGATGGTCATAACTCGTGAATATAAATTTAGTCATAATATTTTAATTGCATTTATTTGTTACTAAATGTCAACAAAAATCTCAAAAAAAAAAGCCACTTATATTTTACTTAAAATCAGTAAAAACAATTAAGACGAGAAGAGCCCTTCAATTCTACACTTACTGGAAACCTTTTTTTGGAATTGTTCATGATTTTAACAATTTTTAGATTTTAATCAGGCTTTGGGTGTGACTCAGTCCGAATTGGCCAAGTCGCATCAGACTCAGCAAGAACATTTAAATATGCATATGGACACATCAGCACTTTGGGCTTTTTAAAATTGATAGTGTCCAACACACTAATACGGATATTAATCATATTATACAGATACATTCATCCATGTCAAAGTTAAATGACATGCACAACCCCCCCTTCCACAAATCAGTCAAGAAATTGGCTAATAAACTGAAAGTTGAAGAGCGTGACTTTTACTCACTACAAGAATCACAGGGAACCTCGGCATCAAAGGATAAATGCTTTGTGCAGCCTTTAGCAGCTTCAGAAAAAGAAAGTGAAATCTCCACCTGTAAACAAAAAAGAAAGGTCACTGGAAATGGCACGTCAATAAAAAAAAATCTAGGATCTGAAGGAGAAGAGTTACGCAGCATACTAACCTGAATATCATCTGCAAAGGTCTCGGTCTCATCTTCAAAGATCTGCATGCATATAGACAACCCTTGTTATGTTGTGTGTTTTAAAACAGGGTTGGGACTTGGGCAAGAAAAGAAAGCATTACCAACATCGGAAACAGTACCTCAGAGAAAATTTTATGGAATGAATCAGAAAATGGATCTCCATTAGCATAGCTAAACCCCCTTGAATCATTAGCAACATGTTCGCCTTTCTCAGCACTTTGAAAGCGCACCTTCAATTGATTAAGATAAAAGGAAATATGACACAATTCAGGGACTTGTGAAAACTTTGATTGAAAGAATAGGGATAAAAAACAAGAGATGGCAACTCACAACTGGAAATGATTAAAAATATCTTTTGAACCATTAAAATAGAAAATCTTATCACATTTTCAAGTTACAAACACAGAGGCAGAGCTGTTACCGCATCATATTGTGCTCTTGTTTTGGGGTCTCGCAAAGTCTGCAATTTACTTTTCACAAGAGATATAATTAGTTCATTACACCAGGTGGACATAAACTTCTAATTCTTTGCAACATTCCATGAACTTGATAAATAGGCAGCAGAAAATGAAATTTGATCATATGCAGGCGATATATCACAAGTCATGACATTTCTCACCAAAACCTATGGTCCAACCTAACACGATTGGAGAAATGATTCATGAACCAAAATAAAAAGGAACACACACACTAAAGTAACTCAAAACCAAAATAACCTCGTAAGCATCTCTTATCTCTTGGAACTTTCTTTTGGCTGCAGGATTGTTTTTATTTGCATCTGGATGATGTTTCTTCGCAAGCTGAAAGATATCAAAGACATGGCTGAAAGATATCAAAGACATGGTAACTCAAAAAATTTGGAAAATAAATATAAAACATGCAGCCAATAAAAATAATGACAGAAATTGCATTTTTTCACAAGGATACTAGCACTATGTCAAAAATAGAAATAAGTTTATCTCTGATTCTCTGGTGATGCTAATTATAAGAGAATGGGATGTGCCAAAAATAGAATTAAGTTCATTTCTGATTCTCTGGTGATGCTAATTATAAGAGAATGGGATGTGTCAAAACTAGAATTAAGTTCATTTCTAATTCTGATTCTGATTCTCTGGTGATGACTAATTATGAGAGAATAAGCAGTCCAAAAAAGAACGTCAAGCGAACAAAAGGTCAAAGAAAAGATTTCACCCAAGTTTCATATTCTCAGATCACAAACCAGTAGTTATGAATGATATGTTAAAAACAAGAGGTTAACAAAAAGAAAGGGCGGTGATCTCCCTACAGCCCGCTGTACTGATTTTCCAAAAGGAAAAATTGCATTTTCCAAGGTGGAGTTAAAATATTTTATTCCAGTAAAAAAGACTGAACTGCTCACTGAAATAGGACTGATGGGCTGAAAAGTGTGATGTCATTGCTCTAATAAGTTGTAAATCGTAAATTGTAAAACGGATGGTACGCCAGCCCCATCTTCAATACCATGCCAAAGATGTACTCACTGCATGAAAAGATTTCTTGATCTCATCTTGACTAGCATCTTTAGGAACACCGAGGATTTCATATAAGTCCCTCTCTGTTGCATAAGATGATCCTGCATTTTATTGGAAATGAAAAGAGACATCAGAACTCCAACCAACTCAACTGTCAAAACCCTAATAAATTAGAACAGAATGTCACAAACTTTAATGGCGTTACTAAAAAAAATAGTGGTATTTCAATGTAATGGTCAGTGTAAACTGTGAACTGAGCAACAACGGATACAAATACCTGAAGCATGAAAATGCCGCTTCGACAGCAGTACACCCAAGCTTGAGAATTTGGCAGGTTTTTGAAAAGTATCGGTGTTGCAACCATATAATGCTGACCAAAACCAACAGAACTTGGAAAATTCAGGGAAAAAAATTAACTTACTAGCAAGTCATCAAACCTCATGATAGGCCTCATTAACATGAAACTGTTCTAAAAACAAAAACTGCATATCCATTATCAAAAAAAAAAAAAACCCCGAATATCCCCTTACGACAAAGTAATTAATGAAACCAACCCATGAGAGAGAGAGAGATAGATGATTATGTGCAGGCAACACTCTGTAGATTCAATGTAGGTGAATAAAACCATAATTAGTGGGCCCACTGCTCATGAAGGCAGACCAAAGGATCAAATCACACTTGCAGCTCGCCCTAACATCTATGTTGCATGGATTCTTTCTAATGAGCAGCGTAAATGGTTGGACACCACTGGCATATGACGCTATGTTGGATTCTCTATTACCAATTAAGAGATTGTTTTGTAGCTGATAAAATACTATAATTTTTTTTATTGATGCCGTTTTTTGCTTACTGTTCTTTCTCATTTAAAAGTACACATTTATTTAAATTTAATGAATAGCATACCAGACAATCCTATGTATTGAGATCTGCCAAATTAGACATGCCATGCTGCCATTGGATTCTGATACGTGCACCCAATATCATGCAACTTAGCCTAACATGAATTAAATTATAGAATTCCCTGTTAGATCAATTTCGTAACTTCATATGGTGATCTCAAATCTAGGCATGAAATGAAGAACATGACCACCTAATATCATTCTAATTGTCTGAGCTCTGAAGATCTAACCAGTATTTGGCCCATTGCATGTCACAGGTGAGTGTTCTAATCAGATGCTCTAATGTTGAGAGGCAGACTTCAAAGGCAGAATAACTACTTGTATTGGAATCGGAATAACTATTTTGTATTGGAATCACAGTTCGGTCACGAGTGTTTGTTTATACTTCTTTCAGAAAGTTATAGTACCAATCATGCCAATAACATTATAGGCAGCTAAGCGCCAGTGGAACAAGAAAATGAACAAAACTATGAACTGTTTCTTTTCTCTTCAAGGAAGGCTACACTGATGTGATCACAAAAACATGTATATACTGGTCTAAAGCTCATTGCCGCAATTCTACACTTCCAATTTGATATTTTCCCCTTCAATGCCAACTGTTGTCTGTAATCTATTCTGCCTTCCACCGCGGAATACTGAACAAGGAGCTAAAATCATCAAACAATGAGATTTTCCACTTAGGATTAATGGGATCCATCTGATAATAAACAGCCCAGATCGTCTAGCCATGTCATCTATTGCTGAATAATTCGGTGCAGGCAATTAGATGCACATGAATTCCAATGTATACTGTTTGAACTGATATTGTGGGAAGAAAGAAAAAACGATTTTTCAGAATACCCAGAAATCCTAACAACTCCAATTGCGCGTAATCCAAACAAAAAAAGACATATCTTTCAATCAGACAATTGGGTGCAGAGAATTACTTGGCGCGTAAGCTACCGCTCGAAGCAATGACGAAATCCCCTCATATCTGTATCTCCGATCGACGACGCAATGCGAATCAGGAACTACGGTGGACAGGAAGCGGCGGTGAATTTGCAGCAGTGATTTTGGGAAGAACCCTAAAGGTCCGAATCTGCCCATTTGCAGAGCTAGCGTTCTCAGCTGGGAAATCGTTGGCTCCGAAGGTAGAAGAACATCTAGAAATTGTATGTAGCTTTCGTAGGGATCGATGGAGAGATGGAGAGCTATCCAAAATTCAAAATGTTATTATGTAAGTGGAATCAGGAAGGATTGAGGTGGCGGGAAACTTGCAGAAACCCTAATAACAGTTTTAGAACGAGAAGTGTTGGGGGTTCGTTGCTGGATTTATATGAAGGATTGGATCATCTGCAGCTGCTGCGGCAGGAAGGAGTGGAGGTGGGGGTGGCGGCGACGGCGATTTCTATCTTGCATTCTCTGAAAAGGTGGCGGGTGGCGCCCTTTTGAAGGAAGGATCCGACCGAAGTCTACAAGCTTTTTGAGCCAGGTCCGTCCCAGTGTGGAAGTCCACTTGGACCCACCTTTCAACAATGCAGCCCATTTTTAATAGTCCTGTTTTTTAAGTCCTGATCTTGATCTGGATTCTGCTAAATCTATATTCACCGTTGGATTGAATTTCAATAAAATCTACAGTTAAGATGTCATTCATTTAAAGTCTTTTAAATTAAAGGTAGGATAATCTGGTGTAGCTGATTTTTTTAAATTTGCACTATATAAAAAAAGACCTTTCAATCTGCCTTTCTCTCTGTGATAAACTTGGATCCAAATGGGCCTCGTAAGTTTGACTGCACTTAAACTATATGCAATATTTCCCAAGTGGACACTTCTTATTTTGAAATTTTTTTTTTTTACCATGCATTATCTCACTTCTATGAAATAAAAAGGTGATGGCTAGTAAAGTGGGTGGCTACTTGGAGATTATGTTTTCTACTCTTTCCTATCAAACATTGTAAAGCTAGGTGGCAGCTGGAGTTGCTTTACCACTCAACTTTATTTTACCACCTCAAAACAAACATGTCAAAAATTTAAGGTGACTTTCATGTTGAATTAGTAGGGTTTATTAGTAGGTGAAACCACAAAGTTCTGCTATCTTATTATGTGATCAAAGATCCTATAAGTGAATTTGGATCCTTTGAGGCTTAAACACTCAAAGTATTTTTATTTTTTTATAAGAACTTCGCTTGTTGTGGGGGGTTTTGAGGCATGAGATGATGGCTTGTCCTATGATATTTGCAAATGTCATATTTATTCACAAGAATTTTAAAATCTAACAACCAAATATTTTGAATGACATTTGTAATTCCAAAAACTCCACTCCCATTGTTTTTTTTTTTTCTTTTTTGAATTTTTAGATGCTCATGTACAATGGAGAATTCAAAATCCCACTATGCCAGAGGATTCAAAATCTCTTCATATAAGAGTTCCTTAAACTCCAATAAATAAACAAACCCTCAACGGTCTTTTCAATGAGTCAAATTTCCTCGAGGCCGTGACTTAAAAAAGTCTAAACTTGAAGCCTTGAAGGAGACCACTTCCACAATAAGCCTTGAATTTTGAGCCACTCAAAATTAACTCCCGCCGATATATTAGCTATCTCCAAATTTTACCCAATAAAAGTAATCCGGCGATAAAATTAATTATTTTACAACGTGATAACTGAATTTAAATAAAATATCATTAATCACATTTTTTAATTAAATAATTAATTTTACAATAGGACCAACACTCAACTAGCCCAATAACCCATGCTCAGCATGGTATCTCCCTGCATTCTAAAATAAATAATCACATATTTAAAAAAATTTACCTCTTTTCATATGACAAGTTGGATATAATTACATAATAACAATTAAAATATGAATAGACAGCTATATGAATATGCTAGTCAAAATTATAATCGACCGGAAGTCAAAATTTAAGGCAAAACCTCGTAGCTTGGACTTGAGCATTACCATACCCTGTACATTGAAAAGGAGCTTTCACATGGGCCATGGCCGCCCGCTCTCTCCGTTTCTTCCAATTCCTTCTTCTAAAACCCTTGCAATTTCAAAACCCTAGCAAATGCAGCATCCGCGCTTCCCTTCTCTTTCTCATCAGACAAAGTTCATCGCTTTCTTCAATCGCCCCGAAGGACGATCTTAGGAGCAGGATCCTAGGGCTCAGATTCCCCAGAAAGAGCGCCGCCGCCGAGCTCCAGCGATGGGTCGGCGCAGGCGGGAAGGCGGCTCTTCCAGAGCTTCGTCGGATTGCATTGGAGCTCAGAAAATCTCAGCGCTACAAGCACGCCCTCGAGGTTTGCTTTTTTCTCATTTCCCATCATCGAATTCGTAGGGCTTTTGTTTTCTTGCAATGAAAAGTAATAAAAATCAAATTTTTAACGGTAATGCCCCCAAATGTGATTGGTTGAGCAATTCCTCCTGTGGATGAAGGTTTGTATACTGAGATTTGGGTATTGATTGAAATTTGACGGCAGTTAATCAGGTAGTTAAAATTAGACTGTATATTTGGAATATGACAACTGGGGCAATGTTTGGGATGGGTGGTGGTGTGAGTACATGCGTCTCTCTATCCAAAAGTTCCAATTCACTGGCCTTATAGTCAATAAATATAATCCATCCAACAACTGAGTGTATGATTCTAACCACCCAATTAGCGGGCATCAAAGGAAAATAATCCACGACCTAAATTTAGCAGGAAAGATACGCATTAGTTAGAGGTAAGCGTCGCGCAACTATGCGCTTGATTATTTTGATGCCCCTAGTTTGGACCATTTTGATGCCCCTAGTTTGGACATTTGGGTTTGATATGCGTTGGAAATGGACTGCAGGTGAATTTTTTAAATGTTCATTTTCTTCTTGCATGTACTATACCTTGCACAAAGGTGGGGTGTCTTGATATTTAGCCCATGGATACAATTTGGACAACCTGTTCGATGGATTAAATTTTGCACGCATTAACCACGTTGGTAGATGATAGCTTGGGATCTACACATGTTGGATTTAGGAAAAACTCCATTTTGATATCAAGTTATGCTTTATGATAATGTTAACTAGGTTGGATTGGTTTTCACTGGTAGCAATTCTGTTTGGCGATATGAAAGGGACATCGTTTTTGACAACCAAAAATGTTTAACCTTAACACTGGTTTCTGCATATGGTGCAGATACTGACTTGGATGGAAGACCGTGGCAATTTCCGTATGTCGCCAGCTGATCATGCCATCAGATTAGAATTGATGATCGAGGTTCAGAGTTTAGCTGAGGCTGAGGATTATTTTGAGAATATTCATGACCATTCTTCACAGAAGGCTGCATGTCTTCCCCTTCTCCACTCTTACGTGAAACAAAGGGCGATTGAGAAAGCTGAGTCACTCATGTTGAAGCTGCTTAACTTGGGGCTGACAGTAAATCCTCACCCCTTCAATGAGATGATGAAACTGTATATGGCCACGGATCAGTTCAAGAAAGTACCCTTGGTGATCCAGCAGATGAAACATAACAATATACCCCTGAATGTTCTTTCCTACAATCTCTGGATGGGTGCATGTTATGCAGTCTCTGGCATTGGCTCTGCTGAAATGGTATATCGAGAAATGATGAATGACAAGAATGTAGAAGTGGGCTGGAGCACATACTCTACCTTAGCCAACATATATATACGATCCGGCCTCAATGACAAGGCTCTCAAGGCCCTCAGAATCGCCGAACGCAAGCTATCAGTTCGGAATCGCCTTGGCTTTTTCTTTCTTATTACGCTCTATGCTTCTCTTAACAACAAGGATGGGGTGCTTCGGCTTTGGGAAGCCAGTAAACAAGTGGCAGGGAGAATGACGTGTGCAAATTACATGTGCATATTGTCATGTTTGGTGAAACTTGATGATGTGGGTGAAGCTGAAAGGGTCTTTCAGACATGGGAATCTGAGTGTAGGAAGTATGATATCAGAGTTTCCAACATCCTCCTAGGCGCGTACATGAGGAGAAGATGGATGGACAAGGCTGAGTCGCTTCATCTCCGTACCTTGGAAAAAGGTGGACAGCCAAATTATAAAACATGGGAGATACTCATGGAAGGATGGGTAAGAAATGAGCAGATGGATAAAGCCATCATGGCCATGAAGAAAGGATTTTCTATGTTGAAAGGTTGTCATTGGCGGCCACCACCTTATATTGTGATGGCCATTGCAAAACACTTTGAGGAGCAGGGCAGTGTTGAGGATGCAAGGAAATATGTAAGGGTTCTTCGTCAATTGAATCTTGTGAGCTTACCAGTTTATAAGTCATTGCTCAGGACACATATTCGAACTCAGAGCCCAGCTCCAGAAGTTCTTGAGATGATGATAAGCGATAGAATTGAGTGGGATGAGGAAACTTCCAGTCTCATGCAATGTCTAAGCAAAATGAATGAGGATGGAGTTGTAAAGTTTTAGTGATTCTTAGTGAAATTGACATGATAAGTTGTTCATGGGTCCCATCTTTCCTGCTCATGAAGATGCTCTTCGGGTTCTTGAATTAACAGTGTAACTACCCCGTTCACATTAGATTGTCTTTTCTAATTAATGACAAGCTGAATGATACAAGGCTGCAGGACTCTACATATGAAGTGGAGTTTTATGCCATCACTCAAGCATTGAGACACTGGAACACTATTTGATCCATAGGGAGTCTACCTCTGCCATAGCTTTACCTTGTCAGAGACTGCTCTCTGAACTGTTGGCCCATTACTGGAGTGCTGTGGCATCATTTGGCAGCACCTTCTGTCACAAGTCATGGGGGCTAGACATCACAGTCTGTCCATCCTTTGTTTGGGTGTCTTCAAATCTAGATATTTAACTTAACTGAATGATTCTGCTTCACCATCCTACAAAGGACTTCATTCTGGTTGTAGCTGTATTCTCAACTTCATACAGCTCAGAGTTTGTTGAGGGATTGCAATCCCATAAATTTATATCCCAAACAAGTTGTTTTTCTCAACTGTAGTATGGAACAAAGGTAAAATCAAATGGTTATGATCACCCTATGTTGGATGTTTCTTCTGCATGAGTCAGTTCATCTTCATCATGACAATGATTTGGATCACCAACAGCTTGCTCAAACTGACATACATGGGAGACAAGAAAATGACCGACTAGATCTCTGCCTGTTGTCATAGTGTGTGCTTATTATGTAGGAGCTTGCATGCAAAGCAAAGTTTGAGCTGATGCTCATGTCTAGAATATCTTATGTTTTATAAAGTTAATTTTTTGTGTATGCTTATGTCTAGATTAATATCTTATGTTTTATTTGATTATCATATCAATATAAATTTATTTTTTTTGTGTCAATCCTTACATCTTTCTCCAACTTTGATATCATTGTTGTCGAGTTGGATTTATCTTTGTTGGGCCACAGCCTATTGGATGGGCAGCCTTATAAAATTGCATCAATCTGTTTACTCAGCATCCATGCAATGCAATAGCCTGCTCTAGGTACGGGTGGTGATGTCCAGGTAGATGCCAATAGGGATTGTGGCTGATTGATTCACAATAGGTTGGCCAAAGCATGACATAATGAGAGGTCCGAGCAGCAAACTGATTGGATGTCTCTTAGATGTAAAGGGCTATGAATTTCCAATGGTTATGGAGTCCTTTCTTTAGATTTCTTAGAAGAGGATGAATCAGTTGGACTCCTTTCAAGTTAAAAATCTTCTAACATGGGCCTAATTAAAAAAGAACTAGAGAAAACAAATAGCCCTCTTATTCATTCTTTTTATTTTTTATGCAGCCCATGTGTTTTATATAGGCTTATGGGCTAAAAAAGGTGACCCAAAAAAATATAGTACTAGTGATTATTGTTAGGGCTTATTAGATCCCACAAAAAGGTAATTATGTGTAGTGGAAATGAGATTGCTGAATCTAGCATGTGTCCGTAATGTTTCCATGCTCTTTTCTTCTGAGTGCCGAGACTTGACTTTCACATTTTTCTGATCTGGTCACGATTCCAGCTGTAATCTAATTACAATCAAAGCAGAGTACATGTATGCATGGTACACACCTTGCTCTTATGGTATATACTGTTGGGATGAACAGGAATCAATTAGGATATAAGACCAGATTTTGAAGGGCATTATATACTTTGCAGAGGTGAGGAAGTGGACTTTGGATGAGGTAGGACAACCCTCCATTGAAGGAAGGCAACTGTCCAAGTTCGAATCTTAGACAGCCGGGTAAGAACTGTTGCCTCCTACATGGGATAAGAGGCCGTTCTTCATTGGGATTTGACTTGATTTATGAAAATTTGTGAAGATCGATAATATTGTGGAAACCATGAAACGTTCATGGATTACAATTTTGTACAATGGAAAGAGGTTTTTTTTTTTTTCTTCTTCTTAGACTATAAAAGGAATTTTTTAAGGGGCTATTAAATAGGTGAATGATATATATATATATATATATGGAGAATATTCATATGTATCTTTCTCTCACCATAAAGTGAGGGACACTCCCCTTTTTTTTGTAGATGGAAAGTGTATTTTGTAACTCACTCTATGTACTTAGAAATTTTCAAAAAGGGAAGTGTCCCTCAATGAGAGAAAGATGCATATGAATGTTCTCATATATATATATATATATATATACATGTGTGTGTGACCCTGTGATTTAATAGAGTGATGGTTCATTTCATTTTCCATTTCAAAGAAAGGATTTTTCAATGACCATTCATAAATCTTCACATTTATTTTTTCAATTTTAGCTATTTCTAAACCACCTAAGATGTATTTACATGGGTTTAACTGGCCAACCTAGGATTAGTCTCAGGTTAAAGACCTTGGAAGTCGTCGAGATACAACCGACCATCACCCAAAGACATCTCCTCCATCTTCCCTCTCAACAAAACCCATTGAAAATCTGAGCTGCTCAAAACACCCAAAATATCTCAAAACAAGAGTTTGCAAAACATTATTATTCTTCACACGTACATAAATAATAAACTCCAATTAAAATAAAATTTGGAAATTCAATTATGAGAAATATTTCCTTTTTGGAAAGTTTCTAATATAAAATGGACTTTTCAAATACATAAAAATACTCCCTATATACTTAAACTTTCTAAAAATGGCCTCTCCCATTCAATTATAACATGTTCATGTTTTTAATTAAAGCCTTACCTTATATAACGTAGGGACGTAGGGTCCTATAAACTCAGCAATTCTCTAAGGTCGGTCCTCAGAGGATCCCCACTCCCTACTACTCCTATAAAAAGGGCTTCTTCTCCAGTGTGCATGACGCATGACCATGGCGTGAAACAGACGGAGATTTCTTTCTCTTCTTTACATGGAATCCTCAAGCACCTTCGAAATCTCTCCTCTCAATCCAAATGAACAAAAATCAACAAACAGTTTCGTAACCCTAAACCCCTCACAATCTCCTCGTCATCATCTTCTTCTTCTTCTTCTTCTCCCCCATCTCATTCTAGGGTTTTTCTTCCCTTCTCCTTGAATCCCCCTTCCGTACACATAATTCTAGGGTTTTTCTCTTATTCCCCCAAAATCTAGGGTTTTTCCTTTGAATGATTTCTTCTCGATCAATCAATCAAGCTTCATATGGAATCGTTGAGAAGGAAGAGAAAGGGCATTGAAACCCTAGACCGATCTGATGTTCTTCGCGTTCTCTCCTCATTCCGCAAGGCTTCTGCATCATCCCATCTCTCGTTCGAAGAATGCTCGAGGCAGCAGAAGAAGAAATTCAAGGAACAGCAGCAGGATGATGCGAATAGCGTCGGATCTTCCATGAACAGGCCTACTGGTGTCGTATCGGCGCCTCCTTGTAGCAGTTCTTCGGCCGATCCCATTGGAAGAGGCCTGAAGAGGAAGCTAGGGTGCATCGAATCTGCGACCCAGATTGGGAGGAAGAACAAGCTCGATCAGGAGTATGTTCTAGGGCTAGAGATCGGGGAGGGGAAGTTTGGGTCTGTTAGGGTCTGTCGGAGTGTGGCGACCGGAGCCGAGTTTGCGTGCAAGACTCTGCGAAAGGCGGGCGGAGAGTCTGTTCATCGAGAGGTGGAGATAATGCAGCATCTATCTGGGCATCCAAATGTGGTGACTTTACAGGCGGTTTATGAGGATTCTGAGTCGTTTCATCTTGTGATGGAGTTGTGCTCTGGGGGGCGGCTGCTCGACCAGATGGTTCGAGAAGGGCGGTATACAGAGCAGCGAGCTGCAAATATGCTGAAGGAATTGGTTTCGGTGATCAAGTATTGCCACGAAATGGGCGTTGTTCACCGTGATATAAAGCCGGAGAATATCCTTCTATCACCGGCCGGGAAAGTGAAGCTGGCCGATTTTGGGTTAGCAATGCGTGTTTCAAATGGTAATGATATTGAATTAATTACCAATGCAGATGGATGGTTTTATTTAATTCGTATTGTGTTTATTCACAGTGTTAAGGTTAATATGCTTGCTGCCCATTCTGTTGTTTAGCTATTATTTCCTGCTGTCATGTGTATTTTTTGTGATTTCGACTGTTTTCTTTCTTAATTCACCATTAGGGATTCTTTGGATGAGGAGAAATGGTGGTGAAAACAGCAAGAGAAAATGAGTGGGGGAAAATTGTTCCACATTACAATTTTGAACTGTGCACAGGTTTCTTCACTGGTTTTCTCTGCCTTATCTTCACGCCGGAATGAACCCTTACAAATTGGTGATATTGTTCTCTACCATTCTAAGGAATACTTATGCAGCTCATTGTCTCAAGAAACAGGAAGATGAAAGAAGATAATAAAAGGGGTCATTGGGACTGCATCGGATGTCATACCAATACTTCATTGGAGTTGGATTCCACCAAGGGCCTGCTTTGTGTTTTTGTTGTTCCTCTTGGTCATGGACAACTTTTAATGAAAAAAATCTTATATGAAGTTCTTGGTCTATGCTGTTTGTTGACGATGTGACCCAAATATGACCTGAACATGCAACATAGTGGCTGCAACGATGAGCACCTTCCAACTGTAGTGTAGGTTCTTGATTGTTTCTTAGAGAAGAGAGCAAGTTAGTGATAAGTTAGAACTTTTTAGAGAGAAGTCTTTTGAGCCAAATGTGTTTAAATTAGTAGATCAAAAATTGACTTTCTGAACTAGTTTTTTTAATAAAAAAAAATGCAAACTAGTTTAGTAGATTCTAGAGTAGCTAAAAACGAGTTGGATAAATGATGCAGGCCAGACCATGGGTCGGCCAACCCACCATATGCCCAATGGGACATCCTGTTATTTAGGAATTTTATTAAGTATTTTAATTTGATTAGGATTAATATTAGTTAGTTTCCTGTTCTGTTTAGGCTTATTCAGAATTAGAAAGTTTTGTTTCTTAGGAATCAATTCAACTCCTCTATATAAGGATGTTAGGCCTCGTTGTAAGGGGAATGCTTATTATCAATTAAATATGAGTTTTTTCCGAGTTTTGATATTGTCTCTCAATTATGGTATTACTCCTCATCATGAGTATGCCCTAGTGGCTAAATCCAACCTTGGATTTGATTAATTCATTGGGAGAGGTGATCTATTCGTCAATCGCGGATCCGGGACTGCATCAATAAAAATGAAAATAACTTAGTGAAAAGTATGATATGCTTTAGTCTCTAGGAGCAACTATAAAATAGAAGGGATGGTTTGAGTTGGGTATCACAAATATGATCATGTAGGGCAGTGTGCAAGGTAGGAGACAAGTTAGTGAGGTCTTATCACTTATGTGATTGTTCAATAGTCAATACTGCCTTGACCAAATGAGTATTTGGATAAAACGATCGTTAAAACTGCTTTACTATATGGAACTGAATATTTAGGATGAAGGGAAAAACAAGGCTTAAGTGCATCTTGCTTAGTTTGAACATGCTAAAATCGATGTGCATAAACAAGACCAGGAAACATCTATCATAATTTTGTAAAAATAATTTAAAGTCTTACCGGAGACTAAGAGGAGGGTGAGACTGATGCAGAACGGATACTCATCTCACGTGGGACCACCCAGATTTTATTGTTTCTAGAATTTTGATAGTCACATTAGTTTCTTATTTTTGCTTAAGAGTGTAATTAGGATAAGTTTCTAAACTTTTTAGTTTCCTAGATTAGCTAGTTTCTTAGAGCCTTAGTTTACTTTTCCTATTTATTTTACATTGTGGAGATGAAAATCTTAAGACTTTGATTATGGGAATAAATGAATAATATTATTATGGTTTTTTCTATCCCTTGGAGGTGCTTCCTCGTGTTGAAGTCTCTAAGGAGACGTGTTTGAAGTGTCTGCGGACACGTGCTTCGGCACTCCACGCAAGCCCTAATCCTATGGCCTTGATGTAGGCCAGACAATAGGTCGGCCAACCCATTGGACCCAACCCATAGGTCCAACGGGACATCACTTTAATTAGGAGTTTTATTTAAGTTGGATTGTTAGCAGGTTTAGTTTCCTTATTGTTCAGGAAACTCTTGGTGTCCAAGTTATAGCCTACTCTATATAAGGGTTGAGGGGCTTCATTGTAACTCATGTTTATTCCATTTAATAAAAGGCTTCATTTAAGCTGGAATCCATAGTTTGATTCCTTTTATTAATTGAGAAGGCATGAATTATCTCTTTTATTTACAGAGTTTGATTTATTTAGAAGTCTTTAAATTAGGAGTTCATTCCAAACTTAATGAACGGTAAAACTTAGATTTTAAATTTTGGGCGCATCACTGATCTGCATTTCGAAGCAGCCTTGAATTTATATCTGCAACAACTAGAGAGCTCCACAGAAAGAGCATGAATTACACAGGATAACTGCATGCGTCGGACTGCTGAAAATATAGTTGGTCCACAAGAGCACCCAAAATTATAGTTCGTAGGAGCTTCTTTAGGTGGGCCCACTAGTTAATTCCACACTAACATGACGCATACATTCGATTGATCTATTTTAAAATAGAGACACATCTTTGTGCTTAGTTGAAAAGTGAGTCTTTAAATATATTTTTGCTCCGAATAATACAAGTCAATTTAATTTATCCAAGCGATGCCACTTAAAAGATTCACTTTTCAACTAAACACAAAGACGAACTATAATTTGGGTGCTCCTGTGGACCACCAATTATTTTCAGCAATCCGACGCATGCAGCTATCCTCTGTAATTCATGCTCTTTCTGTGGAGCTCTCTAGTCGTTGCAGATATAAATTCAAGGCTGCTTTGAAATGCAAAACAGTGATGCGCCCAAAATTTAAAATCTAAGGTTTAGTGTTCATTAAGTTTGGAATGAACTCCTAATTTAAAGACTTCTAAATAAATCAAACTCTATAAATAAAAGAGTTAATTCATGCCTTTTCAATTAATTGATTAGTTGGATTCCTTTTATTAATTGATTAATAAAAGTGACGCGAATGAACAAGACGTTACAGAGTGAATACGAATCCATAGTTGGATTCCTTTTATTAATTGATTAATTATTTGGAATGAACTCCTAATTTAAAGACTTCTAAATAAATCAAACTCTGTAAATAACATTCCTAATTAAATGGATGTCCCATTGGGCCTATGGACTAGGCTCAACGGGTTGGCCAACCCATGGTTTGGCCTGCATCAGGACGACTGGAACTCTTTTAAATTTGTGTCTTCTTTGTGAACGAGTGTTCCTAGAGAGAGTTGATTGTTAGCCTATGATTCAGTCAAGAAGGCAAATTATGGTGTAGCCTATGATTCAGTCAAGAAGGCAAATTATGGTGAGTGGTAGAGATTCTGATTCCATGAGAAGTTATTCACCGTGGTGAGTTCCAATGCTTGGGAAAGTTTCAGATTGCAAGTTGATCAATATTCTGTTGGTTAACTCTTTTGTTTTAGATTTATCGTCTAGTTTGTAACTAAGATTTGATGGAAAAGGGAATTTAATATGAGATGATTAATTTGAGAACACCATTCTTACTCAGTAAGTGCTAGACAAGCCCAATTTCAAGTAAAAGTTTTTGTTTGCAAGATTTCTCAGTTTTGGAGAGCTCTATAAGTCGTTGAAGATTAAGAACATAAGATTTTCTTTCTGGAAGCAAAAAGAAAGAGGAATAATGCGTTACCTGGGAATGTTTGCCTTTCTGGTGGTCAGTGAATGATTGGAGGAGCAGACAGGAGCAGGTGGCATTTAATTAGGTGTAACATTGGAAATAAAAAGTAAAATTTAGATTATTTATTTGCATGCTGGATCTTCTAATTCTTAAATGATCAACCTTGATATATTCTTAGGCATTCTTTTGGGGTTGTAGGTGGGAATAACGATATTTGTCATGAGAGAGTGCATGACCAATTGACCATTTAGGTCTTCAGGACGCATTTTTTTGAAAATGGTGGCTTAGTTTATGTAAGATGTTGGTGAAAGAGCTATGCAGTATTATGAGGGCGATACTGAAAAAAACATGGAAGAGACTTCAAAATGAGAAAAAATGGAAAGAAAAAGGAAAAAAGAGGTACCCCCTTACAATGAAAATATACAAAAGGATTAGACAAGCCTGTCGTAGTTCCATCTTGAATTCATTGCCGACCACTAGTGCTTGATACATGGCGCCTTCTTTTGCCAGTCTGCTACCTTGTTACTACTACTTTTGGCATGTATGAATGATGCCTGCAAAGATTGAACCAATTGCACTTTACTTTGCCAGCCAGCTTCTATAACACAACGAAAGCTATTGATTTTGGATTTTGTTAAGAATAGTACAACAAATAGGAAAATGAATTATTGGTCAAATATAAAGTGGTGGAATCTAGAAGGGAACACACCAAGAACATCCAAAAACTTGTTAAGTGAAACTAGGATAGTGCCTAGCTCATGCCATAACTCAAGTTTTGGGGCACCATATACATTAGAACTTTCTGTTTGGATCTGGCTCTTTTATTAAGATGATGTTTAACTTGATATAGTTCCTACCCTCATGCCATAACCTGCATCATATATCATCAGAATTATTGAAAATTTAGGTTTTTTCCGGTTTTAATGATCCATCAGTCTCACAAATATCTGAGATTTTTTTCTTCAAAATATTCTTTCATTGTCATTTAATTTAATTTTTTTTTTTGTCACCATATTTCAAAATGTCTTGAAAATTGAAGATGTTGCAAGGAAAGAACAATAAATTTGTAAAAAACTATGTTAAAATCCATTTTAGCAGTAACTTATACTTTTTTTAAAAATATTTTAAATGCTTAAAAATGGTTTTTATTTTCCATGACATCCTGATATTTTCCTGGATAACCCCGTCTTTGAAAATATCTCAACATCTTTCTGGGATGGTAATTTCCTAGGAACGAAATTTGTTACAATGTTTCATTTTGTTTTCTGCTGCTACTGTTAAATCTTGCATTTATGTTGGTATTTTATTCCTTTCTTTTTTTCCCCTGCTGCTACTGTTAAATCTTGTGTATATGTTGGTCTTTTATTCCTTTGTTGTTTTCAATTTTTTGTTCCATTAAGGATCTTTTTCATTGGCACAGGTCAGAGCTTGTCTGGTGTTGCTGGGAGTCCAGCTTATGTTGCACCGGAAGTCCTTGCAGGAGATTATTCAGAGAAGGTGGATATCTGGAGTGCTGGTGTTCTCCTCCACGCATTATTGGTTGGTTTTCTTCCCTTCCAAGGGGATGGGGTGGAAGCTTTTTTTGAGGCAATTAAAAAGGTAAAGCTTGACTTCCATGGTGGCGTGTGGGAGTCCATATCTGGACCTGCTCGAGATCTTCTTGGGCGGATGCTAACAAGGGATGTTTCAACAAGGATAACTGCTGATGAAGTACTAAGTAAGCCTTCAGCCTCTTAGTAGATTATCTTTTTTTTTTCTGTAACATTTGATTGATCTTCCAAACCACTCTTACCTCTTGGCTTCCAATGCTCTTCATGCAAATGGGTGGTGATATCCTCAATGGTGGATTGGCACCATTGAATGAAAATGGTTGTCTGATCTTCTTTTGTTTAAGTGTGTCTTGATTATTGTCTTTTCCAAGCCATCAATTAGACTTCTAGTCCAATAGAGAAGGTAATTAGTTCCCAACAAATGAATATATACTAGCCCCATAAAATGCCTGTATATCTCCTCTTTAATTTTGGTGCATTAACATAATGTGTTTATGGGTTTGTTTCAGGACACCCATGGATTGTATTCTACACTGAACGCTCGTTAAGATCACTAACAGTCAAGGCAAAAGTCAGAAACCACAGTGGAACTTCTCGCAAAAACACCAGCATGCCTGCAGCGGATTTGGAAAGAAGTACTAAATCCAACACCCATCTGGCAGATGGTGTAGTTGTACATCAGTCTTTAGAGAGTTTGAGTCAGAAGTCAGAAAACCAGGACGATTGTGGATTGGTTGATGTGCTGGCAGCAGCAATCTCATGTGTGACTATATCTGAACCGAAACGCACTAGAATATGCAGCCCAGTCAGCCCAATCCAGCAGGAGTGCTCCTCTAACATGAAATCTAACCTCTGTACAGCATTTTAATTATGACGTAACGTCTGACACCACCTATAGCTGTAAGTTGGAAACATGATGGGAGAACTTATACAGTAACATGATGGAAAGCTGACTGTAACTCAACGAAACAGGTGAGAGTCTCAGGTCCTTTGTTTTATCAGAAAGCCTGAAGGGAGGTGTTGTGTTCTTATCAGATCATAACCCTGTATTAGTTTAATCTAATTAAGGAATTAGGCAAACTGTCGTGTAAATTTTATGTAGATAGAGCGTGTGAGATTGGTGTCTTTGCTGGATGATGTCTCAACTCTCAAGCATGTTGATTTCAATTTTATGCCTGTGAATAAGGAAACTCTAGCTTTGATGCTCTGATCCCAGATATCTTTTTCATACCTTTACGTCTTTGTAACTAGACAATGGATTTGAATGTTGCATTGTTGCATTGTTGGAGAGAGGTAACTGAATTTTATTTCATACCATTTTCCAATGCAAACAGGTTTTTTTTAGTACCTTTCTCAGTACAAATGTTTTCTTTGTTCATATAGGAGAATTTTATGAGAGTAGGTTTGGCATATAGGTTGGATGCACCACCTATCATAATATTGAGAAACTTATGGAGTAACTTGTGTTCATAACAAGGGCGGAGGCCATGCCAGATGTTTTTTGATCAGTCAGGTCAGATCAGAGATGGAATCAGCAGTTCCCATTTTCTTTTTAAGATATGGCTAATGGTTTGCCCATGCAGTGTATTGTTAGAGCCCCCTATATTCCACTGGGACACTTTTCTTTCTGCTGAACTATGCCTTTCGTCAGATGGTGGATATTGCTGTCGTTATATTGATGCCAAAATTTTAAGAGTGATGGGGTTTACAATTGAGTGCACATGTGACCGCCCGCCGAGGAGACCCACACTTGTGGTGAAGTTGTTGACAATCTGGATTCATAGCCTTTTTGCAATGGACTTTTTATAAAGAAAATGGATGGTCTCTAAAACTTCCTTGAGATGATTAAATTGGACTCCCGATCCACTGTTTTAGGGGCAATCAAACCAGTGAGTTCGTCTCATCATTTCAAAATGTTGGGCTCTAGTGTACAGGCCATCAAATTAAATCCTACCCCGGCAAGGCAATTTAGTCTCATAACCCTCTTCGTCACATTGCTAGTACCACTCAATTACAACTGAACCACTTTAGCAAAATTTGATCAGGACCAACAGTTGCATTCAACACTGAGTAGAAGATTTTTCTAGCTGAGTTAGATTTTAATAGCAAGTCATCATTGTTGTTATCAAAATCTTTTTACAACTTTGTCAGGTCAACTATATGAATCATGTTTCTCCATCCCCTTTTGAACTGAATACATCATCTTCCTTTGATTCTATTTTCATAGTAGGAAAGGTAATTTGATATTCATTCTTGAAAATCAACTTATGGTCTTCATTTTTAATTATTTTTTTACATAAATTATATGTATTTTAATGCAAACAAATCGACCCCTATGTGTGAGCTGAGTATCTTCTTAATAATGATAAAATTTAGCCGTGAAAATTTCCATGGAAGTGAAAATTGGCGGCTCACAATCAATTGTGGATCATTCACCATTCCATCGTGTAAGATCCGATTTGATCGTTTGGATCGTAAGGTTGATGAGCCCCAACACAATTAATTGGGAGGCTGCACAGCAAACTCAGGGTATTGCCCAAAATCATCAGATCCGGTCCCCACAACATGAGTTATTGAGATTTGAGAATGGTCGAACATTGAAATGTTTTAAGAGTTCACATGTGCTCTGTTCCTGTGAGCATCAGTGATGTAATGTATGTTTTATACCATCCTTAATATATGGGGGAAGTCGATGTTGCAAGCAAAAAGAAAAAGAATAACTTTACAATGAGGCATTGACAAAAAAAAGTGGTAAGAAGTAGACTAGAGGGTCAAAGCATACACCAATGAAGGAGAGAGCATATGCTGCTGCACGTTCACATGTTTCCTTCTCCATGGGGAAATTGTGGCCAGAGCTCCAACGTACCCATGGGGAGTTCTCAAGAATCTTCCTCCTCTTGGTAAAATAACCAGATAGGAAGAAACTATGTGAAGAGAGAGTTTATTTGTATTTGTGTGTGGGAAGAGAAAGAGCATGTGCAGTGCTCCTCATGAATGTAGTGATAGAACTATCACATGTAGGCAGGAATTTTCACCTATGGGAACATTCGCATGCGGACGTTTGGTTCCATCTGTCAAAAAGTTAAGGGTTAGGTGACCTCTTAAATTAGAGGCACTTAAAATTGAAATTTCTTGGAATGACTAGATGGGTTTTAACAAGAAATACCCACTTGAATGCATGCCAATTAACATTTGAGGGTATGCAAGAAATGAGGACCATTTTGTTCATCTTAAGCATGGCTTTTAACCCATCTCATTAAAGTTAAATAACTTTCAGCACTTTATAAGTGGAGGTTTTTGTTACTGTTAGCAAGTTCAACCAATCAATTGGTTTGTATAATTCAGTGGCCTCAAAAAGTCATTCCATGAATACCTAAACGAAGGCCTGGCCAATCTTGATAAATGATCACAGCGAGTGAGGACATGATAAAACTATGGCAAAAGAGTGATAAATCTGTCCGTAGTTAAAATTTGTACAGCAGACCATTTTCCATAGCCACATTTTTTTGTCATAACCAAATGAACCCACAAGGAGAAATTGGAGATGAGGATGATTGTCCTCAATTTAGTTCTGCATGATGATTTTCCCTGCATCCAAACAACCCCCTTGATGAGCCATACTCCATCGAGCCATCAACAATCATTGATATTTTTATCACTTAAAAATAATTGCATGCACCCAAAGCGGATGCACCCAAAGCGGTAGCTCAGCTGATAAGAGGCGAGAGCGTGTGCCTTAGAGTGTATGAGTTCGAATTTCTATAATAAAAAGAACAAGCCACATCCGTCTTATTTCCTGGACCATCTCTCTCGTCTTTTGATGGACCTTTCAACTTGATCAATCATTGATTCATAGTGAGAGGTACATGTGAAAGGACTTAGATTGATTACAGGAGGAACCATTTCTAAGCCAGGGATGACCAACCACCCCTGAGAATTCCCATTCACTTGAATGTGGTTCTCATGACAGAGGTTTTTTTCTTTTTTTCTTGTTTTTACTACCTCATGACAGAGTTTACATATAGATAACTATAAAAGCCATTTAAATATGTGAAATCTGTGTAAGTGAAAGTTGCATATGTAAAACTTACATGAGAAACATAAAAGAATCGTTTTCACTTGAGTAAATGTTGAATGATTCAACATAAAATTGAACAGAGTTTAAAATCATGTTAAAATTTATAAATATTCAAGACATGAAATTAAACAGAGTTTAAAATCATGGCCTGAAGTATGTAAATTTTCATATGAAAATGGCCTGTTTACTTATCATTTCCATATGTGATCATGCCTGACCCTTATGCATGTGGGGCATTTACTTATATAAATGAGTCCAAATAAACCAACCCTTGATTAAAAAGAAATTTGTGCAAACAAACTAACCCTTGATTAAAAAGAAAATTGAATTGAGCATTCATTGATACTCCCTTGGACTAGTGAAATAAAACCTTATGAGACTTGCACCTGACAAAGAGGCTTCCCTTCCATTCACAGCATCAAATCATATCCTCCCAGCCAGCATGAAGAAGATCATCCAAGCAGAACCAGAAGAACCCACAAACCCCAAAACACTCCCAAAACTAAAGTCTTCTCTCTCCCTCTCTTCCTCCTCATTCAAACTCCCCACATACATATACTTCATTGCCACCCTTCTCCTCCTCTTTCTATTCCAAATCCAAGCTCTAAAAAACCCATTTCCATCCTCATCTTCTTCTTCATGGTCCTTCATCCAACAATGGAGAGAGACTTTCCTAAACCCCCACCAAAACCCCAACTGCTCTTTCCACCTCACCACCCTCCTCTCCCGCCTCCGCCACTCCGTCACCTTCCTCCCTCTCAAAGACCTACGCTTCGCCGCCTCCCCCATGGCCGGCCACACCTGGTTCATGAGCTCCCTCAACGACACCACCACCTCCTCCGACTCTGAGCACCTCCTCTTCCCCTCTAACTCCTCCTCCGGCCGCCTCCTCTGCCTCACCGGCCGCCACCCCACCGACGGCGGCCGCAACTCCTACGCCCTCGCCTGGACGGACGGCCTCCCGACCGGAGCCACCCTCCTCTCCGGCCTCACCTTCGTCACCGACACCCACTACGACTACCACAACATCTGGCACGGGCTCTCGGCCGTTTTCCCGTTCGTGTGGTGGCACGTGCGGGATGGCACGTGCGAGGTGCCCACACGGTGGGTTTTGTACCACTGGGGCGAGCTGAGGCTGGGGATGGGGCCATGGGTTGGGGCCCTCATGTGGGCCGCGTTCGGGGAAAGGGTCTGCGTGGACGGCCTTGATCGCGTGGGGCCCACCTGCTTTGAGAGGGCATTGGTGATTAGGCACAACATGGGGAGGATGGGGAGGGAGAAGAGGCTGGGGGTGTATGATGTGCTGAGGTGCAAGGCCAGGGCCTACTGTAATGTGAGCCAGGGTGCACCAGATAAGATAATTGGGTTGACCCTCCTGTTAAGGACGGGGCCTAGATCGTTTAAGAATGAGTCGGGTGTGGTTCGCATCTTTGAGAGAGAGTGTGGGAAGATGGACGGCTGTCGATTGACGGTGGCGAGATCCGATGACTTGTCATTCTGTGATCAGGTGGGCCACTCTTCATCATTTTCTTGGGTCGGACCGTCTAGGGTTTAACCTAGAGAAATCCTATGTCAAAGAAGTGGAACTCCATGCTCACCTATTTAAATTTGAACCTATTGAAAATAAATGCCCTCTAGGTATATATAGGGTATCCTCAAACTTTAAATCAATCTCAATTTCTCCACGTTGGATTGATTGTTTGATAAAAATATTATAATGAATGTGCATAAGATTGTATTAATTAAACAATCAATTCAACGCGGAACAAACTCAGATTTACATAAAATTTAACAATATCCTATATACCGAGGGGATTTTTGGGTTTAAATAGATTATATTTCAATAGTTTAAAGAGAGATTATATTCCGATCTCACGATTTTGGTGTGTTTGTGCAGCAAAAGGATTTTGCTCTCCGTGAGTTTCCATTTCTACAAGAAAGAGGGATTCTACATTCCTAACCCTCCAATCCATGGAGGAAAATTAGTTCATTTTTTTCTATTTTACATAGAAAATATGTCACACCAACCAAATGACTAGAAAGGCGGAAAATCAAAACAGTTTTCCTCTCTACTTGCACAACCCTCACTAATAGGTTAAATGCTAAGAGGATCCGGATTCCATCACCTTGTTTTTTCTTCAAATAACAAAAATACAATCTTCTACTTTTGTTTTGGATGAATGGTTCAGGTGAAGTTGATGAGTGAGACAGACATTTTGGCGTCCCCACATGGGGCCCAGCTGACGAACATGTTTCTGATGGAGAGGGATAGCAGTGTGATGGAGTTCTATCCAAGAGGGTGGTTGGAGCTAGCAGGAGTGGGGCAGTACGTGTACAAGTGGGAAGCCAGTTGGTCTGGAATGAGGCACCAGGGTGCATGGAGGGACCCAGAGGAAGGGGAGGAATGCCCAAATCCAAAGGATCGTGGGGACTGCTTCTCCTTCTACAAGTCTGGCAAGATTGGACACAATGAGGCCTTTTTGACTGCATGGATTGTGGATGTCCTCAATCAAGAGAAGATCAGACAGTCGCTGGAGGCATCATCCATGGAGTTGGGTAACCATTATGTAAAACCAAGTAAATGCCCTTGCAGCTAGACTAGTTCTAGTTATTGGGGGACTCTGACAAACAAATGATGTGGAACCTAATGCAATTGGTTAATTAATGATCCAATGGTTGAGATGTTGTCAACTTGAATTGATTAGGATAATAATCTTGGATTCTTTGAATGCCTGGATTGAAATGCAGACACATGATTCAATGTTGCTAACAACTCAAAAACTCAGCATTTAACAGAAATTATGAGATTAATGCCTTGAAACCAGAAGTCTTACTGGAATTTGTACCTAGTTCAGACAGAGACCATGTTTCCTTCTTTCTTTTTTTTCTTCTTCTTTTTGTTTGTGGGTGGGGGGGATTTGGGGTGGGGGGCTGTTGAATCCATGTTTCCTTCATTAAGACTCAAGTTCATACAGGTAAGGAACAGATGAACAAGTAGCCATCATTTGCTGCAATCAAGGAGAATTTGATCATGCCCAAATTTCAGTAAGTAAATAAGATACAAGCAACCTGGTAGTGCTGTCATGTACTGGCCTCGACCAGTGGACTAATCAAACTGTAGTTTGCATTAAAAGATTCAAGAAACCTATACAATGAGCTTTACTCAAGGCAGAGATTTAGAAATGTACAAGCCAACCACACATAGGATTAGGCTTCAACAATGAAAAACTAGGAAATAAATATGCTTTTCCAATTGGGACACTTGCACCAAACTGGCAAGGTAGTTATAGAAGGCTTACAAAACCCATAAAATGAACTTTTCTTAAAGGCAGATATGTAAACCCATCAGGCCAACCACACACTTTGGACTAAGCTTCAACGATGACAATTAGGAAATAAAGACGCTTTTCTTCATAACTCTCTATTCTGTCATCTCTGATTGAGAGTTGTAAAGCATGTTTGGAATTAGAGATGGATACAAGACACAAGGTACTAGCTAAGCACAACTAGGGCCAAATGGTGTGTGATGACTTTGTTGGTTCACAACAAAGTACAACTTCAAAAGCCCTTCTACAATACAAGAAGGCAAGCAGTGGAAGAAAGGGAACTCACATTATAAAAAAAAAAAAAAAACACTAAGCCCATATAACTAATATAAATTCACGGCTTTGAGAGAAACTACCTGCTTCACTTGGCCATGCCTAGCTACTATTTTCTGAAAATTTTAAGCAGGCTGAGGTTTCAGAAACAACACAGATTATCTTAGCAGTACAAATGTTTAAATACAATGATGACGCTCCGGAACAAAAGATATCAGCTTCTGGATTGTAAACACATGCAGCCATAACAATTCGAGAAGGCTTTACAATGAACTTGTATATGATTGCAGAAGGTTGAGACACTAATGAATTCTAAAATTCACTTCTATCAAATCTTCAAACATTCATGCCAAATCCTCATCTTCTAGAAAATTTGGACCAGAAATATACTGCAAAGAAACAAAGAAGTGCAAAGAGGACAACGTGCATGACATGGTTTGAGCCCTTCTGGATGATGCTCTTGTTCAACCTTCTCATGTTGTTCTTAACCCCTGCTTGAGCTTTGATCAATGTCATTTGCTATTTATTGACCACAATAACAATGATTTAGAGAATGATGATAATAACCTTTGATGTAATTTATATAAATAAGAAATTAAAACCAAAGAGAAAAATGCAAGACATGAAAGAGACTGAATAAAGGTTGTTATATAAAACATGACATATAGACCAAAAATATATATATATATATATTCTTTTGCCGTGATTTTAATGGTGGGAAAAAGAAAGAAAAGCCTTCTCTGCTGTACAAAGAGACTGAACAAAGGTTGTTATATAAACCATGAGAATTAGACAAAAAAAAAAATATTCATTTCCCATGATTTTAAGGGGAATAAAAAGAAAGAAAAGCCTTTTCTGCTGTAAAAGAAGGTATTTCAAAGTTATGCATAATTTTAACCAAAAGTAACATTCAGTAATAAACCACCACAGGAGAAATGTCAATGCACATTCCACCAAATAACTATCCACAAGGAGAAATGCCTATGCACATTCCACATTCCACCACAGGAGAAATGCCTATGCGCATTCCACTAAAAATTTATATATTCTAACATCAAAGAAAATTATAAAGGAAGTACTCAATAAAAGTCTGGATTTATCAGGCTCAGACACTCAGTGGACTTTTCTAAAAGCTTTGTAGGCTTCATATGCAAGAACCAGATAGGTAAACAATGGCTGGAGCAGACAACCGCCATAATATAGAACCTTTTTTTTTTCCCGCTAAAAATTGCCAACGTTCTGTCTGCTGCAATTCACATGTTGCTTCTAAAGAGTGATTGGGGTGATTCGAAAGACACCACTAGTGCCTTCCCTAAGAAAATATCAGTTTTTACCCCTGGCCAATGTGATTATTTTATATGAACAAGAGGGAAAACAATGGTGGTTAAGACAATTGTTTTAATTTCTTAAACACAATTGGATTTTGGAGATTCAAATCAATAGGGCCTGATGGGATTGTAAAAGAAATCTCTGTTATGCCTTTTTCTTTGTTTTGAATGGTAATTAATTTTTTATTTTGCATGGTAAATATATTATGTCAAATTAACCATGAAATTAAAAATCATAATGATCTTTTTATATAACTATAGTATGCAAATGGGCCTTAAAAATTAAAAAGAAAAAGTTTAAAGAAAGTATTGTCCTAAATTTTGTCATATGAATTTCTAAGATGGTACCCAATGTTGACACATGTACCACTGCGAGCAACCCACTTTTTTTCTTGTCTTTTTTTTTTTTTAATAGACACTGTATACTACCATAAGATGTCAAAAATCATACAAATAGGAAAATGTGAACCACTGATCCAGTCATTAAAAAAAAAAAAATCATACTTCCTGATAGTTTACATCAACAACAAACAATTGCCAAATGAATTAAGAGACACACATGTTTCATCAAGCAAGAAAACACTGGATGGTAAAATGTAGAATAAGCCAGTGACTTACCAATTGAGATATGAAATCATTTTGGAACTTTGCCTCAGATTCAATTTCTTGAGCTACCTGCAGTGTCATACTTAAGTAAGAGACCACATAACAAAACAAACAGGAGGACAAAAGAAATGTTCCACATAGGGTTAAGAGAGATAACATCCACAGATGCTCACCAAGTCTACCACTCAACAATACAATCAAGAAAACAATGCACATGAAATGAAGTGGGTGTGCAAGAGGTTCTAACACATTTATCATGTTTTTCGGGGTAGTTTGTGTGACCAGAATTTGAAGGGATTTTGCAAGGTTTTCAGGGAATAGAAGTGTACTAGTTCTTGAGCTTTAAGTGTGCTGACTTCTGGGCTGGCTTAAGAGCTTGTTAGTGATGGTTTAACTTTAGAGCTCTGGTTAGAATTTGGTGATCATATACAGGTCAGAAAATAAACTTGTATGGCTCCGGACTTTCTTTTCATTGACAAAAGGACAATTTTATGGGGGAACTATTCAGCAGGTTAGGGTCACGATGATATGAGTTTTCATGATGAAAAATAGATGGGTACAGGAATAAGTATAGTTCACTTAAAGCCTCAGGGCTAGGTTTGAGGTGGTATAGCCATCCAGGGACTCGAATATAGATGGTTTAAGGGTACAGCAGAACGGAGTCAACGGACAATTGAGATCATTGGACTGCAGTTGGGTGGCTCAGTTGGGCTGATTGTGGAGGCTGAATGGGTGATTATAGGGTAGTGAATAGGCTGTCACAGAATAAGTTTTGTACAGGTTAGAAGAGATGTCTGAACTAGAAGTGGATTCTCTGGGTGTGGTCTTCATAACAAATCTAGGGAGTTTGGTGACGCGGGTGATAGAGTTGATTTAGAAGTGATTAAAGGAAACAAAAACGACTGGCAAAGAGTTGATAAAATGGTACATACAGGGATAATAAACATTTACATTCAGAAACTATAAAGCTTATAGGGGTAACAATTAAGTTAAAGCTTTGTATTCCTTAACAACTTTTCAATATTACATTGATTATTATGCTTCATTCTGCCATGGAAAAAAAACCCTTTTTTCATGCTTCTTCTATAGTCAAACTTTAATATCTGCTTATTGCAGTTTCTTCATTTTATTACTAGAATACCTCTCTTTATTCACTTACTCAAATTTTTATTGATACAACCTGAATAATTTTAACGTATTAAACATAGTTCAAACCAGGAAACTGCGACATTCTAATTCTTTAGATGCCTACATGAACTATGTGTTGCCCACATAATACAGGACAGATATAAAGATAGTATTGTGTTGTTACAAAAAGGCAAGTCCCCGTCTTGAGAGCGCTACAACTTTGTATTTTTCTTATACATACTTTGCAGGAGAATATGCCCATGTTTGGCATAGGGTGTGTGTGGGGAGATTTCCAGAGCCACAGGATTAAGCTAATCACAGCCATCAGATGGGGCTAAGCATTCTCACGTGCCATCCGCGTGCCATCTACGTGGCACCAATCTCACCCCGGCTACCAGGACAGAGGCCTTGGCCGAAGTCAAGCATCTCCGGGCCACTAGCGCCGAACTGGTCCACCCCGGGTGCCATCTCGGCGGGGAGCTCCACCTCGGCTGAGCCACCCCGGTGCCATCTCGGCAGAAAACTCCACCTCGGCTGAAGAAGCCAGGACAGTAGCCGAAGCAAGAGAGAACCTTCACTTGAGCCCCTCATCCCCCACGTCGTCAGGCACGTGGAGGGATAGGGGCACGAGCTAGTGGGACAGACACGACATCCAACCGTCCACTATCTTCACCAGATCGCTGACATGGCAGCATCCAGTGGCTGAGGCCACATCAGGGCAAGGCCCGAGGGCAGATCCGATGGTACCCTAACCGCCAAAGGCGCCCAACACAATCTGGCCCAACAAGACACGCATTTAATGCAATGTGGGCTGATCCGACTAGCATTAAATGCAGAGTGGGCCGGATTAGACTGCATTTATTACTTTGTGGGCTGATCATGACTTCCCAGTCGAATCATGGGACCCACACCAAGATATCCTCTGAAAGATACGATCCAAACCTCTATAAATAGAACTCCATGCACCATGCAAGGTACGCACAATCTCATTCACAGAGCCCTTACTCTGTCTCTCTTCTCCCTCTCCTTCCATTGTTCCAGTTCCCACACTGACTTTGGCATCGGAGAGCCTTGCGCCGCCCAGGCCAGGGTCCTCTGACCGTTTGCTATTCCCTTTCAGGCTTTCGGACGGCATCCAGTTACATCCAGTCATCATCATCTTCTCGGATAAGTCCTATAAGGCTCCCTCTCATTGTGGGTCATTATTTTCTGCACCTACAATTGGCGCCGTCTGTGGGAAAGTAATATCCCAACCTCTCAAAACCTTCCCAACCTTCTTAACCTCAACCTCTCAGAAGCCATGCCTCCGAAAGCTAAGAAGGGCGTAGAATCCTCAAGAGCAGCGCTCGAGCTGCCACCACCGCCAACGGACGTCCCTCCCCAAGGACGCTCCCGTACGGTGCATGGCACGACTGTAGGCGAGGGCCGCTTAGGCTCTCAGCTCTTTATCGAGTTCCCACTCCAAGAGGGACTCGAGGCCTCGACCTCGTCAGAAGAAGTCGCGCCACCCAGACGCAATGAGCGTCAGCATGAGCGTCCCCGGAAGGACAAAGCCGTGGCCGTAGGAGAGACGCGCCACGTTCAACCCCCTGCCACTGGAGAGGTTCCCGAAGCTGCTCTCCTCCAGAAGCAACTCCAGAAGCAAGGGCAGCTGATTCGCGAGCTCCAGCAGCAGCTGAGGGCAGTGCAAACTGCCTCCTTGAGGCAGGTCTCTGAGCCTCAAGGGAAAAAGAAGGACGCCCCCAGCAGGGCAGCCCAGCCTCCCCGCGAGGACCTCAGAAATCATCTGGACCAGAAACGGAGCCAGATCCGTGACGAAGGCTCGAGCAACAGCCGAAGTCACCATAGCCGCGATGGCCGAACTCATAGCCGTCGTAGCCCGAGCCATCCCAAGCGAAAGCCCCGAGCTCAGACTCCAGAGAAGGACGACGAGTAAGAGCGATTTGATAAACGTGTCAGATTGGCTCTCCAGCACAACTTGGACATGCGGGACCAGAAGCAGATCTGTGGTCACATTGATCTGGGGGGCTCGCCCTTCACAAAGAGATCGAGCGCACCCCCTTGCCCAGGAAGTTCTCTGTCCCGCGGTTCGTCCCCTATGACGGACTGTCCGACCCATCCGCACACCTCCGACACTTCTCCCAGAAGATGTCCATCTGGGGAAACGAGGGTCACCTAAACTGCAAAATCTTCTCCTCCAGTTTGGGTGACCTCCCCCTGAAGTGGTTCTGCTCTCTCCCGGAGCAGTCGGTTTCCAGTTGGAAGGAGCTCCAGCTCTCCTTCCTGAAGAAGTTCCAAGCCTACACCGTCGTCCCAAGAAGGAAGGGGACCTCATCGCCCTGAGAATGAAGCAGGGCGAAACCCTCGCCAAGTTCACCCAGCGATTCTGGGCGGTCTACAGCCAGATCGAGGGCGCGAGGGAAGGGATAGCTATCTACGCCTTCCAGCATGCCCTGATCCCCGGCATCGACTTGCGAAAGGACTTGGCCGGGGACACCCCAGAGTCCATGCCAGAGTTGATGTCCCGGGTGAAGCGCTTCATCGCCCAGGAGGAAGACGAGATCCGAGCCAAGGATCAGGACGGGCATCCGGAGCCCGAACAGAAGAGTGGCCAACCTCGGCAGAGAGGCGGGAGGCCCTCCCCGAAGCAGGAGCCCAAGCGGGCCTGGGTCTCCAGTTCGGCGAAGCCTTCGTCGTCCAGGTCTGGGGGCACTTGGAAGCCCAGACCTCCCTCCAGCGCCAGTCAGGGCGTCAACGTCGTCTTCAAGGAGCCGATCTACCGCATCCTGCCCAAGATCAGGTCCAAGCCGTTCTTCAAATATCCTCCGCCCTTGAAGAATGAACCCACCGAAGGCGCCCGAAGCAAGCTCTACTGCTCCTTCCATAAGGGCAACGGGCACAGAACCGGAGACTGCAGGACTCTGCAGGAGTATCTGGAGAAGCTGGCCGAAGAGGGCCACATCCCGGAGTTCATTAAGGCAGGTGATACCGGCGGCAGCGAGGGCCGAATTCACCAGAGCACGGCCCAGGCTCCAGACAGCGAGGACTCAGAGAAGATCATCAACGTGATCCATCTGGCGTCCTCAGTTCCCGCTTCCTCGTCCCGGGGAAGCTCTCAGGCCCGTGCCGAAGCCAGGCGGGCTTCGCACGGGAAAGAAATAATGAAAGCCGAACTCGCTCCGGCATCCAAGAGAGCCCGCCGCGACCGACCCGCCATCTCGTTCTCGGATCGAGATCTAGAAGGAATCCAGGTCCCTCACAACGACCCCCTGCTCCTCACCATGAAGCTGAGAGACTTCACCGTGAAGAGGATCCTCGTCGACTCCGGCAGCTCCTCCGAGGTCCTCTACTACGACTGCTTCAAGAGGATGAAGCTCTCCGAAGCAGACCTCACGGAGGTCCGAGCACCCTTGCTAGGGTTATCCGCCACGCCAGTCTATCCCAAGGGTAGGATCACCTTGGAAACCCAAGTTGGCGGAGCCTCCGTGCTGGCCGACTTCTTGGTTGTGGACGCCCCTTCTCCTTACAATGTCATTCTGGGTAGAACGTGGCTCCACAAGCTAGAGGCAGTTCCTTCTTCCCTCCACCAAAAGCTGAAGTTCGTCCTTGAAAACAAGGAGGGCCAGATGGAAGTAATCACTGTGAAGGGAGACCAGCAGCAGGCCAGGCAGTGCATGCTGGCCGCAGTCCCAGCAGTGAAGGAGCCAGAGCGCGTCAACCTGGCCGAGTTCCTGAAGGGCCTCGATGAGATCGGCCGGGACCCTGAGAATAAGAGCATCGAGGACCTGGCCGAGGTCAGGCTAGACCCGGCAGACCCAGACCGGTTCTTCCTGATTGGCACCCAGCTGTCAGACGAAGAAAGGGCCGAACTCTCTCGGTTCTTGATGCAGAATGTGGACGTCTTCGCTTGGAGCCCAAGCGAAATGCCTGGGGTCGACCCTGAGGTTATGTGCCACAAGCTCAATGTCGACCCCGACCACAAGCCGATAGTACAGAGGGCCCGCAGGACCGGGCTGCAGCAGACAGATGCGGTCGTCGAAGAGATCGACAACCTGCTAAAAGCGGGGGCCATCCGGGAAGTCCAGTACCCGGTATGGCTGGCCAACACGGTGGTGGTCAAGAAGAAAACTGGGAAGTGGAGGGTGTGCGTGGACTTCACCGACCTGAACAGGGCTTGCCCTAAGGACAGTTTTCCCCTCCCAAAGATTGACCAACTGATCGACGCCACCGCTGGTCACGACCGAATGAGCTTCCTTGACGCCTACCGAGGCTATCATCAGATCCCGCTCTACGAGCCAGACGAGGAGAAAACATCATTCATCACCCCCCGCGGCACTTACTGCTATAAGGTGATGCCCTTCGGGCTGAAGAACGCGGGGGCGACCTACCAGCGCCTCGTCACAAAAATGTTCCAGGCCCAGCTCGGCCGATCGGTAGAGGTGTACATCGACGACATGGTCGTCAAATCTGTGCGCTCCAGCGACCATCTGGCGGATCTCGGCCAAGTCTTCGACATCCTTCGCGCGTACAAGCTCAAGCTAAACGCTTCCAAGTGCGCCTTCGGCGTAGCCTCTGGCAAGTTCCTCGGCAGCTTGGTAACGCGGAGGGGGATAGAGGCCAATCCGGACCAGATCACTGCCATCCAGGGCATCCAGAGTCCCTCCACCACGAAAGAAGTTCAGAGGCTCACAGGAATGGCCGCCGCACTCAATCGCTTCATCAGCCGGTCATCAGATAAGTGCAGGCCTTTCTTTCAGCTTCTTAGAAAAAATCTGAAGTTCCAGTGGACCCCTGAGTGCGACCAGGCATTGGCCGCACTCAAAACTTATTTAATGTCACCACCTTTACTCTCCACCCCAACTTTGGGGGAGATTCTATATTTGTACCTTGCGGTCTCGGATCACGCAGTGAGCTCCGTCCTCATCAGGGAGGACGAGGGAGTTCAAAAGTCGATCTATTACACGAGCAAGACCCTGCTCGATGCCGAGACCAGGTACCTCCTACTGGAGAAGCTTGCGTTGGCTCTCGTCACCGCCTCCCGCAAGCTCTCCCATTATTTTCAATCCCACACCATTGTGGTGATCACGGAGCACCCACTCCGTTCATTGTTCAAGAAAGCTGACTTTTCAGGGCGCATATCAAAGTGGGCAGTTGAACTGGGGCAGTATGACATACAGTACCGTCCCCGAACTGCGATCAAAGCCCAGATCCTGGCAGACTTCATTGTCGAATTCGCCTCCCCCAACCCGGCTCCGACCCAGCTCGGCACGGCACTGGGGGGCACAGGGCAAGAGCCAGTAGAAACAGAGGTCCAGCAGTCTCCCACCTCGGCATGGAAGATCTTTGTCGACGGGTCGTCCACCTCCAAGAGAGCTGGCGCCGGCATAGTTCTCCAATCGCCAGAGGGACTGGTCATAGAGCAGGCCTTCACCCTGGACTTCAAAGCAACTAACAATGAGGCAGAGTACGAAGCACTAATTGCAGGCTTGAACAGCGCCCAAATCCTCGGAGCCCAGCACCTGGAGATCTTCAGCGACTCTCAACTGGTAACTAGCCAGCTCGCTGGAGACTACCAGGCCAGGGACGACAGGATGGCGGCCTACTTAGCCCTCGCGAAAAAACAACTCTCCCAATTCCAGAAAGCCGAGGTCAGGCAAATATCCCGAGATACCAACACGCATGCAGATGCGCTTGCAAACCTGGCCTCCGCTGTTGAAGCAGGAAAGAAGAGGACCATCGAGGTCGGGTCAGTATCAAGGTCAAGTCTAGAACTCCATTCATCTCGGCTTGTCCTCTGTGCTGACCTCGGCCCTAGCTGGATGGATCCAATCGTCGCCTACTTGAAGGACGACCAGCTCCCCGAGGACAAGACTGAAGCCCACAAGATCAGGCTCAAGGCAGCTCGGTTTTGGCTCTCTCCCGAAGGCAAACTCTACAGGAAGTCCTTCACAGGTCCGTACCTCCAATGCGTCCACCCGACCAAGGTGGACAACTTCCTGTATGAGATCCACGAAGGAATCTGCGGCAGCCATATAGGAGGTCGGTCATTGGCCTACAGAGCGATCAGCCAGGGTTACTGGTGGCCCTACATGCAGAAGGACGCCCAGGTCTACGCCAGGAAATGCGAGAAATGCCAGAAGTTCTCCCACTCCCTCCATCAGCCAGCACAGGATCTGAGTCCCCTCTCCAGCCCATGGCCCTTCGCTCAATGGGTCCTGGACATCGTGGGGCCCCTTCACCGAGCTCCAGGGAACAAGAGATGGCTGATAGTGGCTACGGACTACTTCACAAAGTGGATAGAGGCTGAACCGTTGTCTTCCATCACGGACAGGGATTCCAGGAACTTCGTTTGGAAAAATATTCTTACGAGGTTCGGCATCCCCCGGACCCTGATCTCGGATAACGGGACTCAGTTCGACTCCAAGTCATTCAAAGACTTCTGCCAAGAGCACGGCATCAGAAACCATTACTCCACCCCGGCATATCCACAGAGTAATGGCCAGGCAGAAATCTCCAACAAAGTGATCCTGGACGGCCTGAAGAAGCGACTAGACAAGGCAAATGGCAGATGGACAGAGGAGCTTCCGAGCGTGCTGTGGGCATACAGAACAACTCCAAGGAGGTCCACCTCGGCAACACCTTTCTCTCTGGCCTACGGGATGGAGGCGGTCATTCCCTTGGAAATCGGCCTCCCTACCCTGAGGACAGAGCTGGTCGACCAAGGCCGAAATGAGACGAACCTGGCAATGGAGCTGGAGCTGGCGGACGAGCGACGAGAAGCAGCAGCCCTGAGACTGACCGACTACCAGCAGCGGTTAGCCAGGGCATACAATCAAAATGTCAAAGAAAGAAGGTTCACCACGGGAGAGCTCGTTTTAAAGAAGACCCTGCCAGCTGACAGAGAACCAAACGAGGGGAAGCTTGCCCCGAACTGGCATGGCCCGTTCAGAGTAGTCTCACTGGCGGGAAAGTCGGCCTACAAGCTCGAAGATTTGGAAGGCAAGCCACTGCCGAGACCGTGGAATGCATCCCACTTGAAGAAATTTTATTTCTAAGGATGTAATGAATCTCAGAATCAATAAAAGCAGCTTTCACATTGTCATCAACTTGTCGTCTCCCTCTGACTGATTCCGACAGCATGGGCCCACCGCCCTGGAAAAGACCTCGAGTCCAGACTCGGTCGTTTCCTAAAGCTCCTGGCCTTGGGCCACGGAGAAGGCCTCGAGTTCATACACTCGGCCGGGATTGGGCCCACCGCCCTGGAAAAGACCTCGAGTCCAGACTCGGTCGTTTCCTAAAGCTCCTGGCCTTGGGCCACGGAGAAGGCCTCGAGTTCATACACTTGGCCGGGATTGGGCCCACCGCCCTGGAAAAGACCTCGAGTCCAGACTCGGTCGTTTCCTAAAGCTCCTGGCCTTGGGCCACGGAGAAGGCCTCGAGTTCATACACTCGGCCGGGATTGGGCCCACCGCCCTGGAAAAGACCTCGAGTCCAGACTCGGTCGTTTCCTAAAGCTCCTGGCCTTGGGTCACGGAGAAGGCCTCGAGTTCATACACTCGGCCGGGATTGGGCCGACCGCCCTGGAAAAGACCTCGAGTCCAGACTCGGTCGTTTCCTAAAGCTCCTGGCCTTGGGCCACGGAGAAGGCCTCGAGTTCAGACACTCGGCCGGGATTGGGCCCACCGCCCTGGAAAAGACCTCGAGTCCAGACTCGGTCGTTTCCTAAAGCTCCTGGCCTTGGGCCACGGAGAAGGCCTCGAGTTCATACACTCGGCCGGGATTGGGTCTACCGCCCTGGAAAAGGCCTCGAGTCCAGACTCGGTCGTTTCCTAAAGCTCCGAGCCTTGGGCTCTGGAGAAGGCCTCGAGTTCGGACACTCGGCCGGATTCCTAAGATCAGGGCTTTTACACCCCTCAAAGATCATTGCCGAGCTCACGCTTCCACAGCCGAGAACAGTGGAATGATGACTCCACTTCGGCACAAGGCAGCTCATCTCGGCCAAAGCCATCCATTTCGGCCAAAGGCAGATTTCCAGAAGAGAGCTGTGCCAGCACTCAAACACAAATGCAAGCATTCCAGAACAGTGCGAAGAAAGAGAAGAACTCAAAAGCATTGTACATGGTTTGGGTGATCACAGAACTCCTTTTTTATTCATTGAAAACTGCTTGATTACAAGAGCTACAGAACAGAAAATGAAGTAAAAACTGGGAGACTCTGATCGTCACCGACTCTTCAGGCTGCAGGCTCGAAGACACCGGATCGTTGCCTGGAGGTTCTGAGTGATCCTGAACCTCACAGAGCTCTATAATACGCTTTGGCTGGTCAGACCAAAGCGATCACAGAGCCCCTCCAGTCCGGAAGCCCTGGACCTCGCTGAGCTCTTCGACGCCCTCCAGTCAATGAGACCAGCCAAGCTTGAAGAAACCTCCCGGTCCAGCGGGGCCTAGGGGTGAGCAAAAACCGAACCGACCGATTTACCAAACCGAACCATAGCCGAAATTTAATTTCGGTTCGGTTATTTCGGGTAATTCGGTTCGGTTCGGGTAAATTTCCTGGCAAATTCGGTTATATAATTTCGGTTCGGTTAATGATCTTATTTAACCGATTAACCGAAGTATATGCAATTTTGTTTTGAATATTTTTATTGCCCATTACCCGGCCCACTAAATATTTTTAGATTTGTTAGTTGGAGTGTTGTTTATGGTTATTGTCTATTTGTGTAATTGTGTTTAATGTATTTTCAAGCACTTCTATGATATATCATTTATGGATAATGGATTTATGGGCCAATTATTAAGCCCAATCTCACAAATGAAATGTATATAATATAGCAATCTAGTTCTAAATTTTCAAAAACTTGGGCAATTATTAAGTCCAACAAAATGCATCACATTAACCGAACCGACCGAAAACCGAACCTAAATAATTCGGTTCGGCTCGGTTCGGTTAAAAGTTTTACAAAACAAAAAATCGGTTCGGTTCGGTTAATACATTAAAGTGGTCAAAAAATCGGTTTGGTCAAAAATTCTTAAAATAACCGACCGATTAACCGATTGCTCACCCCTAGCGGGGCCTCAATCCCGCCTTCCGTACGACGGGCGCACAGGACCGTGTCGGACGAGAATGCGCCACCGTCCCCCGCAGCGCATCCTCGCTCTGTCTGGCCAGGGACGGATGGCCATGAACCCGCGTTCAGAGAGCGCGTGGTCCACGGGGAGTTCCTTCAGAGAGTGCGCAGACCACGATAGCCTTCCCCCCTCGGGGACAGCCGTCCAACGGCGCAGGGTTCCCCCCAGATCAAATAACTTCGGACACCTCCCGGACATGGTTCCTACAACTATGTTCTTTCCTTCTCCCATGGCGAGCCTGCTCCCCCTACTTATAGGATGGAGAAAGGCTCAGTCTCCGAAAGGAGTTATGAGGGCGAAGTCTCCCACGAGTTACTGGGGATGCACGACTGTTGACCAGCGATCCCTATGGCGCCACGTGGAGACATCCGTCCGATTCCCTCGTCAGCTGTGCCACCTTACTTGCAGCTATTCAAGATCACCCAAGATACGGAAGATCAGCGCGAATACCAAAGAAGATCTCCTAAGATACGGAGGATCAGCGCGAATACCAAAGAAAATCACCTAAGGTATGGAGTATCGACGCTAGCGCCCAAGAAGACCACTCGACACTCAGTCCTAACGTTTCGTCACAAGAAGCACGAGTATTTGAAGAAACTTTCAATTGTATTAAAATCTCACTCGTTACAGTGTTCAGCAAATACAAACTGAAGAAAATTACAGGGCATAAAGCAAGAAAGCGAATCTCCCGAGGTCACGACCGGTCAGTTGCACGGGCTGCGGCGTCAGAGGCTTCGCCGGATGGACGGGCAGAGGTCGGCACTGGAAGCGTGTACGGAGGGGGCTCCCGAAAGGAGGGGTGGCCCTCCGAGACCCCGGCCTCCTTCAGGCCGGCAAGCCACCCTTTCGCCCAGGCCTTATCCCTCACCACTAGGACCCTTTCCTTGTAGTGGGCGGTGACCTGCACTCTGGCATCCTCGAACGCAGCATCGCACTCAGACTCGAGCTTCGCCTCGGCTTCATCCGCCCTCTTGGACTCGGCTTGAAGCAGGGCCGCGTAATCGTCTCCCATCTTCGAAATGGAGACCTCGAGCTCGGCCGCTCTAGTCCTCTCCGCCTCGGCCTCTTCCCTCGCCTGCTCAAGCTTCGCCGCGTATTCCTCTTCCACCCTGGCTAACTTCTGGCTAACAGCGTCCAGGGATTCCTGCAGGCCGTTCTTCTCCACGGTCAGCTCGGCAACGTCCATGCTGTACCTGCGGATCCTGTCAGCAACGGCCATGGACTTCTGTGCCGCCTGTCAAAGAAACGGGGTGTACGTGTTAGATCCAAAGAGCGTTAGACGCTAAATCGCTGGTTTGACGAAGGGAAATGAAGATTTACCGCGACGTTGGACTGCAACATCGACAGGATCAGCTTCTGGTCGCTGTACTTATCCAGCCGCTCCATGTCCCCAGGAAGGGCGCAGGCTCGCCCTAGGGCCTCGAGGACCGGGGGATCGATCTTGTGAAGAACGCAATCCTCCATCGTCATCGGCCTCCCCGGCCCAAGCATGAAGCTCGGCTCCCATAACGGCGCCCCCTGGGGCAACGAGGCAGCAGCCGAGCTAGGGCCCGCGTCGGTCCTCGGCATCTTCAGCGGTCGAGTTTCCTCCTGCTCAACCTCAGCCGGGGGCAGGCGTACCTCTGGATCGACAGGGCTAGGGGGTGCGGGAACCTCCACCACCTCTGCAGGGGAAGCTACCCGAGCCCTCGGAGATGGCTGCTCCGGGGGATTCACCGGCTCCTGGGGGGCTCGGGCGTCCTCCACTCCAAGCGCCAAGGCCTCGAGGTCCTCGAAGGACAAGCGCCTGGTGTGCCTCATCTCGGAGCCTGGCGAGGGAGATCTGGCGGTTTGACTCAATTCCCTTCCTGAGACCTGGAGAAGTCTCGATCCCGATGTGGAAGCTAGGGTTCCAGACGTGGCCCTAACGTCAGACGACGCCCGCGAGGGCTCTGCGACCTCCGGACCGGCCTGCTCCTGACCGACCTCGAGTCCGGCACCTTCACCCTGGATCGGCTCTACGGTGCCCCTCAAATACCCACGGTACTTCGGCCGATACCCAAGCAGCGACCAGGCCGCCCTGCCGTCATGACCGCTGTACCGCTTCACCAGGCGGAGCCAGGCCTCGTTCTTCTTCCAAATGTATCTGGCGGCCCGCTTTCTCTCCTTCAGAGCTGCAGCAATCAGAAGCATAAGCGCGGCAGAACAAAAAGAAACTTATGTAAAAAGAAAAAGAAACGGATGGTGTTTACTTGGAATGGTACCGAAGTGGCGAGGGACCTGGTAGCCTCTATCGGTGTCGGCCTCCCCAAACTCCCAGTTCCCCGAGACGTACAGAAGATCGTCTCCGGCATACTTGCTTGAATCCTCCAAGTATCGGACGAAGCCGTCCCGGCCTGGCTTAGCCCGGAGATAATAAGAATCTCCGGACTTGCATATGTCGTAGACGTCCTCAAGGTCGAAGACGCCGAAGTCGATGCCCAGGACCTCATTCAACTTGGTCGTGCCCATCACGATCTTGAAGGCATTCGGTAGCAGTTGGCAGGGGCAGAGACGCCACTGACTAAGGCATCTCCTGAGAAGTGGGTGAAGGGGGAATCGGACCCCGCCTTCTATCACGGCCACTAGCGGAAAAGGCATCCAGCCTCCCGAAAAGTCGCGAGGGTTGTAGCCACGAGGTTCAGCACCCCTGACTTGGACATCAGCAGGGATCCTAAAGGCCGACCTGAAACCCTCGATCGCTGCCTCGCCCTCTAACCAGTGGCTATAAATCCCCATTCCTATCCCAGTCTAAAAACAGAGAAACCCGCAGAAGAAGAGGCAGGGCAGGAGGAACTTACGGAAGCAGAACGAAGATGCTGGACAGCAAAGAGACTCAACTTCAGCAGCGCTCCACTTCTCAGATGAAGCCCCCTCACAGTAGCTTGCCCACCTCTGATGCTCGCCTCTGATTCAGAATAGCAAACGAAGGGTAAAGCGAACCTCGATTGCCCTATATATAGCAGAGAGGCCTCCTTTCCAGAAACCCTAATTGGGCGCGCCAGGGGGCGCCTCCTGGGATTCGGCGCGAATCATTTCAAAAATTGATTACGCCCATGATGAGACGGCGCGTACGATCTCGAAGAGACAGACAACTAGCCAGGAGATGACACGTGGAGCCGTCGACCTGTCTTCAGCATTGAATAAGGGACGCCAGTTATTACCTCGATCATCCAAAGCGACTGCGAATCAGGGCCGAAAGGGGCTCTCTCCTCCAGGTAGACCCCGTCACATAGCTCCCGACCTCACGGCACTGACGTTCTACGCGAGGTCAGAAGCTAGGGGGCAATTGTGTGGGGAGATTTCCAGAGCCACAGGATTAAGCTAATCACAGCCATCAGATGGGGCTAAGCATTCTCACGTGCCATCCGCGTGCCATCTACGTGGCACCAATCTCACCCCGGCTACCAGGACAGAGGCCTTGGCCGAAGTCAAGCATCTCCGGGCCACTAGCGCCGAACTGGTCCACCCCGGGTGCCATCTCGGCGGGGAGCTCCACCTCGGCTGAGCCACCCCGGTGCCATCTCGGCAGAAAACTCCACCTCGGCTGAAGAAGCCAGGACAGTAGCCGAAGCAAGAGAGAACCTTCACTTGAGCCCCTCATCCCCCACGTCGTCAGGCACGTGGAGGGATAGGGGCACGAGCTAGTGGGACAGACACGACATCCAACCGTCCACTATCTTCACCAGATCGCTGACATGGCAGCATCCAGCGGCTGAGGCCACATCAGGGCAAGGCCCGAGGGCAGATCCGATGGTACCCTAACCGCCAAAGGCGCCCAACACAATCTGGCCCAACAAGACACGCATTTAATGCAATGTGGGCTGATCCGACTAGCATTAAATGCAGAGTGGGCCGGATTAGACTGCATTTATTACTTTGTGGGCTGATCATGACTTCCCAGTCGAATCATGGGACCCACACCAAGATATCCTCTGAAAGATACGATCCAAACCTCTATAAATAGAACTCCATGCACCATGCAAGGTACGCACAATCTCATTCACAGAGCCCTTACTCTGTCTCTCTTCTCCCTCTCCTTCCATTGTTCCAGTTCCCACACTGACTTTGGCATCGGAGAGCCTTGCGCCGCCCAGGCCAGGGTCCTCTGACCGTTTGCTATTCCCTTTCAGGCTTTCGGACGGCATCCAGTTACATCCAGTCACCATCATCTTCTCGGATAAGTCCTATAAGGCTCCCTCTCATTGTGGGTCATTATTTTCTGCACCTCCAGGGTGCTTCTGCCCATAATTCATACATGTGGGCTTATTAGCTTTGCAGCCAATTTCATAGCAGGAGATAATTCATACATGTGGGCTTATTAGCTTTGCAGCCAATTTCATAGCAGGATGCACTAGAAAAGGCTAATCTAATCAATCTTTCAATTTCAATTTCAGTTTTCATAATTCATACATATGAGCTCCCAAAAATCTGTCTGTAATTTCTTTTAATAGCTGGGGAGAAGATATCAAAACAAACAATTTCCTTTCTTTTCCCCAACCCCAAATCCTCTTCTTCAAATTGAATTGCATAAACTACCAACACTAAATATAACAACAACAACAACAAGAATCTTACGGTTTTCAACTGCTTGATTTTTCCACGGAGGCCATCGATCTCTTCGTCCAAATCACCATGAATTGGGTCAATCCTCAACTGGATTTCATCAGAATTTCCAACCGATCTCGTGCTAAGACCTTCTCTGAAATGAAATTCAAAGCAAGAAAGACAGATTTAACCCACCCTAAACGAAAGAAGAAAGAAAGAAAGGGATTGAAAAGAATCAGATGTTTGGAACTGATTGATTTGAAAGAGAAAGATAATGAATACCTAGATCTCAAAGGGCCTTGCCCATAGAGAGCGCCTCTATGCGGATTCGCCATCAAACGAGGGAAAAAAAAAATCGTTTGAGAAACCCTAGAAAGTAGATGGAGAGATTTTGGATCGCAATCCGATGATATTGAGATTTTGGGGAATTAAGGAATTTCACAAACTAGAGAAAATGGAAATGGGTTTCACCCAGGCCCGACGCAGCAGAAAACTTGCATTTCAGGTTTTGGACCTTAAATATGATTTTTTTTTTTTTTTGTTCGGACGTAAGGTACACAGCCCTTGGGCTAGACTATTCTCTTTGGCTACTAAAGAAGCCGGGTAAAACCACATGTGGCTCTTAGATGGTAGCACAAGTGGACTCAACCTTTGATTTATGAAGAGGAGGAACCGGGAGTTGATAGAAGACCTCTAGCTCTGAAAGAGGAAGGAACCGTAGTCCTGACCACTCGGCCAACCCCTTAAAGTTACCTTAAATATGAATTAAGACCCCTGATATGAGAGACCAAGCATGTTCAAGCCCCAACTCATTATTTTAATGGACCTCGCCAAATTTAGCCTGCCATTAGTTTGTCAATAATAACGAGTTTCAATCCCTTCTCTCCCCCCTTCCAATGAGTGGGATGCATGGAATTTCACCGCGCACTCACCTATTAATAATCCAAACCGTTAAAAATGAATGTCATAATACCCTCAATTTTTTTTTCAATAGGAATTAGCCCCTTGGTTAAGATTCTTTAATTAGTTTTTTCGTGTTTAAATGAAAAAGATACTTCACCCATTTGTGAGATTCTATAATGCAGATACAACGACTACATGGTTAGTGGCCACCATGATTAGATATACTTTAAATCACAACTGTTCATTTGTGTTTGCTCTGCAACTCCAATCATTTCATCCAAACCTCTTAAACTTTTCCTAGTTGTTGAAGGAGAACATTTTCCACTATATGTACCTAATGACGTGATTTAGTTATATTAAAGTGTCTGTGATTAGAGCTATTAAGACTGGACAGATTTATTTTGGGTTCCTTAATAGACTTGTGTTAAGCTTGGGTTCGTTGGTTGACATGTAAGAATGGATCAACTAAAACCCAGCTCATTTGTTAATCCGGTCAGAAATATCATCGAAAACATCACCTATTCGGGTTGGGTTTGGTAGGTCAATTTGCTCCTAGTGCATACCTTATATATTACTAGCGGTAACCCGTGCCGTTGGCACAATAAAATAATTTTCGTAAATTAACTTATTTGGATTTGGGGTTTACGACTTTATAGGATTTAGTGTTCTTAAAATTTCTGATTTAGGTTAATATTTTTTTTATTTATGTTTAGTATATATGATTTATGCTTCAATGTTTAGGGTTTTTAGTATTTTGTTTTATAATTTAAGAGTTTACACTCCAAATTTCAAAAAAAAATTATTTTTTTAGTGTTCTTAACTTTTAATTTTTTTAAACACTCTGGCCAACCAAATCGGACCCGGCTCCCCTGCTATTTTATTTTTCGAATTTTAGTTGTCTGAGAAAAATAGTGAGATGAATAGTAAAATGGGGTCCACAAAAAAGTGTGATGGACGGCTGAGATTGAGATTAGCAGAAAAAAAAAATAAACCCATCAGCCCCCCCACGCCCCCCTCTCCCTCATTCATTTTCTCTCTCTTACTTCCCCTCTCTCTTCCACGTACAGTGTCCTCCCTCTCTTTCTTTCTTGATGGCAAAAGTTGTAATTATTTCAACTTTTAGCCCCTTTTAGCTACAGTGCCACGTAGGACATTTTTTGGAACAGTAAAAGGCTGTCCTGAAATGTATAATAGATTATAATTAGTTTTCAGTAAACCGTTGCCAATTACATTCTTATAATTCTTGTAAGGGCCTTGTTGTTCCCAATTACATTCTTATTTGTTACTATAGACCCTAAATCACAACTCTAATAATGTTAAAGCCAAAATACTCAACAAATCCATCACAATTACTTTTTTTTTTTGTTTTGTTTTTGTTTTGCTACTGTTTGGCACATAAAATGACTGCTCAAATTCATTTGAAAGAATCACCTGTTGGGGTTGGGTTTGGAATCTGCTCCTAGTGCAGCCCATGTAAATTTTTATAATTGGACTAGAAATTTTCCGTGCCTGAAGGCACGATGCACCACCGGACCTGGATATGCCTCAGATCGACCGAACCTAGGTTCCATGCGTCTCGAAAGCAAGTTCAACCATAAAATGGATTCCACCAAAAAAAATTCCAATTAATTGCCAAATGATATAATTCCATTCATTCATTTATTCTTAACAAAACTGAATCATGAAATCTTTCACCCAATTTACTCATCTCATCTTCTTATCTTGGTCCCATCTCATCATCAATGAAGTAATGCTTTTTTTTTTAAATGAATAATGGATGGCAATACATGTAAATAACTCAAACTTGCTGACCTTTTTGTTTTTGATGGGGATGGCAAAAACTTGTAAATTTATCCAACTTTTAGCCCCTTTTATTTTAAATGAAAAAGGGATGGCAATACCTGTAAATAATTCTAATTTGATGCCCCCTTTTGTATTCCCCTCTTAAATCCAAGGGTTCAAAATATCCCTTGGATTTATGTACATAGATCCAAGGGCTTAAAATGTATCAGGATTCAAAACCTGAGCTGCCATATTATATAGATTTCGACAAACCACTGCCGGACGTCCATTACAAAAACATCGGCCTAACACCCCCCCCCCCCCCCCCAACTAGTCAGGGTAAAATGATTGAGAAACCATTTTTACCTATAATTAATAATATACTAAAGATCTGTCTTATTTGACAATGGATCTAGGCAGCAATTAGGGTGCATGAGATTTAGATCGTGCCTTTGGATTTTGATAAGATCTGATCTAATAGGTTCACAAAAAATACGTCGATCCGTAAAATGGATCCGATCCGATCCGCAGATTTGTAACCGAACCGAAGGTAAACGGATTGGTGACGGATTGAGAATCTTGTAATCCGTTAGCAACGGATCGGTGACGGATTTCACCCTTAATCAGTGGATTCTATCCAATCTGATCCGTTTACATTAAATATAAATAATAAAACTTAAGGGGTCTAAATATATGTAATTTGTATATTTTTGTGGATTGTTAGTTTGTATGCCGAAATTCTTTTCAACACGTTTGATCTTTTTCTTTAACATTAGATTCAACGGATTAAACCGATCCGATCCGAGGATCGGATATGATCAGTTTTTAACAGCTACGGATTGGTGACGAATTCCAAATCCATCAATCTGTAGGTAACGAATTTGGTGTAATCCGCAACAATCCGATCCTTGTACGGATCGGATCGATTTTTAACAGCTACGGATTGGTGACGGATTCCAAATCCATCAATCCGTAGGTAACGGATTTGGCGTAATCCGCAACAATCCTATCCGTGTACACCCTATTTAGTTACGGAAAAATGAGCGACAATTCATATTAATCATACAGGGGAAGATGTGACCCAAAAAGTAGGATGGGTTTGATTTCAAATGGTGGAGTTGTCAGTGCGCCAAGATCAAGGGTGGGATAGTGCTAAAGACTTTTCCATTGCGAAATCTGATGGCTTATTCAATCCATTTGATTTCTATATTGGTCTCTTGCAAATTAATCAGAAGGCAGTAGTATATTATTATAATTGGTTTTCAGTAAACCGTTGCCGAACATCCATCGAGAGCCATCGATCAAGCTATCCATCATGTGAGCTCTTGATCAGCTGTTGTCATCCTCACCCGGATCTCTCTTTCTCTCACTTCACTGGTTAAGGTAAAATGATTAAGCGACCATTTCCCACCTACAATTAATTACAGACTAGGATCTGTCTTGTTTGAAAATGGATCTAGGTAGCAATTAGGGATTTAGATCATGACCTCTGGATTTGGAGAAGATCCGATCCGGTATGTTTGGAGGGCCTTGGTGTTCCCAATTACATTCTTATCTGTTACTATCTTTGATCCTAAATCACGACTACAATAATGTTAAAATCAAGATACTCAGCAATTAAGATTTATAAGAAAAAAAAAATCATGTTAGAAGCTAAGATCTATTCTAAGATATGGATATGGGTTTGGGTCCTAAAAAAACAGAGAAACCTAACGATGGTTGCCACCCCTAATGAGATGGTTGTCAAGCCCTAATGAGATGGTTACCAAGAAGAGGGAAAATAAAGAGACTAACAATGTCAGTTCGGAAGGGTGTCCTTCGCCCTATCTTTAACTAGCATGACGATATCGTCAAGTGGGTAAAATCGTCTTTTATTGTCTTACGACATCCTAATTTGATTTTATGAGATATTTTTATGAACAATTTTTTCATAAAAATCTCTAAAGTCTTCTATCATGATCTTTTTTTTCTTTCATTTTTGAATGGTTCCTTTTGATCAAATTTCAGATGTTTTTTTTCCATTCCTTTTGCATTGGTTGAGTCAAGTCATTTTTTTCTTCCGCACCGAATTGGTTCCCATGACGACTAGGTGTGAATCGTGTGATATTTTAACCTGTCGTGGGTGCAAAACTAACCTACCAACCCCACCCGACCATGGAGTGTGTCGCTCATAAATAAATAAATATATCTTTTTCTTCGATACCTTTCTCAACTTTCTGGCTAAAATCAAATAATATCCTTTCTATTGCACCATCAAGACAATGTTAAGCCCACATAACATAAGCCCATGACCCTTTCTTTCTATATGGATGACAATAGCCAAACCTTCCATCCAACAAGTCACACTAGCTGTGAAAGTGCTACTAAAAAAACAATACCTGGACGTTCTTGTATCAGACATTAAATGGATGTAAGAAAGAGAGAGACCTCAGATCATGGATTGATAGATAGAAAAAAATAAAAAAAAAGGGCTACAAATGACAGCTTGGAGCAGCATAAGAAGAACAATGCCATGCCTTCTCAACTTCACCTCTTTTTGCAGCAGCACCACCACGAACTTTCTCTTCCCTACTCCTCCTCTCTCTAACCTTTCTCCCTCATTCCTCCCAACACACCCTTCCTCTCATCTTTCGGTAACTAAAACTATTCCTTTTACATCTCCTTCTTTCTCTTCATCCTTTGGTTTGTTTTCTCCCGAATCTGACTATATATATATAGAGAGAGTTTCAGGTGTTTCTCAATTCATCCTTAAGTTATTCTACTCTTCGATTCTTTTCGAGGAGCTCGAAGCTCTCGAGCGGAATGGGCGATAGGGCAGTTTCATCGCTTGACAACTTGCAGATGTCGGATAAGATATCGTATCTGACGCAGAAGGAGGCAGCAGAGATCGATGAGATCCTCATGGGCCCTCTTGGATTCAGCGTCGATCAGTTGATGGTCTCAGATGCCCTAACCTCGCTCTGCATTTTTTTTCTTTTTTAATCTTTCTTCTTCTTCTTCTTGTTGTTGTTGATTGATCTCTGTTTTGTTCTGATTTTGTATTGTTTTTGTTTTTCTGTTTCTTAAATTCGCAGGAATTGGCAGGCTTGAGTGTCGCGGCGTCGATAGCAGAGGTTTGGATTGTTGCAATTTATTTGTTGAATTATGTGATTTTGCAAGTTGTTTTTTTTTTTTATACCGAATCTTCATTGGCGTGGATTTTTGAAAGGCGGTTGTGATTTGTTGATTGATGTTGCGAGATGATACGATTGAGATATGAATGATGAGGATTATTTGATTAGAAATGAAAACAATTTGATTAGAAGGAAGTGGAAGTGGAAACTGGAGAATTATGCTGATTAGAGGATGTGATAAGGCGCATGGAACTAAAAAAAACAAAAGAAAGTGAGAATAAGAACCAGAGGGATTGCTTAATGAACACACTAACTGGAGCAAGGAATCCAGAAGAGCAAGTGATTCTTTAATTCGTGTGCACTGTGATTAGTGGAGTGCCCCATTGACAATTTTTAATCTCGGTCGAGTTAATTCTAAACTGATCAATTTCTTATCCAGTTGGCATTTGTAGTTTGAGTAGTCAATCAAAAGTTTTAGACATTGGCCATTACTTTTTAACCACATTAATGTCCATATGTATGACATAGTTGGGACGAGGCTTTGATGGTGTCGTAGAACGTCTGTTTCCAACTTCATTGAATGTACATGTCCTTTGCTTTTAACTAGTTATATAATGGGCTGTGGATATATTATCTGGACAGGTTTATAGATCGAATGATTATGGTCGTGTTCTTGCTATATGTGGTCCTGGTAACAACGGCGGTGATGGTTTAGTTGCTGCTCGTCATCTGTATCATTTTGGATACAAGCCATTTGTTTGTTATCCAAAGCGTACGCCTAAGCCTCTCTATGCTGGTTTAGTTACTCAGGTATGCCAAGAATGCCAACCTGCATCCTTTGTGAAATCCTTATTTTTGTATTCCTAAATTTATGTGTTTATTGTATTGTTTAATTTTTGTAGTTGGAATCACTGGAAATTCCATTCTTGTCAGTGGAGGACCTGCCTCAGGACTTATCAAAGGATTTTGACATTATAGTAGATGCAATGTTTGGGTTCTCATTCCATGGTATAACAAGCTCTTGTACCTTTACTTTTTAATGCTAAGATGTAATAAGCATTAAGCAGTCCTGTAATTATTTTTTTGGAAGATAACATATATTACATTACATTTTTCCTCAAAGTTTACATCAAATATTGTATTTAGTAAAGATAGAAACAAGCACATTGTATAGGCAATGCTGCGGACGCTGCTATGTCTTCATTTCCTTTGCAAATTGCAACATGGCCCTTTCTAATATAGTGTATAATATATAGCATGACAGGTGCAATTTGATTTTGCACATAGGTAATGGATCCTTACAAATAATAAAATTGCATTTTGTCTCGAGTATCAAGATGCAGAGTTTGGCCTAACCAACTTAAAAGGTTAGAAACATGTTGTGGAGTGTGGACAATTCTATAAGCAAATGACATCATCGTTATAGAAAAATTTAGAGACATTGAAGCCTTATTTGGTGTCGGCTTTTATATATCAACTAGACCTTAATACCTTATTTAAATCCTTGGTTCACTATCACTCGACAATGTTGCAATTTTTTTTTTTTTTTGGTATCAGTTCTGACGGCTTTATCCAGGTCTTTATTGGTCTCCCCCCTTTTCTCTCATTCCTTAGCATGAAACATTTCAATCCTTTGTGCTAGGTTTGTTTCTGATCTTTTATGAATATTCCCAAATGATCTCAAATTAAATTCTATCATTTTTTCTCTTCTATTGGAGTTGCATGTGGATTGCCTGTTATGTTCAACTCATTCCTAAATGTCCTTTTCTGCACTGCTTATTCCTAATTTGTCCTTTTTTCTTACTACAATTCTCCAGAAATCCATCTTAGCATACACATGTCAGTAGCATACACTTAATCGTCTTTCCATCTCCTTGTTCCCCAACATTCAGCTCCTTATAGCTATTGGAGTCTAATTTCAACTTATTAAAGCATCCCTTCATTCTCTTTTGCTCTTTATTATCTGACAACACTTACTCAATTCCATTTGCTTCTTTAGTTACTTCCTGATGTTGGAATCTGTCACAGACATTAGTTATTTTAGTTTTGACCAACTAATATTTCCTACTCTTGGATCCACAAAACTTGCACTCCATATATTGTCTTCTACTAATTCTCAAACCATAAATCTCCAAAGCTTTTATCTAAAGTTGATGGGGCTGTTTTTATGGGACATCTGCTACCTTCATAGATGATCACATTTGTATTGTATTGAATAGATCTTGTACATTTTGTTTATGGTAAAAAAATTAACGATAAGAAAAAGGTCTTTTGAAGACTTCTCATTTATCACTTCTACTCTCCTTATGTCTTTGATAGGCATAATGATGTTGGGGCATCGTTTTATTTGAAAGTGCACTTAAAACAACTTGTTAATATTCAAATGAAAAAAAAGGTTGCTTGTTTTAATAAAATGTAGTTGAAATTCAAAAACTCCTGCATAGGCATATTAATGGATCTAAGCATGTGCAAAATATACAGGTAAGCCAAGGCCACCTTTTGATGATGTCATCCAGCAGCTGGTTTCTTTGCACAGCCATGCTCAAGCTCAATCACGCAGGATATCACCTGTAATTGTTTCTGTTGATATTCCCTCCGGGTGGCATGTTGAAGAGGAGACCTAGATGGACAAGGGATTAAACCTGACATGCTGGTTTGTCTCTTGATATCTTTTATTTGTTTACCCAATATTTTTTGACGAATTTGCTTACCTTTTTTTTTTTTCATGAACTGTATTTACTTCCAGTAATTTGTCATTTTAATTTTTGAAGAACTGTAGTGGTAAATGTGGTATCTTTAGGTTTCACTAACTGCTCCAAAGCTGTGTGCAAAGAAATTTTGTGGTCCACACCACTTTCTTGGGGGTAGATTTGTCCCACCATCCATTGTAAAGAAGTATAAGCTTAATCTCCCACCCTATCCTGGAACATCTATGTGTGTGCGGATAGGAAAGCCTCCATCAGTTGATATTTCAGCTTTGAGAGAAAATTATTTGTCTCCAGAATTTCTTGAGGACCAAGTGCTGGCAGATCCTATAGATCAGGTATTTCATCTTCCAAAGAAAGTGAGGATTCTAGTTGATTGTGAGTTTTTAATGTTCGATTGCTTTAAACTAAGGAAGTCTTCAACCATAAGAGGAATTATGAACATCAACTTTATCCTGATGGACCCACTCCTGACATGTGGGACCTATGGTTCTTGATTCAGTGATGAGATTGAAGACATTTGAACTGATAGGTTCTATTCTGCATGGGAATGCTTCAAGAATCTTCCAGATTGGAACATTTCTGTTCATTAGAGCTGATTTTTATATGGAAATTTAGGCCACAACTGTTTCCTAGAACTACTTTTTTTAGTCATCAACTGTGGTTTGCTACTAGATTCCTATGCTCTTCCTTTATAGAAGTGGTGTGGGACATACCTCATCTACTCTGTTCGCTAAACAGTAGTTTCGGAAAGACAGTAGTGGCTCAAATCAAATTGACACATTGTGGGTGACAGATCTTGAAAAAGAGATCTGTCCTGGCTTGCGTAAACCGGACTGGTTCATGGTGAAGCAAGGAGATGCAACCCAGACTCTGGGTTTTAATCAATGAACTGAAGCATGGGCCCAGCTTGGTAGGGAGTGGCATATTGAGTGACAAGCCAAGCCTGGGTCAGCCTGACCTTGTGATTGATTGAGTCCTTGTTCTGTTTTTTGAGCTATACACTCGAACATGTACATAATGCATGTCAGCACAAAAAATGATTTTCATAGGAGTTAAAATGTCAGTGTCTTGGTAGAAATTGAATACATCTATCACAAACCTGTTGTCTACAGGACAGTGCAAAAGATTTTCTCACATTCACATAAGCTAGTATTTCTGCTGCAGTTCCGCAGATGGTTTGACGATGCAGTGGCTGCTGGCCTGCGGGAACCAAATGCTATGGCCTTATCTACTGCTGACAAGGGTGGAAAAATGTATGTTTCCTTACATTTTTTTATATACTATTTGTTACATGGTTCAAAATAGCGGCCGTTACCCTATCGGCCCTAGCAGTTGAGGCTGCTACGCTATTTTGAAAATAGCGGCGCTGCGGTCTAAAACCTAGTAGAGTTAAGAATTTTTAATTTAAAACACTGTTTTTCCTAAAGTTGTCTCTACTCTCTACCCTTATATGGTTCCAAATCACTGAAAAACCACAAGGTTGGCTGCCACACAATATTTGAATTTTTCTTACCACTTAAAAAATTCACATCACTATGCCGTATGGATCACTGCAACCGCTATGTAGCCTGCTTCATAGCGTTTTGGCCATTGGCCGCTACGCCTACCGCAACCACTATTTTGAATTTTGATCCTTGATTTGTTATCTACTTACTATTGACAAGTATTATTTATGTCATTGATCTTTGACTTTTAATGGTATCTGTGTATCATTCATAAAAGCCATTTGCTACTTTTTGTGTCTTTTGATCCTTGATCTTTGATTTGTTGTGTGTTGTACAGCTCTTCACGAATGGTTTTGCTGAAAGGTGTTGATGAACATGGTTTTGTTTGGTTAGTATTGTCCAACTTCCATTGTTTATATAATCAATATTTGATTCAGCAAGATGTTTTTCTTAGTTAGTAACATAATCCTTTTGGTTTCTAAAGTCAAAACAGAGCTGTGAATGCTAGCTTGATGCTGCTATTCCTTTAACCTGTGCATATTTATCTAGCTTACCACATTTGTTTTCTTGCTTAGGTACACCAATTATGAAAGTCAAAAGGGCCGTGAATTATCTGAAAATCCTCGAGCATCATTGCTGTTTTATTGGAATGAGCTTAATCGCCAGGTGAGCTATTTATATTATTAGTTTCTTTATGTGTATCTTAATCATTGCAATGGTTGCTTCAATGTGGACCTTTTTTCATATTTTTCTAACTATTCTTTTATTTTTTATTTTTTACATACATTACAACAAATGTAGTGCTAGGACTGGCATTATTTTGGTCTAGGTCACAAGTAATGAAGTCCACCAGATGCATGTCATCGAGTCCAGCACACATGTAGATTGCCTATTGTCATCACTTTGCACTCCACATACACTACTATTGTGAAAGGTCAAATCAAGATGAATGTAGTCATAGTAAATTGACAGATACATCGTAGTTGTCATCATCATAATCATCAAAGCCTTTTCCCAACTACTTGGGTTAGCTCCATGCCTCTACAAATGTGTAATCATCTGAAAGAAAATAGTCCTACAGATAAGTCAGTATTAGATAGTTTTCTAACATCTGGTGCTTTCCTGCCTACAGATAAGTCAGTATTAGATAGTTTTCTAACATCTGGTGCTTTCCTGCAATTATTTGAGATATTTTACCATCATGATATATAGGTAAGGATTGAAGGGACAGTGCAGAAAGTTTCTGATGAAGAATCTGAGCAATACTTTCACAGCCGCCCCCGAGGGAGTCAGATTGGGGCAATAGTTAGCAAGCAGGTCTTTCTTTGTGGTTCACATTTGAAACATTGAAATCTTTATTCCCATTTATTCTGTTTCAAAATACCCTATCTCTTCTTTAGTGCCAATCTTCAACGTAGATTTTTTCGCACTCTCCAGAGCACGGTAGTACCTGGAAGGCACGTGCTTCACGAAGAATACAAAGCATTGGAAGCGAAGTTTTCTGATGGGTCAGTTTTCCTGACGCCTTACTGTTTGTATGGCTTTTGCAGTTAGTCCCATTTGCTGAAAATGAGTTTATGTATTACGTCCCTCTTTCTTTATGTTTATAACCCTTTGGCTTTTCACCCTATAATGCAATCCCGAGAAACTAAGAAATGAAAAAGGGGTGCAATTGTGCAAATATCGTATGCACTTTCTGTTTCTCAAGCTCCAATTTTACCCGTTATCTATGATGCCCTGATAGAGCAAATTTGTGCATGAATATGTCATGGATACAAATCTTATTCAGAAAAATGAAGTCTTGGATGAGAATATATATAGATAGGTTATCTATTTTGAAGTACCTGGTTACAATAGCATGTGACAAGACACACATTTACTAGTTAATACACAACCGAAACTCCGAGTTAGACAGAATCAGGGTATAAAATGATGGTAGCCTCTTTTTTCTACGGTATGATTTGTATGAAGCTCTTGAATAATGATCTTGCTGTTCTTACATAATCCACTTCATTACCGATAAAAGAAAATATAATGTTATTATATAAAAAGGCACTCCATTGCAAGCACGTACTTATGTTTTCCTCAGGAATTCACTATTCCGTTACCCGAGAAATTCTGGGGCATACTGCCTACTAGTGCTGCCATTGTGGTTTCTGGGTCCCACCGGATGCACATTGATGCATTTATAGTGGATTCCAGCAGATGATTGATCTAGGCCCCATTTCCGGGAAGGAGGAGTTTAAATGTCCCACATATTTTGTTCAGTGTAAAAGCAGGGAAAGTGGAGTGCCACGGGGTTCCTGCAACTAAGATCTAAATCACTGGACGATTTCTTATATCTGATTCTTGTGAGTTCACATGCCAAGTAGCATGTTCTCTTTCATTCCATTATGAAACATAGTGTTCCAGTACAAGAACCTAAGCAGGAATGCATTCTGCAATATTTTGATTCTTGTTCTGGTTCATTTCAGTTTAGTCTTGGGTTGTTTCAGCTGAATCTTTGGAGACATCTTTTCTCCTTTTGGAATTTTTTCTACTTCTGGCCAGAAAATTGAAACAGACCATTCATTAATAAAATGAAATGCCTGCAGGGACAGACTTGACAGTGAGATGACTGTACACATGAGCTTATTGCATAATTAGATAAATGGCTCTCCAACTATTATCAGAACATTCTTATTTGATATGTATCAACTTACTAGCTCTACTGGTTGAAGAGTTTGTTGGTTTTTGAAATAATTTTCGAGCTCTGATGCCCTGATACTTAAAATGGACCTGTTCATGCTGTATCGGATTAGGTACTTCCAATTGTGTTAAAAAAATGTGTTCATTGTGAGCCATTGCTGTGTCTGGGCATCTTAGTTCACTTCTGATTTGTAAATTGTGACCGCTTTATTTGGTTTTTGCATTAATATTTGTACCCATTTTATGGTATAGAATTGTTGTTTACCATGGGTTTTTTCTTCATTTGTGAGAAATGATTGGATCCTGATGTCAAGACAGTCCTGACTTGTATGAACTGTAGGGCTCACCTTTGCTTGGTCCAACCCATGGATTGTCCCAGATTTCATCTCAACAAAGTGATATTAACTGCTGGATTGATCATGTGTGAAAAACATAACTACATGTTTCAGACTTGTCAATCCAATGGTGTAAACCACTCTGACAAATAAGAAGTTTGGGCCAGTTTGTATTCATGTGGTTGTGTTCATGGGAGTGGGTGGGTGGGGATTTGGAGGTGGATATGCGTCGGTATAATGAAGCAAAGGTGTGCCCCATATGGGTCAAACGGTGGCTAGGAAAAGGTCTGAATGGTCCTAAAAGCAGGATAACAGTTATTTCACCGTTATTTAAATTTAGTTGATCCAGAGTCAATAATAAACACTGATGTTCGCGTCTCTATAGATACTTTATTGGCTGTAGATTGTTAAACCTCTCTAGTACCTAGAAGAAATCACAAAAAGGGGAACCTTCCATTATTATTCTACTGTTCTTTGTTGCAACCACCAACGGTTAGAAGGTGCTCATTATTGCAACCACAAGATTGCGGGTTAGAATCAGGTACCAATTGGCAAAAATAAAAAGAGATTGTTTTACCATTGTTCTTTGTTCTTTCATGCCCTTCTGAGAATATTTGCAGAGATATAAGAGGATTTTCATGTGTTAAGTTACAATGTAGCATGCATGAGAGGTCTGGGCCATTCTTGAGGTGCTGCCTGACATTTGCGTTCTCTGGTCGAAAAGTGAGCCTTGTTCATTCATTGGCTATACATATTCCAAGTGTGGCTGGTAATTACTGTCTGCTTATATACATGTCCAACTTGATGAGCACGCTGGCCTGATGTGTGGGCCAGGTGACTGTAGGTCCAATCTGATACTTGGCAGTTTCTCCTACTCCCAGTTAGAGTGCATTCCACAAAAATCTTCTGTAATCATGTTTGCTCAAATATAATTAAAATTTCCTTTTGATCTTGTCATATGTATATTGGTATGATATTGTGTTTCCTGCTTTATTGCATGGTTAATTTCATGCCCAACTTGCCACAAAAGATTGAAATGAAAGATGATTTTTAAACATGCAGAAAACTGATTCCTAAACCTGAAAACTGGGGAGGTTATCGGCTTAAACCAATTGTTGTTGAATTCTGGCAAGGACAGCAGTCTCGCCTGCATGATCGGTGGGTCAATTAATTCTTGCAGTTTCTTTGCTTATGCCTTGACACTTATTCAGACTATAGGATTATGGTTTTATCAATAATGACTAGCTTTTCCTTCACAGGTTACAATATTCCTTGATAGAGATTGAAGGAAAGCAAGTATGGCACATTGTTCGGTTGGCTCCCTGACTAGCTTTGTCGATCTCTTCCTTGTGAAGTCAAATTTTATGATCCATATAGTCAAATCTGCAGCACTTTTGCTTCCCTCTTTATGGCAATGAACGTACAGAAAAAAGTTAGAGATATGTAAAATAACTCAATTTTAATGGAGAAAGACAATGTACTGGTGGATTCTTCAAGGAATAGATCTTTAGTTCATGTGCCATTTTGAGGAAGGAAAAGACGGGGATTAATTAGCAAATGTTTAATATCTACTGGTATATTGATGCTGACAGCTCATCGTGTAAAATCACATGGTAATAAGGAATTATGAAAAGCAAATGATTTTTTTTTTCTTTCAAAATGAATCATGCTGGAATCACCTTATATCCAATCCCCCTACGGTGATGAGATTAAACACCAGGGGTTTCTTTTTATGTATTGTTTCTCTTGTATCTTAAGGTCTGCTGTCCTTCATATCACTCGTGTTATATTAATTGCAGCGACCCTTTTAAATCCCAAGTTTTGTAATAAGCATCCTTATAATTGTTTGCTGGAGAACTCCACTGTTGCATACGCCCAATAATCAGTTTATTGGTTAGATTGTGATTTGATGGTTATCCAGATGGTGTGGTATATAATTTGCTGCAAGCTTGGGATTTAACCCCGATTTTCTGCCATACATAGGATCGAATGCATCGCAGTCAACATTTGTTTTTCTTTGATCTATTTTGCTTATATCACTTGCTTCTATGTATAAATAGACAGAGAAACTAAACATCTTCAGCTATAATAGAAATAATTAAATCGATAGTAGAAAACTGGAACTGGAATATTTTTAGCTTTGTTTCCATGAGAAATGATTAGATACACACACCTTATGGGATTGCATCAAATCCTTAGTGTGGTACTTTGAATTATCACAAACTCATGGATCTGACCTATATGGACATGGTAGGCAATGCCCTTGAAAATCACCGAGTTTGTTTCCCTTGATCAGGAGCAGAACAAGTCTCCTGGGGGCCTCCATGTAAAAAATATATAGTTTCTTGGGGGACCAGATGTAAAATGTTAAAACTCCTCAAGGGGGGTGTGCACATGCCCTTCATTATAGTACAACTTCAATCAATGGAGTTTTTGTCCCAAGGCATGGTTCAATCAATGATCAACATGACTCCAATATACGGTTAAGGTCCATTTTCTGTCATGGGGATGGGGTAGGGTTGAGATCCATAGGTTTGTTGTACAGGACCCATTGTATTAATCTATTCAATCTTTACCATACAAATGATAAGGTTCACTGCATGAGATACCTCTTCCTCATGTTTTTTTTTTGAGAATTTTACCTGAAAAGGGACCTTAGAGGGCCAGTGATCATAAAATGGGCCAATAGTAAATCTGGCACGGAAGTGGTCCCCTGGGACCACTTCCGTTTTTTTTTATCAATAGTGGAATAAGTGACGACGTCGTCGCTACATTGAACCCCATTAAAAAGCGCGCGAAACCCCACTTCCCCACTTTCCCCTTCTTCCTCCCATCCCTACCTCCATTGCCCCTGGCGATTTCAGTTCCTCCTTCTGCAAAAGAGCAAGCAGGTGGTCCCAAAGGTCATTTTCCATGTTTGGATTGTAGCATCAAGATTCCAGCATCTTTATTTGGAAAACCCACCGAGACCCCACTTCCCCATTTTTCCCTTCATCCTCCCATCACTTTTGCACCTTCTTTTCTCCTTCCTCAAAAGATCGTTTTCCGACCTATTGGATTGTAGCATCAAGCTTCCAGTATCTTTTTTGGGCTATGGTATTCTTCTTGTCTCTTTTTCTTTTCTGTATTACACAATGATGATTTACTGTGGTTTCTTCATCTTCTTTCCATTTACTTGACATCCTAAAATGGTTAATATTCATGCATTGTACATGATTTTTGCATTGAATCGACCCACGACTTAGTCCTTCCATTTTCCCCATTCTCGACTGGGTTGGCAATCCTAGTGGACATGCAGAGACTTCATGTTTGGACTACTTCATTGCTACTGAAATAGGGAGACATCAAGCATAATGCCGATCATTTTGAATTTGATTATAGTGTGATGATATTGTAGAAGATAACAATTGGGTTTTACTAAACAAAAATTTGGGTGTGCAAAGAGGAAAATAAATTAACAGTTACCAAAATCATATAAGTAGAGACTTTTCTAAATTAATAAGTTAATCAAAATTATACAGTAGTGGCGGAATCCGGATCCAGCTAGAGCCCTATTCTCATTGACAATTCATCACTTCTTTTTTTTTGTTTTGTTGGATCATCACAATTCTGATACACACACTAAAATATAGAGACTTGTAGTGGTGGAAAAAACCCATAGGCTTTGGACCATTCGCAATAACAAGTATGATTTGGCCCATTGACAACATAGACTTCCTAATGACAATAGGATGGAATTAAGCTACACATGTGGCCCTTGCATAAAAATGGACCCATTATACCATTATAATTGTTATTGTTCTTCTTATTCATCATGTTTCCATTGTAATGGCTTCATCATTAATCATTTTAGTAATACAAGTGTTGTAAATAAATTTATTCATATAAGAGTATTTGAACTAACTTCAATACCTATTCATTTGCAATGAATTAAAGCCAGAAACAATTGTATAGAGGAAGCGGTGGGAAAGGTTGCATTCTGTTTTTGCAACCATTAAATTTAAATAAGTATTGCTATGATTCTAATTCATACATACAGGCCTAGATAAACATTGCTATGATTTATTTTTAAGTGAATGTAATGAGTCTGTACCCATCAAAATAAGTAGTCTCATATTTGGAATTCTCCAAATCATGAAGACAAATTGCCCCCAGATGTTTGCAACCAAACATGACTTAAATTTCAAATACTGCTATAAGGGAAAGAAGAACTTGAGGGAATTTCCTTATTAGTTTTAATTTCCTTATTAGTTAGCTTTACTTCTCGCTCTAGTTATGTTTACATCTCCCTCTCTCGATCTATTTATTTTTTGCAGATGGCTGGAAGTGAGGGAATAAGAAATAGGCTTCTATATGACCAGGACAATCATATTTCAGAATCCATAAACCATGGACATGTATATTCTTAGCCACCCTTTCATATATATATATATATAGTTTACCTTTTTCTTAACTGTAATAACTTGAAACTGTCTCGCAGGAATTCGGTACATTTCGATGCATACCTATGAACCCGGACAAATCTGTTTGGGTGTTAAATGATATCCAAAAGGATTACGTAAGGCAAGCGGGTTTACATCATTTTGCAGAAATGGAACATATTAGGATAGATCATGCTCTCATTACAGCCTTGGTTGAGAGATGGCGTCCTGAAACAAACACCTTCCACTTCCCATCCGGTGAGGCCACTGTTACTCTTGAAGACGTGGCCTACATATACGGGCTACCTATCGATGGCCCAATTGTTACCGGGAGAACTTTTCCGAGTTCAATGGTTAGTGATGTATGTCTTGAATTACTTGGCAAGGCCCCTATTCAGGGTACCGAAGTAAACGGGATTAATATTAAATTCACATGGCTGGAGGAGAATTTCGCAGCGGTGCCATCAAATAAGAAGAGTACGAAGAAGAAAAAGAAACTTTCTAAGGATGATGAGATCTACAACACTAGGGCGTACCTTTTCTTCTTAGTTTTCAGTCAAATTATGTCTAACACATCGGGTGGAAGGGGTCCGGCATATCTTCTCGAGTTGTTCAAGGAATTTAAGCCATATGCATGGGCCCCTGCCTGTCTTGCCAATCTTTACTGGATTTTAGCAAAGGCAGTTAAATTTGTTAAGGACAAGTCTGAAGATACACATCAGGAGGGAGATGAAAGCAAATCATCGAACAGAACTGATGATTCTAGGAAGTTCAGAACTTTGACTGGACCTCTTCAACTTCTCCAGGTGATAACATTTTTATTTGAACATATTTACAGTTTTTCTACAACTGTTACATTTGTATTTACTTATTAATGACTGTTTTTTGCAGCTATGGGCGTACACGAGAATGCAAATTGGACGTTGTCCACCACCAACGGATACATGGAAAAGTGATATTCAGTTCCCATTGATGAAAACATGGGCAGTTAGGTTGAATTCATTCAAAGCTGTAACCACACTGATTAAGACTCGGGAAGAGTTGAACAAATTGCCACAGGACGATGTAAGTTCAATATAATCGGATGGTATACAATTGGGAGTTGATGCTTTTATCATTACATTGAAACTAATCTTGTTTTATTTCTTTTTCTGTAGTTCAAATGGCAACCATATAGCAAGTTCGGAAAGACATTCCGTCATACTGTTTCTAAAGCCGACCGTGACCTATTTTCATCTTCAACGGTCTTGGCTTTTTATTAGGTAGTGGAGCGACATAATACGGGTCGCGTTATGAAACAGTTTGGATTTGTTCAGGAAGTTCCCCCACCGTTCAGCATGCCCTATCCAAGAGTGGAGCGAGTAGAAAAAATCGTGTATGACTACAGTGCACTTGGCAGGGTACCTAATTATGTGTTGTGGGACAGTAGATCTCAGTGCACTCTGAAGGGAAAAAAAGCATCTTCAAAGACACATAATGATGAGTATATGCATTGGTATCGGGCCAACACGATCATGTATATCGGTCGAGGGCAGGAGCATGAGGAGATTGATAAAAAAAAAAAAAAAACGTGATGAACATGAGGGTTGTTGTGAGCAGAAGCACGTAAGATACTGGTGGCTCTTTCTGTCGATATAATTTTTCATTTCCACATGCCTTATGGCTGATTTTCTTGTTATGTCCACAGGTTCATTAACTCTTGCTTCACATGGAAAGGTCAGTTGACCGTGCTGTTCGGAAGAAAACCTCAATTGAGCATTTCCGGGAATCATGGATCAGGAAGATACTCAGATTTAGATCTGGCTTGAACACCAAATTCGTCAAATTTAAGGATGACCACTTATACAGCTCAGCATCAGAAGATGTAAGCAAAAATTTCATCGATTTATTTTTACTGTTACCTCAGTGATGTCATTCTATGCAATGTGTGAAAGATTTTATCCTCAAGTTGATGTATTTGAAATTAAACAATGACAGGATAAAAAGGCGTCCACCGACGGATTGAGGGTTAAAAAGCCTGCATCCAAAAGAAGCCCAGGGAAAAAGAATGGAAAGAAGCAGAAGAGCGTGAAGCACAATATTGATGTTCCAGGTTCACCTATGTCACACACCCCTACTGAACATGCCCCTGAAGTAGCCAAGGAGGATTGCAGTATGGATCCAGATTCAGTAGAAAGACATACTTCTACACCTTCCACTTCCAATGAGCCACCAGTGGTTGATATCTTTTCCACTCCTCGGGGGGCATCAACCTCGCAAGCAATAATAGTTTCACCGATCAGGGCGTCCATTGATTCACTAGTTTGGAGGTTAAAACGATTGCCCCGAACGAGGAAGATTCCAGAAAAGTATGATGATTACTTACATTCAATGGGTGGATCGGAGTATTCACTCTCCAAAAGTGACAGGTTTCTACTGAATGGGTTCAAACGATATTTCAATGAGAGGTATAATGTAATTACATTACCATCGTAATGGTTTCATTCCATATATGGCCTTATGTGTATTGTATTTTGCAGTAAGGATGAGCTCGACATTGTGTGCACATTGGTATCTAGTGAAGTCCTGAATTGTGTTCTAGAGGAGGGAATTTGGTTCGACACCAATATTTTGTATTATTGGTTTGATGTGTTGAGGGAGAAGTGTCAAACGGCCTTTTTGGCAGACCCAAGCATTTCTGTAAGTATATAGATTCTGATTTGCAATTATCACTTCGTCGCCATTTGGAGGTTAAAAACTCACTTTTAATTTTTTTGCAGAGCTGGTGGCAGTCTGGATTGCCAACCGCTGAAGAAGCAGCCTTCGGTCCCGGAGGTTCTCGAGTGTGTGATGCTAGAGAATGTAAAACATTGGTTTACGTTCTTCACTCTGTCAATCATCTCACATTACTTGTTGGGTATACGGACGAGAGGAAATGGGAATTCTACAATAGTTCAAGCAGTGATCGTCATGCTTTAACTACCTGTAAACGATTTGTAAGTATACCATAATGGTACCAAAATTTAAAAGAGCTTCTTAAGGTGTTATCATACAAGATTTAGTCAGATTTCTTTTACTGATCTTGCAGGTTGAGTGGCTGACGACGAAGTTCAGCCAATATGGGTGGGCAGACCCATACATATGGACAATCAACGTTAAAACGAACATCCCACTGCAGGAAAACGGCTACGACTGCGGTGTCTTCGCCGCTGCGTTCGCTGAGCACTGTATATTTTGTCGTCCGATTAACTTCACGCAGGCTGACATGATGTATTACCGGCAACGAGTCATCATTGAGATCTTCAAGCGCAGCTGGGATTTGAATGCGTACCGATTGAATATTGATGAGATTCCACTTGACTCAATTGATCCTGAGAAATGATTAAAATTTGATCTTTTGTTGTGATCCATTGTTGTATGTAAATCTAACATGGTCCATGTTTTTGGGTGCCTACTGTAAATATAACTTTTTGTATGTAAAAAGTTGAAATGAATGTAAAGGGAAGTTTTGTTTGCTTCTGTATGATCAAAGATAGTTGTTTGGCTTTATTGAATGTTGCCCTCCTATGTATTTTTTAATGCAGCTTGTAATATGGACGTGAATGTAGTATGGTAGTTGTAGTGCATTCGCACATCCAACCATTACAGAAGTAACAGGTTTATTGTCATTGCTTAAAACTGACGACGTCGTTGCTTCACAGAACCTAATATATAGGGTCCAGTGTAAAGAACTGACGACGTCGTCACTTCACAGAAACGTTTATAAAAAATCTCAGATGTAATAAATGACGACGTCGTCGCCTCACAGAACCTAGCGTAAACTATATGTTTGTTAATACTGACGACGTCGTTGCTTAACAGAAACTAGTGGAATAACTTCTAGTGTTAAAGTGACGACGTCGTCACTTCACAGAACCGTTTATATAAAACCCAGATGTAATAAATGACGACGTCGTCGCTTCACAGAACCTTGCCGAAAATAAATGGGTGCTGATACTGACGACGTCGTTGCTTAACATAATCTATTGGAATCACTTCTAGTGTTAAACTGACGACGTCGTCACTTCACAGAATCGGATATAAAAAAACTCAGATGTAATAAATGACGACGTCGTCGCTTCACAGAACCTAACGCAAAGTATAATGTTTCTTGATACTGACGACGTCGTTGCGTAACAGAATCTAATGCAATAGTCCAATTGTATTAACTGACGACGTCGTTGCTTCACAGAATCTACTGGAACATAATTGTGTTTTAATAACTGACGACGTCGTCGCTTCACAGAATCGTTTAAAAAAAAAACTTATAATAACTGACGACGTCGTTGCTTCACAGAATCTAGTGGAACATAGTTGTGTGTTAATAACTGACGACGTCGTCGCTTCACAGAATCGTATAAAAAAACACTTATAATAACTGACGACGTCGTTGCTTCACACAATCTAATGTAACATATTTGTTTGTTAATACTGACGATGTCGTATTTTCACAGAGGGATATGGTGACATAGTTGATAAAAGTTGATAACAAAAATGGTGACATAGTTGATAAAAGTTGATAACAAATTTGTTGAAACTGTTATATATAAAGTTGTATTACAAAAGTATGATCCACAACAAGGGATATGTACAAGGTATGCTAGAAAGCTACCCCATAAAAGTATGATCCACATCAAGGGATATGTACAAGGTATGCTAGAAAGCTACCCACAAAAGTATGATCCACAGCAGGGGCTATGTACAAGGTATGCTATCAAATCACCCCAACATAAAGTATTTCTACCCCACAAAAGTATGATCCACATCAATGGATATGTACAAGGTATGCTAGAAAGCCACCCACAAAAAGTATTTCTACCCCACAAAAGTATGATATTTACAAGATATGCTAGTTGGATCTATGCAACATGATCTGATGGTGGATTGCGACAACTCTTTCGGTTATGTCCCCTATGTTTGCAGTTAGAGCAAGTAACAACCCTGCGTTGTCGATTTCTGTCTTCAACACGAATCCGGGATTTCTTTGGACGCCCTGGTTGTTTGGTAGCACGTGGAGGCAAGACGATTTCATTTGATGTATGTTCCCATTGTCTGCTATCACGAGTGGCATGAATGACCTCACTATACGAAGCACGATAAGTAGTTGTTAGGTAACAATCCTCAACATAGTCATACGGATTCAGGTGCCTAACTTTCATCGCTGCTAGTGCATGACAGCATGGAATCCCCATTATTTCCCATCTACGACAGCTACACTTCTTCAGTTCAAGATCCACAATATCTATGAATTGTGCTGATTGAACCTGAAACTCAACGAGCCCGGCAACACGTACATGCACGTGGCGTGAGTCTTCAGCCTCTTGGCTCATTAGTTTCTCTGCATAGGGCGTTAATCGCGATGTAATATCCAGTGACTCGAGATGTCTTCTCTGGAAGAAATCCATCAACTTCGCACGGATTTCTTCGACTTGCTTTGTAATAGGAATCACCCTAATGTCCTTTAAAAGCGCGTTCGTACATTCGGCAGCGTTGCTGGTTATCATGTCATAGCGCCGACCCTCAACAAACGCATTTGACCAACGTTGTTTTCCAATGGCATTGATATAATTATGCGCCCCTTGGTCTACAGACATGATGTATTCATATAGGCCTCATACTCACATGGTCTAAAAGACTTGGCAGCCCGCCAGAATTTCAATACAATGGCACGATCACAGAAGGCTGTTTTAATGTTCTCTGCAATGTGATGACAACAGTAGCAGTGAATCGCGCTTGGAATGATGTTGGCCAATGCCGGGACAAGACCCTTTTGTCGATCAGACACAATAGTCAAATTTGTTGGACTTCCCAAAGCAAGAGATAGGTTGGCAAGAAACCACTCCCAACTGTCACGCATGGATTGAAATAGCGGCCGCCACGTAGCGTGGCGGCCGATATATCGGCCGTGGCGGGGGATACCGCCACGCCACGGCCGAAATATCGGCCGTCGCATCCGTGGCGGCCCGTAGCGGCCGCTACAAAGTGTGGCGGCCGCTACAAAGCCGCCACGTACCCCTCTCCCTCTGCGAAGCGCATGTTTTTGAAAAAATGGCAATCAATAAGATAAAAGGATCATACTTGACCATGATAGCTAAGACTCTTTTGCTGGTTGTCTTTCCATTTTTGTGCTTGGATGTCTATTATTATCATAACTTGCTAGATAAGATATTAAACCTGTTTAATTATGTTTGAAATTGTATAGTAGTAAAGATATAGTTACCTACTACTACTAGATTTCAAATTGGTCTTAATTAAATTATTTTATAAAGAACCCTCATTGTGCTGGTGACTAAGGTATTCCTATTTCCTTCACTAACTCTCTACTCTGTCATTTTTAAATTGGTGTTGAACATTGATTATTGATCACTTCATAGTTCGTTCACTTGATTGAGTTTGAACCTAGAATGTTGAAGTATTGATATTTAATTGTTCAATGTTCATTAATGAGTAATGACCTAACTCTTAAGTCTTATGCCTTTATTTTATGTTCTAGTTTTTTTTTTTTTTATGAGCTTTCCATTACTTTCTAAGTTAGTATGACTAAAAAACATGAATACATGTGAAAAAACTAATAATTACTACTATTTTCTATTTATTCAGCGATACAGGACTTCATATATTGAGGGCACCGCTACACCCACTTTTCTTACTTACTTTTGCAAAAGAACCACATATTCTTTCATTTTACAATTTTCTGGATTTTCTGGAATTTTTTTAGATTTTTTGGGCGATTATTTCAAATCGCACCGCTACGCCGCTACGTATCCCCGCTACGCTACGTATCCCCCGCTTCGTAGCGTTTTGGCGGCGGGCCGCTACGCCCGCCGCAACCGCTATTTTCATCCTTGCTGTCACGACGTTCGGCCTCGGCCAAAGCGAAAGCTATAGGAAATAGCTTATGATTACCATCATAGGTGACAGCCACTAGAAGCACACCCGGATACTTGCCCCGAAGATGTGACCCATCAACAGCGATCATCGGCCTCATCGACGAACAGAATGATCGGATGCAAGGACCGAAAGCCCAGAAGAATCTTCTAAACCTGTCTTCAACAGTCGTGTCGATATTAGTCACAGTACCTGGATTGGTCATGTGTAATTCTTTACAATATAGAGGCAAAATCTTAAAAGATTCTTCATATGATCCCCGAACTACACGCAAGGCCATCTCTTTTGCAATATGTGCTTTTTTATAAGTGATACGGGTGCCAAACTCCTTTTAGTATTCATTCATAATTTCTTTTGGCTTCAAGTGGTTATTGCATCGGAATCTGTCCTCAATGAACTCTTCAATAAGTTTCGAGGATGCTTGGGGATGTGTCATTCCCATCATTGGTTTTGAGCAACAATGTCTTGGGTTATAACTCCGCACCTTAAATTCCGGGCCTGAATCAACGATGGAAGCATGTATACGCCAGGGACAACAATCATCTCTGCAACGTGCCGTGACTTTTTTCGTCTTGGTCGACATATGTCGTAGAGTAAAATTGTTATAAATTGCAAATTTAGCAAGAGATCTTCTGAAGCTTTCACGATCAGGAAATTGACGCCCTACCCACATTTCTCGTGCTGAGTCCGTACCAGTATCGGCTATAACATCTTGAGGGGCCATTGTGTCTACAAAATTGATATCTCCCATAGCCACTGAATGAAGCACAGCCTGAATGGTTTCAGATCCTTGTTGATTACCAATATAATTGACATCTTCCATAGCAAGTGAATGATCCACAGCATGAATGGTTTCACCTCCTTGTTCATTACCCCCGGAATTGACATCTTCAATAGTAAATGAATGATTCTTAGCATGAATGACTTCAGCTCCTTGTTCATTGCCAACAAAATTTACATCTTCCAAATCAAATGAATGATTCGCATCATGATTGGTTTCGGTGCCTTGTTTATTACCAGCCATCATCGAAGAGGGAGTTCCACGAACCATTGATATATCAAAAGTAGCACATACAGCATCGTGTGCATCAACAGCCTCTCGATCTATACCATCCACATCAAAAACAGCTCTTGTAGAACGATTTGTTGCATGAGGATCCAATGAGGTAGAGAAATGCATATCAACGTTTTCATGGAGATCCACGGTGGGAAATACTAGGCCAGACGTGGGCATTTTTATCTCGCAAATCCCTTTGCACATTTTCTTCTTGGCAATTGGACAGCCAACCTTCACTCGTTCTCTGCAAGGCATGGACAAGAATTTAAGTTAGGCACGACAAGTGCAACTATATAAATATTAAAAAAAATAGAACATAGATACGTACCTAGAGCCTTCGCGTTTCTTGTTATTAACGTGTAGTTTCCTGTTGACATACACATGTAGCCCATGTTGCTCACTTCCAGACGCCATCAACATTCCCAGCATATCATTTTCATCTTCCAAACTGATCAACGAAAAAACGAGTCCATTGTGATGAAGGTATTTCATGCTTACATCCTTGATATTTGCATCCCAATTAGACAATGCAATGGCTTCATTCATCAACATGTCATATGTTAAGGTCTTAGGTAGAGACCTCATCTTCTGTCTTCCACCATTGTAGACCGGGCGTATAATGTCAAAGACAAACTCTCCATCAAAGTGAAATATGATGGAAATCCCAGACTTGGTCATTCTGCCGACGCAAATAAAGCATATATTAATTTGGTGGTATTAGCAAATGTAGTCCAAGGGTCACCTTTCACATAATGCTAATAGAGAGATGATTGTATGGGTCAAACTGTCCATTTCTATTTCTATTTACAAGGAAAAAATCACAAGAGAAGTTAACTCCCCTAACACTGTTTTTTCCTAGGGTTACTGACAGAGGAGGAGTGAAAATGAAATCATTTTATGGGTGTTTGCTCCCACTTTATACAAGACATATTCACCAAGATTTCTGCACCTATTTGAGAACCCATCTTCATATTACTTATAAGGGTTTAACCCTAACGTGCAAATACGTAGATTCACAATCTTCATATGCTCTCAACTAGGGGTTGTGACAATAAACAACCTTAGAACAGCCAGAGTTGTTACCTTTCTCAAAAGCCTTAATGAACTTTTCTCAAAAAAATGTATATCAAATGCCCTAATGAACTTTTCTGAAAAGGGTAAACATGAAACACAGAATCTTTGGTAGCTAATGCATGAAAGAACACATAAATAGCGATATACCTACCTCTTAATGGAGTTCAACAACCTCCATAAAGAAGCCCAACCGTTGGGGAAGACGCCTGCATCGTCTCTATTCAATGGCAGATAAAAAGGATCACACGAAAAAGAAGCTGTGACGGGATATGTATATATATATATAGAACATAAGCGACGACGTCGATACTAACCCACTATTATAAGTGACGACGTCGTCGCTTGTAGAAAATAAGCAAAAAAAATATATTTTCTGGCGGGAATACCCATTCCGTTACATATTATCTATGGGTACCTCTTCCGGTGAGTGACCAACTAGGGTCCTTTTTCAGGTAAAATTCTCTATATTTTTTTTAAGCAGACATTAATAATAATATACATTGAAAGGTCATATGTATGGAGAATCGAGATCATCAAGTCAAAAACTTACGCAGGAGAGGAAAGTTTGCTGTGGTGATACCATTCTTTAATAGCAAACAGTAAGTTAATAACAAATATAAAGAACGGAGGACGTTTTGAAGAGAGAAAAAATTGATTTTTCTTTCCTTTTGAACCAACTCATTTCCTTTCTAATTTAAAATAAATATACGTATTTTTTTACAAAAAAATATATTCAATTTAATGAAAGCCTTGCCAACTAAGAACTAGGGTTGCAAATGGTATAGTTCTAGATCCGAATTATATTAGATCTGGATTTGGACCAGAGCCCTTTATAAATAATGGTTGTAGTTCTGAATCTGGTTTCAATTCGAAATCTATTTTGTTGGTTCCAGACCTGAATCCGATTCTGAAACCAGGTCCAACTAGAGGATCGAAATCTAGTTCTAAAAATAGTTCTACTTTCTTTTTATATTTTATATTTTTTTTCTTAAAATAAAGATATCATTCAATCTATAATAATATATTAAATCTACTACCTCTAAGATTAAACATAAAAATAAAAATGTGTAACAATAGTTACGAGTTGAAACTCGATTCAACCTATAAAAGTTCTACCTTCTGTTAAATTTGATCTACAGCTTGTAGCATCACACCCATTTATAAATAAAAATCTTGACTCCTCAAATCAAATTTATCCCGAACCAAATCTTTGAATAGATTGCATAGTTACAATTATTACTATTTTCATCCACGTCTTACCTATTCCTCCTAGCTAGCTATCAACTTTAGTCAATTTATAATTTTATCAATTTTAATTTTATACATATCTATTTAAACACTCTCATCTAAATTTATTTTTTAAAATATTTTCATTTTTATTTTTTCAGCTGTAGAAGATTCCAAAATCCAAACACAGAACCGCCCGAAGAGAAGCTTCCAAGCAACCATGGTTTAAAATATCGGCCGGTACCGGTACGTACCGGCCGATACGTACCGGTACCGGTCGGTACCGCACCGATATCTCGCTGAGATATCGGTCGCGGCGATACGGACAAAATATCGCCATATATCGGCCGATCTCCTTTTTTTTTTTTTTTTTTTTTTCGGGGGCGCTGCCCCCTGGACCCCCGCGAGCTGACCGGTCAGCTCGACCCCCGCCGGGGGATACCCCCGGACCCCCTCTGCGAAGCGCATGTTTTAGATAAATGACAATCAAAATTCAAGAAAACAAAATGTTCTACTTGACCATGATAGCTAGGACTCTTTTGCTAATTGTCTTTTTTTTTTTTTTTTTGTGCTTGGATGTCTATTATTATCATAAACTACTAGATATGATATTAAACCTATTTAATTATGTTTGGAATGATATAGTAGTAAAGATTGTGTAATATGCTAATTCATGAACCAAAAGGCTTTATATTGAGTTAGGTTCGATGTTACTCACTTATTTTCCCCTAGATCTAGTATTTAAAGTGTAGATCTAAATTTTTTTATTTCCAAAATTTGGGGCTTTTCTTGAAATCAATTACATTTTTTCACATTAATGTTCAAATGCATTGATAATGTATTAGTTTAAAATAGATCTATACTTTTTGAACAAAAAAGTATGAGTTTTTGCCAAAAATTGTGGTTGCATTATGTCAGATTTATGATATTTCATCTTATTGATCATGAGCATCGATAATGGTTGCATTATATAAAATACTGGAGAATAAAGCGAACAGCGATACAGACAGGACTCATAACTTAAGGTGACCGAGATTTTGATTTATTATTGTTACTAATGGAAAAAAATATTGTTTTCCAACATTATCTAATATTCTGGATTTTTTGAATATTTTTGCAGATTTTTTTGGATTAAAAAAAAAATTCACACCGCGACGACCGCGACAGACCGATATCCGCGACGATATCCGCGACGTATCGGTTTTTCGGCCCGGCCGATACCGCGACCGATACCGAGATTTTAAACCATGCAAGCAACCCCAAATTTCAATTCTCTTCCTTTTCAAATTCAACTGCCGTTACAGTAAAAAAAATAAAATAAAATCACAATATATAAATAAATAAATCTTGCCCATTGAGCAATCCAAAAATCTCTACGTCTCCACTCAACTTTCGAAACAGAGAAGAAGACGACGAAGAAGAAGACGAAGATGGATCCGCAGAACGGCCATCAGGAATCCGACAAGAAGAAGCCGGAACCCGATCATCACTCCACCGACTACGCCCCGTACCCGAAACTCGATCCGAAAGACGTCTCTCCTCCTCCCAATCAGGAGAACTGGGGCACCTTCGTCATGGGATCTAAGCCTTCCGATCATCCCCTTCCTCCGCCCGGCGCTGCGCCATCCGCATCGTCGCCGCCAACGACGCCGCAGCCGAAGTCCGTCCGCTGGAGCCCCGATCTGCCGCCCGACGCGCCGCCTCCAACCGCCTCTTACGCCACCACCATGCCTCAGGAGTCGAATCCCTACGTCTCTCCTTCGCCCGTCCCTTCCTCTGCTTCCAAGAGTAATTCTTCTTTTTCTCTTGAATCGGTTTTGTGTTTCTATTAAAGCTAGGGTTTTTGGTTTTTGTTTTGAGCTTGGAACTGAGTCAGAATGGTGGATTTTTGAGTTTGAGATATTGGAAGGGTTTTTAGGGTTTTGAAGTTTTGAACTTTGTGATTGATTGGATCAGATACGATGGAGTCCGTTCGAGATGTGCTTGGAAAATGGGGGAAGAAGGTTGGCGAGGCGACGAAGAAGGCTGAGGATCTGGCTGGGAATGTTTGGCAGCACTGTAAGTTTCTTCTTCTACTTCTTCTTCTTCTTCTTCATGCAGAGGTTATTGTATGCCTGCTCTGGTGATTTTGGATCTGATCAATCTAATGAGGATTTAAGTTCTTCCTACTAAGCGACGGAACTCGGAAACATTGATTGATTTCTGTATCCTATGGCTATGAAATTCATTTGTTGTGATGGTAGATGATTTAGTTTGTTGCACATGAGAGTGGATGACAATGGCGTTATTCTAGGTTTTGGCATGTAAATTATACTTCCCCCTATCTCCCTTCTTGGGCTAGTTCTCCATCGCTTATGCCGCAATCAAACACATTGATTCTAACTACTTTGTTTCGTAGTCTCTATTAGCTCAAGTCTCTTGTTTTAGTACCTTGCACTTTCAACATTTCATGCCTCGTCGTCATCAAAACCTTGTCCTAACTATGTTGGGGTCTACAACATGAATTCTGTTTTTGCCATTTCAGTCTGTCCTAGGTCAAATCCTTGAATAGGTTGCAACTTTTCAGATCTATCTTTACTATGTCTATCCATGTCCTCTTTGGATTATCCCTTTTCCTTGAGAGGCAATCAATGTACATAAATAGACTTTTTCTTCACTGACGCTGTTATTGACCTGTGTTGGACATGTCCAACAATCTTAAATGAGTTTCTCTTAATTAATCACCTATTGATGCCACCCCAAATACTCCGAAATGCACTCATTTCTGATTTTATCATGTTGGTTAGATAATTAATCTTATTTCTTCTGTTGATAAGAGCCCGTAGCACAGTTGGAAAGTGCTTAGGGTCACAACCTCAAGGTTGTAGATTTGAGTAATGTTACCATTCAGAAAAGAAAAATATTAGTTCTTTTCTTTTTCCTTTTCTTTTCTGAAAGTATTTTTCATTGCATATTTAAATAATTATTGTGCTTTTATTTATGCTTATTTTCATGTTTGTTACACAAGTGTGGCAATCTGTGAGCCAGCATTGTTCCTTTGTGAATGATTAGTATTGACAGTCCAGTATGAATTCAGTGAAAACAGCCCCCAGTGTTACTGATGCTGCCATGGGGAGGATTGCTCAAGGAACCAAAGTACTAGCAGAAGGTGGTTATGATAAAATTTTTCAACAAAATTTTGAAACACTTCCTGAGGAGCAACTTCGCAAATCATATGCTTGCTACTTATCAACATCTGCTGGTCCAGTCATGGGTATGTTATACCTGTCAACTGCAAAGCTTGCATTCTGTAGCGACAATCCTCTCTCATACAACGTTGGGGACCAGACTCAATGGAGTTATTATAAGGTACATTTCAGTTTTCTATTTGATATATACTAGTTTAGGAAGTTGAGTTGTTCTTTTGCAGGGCGGTTATACTGTTATAAGAAGCTTATTTCAGTACTAAACATGAATGACCAATCAGAATAATTCTAAACTTTTGTATTGTAAAATCTATGTTGCATGGATTATTTGAACTGAGCAATATACCCATGTCAGACACGTCTCAGACACAAAACCAGTTGGATTCTTCTATTCCTAAGTCAAATGTTGTTTTATAGTTGATAGAATACTATTACATGTTATCATCTTTTGATATCTAACTAAAACATAAATTGGACACCTCATATCGGCGTCTAATTTAGTGTAATTTTTTTTTTTTTTTTTACATTGAAACAAATGTGTTTATCTTTTCATTGATACAGTATAATTGATGCATGGACATCTGCTTTAAATATGAGTTATATTAGATCAATTCTGAAATTATTTTATACTATGTGAAGTATAAGTTCATTGCTTTCAACAATTGGTTCTTTATCTTGATGATGACTCAGGCATTCAGCTGTCAAATCTAGATTCATCCTTTTCTTGTCTGTTGAACTACATTCCATTGCCAGTTCTTTAGTAAATGTAGATAAGATCATCTTCAGTTTGCAGACAGGTTTCAAGTCCGTATTGGTCTTTTCGTTTCTATTTTGTGTTGGGCAGGGCTACAAATGGGTCAGTTTTTGCAGGCTCCAATTATAATTAAACAGTTCTGGACCCAGATCCAAATTTTATGATTCCTGGACCTAGACCTAACATTGTTTAATTGGGTCATGGTCCATGGTTACGACTTAAATATATTCAGGTTTGCATCGGATCTGTCATCATAGTATTTGTCTTCGTTGGTTTATGGGCTTTGGACCTGGTCTCGACCCCCATTTACAACCTAATTCTGTGTTTGGGTGAGTTTCTGAGTGACTGTTAGGTATTTACAGAATCGCTGTGGCATATCGAACATGAATGCTATAATTGATGCTTGAGTGATTTCAGTTGGATTCAAACCACCCTAACGAGGACTGTGGTCCCTTTTAAATGGAACAGACATAAGATGAAATTATAGTAGATGATGGATCAACACCTATGAACTGATATTTCTTATTGCTAGTTTAGATTTATGCTTGTTATTTCCTTAAAAAAAGCCATTTCCTTATTGAGACATAGTGGACTTTTAGATAAGAAATGAAATTGTACCTATGCTTTTCATTAATTAGAGAAGGCTAATGATGTGGTGATGAGGCAGTTAATTCAGCAGATTGATGAGAAAATGCATCTTTAATGGCCATATTGGGATTATAGTAATACTGGATATGAATAATGGGGAATAACAAATGTAAGAATTCTGTGCTGAGAAATGACTCTTCACAGGTTGAGTTGGGCTTCACCAAGAGTTTGCTTTCATATATTTATTTTATTGCCTTGGTTATGGGTAGCGGCGTAATCCCACGATGAAGTTCTTTGTAAGGATGGCGATGGTTCGGTCTAAATGACCTGCCCGACCCGCTCTTATTAGTGATGGGTTGGATGTGTGATGGTCAGGTTCAGATTGGGCATGGTTTTCCAGGCTCTTACTCGAGTTAGGTTCGGGGTGGGTTTGGGTTTTGGCTGTGCCTGACATGACCTTCTCCGCCGTGTTTGTCTTAACTTTATATATTATTCTTTTTTTTTGGTATGCCAAATTTTCATATTTTAACAGGGAGGAGAAGTGATGTTCTTCTACATGTGGGTTCAAAACAAATATATATATATATATATATTTTCATATTTTAACATAAAAAACTCAACCACTAACAAACCTTACCCAGCCGTGACTTTCATGGAGTGGGGTTGGTTTCATGGACTATATAATCCATCATGGGTCAGGTCGGGTATGTGACGGTGCAAATGCCAATTGGGTCAGGTTTGGGTCAGCCTAAACCTGAACCTGACCTGACCCGTTGCCATCCCTTGTAACTTGGTGTATGACATTTGCTAATAATGTGGTACTAATCAGTCAAGAGAAGACACAATCAAATCAAGTAAATGATATTCTAGATTTTCAGGGAGAAGCTAATGAGGCAAATGGTTTCAATATTAGTAGAATGAACATGGAGCACGTGTTTAGTGGATGGGAGAGTAGGGATGATCACTAAGCGCCTTGTAGTTTATAGGCTAAAATATCTACATCAATTATAGAAACAACAGAGATCTCAAGTGAGATATTTTAGTAGAACAATTTTGGAGTGTACACCAGGTGGAAGTGTTGTGCAATCCTTTAGTGTCACTGTCACTTCATTTAAAAGGACATTTTATAAGACAATTGTTACATCGACATTCTTATATGGAGTTGATTGTTGGGTGGCAAAGAAACTACGAGATAAAGTACATGTAGCTCAGATGTGATACTAAGATGGGGATATGAGATAACAAGAACAGGTATAAATAAAACTGATTATATCTACATAGTATTAGATAGATAGCCTTTTCAATTCTTGATAATGTGGTGTTCAATTTTTTTTTAATGAATATGGTGCTCTACTCATGACCAACTTGTTTGATGTTCTGTTTTGACTTAGTTTCCTTCTTTGTATCGTACATGCTAGCTGACATTTAGCTTAACCGAAAATCATTAGTATATATAAGTAAATGTATATAAAGTGGAATGTGATAAGCGTTAGTCTTTAAAGTCAATACTAGAGCTACTGATCTACATTGCACATGTAGCTCTCTCTCTCTCATTATGTTGTTATCATGCAAAGTTCTCTGTCCTAGAACTGCCCCTTATCTTGTGGAGATCTTTCTAGGGGGTATGCAATATTGGGAAACTCTCATCATGAATTTGGGATGGATCGAAGATCAACCATCTCAGGACTTAATAAATGTTGACTTTATAGGCTTGAATCGACCTCAGCTGGCATTCATTTGCTGCTGCTAGCACATTTCAACAATTGGCATCGATGAGGTTTCATTGGTTTTCTATTTTTCACATTTTGCCTTTATCTCCTTTAAAATGTTGAGGTTTTAGATTATTGGCTGCACTTTAAAACTGGCCCTGCTTTTATATTCTGAGGTCAGGCAATCTAGACCTCTGTGAGTTAGTGCTGTTCTCACATGCCGGCTATATGCTGATATTGGTTCTATTGATATATTTTGTATGTGCCTTTCATAATGTTGAGAAGTTAGAAGTTGAGCATGATATTGGTTCTATTGATATATTTTGCATGTGCCTTTCATAATGTTGAGAAGTAGAGCACTTAGAAAGTAGAGATTAAAAAAAATTGTAGAACCAGATACTTCAAGAATTATCATTCATTTAAAGCCTTTACAGTTACAGATTATAATCTGGATTTTTGACAGCTTCGATATCAACTCAGTTATCAGTCAATATTATATTAGCTTATTTTGTATGTTTTATTATTGAGTCTGTATGTTTCATTTAATTGAATTCCTAGGACTTTTGAGACTTGTATTTCTAAAAGTGGTTAACAATGAATAAACAAAGACAAATATCCATAATCTCCCCTTTAATGGAAAACGAATCATGGGAAGATGGCAAATGAATGTCCAGTCATCACCCTAGTAATTCAAATCCTAGGAAAGTCAAGGTCTCATTTGCATCTCTATCTTATATCCTTCGCCCTTGACCTCTTTATAAAATCCTTCGTTGCAGCCCATTTCACCACGAATTCCTTTGTGTTCAATTTTCTTTGTCAATTATGCTGCATTTTTCTTTTCTTTCCTCTGCTATATTTGGTTTCTTTCTTTGCTTGATCTTGACATTACTGAGATGGGTGTCCTCATGCACTTGTTTTATTTTCTTTTTTACTATGAACAGGTGGTTATTCCATTGCACCAGCTAAAAGCTGTTAATCCTTCGGTGAGCAAAGTTAATGCTGCTGAAAAGTACATACAGCTCATCTCTGTTGACAACCATGAATTTTGGTTCATGGGCTTTGTGCATTATGACAGTGCCGTGAAACATCTGCAGGAAGCTTTGAATAGCCGTGCGGCACAGTCTGTGTGATATCTGTCAGATTTGCGATTGTAATTTCAACAATTTCACCACATGTGCTTCATGACATGTCTACTTCGGTGCTGGGGTTTGCGAACATTTGCATAGATAAACTTTGGTATTTGATTTATTCTGTCGTCGTTCTTGTACTGTAATTGTTCTAGGTGTTCATTGTGGGATATTTAGTTGAACTGGTGTAAATGTTTTATTGTTGTGTTTGTTTAAAGTTGCTCTATTTAGTTAAATTTGAATTTGAGATGTGTTTTATGTACTCAAAATTGCAAGAACTTATGACACATTTCTTAGGAGATTTTTTTTGAGGAAAGGAGTGTTCTAATAGGTGGATTATAAATTTTCCTAGGTAAATGGTTTTCCACCTTTCACTCTTTGAACATGTTCCAAGTATACTTGTAAAAGATTTGATGGTTTTTTATTTCCTGTGTCTTTACCCTTTTGATTATAACTTCCTCAGGAAACCATTTCCTTTTTCTAAGAAAATGCAAAATGTGGCCTTAGATTGTGTTCGGTACACATGGAAGTTGAAAATTCACATTGGGTGTTTCTTTTTTCATATTTCTCCTGAACCCATGATTGAAATTACACTTTTCAACAATGTTGTGATGATCCCTGAAACAGTGATTTACTATTTAATATAGATCTCCATCTCACTGGATGAACTTGTACTTCTTGTGCTGAGCTGTTGGATCTTTAGCTAGCTTTTTTAAGGGTTTGATGATTCGTTATCATGACCCCGTTGGGTGATGTTGGAAATGAAAATGCTGAAGAAGATATCTCCTCTCCAAGAACGAGCTCTGCACCACTATTTCATGCATAAGATCAATTACTTCCCACAATCAGTTTGAGTTATTTGTCATCCTCTTGAGATCTAAACCACAAAAGATCACACAATTATCAACCTGGCTTGTTAAAATCTTCTCATATTATAAGTCCTCTATGGTACCCACTTGGGCCTATCTTTGATAACTGCAACCCTTTCACATTTTATCCCCCATGCATTTAGAGGTAGGATTTTCGTCCAAAGGGAAATCATGATATTTATATTTAATATTTTTAGTGATAATTTAAAAAATAATTTTTTGCTTGTTTTTTTTAATGATATCCAAATGAAAATCCTAAATTTGAAAATACCTTAATATTTGGGAAGACATGATTTCTCTAAACTTTCTAAGGACAAATAAATTACAAAAACAATACAATTAATGATAATAAATCAATAATACTTAAAATAATCATAAATAATACTAATAGTTGTATCTCACTCGAATCAAAGTAGTACCCATATTGCATTAATCATATGTAAACAAATCCATGCAAAATTAATTAATGAGAGTCCATTGATTGGTACTTGTGATTATACGATGGGCCACGATGCCTCTAGCATGCATCTGGTAAAAAATCTTATTTTCCATGATTTACTTGTTGACACAGGTATACTCAATATTGAGTATGAAAATACTTTAATTCTTTTATATGTAATTTATAATTAAATACTTTTTTTACTATTTCTTATAATGTGAAAGAATCTACAATATTAGAAGAGAATAAGAGATCAAAGTTATAATTTGATAGATCTTGTGTCAAATGGGCAGCCACGAATAGACATTGAAGATGTTATTCTGAGCACCATATCAACAAATTTTCTTGAGTTGATATCAGTTTTTTATTTTTATGGTTTTTTTTTTTTGGATCCTAGCTCTAAAACCAAACAATGAAAATTGAGAAATGACTTGATGATAGCAATTATAATATCAATGCCTTTGTTTACAAGATCATCTTATTGGGGAAAAATTCAATTTTATGCTACGATTTTATAGAATTACCGGATTATATTGAGCTTTTTAGATTTATCTTTTTGTAAATGAAGATGCTATTTACATTTCACGATGAATAAAATCTCTACACTGAGAATTATACAATATGACATAGAAACATATTATTTCAGAAAATCGGACAACACATATTGGCCTCTTTCAATGAGGATGGCCAACATCTAAAACTCATTCTCTCATCACTTGATTAGCATTCATGGTAAGATACATCATTAGCAAATACCAAGAAAATAAAGTATTTTAATTTGATGGTGGATCCCATCTCCAAGCAAAGTAAAATTTGGCCCAAAGGTAATAAAGGAAATTATGATTTTAACCGATTTATATCTTAATGTAAGATCCCATTGATAGATTTAATAGAGTCGAGTTGTGAGAATATTGCAAAGACTACACTCAAAGCAAACTATATTTTGTGATAATGTAGTCCAGTTCATGGAACCCACTTAGATGTATTCGTACGTGGGTAGAATAGATGAAAGGTCTCTTTATGGATAAAAAAAAAAAATAACAGGGAGCTCCATCATATTATCTTAGCCCTCCATTTGACAATGTTAAAATCAAATGATCTATTAACCCTAGGTTTCCTTTTCAGATTCAAACCAACAGAATCTAAAGTTATGATGAGCAGAAAAAGTGGGATGATACCGGATCATTGGGGTATTGGCGGAGGGAGCGTCCAAAATGGGGCAACTGCCAATGAGAGAAGATCTCCAAAGTGGGGGCCCACACCTTGAAAACCAGAGTCTTTAAAATTGAATTCCCTTTTTTCATTAGTTTTTTTTTTTTTCAAATTTTATTCTAACAAGAGTTGGACCCACTATAAAATCTAATTCCTGAACTTCTAATCATCGACAGGGATCGTGTACATCTTACAAGTAAACAATCAATAAAATTCCTCTAAAATTATATCTTTCAAAATATTAAGATATTTTCAAATTTTAGGATTTTCCTTTGGATATGATTAGAAAAACCTAGAAAGGGATTTATTCCCATTGGATAGGGAATAAAATGTGAAAGGGGTAGGAGTCATCTAAGGTGGGCCCAAGTGATTGAGAATTATATATATAAGGTGGACTAAAAGGGATGAGAGAGACGTTGAGAGGAGGAAGTAGGGCTGTGAAAATTGACCGAAATAACCGAACCGCCCGGCCGAACCAATCGTTTGGGCGGTTCTATATATATTTTTTAAAGAAAACCGACCAATCGGTTATTTATTTCACTTAAAAATTAAACTACGGTCGGTTTTTTTATAAACTAAAAAACCGTTCGGTTAAAACCGAACCGACCGAATTGTTAAGCAGTTGGAAACTGCACTAACTTAGTGACTTAAACTGTTGAACATCTGCATTTTTTAGCTAGCTGCTGGGCCTGTACTTATTATTAATTGCTGCTGGGCCTGTTTTATTTGTGTGTAAGTTACTAAATTAGATTGAACACTTAATTTATTTAATGAAATTAAATGCCCAATGGCCAATTAGACCAATACAAAATGAGGCTTGACCCATTCAAATTAGGGCCCTGCCCAAAACCGAAAACCGACCAAACCGAATGTTCGGTTTTCTCACTTGCACTTAATACAGTGGTCAATTTTCGATTATCTATATCCAAAAAACCGAACATTTGGCCCGGATGCAGAGGTGACTGAAAACCGACCACCGACGGCCCTAGGAGGAAGAGTTGAAAAGGGGCAATTTTGGAAAAAAAGGACTAACTGGATAAATGTATGAGAGATTATTTTTGGAATGAAATCATCAAAGTTTGTTAATAATGCAAGACATATATGTTATTGGAATGAAATCCCATCAAAGTTTGTTAATGAGGGAAGATCCTTTAAAATCCGTTTAACAAAAGGCTCTCTTTCCTGGACCTGGAATGATGCTGAAGACGATGAGAATGGCTACTGGTAATGGCAATGTCAATGTCCGAAGATGGAAGGAGAACCTCGGAGGGCTCGGACAACGACGACGATGGGGCTCTTCATTGCTGCAAATATTGAATGCTGGAGACGAGGGAAGCGATGCAGCCAGTCGCCTGAGGTGTTGCTATGCGACCAAAGCGGGGCCGAGGCGAGAAGGCGACCCGTTACGGCCGGTGCCAAGTACGCCGGACTTCTTCTTCTTCTCTCTGCAATATATTATATTATATGATATTATATCATATCATAGAGCTGCATCTTATGATAAGCCACATGCGGGTGGGGATGGGGTGATTTCAAGAACACCCTCGATCCTCCTCTTTGCAAAAACTCAGCCTGCGTGGATTCTATCATCTACATATGGATCTCCAAAAATTTAATGGTCAACAGTCCATTCGGATGATTATAAAGTCGATCCAACAATCCAGTAAATCGCCTTCATCGCCCTCTCAACTAGAACTCTTGGAAAAGGCTTGCCCTTGCCTAGGGTGGGACTACACCAGGCCCTGAATTTCACATGTCCGCCAAAATTTGTCCCAACTGGACTCTTGAGTCGAGTGACACCCATCCAATGGACTATATACAGGTAAACTTTTGTGGCCCACACACATGGAGATGATAGATATCAAGATAGGGCTGATTTTTTATAGCCTCAGCTCAAGCAGAAGATATGGGGGCCAAAGATAAAGATTACTAGAAATAAGATAAAGATAGATGGGCTAGCCCAAAGGCGGGTTGACATATGCGTCCGTCCTGCGTCATTATCACCTATTGATGTTACCCCAAATGCTCCTAACTGAACTCTTTTCTGATTCTATCGTGCCAATTAGATAATCAACATTATTATTGAGATGAGATCGTAGCAAGGTTGGAAGGTGCTTATCGTCACAACCACATTGTGGTTGTATATTTGGGTCATGCATGTTACCACTTAGAACAGAAAACTATTGACTTCTTTTCTGTTTCCTTTTCTTTTCTAATTACAAGTATTTTTTATTTTTTACATATTTAAACAATTATTGTGCTTTTATTTACGCCAATTTTCATGTTTGTTACACAAGTATGGCAATCTGTCAGCCAGCATTGTTCCATTGTGAATGAATGATTAGTATTGACTGTCCAGTATGAACTGATCAGTGAAAACAGCCCCCCAATTTTCATGTTTGTTACACAAGTATGGCAATCTGTCAGCCAGCATTGTTCCTTCCTTTGTGAATGAATGATTAGTATTGACTGTCCAGTATGAACTGATCAGTGAAAACAGCCCCCCGTTCTGTTGATGCTGCCGCTGGGATTACTCAAGGAACCAAAGTACTAGCAACCAAAGAACTAGCGGAAGGTGATTATGATAAAAAATTTCGACAAACTTTTGTTGACACACTTCCTGAGGAGCAACTTTGTAACGCCCCACCCTTACACACATGCATGATATTGTCCGCTTTGGCCCACTGGCCTCACGGTTTTAATGCCTCATGCTAAGTAAGGGTGTATTCAACCCATCAAAAGGCCTCATGCTAAGTAAGGGTGTAAGCTCTACATATAATCCCATTCACTTTCCTCTCTATAGTCTGGGCTTCAACCCATCAAAAGGCCTCATGCTAAGTAAGGGTGTAAGCTCTACATATAATCCCATTCACTTTCCTCTCTATAGTCGATGTGGGACTCCGGGGCGTCACATTCCACCCCCCTTAAGGCTGCACGTCTCTGTGCAGTAGCCTGCCAGCCACTGTAGCCTGCCAGCCCTCTTGGCCCGCCCACATGGAAGCCCGCCCACTTGCACCAGACCACGTTAGGGGACCCACAACCCATCAAAAGGCCTCATGCTAAGTAAGGGTGTAAGCTCTACATATAATCCCATTCACTTTCCTCTCTATAGTCGATGTGGGACTCCAGGGCGTCACAAACTTCGCGAATCATATGCTTGCTACTTCTTATCATTATCTACCCTACGCAAGGGTATGTTATACCTGTCAACTGCAAAGGTTGCATTCTGTACCGACGATCTTCTCCCACGGAAATGTTTTGAGGTACATTTCAGTTTTCTATATGATATATACTAGTTTAGAAAATTGAGTTGTCCTTTTGTGGGGAGGTTATACTGTTATAAGAAGCTTATTTCAATACTAAACATGAATGACCAATCCGAATAATTCTGAACTTTTGTATTGTCAAACCTATGTTGCATGGATTGGATTATTTGAACTGAGCAATACATCCATGTCAGACGCGTCTCAGACACAAAACCAGTTGGGTTTTTCTATTGCTAAGTTAAAATGTTTTTTTTTTTTTTTACACCATGCATTGGTGGGGCCTTCAACCGAAAGGAAAATGTTGTTTTTATTGTTGATAAATACTATTACATGTTATCTTCTTTTGATGTTTAACCTAAAACATAAATTGGACACCTCTTTTCGGTTTCGGTATCTCCTACACACCTTCAACTTAGCTTGAAACAAAATAGAAATTTAAATTTTCGTGCAATTTTTGTTCACATTGAAACAAATGTGTGTTTATCTTTTCTTTGATACTGTATAAATGATGCATGTATATATATATATATATATATATATGCTTTAAACATGAGCTATATTTGATCAATTCTGAAATTATTTTATGCTATGTGAAGTAGAAGTTCAATATTGCTTGCAAGAATTGGTTCTTTAGCTTGGTGATGACTCCACTACTAGAAAAAAGACTTTTTATATCGGTTACAAAAACTTCCTTATATCGATTTTTCATAAAACCGATATAATATCTTCGGTCAATATTTTTTATATCGGTTAATAATTTTTTATATCGGTTACATTGTAACCGATATAATAATCGCTATATATCATATCAGTTAACAAAGATTCGATATTAATTGATATATTTTATATCGGTTGTTATTAAACCGATATTATATACACTTCTAAAATACACTTATTTATATCGGTTTTAAAAATTTATTAATATCGGTTATTAGTAAAACCGATATTATATACACTACTATAAAAATATAATAATTTATATCGGTTTTAAAAATTAGTAATATCGGTTATTAGTAAAACCGATATAATATGTCCCTTTCATTATTCAATATATATAATTTTTCACTGTGGGCTCACTACCGTTCCCACCCTTTATTTCCTTCTTTCCCCCTGTTTTCTCTTCCCTCCCTTTTCTTTCTTTCTCCATCAATCGTGCGTCCATGCTTTGTTTTTTTCTTTTCCTCCTCTCCTCTCATTCCCATCGTCGTCCAGAACCCATCCCTCTCACCGCCGGACGCCTGATCCCCTGCACTGCACCAGGTACAGCGCGCACCCCCCTCTCCTCTATCTTTCTTCTCTGTTCATTCTCTCCCTCGTTCCCCATCTGTATGTTTCCTCTATGTCTGCTCTCCTCCCTCCCTTCCTCTCTTCTTCTTCCTCCCTTCTCCCCTCGCCTGCGCACCTGCACACCACTCCTCTCTCCCCTCGGTCCTCTCTCTCTTTCTCTCCCTCTCTTCTCTTCTTCCTCCCCTAGCTACTCTGTGTATGTGTGTTTTTTTTTTTGTTTATCGGTTAGGGTTTTGGTGGTTGTGGAAAGGGTAGGTGTTGATATATATCTTCTGGTTAGGGGGAAAAATATCCCTCTTTGGTTCTGTGGTGCACACGCTCCTCCAGACCGATCTCCACTTCGGCGTACTCTTCTCCGACGCCGGCTCCGGCACCGCTGACGTCGGCTGCGTCGAAGAGGTCGTCAAGCACGAGAGGCTCTCCGATGATCGATTTTTTCTGATCTGCAAGGGACAGGAGAGGTTCCGAGTACGGCGGCTTGTGCGGACGAAGCCCTACCTGGTGGCGGAGGTGGCGTGGATGGAGGACCGGCCGTCCGGGGAGGAGGATCTGGAGGCGCTGGCGGCGGAGGTGGAGACTTGCATGAAGGATGTGATACGGCTGTCGAATCGGCCTCCGTGTCGTCTTCTCAAGGCGGCGACTCCGAAACGGCCGAGGTTTTGTAACAGATCTCTGCATTTCTTACCATAATATAAAAGCGACAGTTTCACCTGCCTGTCTCCAGCTGCTTCCCACCTACCTGCTTCCCCCTTTGCTTCTACGAAAGCCGTTGATTGAGGGCCCTCGAATGCTATGCTACGTGTTCATGTAATACTCTGCTTCTCTGGCCTCACATACATGTAAGAAACTCTTCGTCTCCACCACCTGCTTATACATGCAAAAAAACTCAGAAAGTATTTCGTCTTCCATTTCCTTGCCTTTCCTCTTCCTCAAAGCTTCTGCTCAGGTAAAAACTCTCCCCATGAATGTCTCTTTTCTTCACAACGAATGTGTTTTTTTCTTTTCTAGCTTGCCATTGCGATTTTTCGCTCAAGTTGACGCTGGAAATGGTATTCTGGCAACTATCTTAGACACTATATGTCTTTTTAGATTGTATAATGTTGGGGTTTTGCATTTTTTGTTTTGCTGTGTTTTGTTTTGTTATTATTTATTGTCTGTTTACATTTATTTAGGGTTTAATTAGTTGTTTGGAATTCAAATTCGTGTTTGTGATGTAATAAAATCAGATGATTTATTATTATTATTATTAATTTTGATTTAGTTTTGTTGGGAATGATTGTTCAATTGGTATGAATGACTTGGGTTTATAAATGACAAATTTTAGGGTTTATCATCTAGTCTAGTCCTTTGGTCTGATGGCTCCTTATATGGATGATTACAGGATTGAGATTGCTCTATTTGTATTTTTGTTCATTATTAAAACCCTAGGTTCTGTTTGAATTTTGTTTCTTTTAATGATTTTAAAACACTGTCTGAATGTTAAGTCGCAGCATTTTCATGTGTTCTGTCTGCTATGTGGATGCTGATAGTGCGTGAGGTATTATATGTGTGATTTTTGGATCCAAACTCAAGTATAAATATGTTATCTTAATGTCACAGTGATGCTGTCTTTGATATGTGTGGGTCTGCATGAGGCCATGTGTAGGTTGTCTAGGTAGGGTGCATGATTGGGTCTGCAGGTTGTTTATGCATGTGCTGTGGTGTTGAAAAGTAGAGTTTAGTTTGTTGTTTCAGAGTTTTCTTAGGGAATTGTTGGAAGTTGTCAGAATGCATTTAAATGTGATAGGGAATTATGAATGGGATATGAAAAGAATTATTTCCTTAAGTTACACTTGGAGGATGCTTTCCCTCGAAGCAAACCAAACCAATACTCTCTTTAATAGCAACACCTAACTACACTTTTTTCTCAGTCTTCCTTCTTTCCATCCATTCAAAAAAGCCAAAAGAGGCTGAGGTCGTGGTCGAGCTAACCTTGCTGCGACAAAGCCACATAACAGTCTTCCACAATTCCTTTCCTGTTTTCCTTTGATATTCATGGGACTTGCATCGCATACTTATCCTGTTCATCACTTGATGTGACTGCTATTGCCGAACTTCTGTATGTCATCTTCTTAAATTAAAATTATTATACCAGGTGAACCCAGTTTTATACAAAAATCGTCGTCTTAATCCAGTTCTCTGGTATAGAGAATTTCTCAGAATTTTTCCTGTGTTGATGCAACCCATCATTTCAATTCATGCAAGTATTGATTTCTTGAAAACTCTTTTAACTGACCGACGTTTTTCATCTGAAGGTTCTCAATGCGAAACCAGAGAATGTGGAGAGAGAAGCAGAAATTGTAGCACAAAGTGGCCGTCTTGGGGCAGTAACAATTGCTACTAATATGGCAGGTCGTGGAACAGACATCATCCTTGGAGGCAATGCAGAATTCATGGCTAGACTAAAGCTGCGTGAAATACTTATGCCAAGGTAGCACTGCCCCACATAATAACTTTGTGTTGTATCCTATTTAATAGATGCATCTTAGCCTGTGTAAGTTGGTCACAAGACAAGCATGGACATTTGCACTGATCTAAAGTGATTAACTATAGATTATGTATGGATATTCTAGTTCTTAACTGGAATAGATATAGCAATTATATCTACCTAACTAGATATGTTGAAACTTGTACATAGTAAACAAATACTGGTAGAATCAATAGATAAGCTTTGAATATCTGACACGGGTCCCACATTCAATGATTTGTCAGAAGCTTTTGTGACATGGATTTTAGAATGTTGCAGCTCTTGTTGCTGTCACCTTGCCATTGGACATGGGGCTCGTTAGAAAAAAAAAAGCTTTTTAAGTCCAGGAAGCCTAAGAATTATAATCTTCAAACTTTCTAACAGTCACATTATTAATTGTCTGAAGATGACGTGAATGTTACAGAATTGTTAAACCAACTGAAGGGGGTTTTGTATCTGTGAAAAAGCTTCCTCCAAGAAAGACTTGGAAGGTGTGGTTTTATTTTTATTTTTTTATTTTTTTAAAGTTTGTTTTGGTTTTGGCGATGGTTTCAATATTTTGAAATCTCATATCTGATACACGTCTGTGAGACTTTCAGGTGAATGAAAGCTTGTTCCCATGTAATCTCTCAAAAGAAAAGATTGCATTGGCTGATGAAGCAGTGGAGTTGGCAGTCAAAACATGGGGCAAAAGGTCGTTTACTGAGCTTGAGGCAGAAGAGCGACTTTCATATTCATGTGAAAAGGTGAAACTGTTTCTAGATATTGATTTTTTGTTTTAAATTGCATGTATGGATGCACTAGAATGAGTGAAAGTTTAAGCAGAACTCCAATAATTTCTTTCAATATCTTGAATAATTAAGTCAATTATGAAGATTTTAGAACATGTGTTGATTGCTTTCAAATACTTGATTACCACATGTCTGCTCCTAAAGTTTCTTTGTTTGATCTTTGAAAGAATCATGGTGTCATCTCTTCTTGATCCTTCTGATCCACACATCCAAGTTAAAAAAAAAAAAAAAAAGGCTTCAATGATGATGATGGTGTGGTCATCAGTTTTGGTTGTTCCATTATTTCATTGCTTTATTTTAGTAATGACATTACTTGTTTTTTTTCCTACCATACCACTGTAAAATGGTGTCCTAACATTTTATTATCTTTCTTTCAAAACTGCACAAGCATAATTTGTATCTTTAAGAGTTTTGTAGTATCCATTCTCTCCAAATGTATGTGCTTTGTATAGATTAATCTTCTTTTGTTGGCTCTTACCTTTGTGGATAAATGAAAATTAAGTAAATGTCTCATGCTTGGCTCTTGAGCGATACTGAGACAGGTACTTCTTGGCATGTGTGACAAAGCATAGTTTCTTTGCTTCTGCAATTACAGGGGCCCATTCGAGATGACGTTATAGCAAAACTGCGTAGTGCCTTTACTGAAATTGTTGGAGAATATAAAATATACACTGAGGAGGAAAGAAAGAAGGTCTTCTCCAATTCTCCATTACCAACTGATAATGCATGTTTCTCTTAATCATATATGCACAGTAAAATAAGAGTTCATTCTTCTTTTAGGTTGTGTCAGCAGGTGGTCTTCATGTGGTGGGTACAGAACGCCATGAATCACGTCGAATTGACAATCAGGTATAGTTGCAATCTGATTTGAACTTTAAGAAAATGCTCTGGCATTCCTATAACATTAAGATTGAGTCAAGTGGCTTGTTCTCAATATGGCCATTGACCCTTTCCTATCGAGTAATATTTCTTTAGACAATTCACTTAACTGTCCACCAAACCTATAGGTTATGCATGTGTGCTTTTCTTTCTTTGAACAATTACAAAACGTCATTAATGGAATAGATAGAAGGATCTCTATAGCATAAGAGATCAATTATGTCGGGAAATGAAAACAAAGGTCCGCACAAGGATGCACAAAGTGCCCAACCCTTGAGAAAAAAAGAAGCCATCTTTGTTGGTTATGATAATCTAAATAAAATAACAACCATTTCAAAAGAAAGAAGAATAATCCTCCTCATTTTTTGTAGCATCTCAACCCCCACCAGACTTGGCTAAAAAATTGCAAATGACATCTCAACCTACACAACTACACTTGATTTGGCTAAAAAATCCTCCACATTGTTCATAACATCTCAACCTACACATTATTTGGCTAGAAAATCCTCAATAACATCTCAACCAACACCTATTTGGCTAAAAAACACCCTCCACATTGTTCGCAGATCTGTCAGTAAATGTAAACAGAATCACTCCATTGAAGAACTCACTTTCACTGGAAAATAAATGGGGACGGTTACAATCCCCAAATCTCTGCCCAGTCCACCGTGTTGTAATATTCTTCAAGTATCCACCCTACTGAAAAGACTTACAGATCCTTAATTCCTCTCTAATGGCAACCAAGTGAAAGTGAGTATAATGCTACATCAACAGTTTAATATATTAACATGAATATAATGCTACTAACAGTCTGTGTTATATACAAAGTACAAATGGCTGCACTCATTTGGATAAGACTTTGGATTTCAACGATTATGCAAATGATCATATGTATGCATGTCATGTACATGGCTCTGTTTCCTTTTTAATTTTTCTTGTTTTATTTTGGTGTGTTGGGTAGGTTCTGATGGTATTAAAACATGCCAATAATCACTAGGATGATTTCAGCATTTTGCCTTTGGATGTTTTGGCTGTGCATCCACTTGTTAAAAATTAGATTTCTCAGTGGTAGTGGTGGGTTGTTTTTATAAACAGTTAATCATAGGTTTATATATTGTTGTTTGTTAAAATTTGGTAGATTTTTTTTTTCTGGTTGGAAATGCTAGTCGAATTTTCTTTCATGTCATGTAATGCTCTTACATAATTACATTGGGAGTTGATGCCCATAATCAGTTAATCACTAGGATCATTTCATCATTTTGCCTTCTGATGCATTGGTGGTGCACCCTCTCATTTTGCCTTCTGATGCCTTATATAGATTGCATCTGCTGTGTATGTTTGTTTATATTCTCATCCTAGTTTCAAATGCCAGTGCACCACTGAGTTGCATGAGTCATATATGCTTGGTTAGTACTGGCACTGGTACAACTTGACTTAGGCTTAGACACTTTTTAATCTAGGATTGGCCAGGCTCGATTCCACTTGAACTATCATAAAGCAATTTAAACTTACCATATGACCTTTAAAACTTCTTTGAATTCCAAAATTTGGAATGCTTGTGGGAGATCAGCATTTAAAGAATTTCACAAGCAGAACCAGGTGATGGTAGTTTGGAGGTTTTGAAATTCTTCCAACATGAATTCTACCAATTCTAGCAACCAAAAAACCCCTAATAATGATCATATTGTGGGATCAGATTATTATTAGTTATTCAAACAGGAATTAAAGTAATAGAGTCATTCTCCAATATGCCAAAATCTAATGCCTATAAGTATAACTATATTGTTTCATTTCTTTATCTAATGTATATATCACAAAACTTGTAGCAAGAGATTAGACACTACAAAACACTAATGTGCAGTAGAAAATGTATTAGTTTCTCAAACAGGCAATGTACCTGATATCCCTTGTACTTTATTAGTTCCTTCAATCTATCAACAACAAAAAGGAACCCATCATTGTCGATGTAACAGAGATCACCCGTTTTGAACCACCTTTCAGAATTTATAGCTGTAGCGGTTGCAGCTTCATTGCCAATGTAACCTGCACTCAAATTGCCAACATCCAATGAGCCTTGAGAAAACATAATTACCACTTAAACCAAGTTTCTGTTTGGCAATAGGATGGAGTAACTCTTTGATTCTTGAAATCCCCTGCTTTAATGAAGAGATAAACCAGTGTAGAGGCAAAATGTTTCTCATGTCAAAAATAATTCAAACACAACTCATGTAGCTTTAGGGTCAGTTTGGTAGTAGAATCAAGAGGAATATTGAGACAGGAATTAAGGTTTTTAGCTAAACTGGCCACCAGCCTGTTTTTCTTACAAGCAAGTTTCCTATTTGGTGGGAGAAGAGAACACGAAAAGAAATCAATGAATTATATTGAGGTTTACCAAACTGAATTAGAGACGAACTTTTTGCCACTCCCAAATTCAATTTCTTTGTGAAATTCATCTCCCCATTTGTAAGAAGTCAACATGTAAGCAATTATATTCCATTAATTATGCTACCAAACAAGCCCTCAATTTGCCAAGCCAGCGCTTGGCCAAATAAGGTTTATACTCCATTACAGATGGCAAGGATAAAATGGGGCCTCAAGTTGCTCCAAGGCTCCAAGAAGTAGCAAGAGAGGAAAATATCTTATGAGGGCAGGGTTACATTAACCAGTGTATCAAAAATGGCAGTTTGCCTCAAGCCAATGATCCTAGTTTGCTAGGGGTAGAATGAGAGTCTGGTAATTTTGAATTGCTAAGATAGAACCATCCTTCTTACTTTACAAGCAGAGATGGGTGGGTTTAAGATCAAAGATTCCAAGTAGTTTATATAAGACTCATTACTGCTTTAGAATTATCTTTGTTTCTGAAAAAGATCAGGACCAACTTCCCTTTTTATTGTTTTGTATCTTGTAATGAGAATGTTGTTTTTGAAATAATGACATGGTGTTGGATATAGAAATGAATGAACATAAGTTTTTTTGGTGCATCTTTCTAGTGTGTTGGGGCATTGAAGTGCTATGGTTAAATGGTGTATGACTGATGACGTAGTGGTGAATGACTTTGTAGTGTGTTGGGGCATTGGGTTGTTTATATGAAGTGTTTATTTTGTCATGTACAGGTACTAGCAGGTTGTAAAAAAAAATTACATGTCACACGTACAGGGGAGACTATGCCGAAATTTCGAGAAAATCTTTCCAGGTACATCCCATGGTTTTTGGAGGCATTATGCATGTAGTTCTCAATACATGATTTTGTCTTTCTTGCTTTAGTTTAACTTAACTTGTTAAGTTGTACAGTACATGGAAGTGAATGAACTACCTATACTATACTATGCATGTGTATATATGTACATAGAAATTAATTTATTTATATATATATACAAAGGTTTTTGTTGTTTAGATGTTAGTATTTTGAGGTATATTGCAGGTTTTTAATGAAACCGATATAACAAACCAATTACATATTTTTTATATCGGTTATTCTTAATCAATTATATCGGTTATAATTTAACCGATATAATAAACCATATGAAACCGATATAACAAACCAATTACATATTTTTTATATCGGTTATTCTTAATCAATTATATCGGTTATTATTAAACCGATATAAAAACCCATATGAAACCGATATAACATATATTAATTATGTCGGTTTGGCTATAAGTTATATCGGTTTTACAATAATTTATGATATAAATACATATGATATTACATCGCTTTAGGCTTAACCGATATGAAATATTACACTTATTATATCGGTTTCGTTTATCTTTTATATCGGGGGTACTTATATCGGTTTGAAATTCACTCAAAAACCGATATAATAGGTCTTTTATATCGGTTTTTAGCCGATATAAAAACCCTTTTTCCTAGTAGTGCTCAGGTAAGCAGTCAAATCTAGATTCATTATATCTTTTTCTTGTCTGCCGAACTGCATTCCATTGCCAGTTCTTTAGTAAATGTAGGTAAGATCATCTCCAGTTTGTAGACAGGTTTTATGTTTGTACTGGTCTTTTTGTTTCTATTTTGTGTGGGGTAGGGCTACAAATGGGTTGGTTTTTATATGCTCCAATTATATTTAGACTTCTACCCAAAAAAAAAAAAAATTTAAACAGGTCTGGATTTAGATCCAAATTTAAGGATTCCTGGACCTAGACCCAACATTTTTTAATTGGGTCAGTTTAATTTATTCATGTTTGCATATGATCTGGCATCGTAGTATTTGTCTTTGTTGGTTTATGGGCTTTGGACCTGGTCTCAACCCTCCATTTACAGCCTAATTCTGTGTTTGGGTGAGTTTCTGAGTTACTGTTGGGTATTTACTGTGGCTGTCGCATGTCCAACATGAAAACTATAATTGATGCTCGAGAAGGGTTTAGACCACCTTAAAGAGCACTGTGGTCCCTTTTAAATGGAACAGACATGAGATGGAACTATAGTAGATGATGGATCAACACCTTTGAACTGATATTTCTTATTGCTAGTTTATGCTTGTTATTTCCTTTAAAAAAGGCCATTTTCTTTAAAATGTCTACTTTATAGGTTTGAATTTACCTCAGCTGACCTTCTTGTGCTGCTGCAAGAACATCTCAACAATTGGCATTGAAGAGGTTCCCTTGGTTTTCTATTTTTCACATTTCGCCTTCATCTCCTTCAAAATGTTGAGGTTCTAGATTACTGGCTGCATTTTAAAACTGGCCCTGCTTTTATATTCTGAGGTCATGCAGTTTAAGACCTCTGTGAGTTAGTGCTGTTCTCACATGCTGGCCGTATGCTGAGATTGGTTCTATTGATATATTTTGTATGTGCCTTTCGTAATGTTGAGAAGTTAGAAGTTGAGCATGATTTGGTTCTATTGATATATTTTGCATGTGCCTTTCATAATGTACTGAGAAGCACAACGCTTAGAAAGTAGAGATTAAAAAAAAAAAAAAAAGCCCTGAAGAACCAGATACTTCAAGAATTATCTTTCATTCAAAGCCTATACAGTTACAGACTATAATCTGATTTCTTGACAGCTTCAATATCAACTCAGTTATCAGTCAATATTATATTAGCGTATTTTGTATGTTTTATTATTGAGCCTGTTTGTTTTATTTTCATTAAGACCTGTATTTCTAATAGAAAAAGAATCATGGAAGATGACAAATGAATATACAGTCATCACCTTAGTAATTCAAATCCTAGGAAAGTCAATGTCTCATTTACATCTCTTTCTTATATCCTTTACCCTTCATCTCTTTAACAATTCTTCGTTGGAGCCCATTTCACCGTGAATTCCTTTGTATTCAATTCTCTATGTTAATTTTCATGCATTTTTCTTTTCTTTCCTCTGTTATCAATGGTTTCTTTCTTCGCTTGATCTTGGGTGTCCTCATGCACTTGTTTTCCTTTCTTATTTTTTTTTTTTTACTATGAATAGTTGCTTATTCCATTGGACCGGCTAAAAGTTAATCCTAAGGTGAGCAATGTTAATGCTGCTGTAAAGTACATCCAGCTCTGCTATGTTGGCACCCACTATAATTTTTGGTTCTTGGGCTTCGTGGATTATGACAGTGCCGTGAAACATCTTCAGGAAGCTGCTTTGCATGGCCGAGCAGCGCACTCTGTGCGAGATCTGTCAGATTTGTGATTGTAATTTCAACAATTTTGCCACATGTGCGCTTCATGACATGTCTACTTCAGTGCTGGGGTTTGCGAACATTTGCATATATGAACTTTGTTATTTGATTTAATCTGTCGTTGTTCTTGTTCTGTTATAGTTCTGTGGGAAATTTAGTTGAACTGGTGTAAATGTTTTCCTACTGTGTTTGTTTGAAGTTGCTTTATGTAGTTGAAGTTGAATTTGAGATGTGTTTTATGTACTCAAATTGCAAGAGCTTTTGACGCATTTCTTAGGAGATTTTTTTTTAAAGGAAAGGAGTGTTCTAAAGTAAATGGTTTTCCACCTTGAAAGGTTATGAATACGTTCAAGTTTACAAGTAAAAAGATTAAAACTTCCTCGGGAAACCATTTCCTTCTTCTAAGAAAATGCCAAATGTGGCCTCAGATTGTGTTTGGTAAACGTGGAAGTTGAAAAGTGCACATTGGGTGTTCTTTTTTTCATATTTTCCCTGGACCCATGATTGAAATTAGACATTTCAGCAATGTTATGACAACCCATGTGTAGGGACGCGAACTGAGGAGGTAACCCGTAGGAGTCGCACAGCTGGTCCCCCACAGGGGGTAGGCGGGGCCCAGGGCCCCGCGCCTATTGTATACACTCGGGCTGTAACCTTTGGCTGTAACCCTTGTGCGTTTGTCCCGGGCAGGAGCGTGTCACGTACCCAGGGGCCTCCCCAGGTTTCGAACCCGAGACCTCCTGTATAAAGGATAATCTGGGTGAAACCTGGTACCACTTGAGCTACGCTCCTGCCCGGGACAAACGCACAAGGGTTACAGCCAAAGGTTACAGCCCGAGTGTATACAATAGGCGCGGGGCCCTGGGCCCCGCCTACCCCCTGTGGGGGACCAGCTGTGCGACTCCTACGGGTTACCTCCTCAGTTCGCGTCCCTACACCATGAAACAGTGATTTACTATTCAATTTAGATCTCCATATCACTGGATTGACTTGTACTTATTTGTGCTGAGCTATTGGTGTCTGGCCATCGCCTGAGAAGGTCTCCTTGCCATTGTTGGATCTTTAGCTAGCTTTTTTCAAGGGTTTGACGATTCGTCAGGAGGGCTGTAACTGGGCTTTTGTTGAGTGGCGTGTTTAGTGGGACTGGGGGTTAAGAGTTGCAATTCTGATCAAGAATAATAGTCCGGATACTCCTGAGGCTTTGACTTGGACTGGAACAACACAGCGGACCTTGCCTCTTGAAAATCCGAGCCACTCAAAATTAACGAGTCCAAAATGCATGCGATATATCCAAAATTTAATGAGTTGGTCCCACTGTGAAATTGACTATTTAATTAAGAACAGAATTAATGGGACTTGTAATCAGCGCGTGTGTCAATGGGACGGGCCGGTCCTGTGCTTGGGTTGTCCAATCTCATCCCGAATATTGGGCGGGCCTGCTTGGAGTTGTTCAATCCCTAAATTGAACGAGCCTATGTCGAATCCCATCCTGTACGGGTCAGGGCTTAGCACGATCTTGAATATAAGCTAAAAAATTCAACTTGTAAACTTATAAATTTTTGGTAATTGTAGAATTTAACCCGTAAATTTCTTATGCATAAAACTTGAAATGTGAGCCCCCTTCATAATGTTCTATTCAAAAGAAACCTTATTGTGAAATGTTCATCTAGTCCACTACATGGTGCTTCTGGTAAAATAATTTTTAATAGTGAGTGATTACAACACCTAAGATTTGATGATATAGGGCCACCTCAGAATTAAAATGGTTCACAACATACCCCATTTAGAATGGTTTTAATTTATGTCTAACAATACATAATAATAACTTTGACTTTTGCACTACTACTAGCCACTGCAGCAGTGCAGTCCAAGTGTTTCTTTTTTTTCAAAAATAAATTATTATTAAAGGAAAAACGGCTACAAGGGAGCGTTACGAACAAAAAGAGAAAGCAAAAGGCCATCAATAAACCTTTAAATACAAAAAAAATAAAAAATAAAATAAAACTTGCAAAAAATCATGAGGGGCGAAATACAAAACTGCCCCTCCTAATTAGCCATTTTTGCTGGTAGTGGGGGGCAGTTTCGGTAAATTTATAAAAAATTAATGAATTTTTCTTGTGGGTGGGCCGGGCCGGGCTTGTTCTACCCATTCTCAGTTCCATTTTTACCAAGCATTAAAATCATTGCCGAAACCCAGCCCGCTGGACTCGATTTTTGTTTTAAAAGCCCTGAATTAGTATTGGACCGGGCCGGGCCGGGCCGGGTACCCATTTCAATGGGCTCAATTGACATGCCTACTTGTAAGATTGTGTTTATCATATTTTTAATCAAACAATTTTATTATGACTCCAACTCAAATTGGAGTAAAATTTGGGAAGAATAATAATGTTGAGTGACTCGGGTTTTGAATAGGATTAGCTAAGGTTGGCCTCACTGTGGTCCATGGAGTTACACTCCCTCAACTCAGGACTTGTCGATCTGGACTCATACATCAGCTTTGGACCTAACATCCACCTAAATGCCCTTCTGTCCCAGTTTGGCTTGATTTTTTTGAAATAGTTTCAACTTTCATTTCATTTTGCTACCAAAAATAAGGACCACTTATTTAATGCTCTTGACTTTGGTCTCACTTTCTGGCCTATGGGACTGATTTATTTAAAGGAACTGACAGGTACACTGTTTCATGATCGTCAGTGATCCAAATTCAATCCACAAATTTTGACATTCAAGTTCTCTAAAATCCCTTTTAGACTGGGAAAGATTTGAATCTAAGTTTGCTCACATGAAAACATAGGTGGAGAATTGAAGGTTAATTTATTGACATTCAAAAACAAGAAAAAGTCACAAGTATTAGAAATCTGGAATGGCATTATGTTAGTTTAACAAACATCATTAGAAAGAGTATTAAATCTATGATGAGTCACACACCAAATTGCTTGTTGATGGTTGACCATACAGCTCTAAGTAAACAATATTGGCAAGGCTTTGAAATTGGTCAAAATGATTAACAGTAAAATTTAATTGCCTTGGCTTAAATGGTCACCAATGCTTGTTGGAGCTGATTTGTGCCTACAAGTTGTCCTAAACTCCTTGTGTTTCATGATGACAATGGCCAACTCAACTGTTACACCAACCGTACACGTGTCTATCATGTATGATGTTTTTCTTTTCTGTTTTCTGATTGTAAGCCTGTGAAATGCAATTGCAAGAATTCTTCAATCCAAAATATGAAAATTGTGTGTACAATCATGATAATGACAAAATCCTTATCATGGAATCAGAATCAAAGAAAGTGGAGTCTTAGATATGATGGGTATGTTTAATTTCTTTGCTACAAATTAGCTATATGGTCGGTCTATAGACCATATGAAATGTACAGGTGCCTGGTCTACTAAAATCATTCTCTATCTGCATTTCTAGCTAACTTCTTTAATTTTGTTCCTACTGCTAGGGTGCTATCATCATCATCAATATCATTAGGGGAAATTTTAAAAAAAGTATAAAAACTCTTTGCTTATTTTTAAAAAGTATAGGAGAATTTAAATATTTAAAAAAAAGTATAAAAGTTCTATACATTTCTTTGAATCGAGTCCTCTTTGTAATAAATTTTGAAAATGAAAAAAATATATTTATGACCAGTTTTTATCTTTTCTTAACCTTCTTCCGTCTCCAAGGCTAATAACCCAAAGATCACTTTATGGGCGTCAATAATCAATGTTAATGTTGGTTACATTCTTTTGATGGTTCAGTCACCTAGGAGAACATTGGAATTGGACCTGGGTTTCTCTATGATTTAAGTTTCAACATCATTTTGATGATGATAACCATTTAATGAAAGTAATTTTTAATCATTTGAAATCCATATAAACACCTTCATTTTTAATATTATATGAAGGTAGCTGAAGTGGGCCCTAGCTACTAGGCCATTTGGGTTGAACTTGATCATTTCTCTTAAATGATTTATTAAAGAAAAATCTTGAAATTTGACTTAAGAGTTCTTTTTTTATTTTATTTTTTTATGGTGATGACTTGATTGAAAGAAAAATGGAAAACTTTTATAGTTTTTTTTAAAATCTCCTTTACTATTATTATTATTACTATTCAAAGGAATTCAAACTCACAACCCAATCTCCCTATCAAATGAGAGACTTCCGTCTTATTTAAAATAATCATCCATACATAAAATAAAGATTTGCATTTTGTTTCATTAATGCCTATGGCTCAGTCTCTTTTGATTAGAATTCCAAATTTATATCCGATTAACTAAAGTCTCCGCGAAGTCTCAACCTATTTTTGAATTTAGAAGAACTTTGGATATGGATTCATGTATAGGGTCTGAAACTGAATATTCGGACTAGAATTGGATCCTTATATTTTTTGCCAAAGGACCCAAATGCAAAGCAATTACGTTCACATTTCACATTACACACACATACACATATATATAAAAGCTTGAATTATATTCATATTTGTTTGTAAGACAAGTACTCAAGTCCCTCACCATCAGCGCTACAGCCAGAAATTGATCATTGTTGTTTCTATGGAAGGTAAGTACCCCACCAATTGGGCTACAAGTGGATTGGAAATTATAAAAGGTCTATATAGCTTGAATTATATTCATATGTGACGATCTACTTAATTTTATCTATTATTCATTTAACAGGCCAATCTGTGTATTTAAAATCTTTTAAAGTTCTTTTACCTAATTATACCGATGCCCGCTTCTTCTTATTCGGGATCCAGATCTAGAATTGATCCCTTTATTTAAGCTGATGCTGGATATAGATGTAACATATAAATCTCGTGTTAGATTCGGATCCGAAACTAGATCTATGCAAATGGATCCAAGTCTAGATCCACCATTGTTGTGTCTCGGCTTGACCCATTTGCATCCCTACTTTTGACCTGGTGACCGAAATATATCATCTAGTTAAATCTTGGTATGCCCTTAATCTACGCTGAATGCCAATGGATCCAAGGGTGAACCCACATGAAAACCATCTGGGGCGAGAAATTACCTCAACCTTTTAATAGGCCCTGGCCATGCATGCTCCACATGTTTCAATACATTTGCCCCATGCACCTATTGCAGTCTTGTAAGAAGAGCATTGTGAGTCTTGTATTGCAGTCTTGGCATGTATTGGAGTCTTTGAGTAGTGTTGAATTGTAGCCTTCCCAAGTATTGGAGTATGGTTGAGTTGTCTTGTATTGCTGTCTTCTAAGATAAATAAAGAAGACAGGATGTAGAGAGACATAAAGAGAGTCTTGTGTCAGGGATAGCTTCTATTTTTATTGGAGAAGTTGGAAACGAAATGTATAGAAATAGAAGTTGGGGGGATTGGAAAATGAGATGTCAATATTTAGAGGGAGAATGGTGTGTTTGTTTTACAGGAGAGTGGTTTTTAGATTATTAAAATGTCATAGGCATTTAGAATTCTTGTTTGCTTTGTATTTTTTTTTTTGAGGTATGCTTTGTATGTGTTATGTGTGAGATTTAGGTTTTCTTGATTTGATGAGATTGAGTGAGCATTTTGAATCAATTAGAGTTTTCTTAAATTCTTAAATTAAAGAAAAGAGTGTGTGTCGCATATATTGAGGCGATAAATGATATGTATGATAGAGTCGTGACATCTATAAGGACGACTGGAGGCGAAACTAAGGAGTTTCCTATCACGATTGGTCTACACCAAGGCTCAGCGTTAAGTCCGTACTTGTTTGCCCTAGTTATATATGAGTTTACAAGACATATCCAGGATGAGGTGTCGTGGTGTATGCTATTTGTAGATGACATTATTTTAGTGGATGAGACGAGAGAATGAGTGAATGCTAGACTATAATTATGGCGGAAAACATTAGAGACAAAAGGGTTTAGGCTAAGTCGATACAAAACGGAATATATGGAATGCAAGTTTAGTCAAATTAGGACACCTGGTAGCATAAAAGTAAGTTTGGGCACACAAAAGATTGTAGAGAAAGAAAACTTTAGGTACTTTTGATCTATGGTGCAACAGGATGGAGGAATTGATACTGATGTAAGTCACAGGATTCAGGCCGGGTGAAGCAAATGGAGGAGTGCTTCGGGGGTCTTGTGTAATCGGAAAGTCCCCCTCTAGGTTAAATGAAAGTATTATAAGGTGGCGGTACGACCAGCGTTGTTATATGGATCAGAGTGTTGGGCAGTAAAGCATAATCATGTCAAGAATATGAAAGTTGCGGAGATGAGAATGCTAAGATGGATGTGCGGGATCACAAGGAGAGATAGGATTAGGAATGAGGAGATTAGGGGCAAAGTAGGATTAGCACCGATTGGAGATAAAACGAGAGAAAATTGACTGAGATGGTTCGGCCATGTTAGAAGGCGTCCAACGGAGGCACCTGTTAAGAGGTGTGAAAGCATGGAGATTGCCAAGAGTAGGAGAAGGAGATGGAGACCCAAGAGAAGTTGGAAAGAAACTATTAAACATGACCTTGCCTACATGGATCTAACTGAGGATATGACCCTAAACAGATTTGATTGGCGTCGTCAAATCCATATAACCGACCCCACCTAGTGGGAAAATGCTTGGTCTGGTTTGGTTTGGTTTGGTTAGAGTTTTCTTAAATTCTACAATCCATTGTGGTTGTGTGACTCTATCACGTTATTGTCATTCTCAATCATTTAAATTCTCTTTTACATGGGAGTTTGCTTCTTCTTTTTCAAGAAAAAGAGGTAGCAACAAAATTTTAGAAATTGAATTTTAACTATTTATTTCTTCTTCTTCTTCCGTTTTTTAGAAAAAAAAAAACTTCTTTAATCATGATATGATGCTTATGATTACACCAGCAAAAGTTTAACCCCATCTAAATAAAAATCCTGAGTCTGCCCCTAAATGGATCTCACATGGTTACCAAAGAGCATTTTCAAAAGAAAAGCTTATATTCAGATCAACTATGGCTTCTTGTTTTATTCACCCCTAACTGCATTTGTCAGCTCTCTGTTTCACATGAGACATGAGTTGCGGAGGCCTTTTGGAAGAGTAGTCCAGACTCAAGAATAATGTAACAGTCACCAGCTAAAGGATCCCATGTAACAATTATATCTAGCCTTTATCTTAATTGGAGAAGGCATGCGTTTGAATTGATTAAACATCGACTTCTTTTCCCCTCCATTATATCACCTTTATTAGTCAACACATCTATTCAACTATTTATGAACATGACAGAAGAAGAAGAAGAAGAAGAAAAAAGCCCCTCCAAAGTCATTTGATTAAAATCCCATTTGTTTTCTTTCGATTAAGATGTTTATGAACATGAGATAACTTTGGTATATCAAAATAGAAACAGTATTTTGTTGAGTGTGGGATCATGAATTCCAATGTCTTCGCTTCTCCGTTTTTTATGCCCTTTCCTTTTCTTCTCTTTCAAGTGGGATTTCTTTTGTGTCACCATTCTCCTGCTCAATACTAGACCACAATGTGATAATCAATCTTGGGCATCTTCCTAAGTAATTCCTACAACTAGGGTCAATGGAGATTGACATATATAGAAGATAGCTGTCATTGGTCCATATGACTATAAGTAATATATATCCTACAAAAAAAAAACATATTATTTGTTTGAAAACTTTATTTTATAAAAAGACTCAATCCTGGACTTAATTAATTGCTTTGAAAAAAAAAAACATTGATGGATGCACCTCGAAGTTTTTATTTATTTATCTGAAAAATAATAATTTACAATATGACTCAATCTTGGACTTAATGACAAATTTATCGCATCCCTTTACTGGTAAATAATGCTTATTATAATATTTGATATGGAGAAAAATCTACTTTCTGCTTCTTGATTATAAACCGTGAGTTTTATGTTTCATTTGAGCCTGATTATACAACATCTTATACCAATGCAAAGATGTGAAGCAGTTTTATCTCACAAGAAAGGAAAATGACTAATTTGAAAGACATGTATGTTGGTAACTCCTATGTTGATTAAATACTTAAGCATGATTTATAGACATCTTAAAAAAGGGTTGACTGCAAATAAAATTGTGTTTCTAAATTACTTTATATTTCTGAGTGCAGGTGGAATTAGACTTTCATTTGACAACTTTTTGAAAGATATATTTTTTTTTTCGGATTTAGAATCTTTCCAATCTGAGAATTAAGAAGCTACTGATTCATGATATACGTCCTCTTCCGAAAATTGATGTACAGGGTGAAACGTCAAAGTGATGACCAAATTGAAAACAATAAGATTAAACTTGTTGCAAGCAATTTTCTTCAAAAAAAAAAAAGTATGGTATAGATGAAGAAGAAACATGCAGTATAGTTGTGGAGCTAACTTCTCTAGGGTTTTGGTTTTGTTGGCAACGACTAAAAGTGAGTACCCAATATTTAGCCTAGATGGAGGTTAAAAATGCTGGTCTACGGGGAGATTTACATGACAGTGCTCTTGATTTTGTGGATTCCATTCATTATGAGTTTGTTTGCAAGCTTATAAAGGTGTTGCGAAAGCCCCACCCCTTCTCCTATTTATTATTATTTTTTTTGAGTAGTTCATCTTGAAATTCGAACCCACAAACATCGGCTTTGACATCCGATTAAGTTTTACTTATCTAACTATTTCCACCAAAACCTTTAATAGAGACAGCATAAATACTTTTCAATACTCTTTAGGTTGAACCCACTCCGCAGCACCACCTCCAATGTGGTATGAGAAAATATATAATAACGTATTTGTCATTTTGTGACTTCAGTTCGTTCATGAAACATATACTAGTAATTGTTCCTTAACGTTGGTGATCGAATCATGAATGAGAAGACAACGTTGGAGAATCAAAGTTTTGATGGACAGTCCTCTCTTTTAAGACCGGAGTGAGGTGAAAATTCAGTACGTAGTATCTATAAATTAATCTCATTCTCGTTTGATCGATATATATATATATATATAGTTTTTTTCATTAGGTCAGAGCTTGTACTTTTCAGGTACGTTCATAGTAGTGTCCATCCTCAATCCAAAATATGCAGGCTCCCTTGATCCTCCAAAGACATCCTGTTTCCTGCAGGCAAAACTGGTGAACCAGGAGAACATTTACCACTCTCTCAAGGTCTGTAGCCTCACCGGCTGCTTGAAAGTTCTTTTTCCTTGCTAGCTCTTACGTTCAACAAAACAATAAAATCATCTCAATCATTAAGTTCAATCTTGAAGAGACCGGGAAATAAAAAAAAAAAAAAAACCCAAAGCGAATATCTTTACCTTGCTAATCATTTCCATGATCTGCAGAACCAAAGGTGATAATATATTCAAGTTTCAGTGATTTTGAATGTTTGAGCTTTCAGTTTTGTCGTTTTTCTACCCTTTTAGTATGAAAGTACTCTTTTTGAAAAGATCAAAAAAGCTAAAAAAAATTCTTCTTTCACATGAAAGAAATTGCACCAAGCGCCAAACACCAAACCACAGAAACATAGGCTAGCTATCCATGGCTCAGGAGACTTCTAGTCAGGTCGGAGCCTCAGTTGATACCTAACAGCAAAGTAGGGATGCTTGAATTTTGTTGCATTCAATCTGGAAAGTGTTGCACAAAATGTCTACTTGTACTTGAGAAATATGGGATGGACAACGAGGAAGGTGGAAGATTAAAAAGAAACCCTTTCTTCTTCATTGCTGAAAAAACCGAAATGATCCAGACCCATCTGGCAATTATTGCATTGATTGATTTTAGAGCCCTACACATCATCCTCTCCCTCAAAATTAGTTTTGAATCACTGTTGTCATCTTCCTCACAGCAAGTGCTCAAACAAATATCCACACTACCACAAATCACAATTCACCAAACACTCTTTTAATTCTTGCATATTTAGAAAATCAACTAGGGAGAACCCCATGAATGGTGATGGACCATGTAGGACTACATTTTATGTGCCAGAAATGTTATATGCTGTAACTGGAAATTTATTTATGTAAATATTTTTCAAATCAAAGTTCAAAGTTCAAAATCACTGGTATTATTATTACCATCTCCAATTAATAGCAGTTCACAATTTCAAGAAAACCACTCTCCTTGTTTCTTCAAATAGTAAGAACAAAGCACTCACATCTGATCAACCCAGTTTGCTCATGAAGCTGTGTTGCTCCATCAATGAAATGCCAACCATAAAATATATATATAAAAAAAAAACACATGTACTTACCAGATCCTCATGCCTAAAACTACATTTAATCAAATAATGATTATTGCACTAACTGCTATTAGTTAGATCCAAACCCATATAACCATAAAAATCCTTAAAACTTAGATCAAATGCCTTGATGCAATTATGAACTAACATTAACTTAATTAAACTAGAGTTAATCAATACAAACCCTAAAAACATTGAAAAAGATACAAGAGCCAAAAAAAAAAAAAAAAAAACAAAAAGCTTTAAAAGAAACCCTACTTCTATCATTGACAATGAAACTCTTTTACACATGACTATTGATAAAGATCCCCCAATAAATTCTAAACAAAATAACTTCACCCCACTAAAGAAACCAACCAAACTACTCAGACCATTTGACAAAGTGGAAGGCATTCAAAGAAGAAGAGAAAAGAGGATGTAAAATTGATCCCCATTCCCCAACAACAAATATAAAACCCAACCCATTCCCATTCCCTCTTATCACTCTTGAAATTTCTTCTCCTACGAACACATACATAACAACAATAGTAGTAGTAATAATAATACATGCATACAAAAATAATACATCATCTTCATCATCATCAACACCACCTGTGCCTTCCCACATCTGTGAGATAGATGAGAGAAGAAAGATTACGTGTCACTACCAAATGCTGCATCCCGGCATGCCACACACGTGTGCAGGATTGCAGAACCGACACTGGAAACCCTAAAACCCTGGTAAAACCCCTCCGTCAGCGGATTTCCCGCGAATTGATTGAATGAGACAAAAGCTGATGAGCAATGGCCCATCACCACTCAAATCCGGCCGTTGGTCATCGTTCCCATCTGTGACTACTAAGGGGGCTGGTTTGGGTCTGGGTTTGGGTTTGGATTTGGGTTCGGGTTCGGATCTGGGTTAGGGCTAGGGTTAGGTTTCTTACCTAACGTGTTTTTGTTGTTGTGCATCCAGACCTTGAGCACGTGGCGCTTGACGCCGGTCTCCCGGCAGAACTGCTGGACGGCCGGCTCGTCCTGCTTCTGGATCCGCCACCCGACCCGATCCGCTAACGCCAGCATCTTCTCCTTCTGATCCGCCGTGAACTTCGTCCGGAACCGCTTCTTCGCCGCCGTAGCGGTGCCGCCGCTCGGGCTCGGGTTGTTCGACACGTCGTCCTGATCGTCGCCGCGGCTCTGCACGCCGCCTCCAGACGTCGACGGCAGCGCCAGCGGACGCGGCACGTGCAGGTACGGCGTCCGGTAGTAAGGCGACACGTGCGGATGGTACGCTTGGTGGTGGAGGAGATGAAAGCCTTCCCCTCCTCCTCTTCCGCCTCCCCCTCCGTCCGTCACCTTCCGGTGGAAGTTGCGGTGGCAGCTGCAGGCGGCGCACTTCAGCGCGTCGAGCGAGCCTTCCTCGCCGGCGGGCATGAACTCGCCGCATCCGTCGACGGCATGGCCGCCGATTCCGACCGCGTGGTTCTTCAAGCACTCGCGGTATCTTGTGGTCGGCTTACGGTGGCTCGCGGCTGCTGCAGCGGCAACGCTCGAGATTCCTTGTCCCGTGCTCGCGATTATCTTGGCTCGCGCGGAGTTGCCGAGAGCATCGTAGCTCGCTGATGATGGCAAGCCCATCTCCTCCTCTTCCTCTTCTTCTTCTTCTTCTTCCTGCTCCTCGTGATCTTCTTCTAATTCCATTCCCTCTCTAATCTCTCTCTAATCTCGTTTTGCAGAATTTTATCAGATCTCGGTTGATCTTTACTACCTTTTTACTTCCTCTTTACTTTATCTTCTTCTTCATGGGAGGGAGTGAGAGAAGATAAGAAGGAAAGTAGAGTGTGGCCATGAATTCCCTGTCTGCAAAAAAGGAGCTGTCTGCCTTCTAATAAGGCTTTCATGTACTGTTGTGTGTTCATTAATCTGGTGTGATATGAGGATGGTGGTCTTTATTCCAGCCGGTCATTTCCACTGGCTATACCCGGTCAAATTGACCCCATTGGGCTCTTTCTCTCTCTCCTTGTTCAAAGTTCAAACATCTTTTACCATTTAATTACTGCATGGTAAATTTCAGAGCAAGACAGTGCTGAGGCGAGGGACGAGGACGATGTGCAGTAAATGAACTGTACGAGACTCTCTTTCTTTTTTTTTTTTCTGCTTTTGCAGAAACGAGTAAAATGTTGGTACACGTCTGGAGCACGACTGTCTTTATAAATTATAATCATCTGAGGTTTGATGCACGTGTACTGGTGGTTAGGAACACATAAGATTGATATTGTGTTCTAAGATTTCTATAATATTCAGTAAATTTATTTAGTTATAGAGAAATTTGAGTAGACTTTTCTTTTACAATAAAGAGATAATTTCTTATTCGTATTTAATAGTTTTTAAGAATTAAAATATTTTCGGCCATTTAATATCGAATAAAAAATTATAAATTGTGCAATATCATATAAATTTAATTTTTTTAATTCAACAAAAGTGAATACTTTTATACCACGTTACATAAATTAAAAAGTTATTAAAAGGATATTTTACTTCATAAAATTTACACCGAGTATGTTTAGGAATTAATCTCAACTCTCATCACAAGGCAGGGGATTATTAATCTATGGCTTAAGCCCAAGATTTCTTAGAAAAAAACTCTTCTAAAATAGGTATGGAATATAATAAACAATTCATTTGTAGATTTTTTTAATCAAATTGAGATGTTAATGTGGCAGAGGGGAGGGCGTGTAGGATCGAGTTCGGTGAACTGTCCACTTTGATGAAAGTACACATGTCATGTGTACACGTGGGGTTTCATCTAATTGTTAGTCTTGGTCACAATCTATCGGTGGACTGCTTTATGATCACAGCATCATCAGCAGGATCAAAGCCTTAAAAGCTGTAGTTTCAACAGCATCGTATGTTTATAACGTCCTTTCTTTTCTCTTTAAACTTCATTTTGATAGGTTTTAGAATTGTAGCACTTTTCGGCTGAGTGGTACTGATTAATGTTCTACTTGTTCCCAAATTAATCCCTGCAACAGTTTTCTTTTACTTTTTGTCTTCTGTTGGGAACACTAATAAGATTCTTTCTTGTATATACATGTATTTATTATATCTGAATACGGGATTAGTAGTTGTATGTTGTTGTGTTTTGTTGTTTGGGTGACTAGTTGTTGTTGTCGTTTCTCTTTGTGTGATTGTTTAATTAGATTTCTGAGTTTAAATTGTGGTTCTGTGTAGATTGCAGCCTTTGCGCCCCAATAAAAAATTATCTCCCATTCAACTTTGTACAGTGTTAGTTTTCTCGACATCCAAATGAGCTTTAAAGTAAACTGACCCATAAACTTAATCTCAACTTATCTTGTAAAGAGACTGTCTGTCTCTTACTTCTTCCTCTTGTGTTTTCTGACATGATGATTGATTAGAGTGAGAAAAGGAGTTGAAAGACATAGCAGAAGACTTTTAATTTTAGTGGTGAATCTTTTAGCTAGAATAAAATTAAGCATGAAACCTCGTTGATAACTCACATGCCATCACATCCGCACGGATACTACCAAAACCAATTAAGCTCCTAATTTTATTAGTACCAAACACAAACAGTGTAAATATAATCTAAATATATTAGATAAGGTCCTTTCAATAAAATGAGATATTAAAATTCAGCATTCGACGTTTACAATAGATTAAAAATTTAGAGGGACGTTGATATGTGGTCCAGAACCATTTACAGAGGCCACTTACAAAAACATTTCACATTTTACACTCGTTTCTATTTTATCATTTTTGTAGCCTTTTATATCCATGGTTGTTTTCTATAACCCATATTATATTGTAGAATATTGCTGCCCTTGGACTTTGCTACAGCCAATGCTTCTTGATTATGTGTCTCATACTCTCTTCCTGAGAAGATCTTTTGGAAGATTCATATTTGCAGATTGATTTTCTTTGGACCCTGAGCTATGACTTCTAATTAACTATTTATTTCTTTTTCTCTAATATGCTGATTCTATTTGCTTAATCATGACCTACACGGTAGTTTAATGAAAAAGTGATTTAATTATTTTATTTTATTCTTGAAACTATAGTTGATAGATCTAATTTCACTATTCGCGTGCATGGTTTGTTGTTGTCTAAATATAAACTAGATGAGTGTTTGACTTAAAGAAATCAACAGTACTGGGTACTACTTAATAAAATCCCAGCCGTTTGAAATAAATGTCCTTTACGTTTACGGAATATCCCCAAAATTTACCTTCATAAAAGTTAGTTCCACCTTTAGATTGACTATTTAATGAAAAAAAAAGTTTTGATTAGAATAACCTTATGCATAATTCATTGATACAGTAAAAGGTGATTTTGCCTATTTCTCAACCTTGCATCATTTACTCCCCCGCGTTGTAATAATTTTTTTTTTTAAACTCATTCTACCTTGAATGCTTCGAATTTAGTTCCATGGAAACAGTTAAACGCTTGGAGATTGTATGGGGAGCATGAGATGATAATGTTATCAGATAGTGTTGGTGGAGATAGTAGAGAGATGATTTCGCATTTTATGTCTTTTTATTAGGATTTATACAAAAAAAGTCATGAGAACATGAAATAAGCTTAAATTAAAAACAAAAAACAGGAAATTATTGTATGAGTGACTTGAACTCTATAAAAACAAAGAAAGAAAGTAAATAAAACCTAGAGAAAAGTACTTTAGTAAAAGTAGTCTATTTGATAACCCACGAGAACTTATGATAAATAAAAAAATGAAAAATTACAAGGTAAAGAAATAAAACTTTATAAAAAGGCTTCATTTTAAATTAGTTTTTTTTTATTATAACTGCATATTGTTCTTGATAGAATCATGAAATTTAAAACATTTTTTTGATAGTGATGCGGCGGTTGTCCCCATGAAAATTTTGGATCCTGTTTTCTTCTCGTTAAAATTCATGAATTTGGACCGCCAAAAAACTCAAAACTAATCTTTAAAGTTTTCAAAATTCTTAAACAGTTTTGGATTCTCAAGTGGAGAGGATGAGGGTTCAAAAACTCAACTTAATTAATTATTATTAGTTACTTATTCTGCTGACGAGGGTGTCTTGCCTCTTTAAAACCGCATATTTCATTAGCACGTAAAGTTCCTGTCTCTCCCACACACTAAGTAAGTCAGGCTTTGCCAGGGCAGTTGGCCCCAATGAAAGAGTGCATTTTCGAAATCACAACATCCGGTTATTGAGCGTACTTGAGCCATAGTCTTATCCAACCGCACTTCCACTCAGAGTTCTAAATAGAACTTCAAGTTAATTAGAGATAGCTTTTGGTGAATTTATAAACTCCTTGGGCAGATGATTTACCTCCTTTGTAGAAGCCATTTCTCTCCTTAGAGCCAAGTAGATTTAGGCTTGGAGAGCCACTACACTCATAGTTGAGTAGGTTTTATTTTACCGTAATAATGCATCATTAACCTTCAAGTTGGAGGCATCACTTTTGGCTAAAAAATAATAATAATAAAAAAAAAAAAAGAAAACACCCTTCATGAGAGAGTGAATTGAAGGAGAAAATATCAGTGCAAAAGAGAACATTACATCTCGGTCTCGGGACTTGGAGGAGCACACAAGTAGAAGAAGAGGAAGAAGCAACCGCAGAGAGAAGACAAATGAATTGAATAGCTAGAGATGGAGAAACCATAGTAGTAGAAGAAGAAACAAAGAAAGAAGGAGAGAAAAGTAAAGATATGATTACGTTATGGGCGGGAGGTCCCGAGGTGGTGGGTGGGGTCCACGGGCTATGACATGTGAGCATCTATCCAATCAGCGATGACAGACACGACGTGGTGATGCCGTACAGCAGATGTGTCAGCTGGCGGGAAACACAGTAGTTGAGTAGGTGACATCGCCTGTGACGCGCGCTCTCTCTCTCTCTCCCTTTTTTTTTTTTTTCCTCTCTTCCTTGATCCTTCCTGTTTCAATGCAGGAGTCCGGATCTTTCTTGACTCGGATAATTATGATCCGAGTCCAAGGAATGGGATCGATTGTAGTCGTGTTGTGGTGGCTACTTATAAAAATTTACCTCTTTCACCATCACAATCCACAACAATAATAATGGAGTTTCCACCGTGGGATCAATTTTGGGCGGCTCAAATTTTCGTATTTTCTTATTGTCAATATGGGAGGACAGGAGACGAGCGAGATTTCAAGGAAGCTCATGTATTCAAAGTCCAAATTGCTTGAAGTTTCTGTTAGAAAACAAGATCTAGATTTATGATCCAGAAAACTTTATTGTCAACCAAGATCCTCCATGTCAAATCATCGAGAGATGTAAAGCGGAAAACATACCTTGATCCATTGTGGAAATTATTCGCAGGTTGTTGATCTTCCAATCCAATATGGTTGCCCAGAGAAACCCTCTTGATTCTTTCTGATGATGGGATGTCAGAGAGAATAGGAACTTACCATATGAATTGGGGACCATAACCCTAATATATATAATAATGAGATTTGCTAATTCTAATTTGTCCCCTCATCAAATTAGAATTAGTATTCTGGTATCTACACATTAATCCCATGACAATTATACCCTTAAGCCTTAAAACTTTAAGTCTTAATTATGAAGATTTTGAAATATACAAGGACGGATTTAATATTGGACAACCAGTATTGACAGACTCCAAAAGAGCATGAAACGATGATGGCCAATAAAGGATGTTGATCCTTTTCATTTAATATTTGTTGTTATTTTTTTAAAAATCTAAGGGTTTTACTTATTTTTTTTTTTACTAATGGTATCATGTAATTGTGGGAGAATGTTAGAAATATTGGAATAAAATTGGAGAGGATAAGGTTTTGGTTGTTAGTGATTTTCTTATTTCATTTTATTCATTAATTGAGATGATTTCATAAAATGGATATTATGAAGATTTTATTTCAATATAGTGTCCTCTAAAAGCATACACATATCATATAAGACTGGGTTGCTTATCTTGAGCTATTTAAATTAGCAACAGGTGAGGCTCGCATAAATGTTTTACTTGTCCCGCTTCAAGGATCTGAACTCTTGTTGTAATTTCGGTAGCTCAATTGGTGAGGCACTTCTCCTCGACAGAAACAACCACAGATCAACGTCTAGTGCTGATGGTGATAGAGATGTGTGGGTGTGTGTAAGTACTTAACTTTAAAATAAATTGGGTGCTTTTGGAACCCCAATTTCTAAGAAAATGAAGGATAAAATCAAATCAAATGCTCTATTTAAAGAAGTTTATGCCCGGTAATGTCTTTTTTGGGTCGTTTTGCCCATTTCTCTCTTCCCCTTTTCTTAATACAATTTACCATTTAGCCAAAAAAAAAAAAAAAAGAAGCAATTTCTGCCCCCAAGTACTCCAAACATTCTTTATAGCAAAAAGGAAAAAGAATCCAAATTTTATCTAATACCATCTTATCTTAATTGCTCTTCTTTTGTACATTCCCTCATAATGCTGCAATATAAATGTCGATTTTGTATTTTAAAAGTAATAGAGACGATTTCTTCCATAAAAAAAAAAAATGCCCATTTTTGTTACATTCTCTGCTCAAGTGGGAGCCCTCGTGTAAAGACATCCATCTGTATTCTGTAATGTTAGGTAGAAGATAAGCAGGAAAAGAAGAGAAACTCTTACTGGACAAAGTAATGGCTAAAAATTGAGTGGCTTTGATTAGGTCTCACCATCTGACATCTTCATGACCTTTACAAAATCGTTGCTCGAGGTACAAGCATCTGCATGTTCTCTGTAAGTGAGCTACCCAGCATATCTGTCTTAACTCGTACCCCTTATGATAATGGGTGGAAAACCAAAACTTAATTTACATATGTGAGTACTACGCACTAATCACCTTCAGATTTGCAGAAGTAAATTTCTGCATATCATATAGTAATTGCTCTTCAGAAACTATCCGTCCAAATTCATAATACATATATTTTAACGGATTGTTTGTTTGTATTATAATATACAAGAGTTCAAAATATAGAAATTCACGATCAAACGAGCTCTACGAAGGATACGCGATACGAGGGGGGGAGGAGGGGGTTGAAGTACATGAGGTAAAGAGGAAAGGAAATAAAATAGAGGGGTAGATGAAACCTTGACTTTTGTAGATATTGAATTATTATGGTGATGATTGAGAATTCATTTTTCATCTTTCTTTAATTAAGTATCCATTGAAAGGGAAGTTGTTGAATGAGCATTTTCAATTTACACTTTGGATCTTCATTTTTAACCACTTATATGACATAAATTATCTCAGTGGCTGGGTATTCTATTGCAAACAAATGGCCCGGCGTGCATTTAGTGGTTGAAGTCTCACTATTCCTAGGTTTACTCTCTTATATGTGCAGGTGGTTTTCCTCTCTGCTACTACTGTGTATGAGTTAAGCTTTTAGTGGACCCAGCCATCTTGACTGGTAAAAAAATTATATTACATATTTGGCAACCATGGTCATGAGCATGCCCACGAGTTCTGATAGTAATGAAGAACATGTTTGAGAAAAAAAGGGTGATTTGATGATAAAAGGGCGTTGGTGGGTGGACTGTGACATGGGTTTCTATTTGTTGCAGCCTTTTGGTGGGATCCCACCATATGTGCTGCTGCTTTCGACGCACGCGGTTCTCCTTCTCCCTCCCACCCAACCCTCCTACACATTACCACTACAATGCTACATACACATCAACTCAAACACAACAAACGAGCTACCCCATCTCATCTATTCTCTCTTCTTTCCCATGGCACTTGAAAAGTCGACAAAATAAAAACAAAGTCGTTTTCGTCCAACGACAATCTCTGCTGGTTCTGGTTAACCCATCTACTTATATAATTCACTGAGAAGGCCTTTTTTTAGTACAAATAATTCATTTCGAATAATTTGCAGATCGATTCATTAACTACTGATAGTTTATTATTCTTGTAAAATTTGCTAAGCCAAGATTATTATAAATTTAATATAAAAAGTCAAAAAGATTTCATACCAAATAACTAAAAATAAAATACCATCATAACACCATATATTTTATTCTCTCTTGATTTGATGCTCCACCTCACCATACATCCAAACAGGCCCTAAAGAGACAAGGCACCCAAAAACACTACACTTTCATATATTAAAATCTCACGATGGCGAGAACAGAACAAGGGGCTGCCCAGTTGGTTGGGTACCGTGTTTGATCGCTAGTTAATTGCTAGGGTTTAATCGCTGAACTCCTCTTCCTGAAAAGCGAAAAACTTTTCTCATGATTGGGGTTTCTTTTTTTTTTTTTACCGGAGAAGGCTTCTTTTCCCATAGCCGGGTTGTCTGGTGATCACAGCTCCTCGGTTGGGTACATGGGCACTTAAAAAATAACACTTCTTCATGTCTAACTTCAACGATAGTTGATCTCATTTTAAGACTAATCACTAGTAAATATATGAATCACACTTTGGTTTTTGTTTCAACCATGTATTTTATATCTGATCAATCTAATGATGGAGGGCATAACTTTAATTTATATTAAGTAAAATTTGGCCTTAGAGTAAATGTAAAGAAGAAGAATTATTTTGGTTGGTTTGAATTTTAGGTATTGGCTCAATTGAAAGGACTTATAACTTAGATAGCACATGAATTAGTTTATCGAACTTGTCGAAGTCAAACTTTGAAATTCAAATTAGACAAATTGAAAAACAAATAAACTATGTTTACTCCATCAGTTTTTTTTTTAATATTAAGGGGATTTGACATTTCAATGCCCCTTAGTTACTCAATCCCCAATTTAATGACTAAAAGTCACCATAGTTGTTTCACTCTGCTATACTTTTTTTTGTTTACATTTTTTACCCTTGATCCCATGATATCATGGGAGTTTAAAAACCCATGATTTCATGGGATCCAGGTAACTTTTCAACTGTTAACATTTAGATCCAATGATATCATGGGTTTTTAAACTCCCATGATATCATGGGATCAAGGGAAAAAAAGTTAAAAAAAAAAAAAGTGAACTAGAGTCAAATGACTCTGGTGACATTTATAGAAATGTAGTCATAAAATTGGAGATTATATGTCTAAGGGGTATTGAAATGTCAAATCCCCTTATTATTATCATCAAGCTAAGTCCCTAATTATTTGCAGGTTGCAAACTCAAATAAAGATTAATTGAAGTGCTGGACCAAGTAGCTATGAGTTAACCGCTATTACGTACATACAACAACTCACCAACCCACAACACAGTCGCAGCATATTAATTAACCCAAACCTTCCAAATTGTGATTTTAAAGCCTGTGATGGATGGACCACCATGTGTCATCATCTATTTTAATTGGTCATTGCTTTATCCGTCCAGTCAAATAGTCATGACAGGCATATATCAGTCCTCAGGACTTCAGATCGTGCTTTCCCTGGACTTGGACCTAACTAGTATTGGCGAGGTAGGTGCCTACCTAGACCACAGTTGTGTTCCACTAGTCTGACATGAGTTTTCCCATTCTACAATTGCAGCTATGGTTTTTGGAATGTCTGGCTTGATTTGCCTGATATGCATGCTGTGTTCTTAGATATCATCAATCATATAGCCGAGTATTGGATGTTTTTGTCCAAAATGGACAATGAAATGTACAATGCTGGGCCTACAAAGTTGAAGGATCTGTATGGGCTGTCTAGTTCTCATGGCCCAGTGATGGAAACAAAAATCTGATCATTTGAAAAGGGCCAATAGAGGAGTGAGGACTGCTATAGCAGTGTAGAAAACTTATCTGACCTACCGAGTTAACTCTCTTTCACACATTGATTGATCAACTCAACCAACAACATGCACTCACAATTGGGTTGAACCATAAAATGATCTCTTTTTAAGCTAAGGTGAGCCCTACATGGGTCCACAGAATTCATCCACTTTGTATATATCAGCAGCATATGATCATTTTGCTCATGCAAAATTTTCACTATACAATTAGTGCCTAGTTGGTGAGGCACCACTCTTTCATTGAAACAATGAGGGATCAATCCCGTGCATGTAAGTAGGTGTGTGAGTTTTAGAAACTCTACTCTAATCTAATAAGAACTAATTGGATTAGATCTTGAATAAATAACTCTAATTTCTAGAACTCTAAATAGAAGTTTACCGAACACCAAGTAAATAATCTCTAGACTTGAAATACACTCTTTCTAAATGTCCCCTCACTTATTTTTGTTAAATTTGTCTGATCATTTTGAATCCTAAGAAGTCACAAAAAGGGCATTTATCCAAGGGGTCTTGAATGAGTGAAGTGAGAATCATTTTTTATCCCATACTGCTATCATCTCCGTCATGTCACCTTTAGAAAAAGTATTGTAAAAAAAAAGAAAACAAAAGAAGAAAATGGAATATGTACCATTTCAATGTCACCAGTAGGCAAAAATTGTGAAATTAATAAGTAAAGGTGTGATGCTTCCACTGTAGTAGAATATAGGAAGTGAAATCAGGGTCTCTAGGTTAAGGTGCCTTTGGGGAGTCTCTACTGCATGGTCCAAGTCAAGATCAAAATAGCGGTTGTGGTGGGCATAACGGGCAATAGCCAAAAAACGCTACGTATATTGGTTAGAAAAGGTTTTTGTGAAGAAGAAAATAGAGTTTTAAATTTAAATTGCTCAACTCTAATTGGTTTTAGGCTGTCTTTAATTTCAAAATAACGTAACGACCTCAACCGCTCCTACCAAGCTGTAGTGTTGTCTTTAATTTCAAAATAATGTAACGACCTCAACCGCTCCTGCCAGTAATATGACCACTATGCTAGGTACTTACTGTTATTTTGAACCATGGTCCCACTGCTATATTGCTGGGTCCAGTGGGCCTATTGTTAGAAATTGAGATTGGATGGAGAGATTTTCTTCTAAGCCCCGCTTGAGCTCACCCTCCTTGTTCACTCTCTATTCCACCTTTTTGGATTTAGTCTGTGGAAGTCCTTTGGATTTGCAAAAAATTCAAGCCAAAGCAGTTGCTTTTACTTGCAGAGAATTGTTGGCACCAAAAGATGAATGAAGTCCGCATAAAATCAATCACTTTTCCCTTTCTTTTCGGCAAAAAATGCATTACACAGACTTGTCATAAGTTGACATCTACTCACTAAGAGTGTCCTAACATTTCCTACATGATATACGTTAGGTGATGGTGAGTGCCCCAGTTGAATTTGCGTTGAAGCTAATGTGTTTTTTAATCTGAAGTCGGTAACTATTGACTCTGTCAAAGGAATGGCAGGGTTGGCTTCTCATAGTTTCAAAAATGCAGGTAGACAGAGTTACAAAGAAGGGCATTGAGTTGAGTAGCTCAGCATGTTTGACCCAATTTTTGGAATGCTTAATCAGGCTTGCTCCCCCTTGTGTGGGTACGTTGGTGTCATGGTGTGGCCGCTTTCTTAGGAAAAAAACTGAATAAAATAATTGAGTTTTCTTGATTCAACTGAAAACCGTTTCCACTTGAGGTTTTGGAGTCAGTTTTCCACAGGAATGTAGAATATATTTTCTGTGGAACCGAATTTCCATGGCGCCTAAAAACGTGCCCAGAAGTCAGGGCCGGCAAAATCTATTCACCAATGGAACGAGGATGCACATTCCAATTCCACTACACAGCATACACAGAACAAAGGAAGAAAAGAAAGTACAACTGCCAGCCTTAGTGAGCTGTGCTTTGGTTGACAGTGGCCGAACTTAGGCAAGCCAATTCCCTTTCTTATTCAAGCAATTGGAGTGGTCGGATGCATTTTGAGAAACTACAGACCCATATTCCAATGGCCAGATGTAAGGTCTCTGATCATTTCAATAAACTCAGTTGAGCTGGAACAGGTTCTTGTGAGTGAAGTTGGATGAGCTATCTTATTTCTCATTCAAGCTCCAGGCCAAAACACGCCTTATTCTCCAGTGCTTCAAAGATGGCAAATAATTCAATCAATATTGACAATTTCCTAAAGTTAAGCCCATCTGAAGTTTCCAGCCAATTGACCCATGCCTTAGGTCCCAACTTGAGCAGTTTGGGTAAGTATTCACCCAATCTAAAAGACCAACCCCAAACTGCAGGCGGGTAAATTTAAACCACATCCTGACCCCAATAAAACCTGGATATAAAGTACCTGAGCGCAACCTTTAAAGCAAATTGCCTTCATGGGAAGCTTTCTGGGCTTTGTAAATGAAATTCGAATCAGTTCATATATGCAGGAAATTTTTTTTTTTTCCTTTCACTCGATAACACGCCGTAAATTTAGAACGAGAACAGGTGAGCTAAAGTTTCCAAGCCTTGACAAAGTTTCTTGTATGATCTCAATTCTCATGTGGTTGGGGAGCCCCATTGGGCTGGGCTGGTCTAGCTTGCCATGGGGCATAACATAAAACCAATCTGGACCTAGGCTAAAGGTTCATCAAGTCGGTGGGCCCTGCAATATAATGGGGCAGCTCTCTAGCAGCTTAGATAGGTAAGCAAAGCTCATTCGTGTGGGGCCCATGGGACCCATATGGGGAGGGGGGATTTCAAGGACTCCCTGGGACCCTCCTTTCTACAAAAAATCAGCCCAAATTGTGATTTCTATCATCTCCATCTGGGCACCAAAAGTTTAATGGTCAACGGTCTATTCGGATTGGTACATAGTCGATCCAACGGTCTAGTAAATTCGGATTTGACCAAAAGTTGGTGGTCTTGTGCAACTTAAGGGGGTCGAGTGTTTGGTCCATTTGGATGGATCAAGGATGGGCCCTAGAAGCGTTAGCTTACGGAATCATATCATAAGCTTAAGCTTAGGAGAGCCTTGCTCTATATCTAAATACTGATACTGATTCAAGTAACATCTAGGCCCTTCATAAACCACATATTGTTGTGACATTTGAAAGATGACAGGCCCAGACCTGAGGTCACTTGCTCTTAGACAATTAAAAGTGATGTGGTTGAGTGTGTGTATTCAATTTATCATAATCAACTAGATAACATGTTGCTTAACCTTATTCTGAAACACGGCAAAAAAGGAAACAAATCATTGGCTTGTCAAATTATCTATCAAGCCATGAATTCATCAAAAAGACAAACAAACGCACTGTACATTTTATGTCAAGCAATGTGTGGAGTAACTCCTTATATAGCAGTCAAAGCAAGACGTATGGGTAGATCAACTTTTCAAGTTTCAATTTAAATAGAGCCGCACAAGAAAGATCACTTGCCATTCGTTGGTTGTTAAGAAGAACTCAAAGCCGTCCACATTGAATTATAGCTTTCAAATTAAGTTCTGAATTAGTAAACACTACTAGCCAACACTGCATGCTCCTAGAATGGCAAGGGCAAATAGAGCTTTTGCGCATTTTCGTTAATCCATGAGCAGTATCTATAAGAGATCTGTGGATACAATGATACATACATCTCGACTGGGAATTCATCACAAAATAGAATCATTCCTATGTGGGCATCATAAAATAGAACAGGACATAGATAAGCTATATGGTTCAGATCTAAAAATTGATTTAACCCATGTAGATTCTGTAAGAGTAAGTCCTTGTATCCAAGTAAAGTCCATGCATGGCAAATGACATTGTACCAACAATTATTGGAGTGCTTCAGACCTCATAATTCTAAAACATTTATGGCACACGTCCTTTGAAAAGGCCAATGACTTGGGCTTGAAGAGGTTAATTAGTTCTTTGAGTTTGAAGAGGCTATTGCAAAAATACAAGCTTTCCTTAATCTTAACTGGAGTCTCAAGAACTCATTTCTACCATGAATAGATGCAAGTTCAAATTGTGAATGAGGGTATGACACGGAACTTCAGCAAGCCTCTGTGGCTGTAACCCCCTTCGAAAAAGCATATACAGAGACAGATCAGTGATCCATGCAAGCTCCTTACAAATATTTCACAGATCCACAAAGAGTTTGCATTAATTAGTTTCGGTAAAAGGCCAAAGAACAGTGGATGTAGAATAATCTGATTAGGATTGGGTGCTTTCAGTGGTATTCGAACTGTAAGATATCCATTAACATGTTAATAAAGTTGCTTATGATAAAGTACCTCCAAAAGTGGGTTAACTCTGTCCTTTTGAGTGTCTAGACTCTAATCTTTGATACTGTACTTGCATTAACCAACCTGACTATCATGAATTAAAGGCCCAAACAAAGAACCTATGCTCCATAACAAAACAGGATATAGAATTCAAGTTACTGAGCATTCCTTCCTTTAGGCCAATGAATCTTTGCAAAACAATGGTAGGCATCTGGTGAACACATAAATGAAGGCCCATGAGATTGGATAACCTCAGTTACCAGTAAGTCGTAGCTGTTTTGTTCTTTCAGGTAAACATAGTGACCGGCAATTAGACTTCCAGGTAAACCGAGTACAAGGCAACCGACTTCCATGGATTCAAATGGATTGTTGGTGGGCTTTTGTTGATTCGCCCGCAAAATGAGGAACACCAGATTGGTTAGATGAAATATTGTATTAGTGGAACTCCCAGCTGATAGGATGACAATCATATCTAGATTTCCCCAAATCAACATGAATTTGTCCTGGGTAACAAACTGTGTGAGATGCTGCTTGCGGGGTGGCATTTTTGGGAACTATGTTAACATAGTTGAGACTTGAGAGTAATGTTTCACCAATGAATAAATGTTCATTAGGCCTGAAATCAAAATGTCAGTAATCAACTTTTCTTTTCAGTAATCCAGCATGTTCAAATTTTTCTTCATGAATAATGCTTCTAATTGACATTACATATGAGCACAAAATGAGGAAATGAGAAATTGGGAAAGCGAATGCAGAAAGGCATTTTGATATACAGTGTTAGTGTCTTCTTTTCAATATCAATGCACAGACTCTTCCCAATAATCTATCAAGTTCAAATTTTCTTGTCATAAACAATGTCTATATTTGACATCCTTGACCAAACTCAAAGGTACACAAGGACGAGGATATGAGAAATCAAGAAAGTAGATGCATATATCTACATGAGTTCTCTCACCTCTCAAGAGTAGTCCTTTTCAGAAATGGGTGCGTGCATCCAGGTTGGTCTCTCAAAATTCGATAAAGCGATTACATAGGACTCCGATTTCATGTGACTAATTTTACAAGCACCAAAAGAAGATAACTATTCCAGTGGTGAGTAATGCATTCATGCAAACAATTCCAAGTAATGCATCTGTCACAAAAAATATCAGGACATGGGAAATTGTGATGCCATCTGATAGATTAACATGGAGGAGGAAAATGGCACATTAATGTGCTAGCATGGAAAACTCTTGACAGAGAATTTTAGACGTCTGTAACTGAGACTTTATCAATTGCCCACCACATGGTGAAATATCAAAAAGGGATGATAGGACTAGGTGTTGTGCTATCTCCAAGAATTGGGGTTGGTATCTGATAAAATATTAACATGGAGGGGGGTGGGGTTGGGAACTGAAAAGACACATTAATGTGCTAGCATGGAAAACTCTTGACAGAAGTTTAGATCTCTGTAACTAAGACTTTATCAATTGCCCTCCACATGGTGAAATACCAGAAAGGCATGATTGGAATAAAAGGTGTTGTGCTATTGCCAAGAATTGGGGTTTGGTATCTGATAAAAAAACATACGAACATTTCTTTTTGAATGATACCATTACAATCTATAACTACTACCCTGTATGGAACTTTCTGGCATACCAAAACTGTGTCAAACACTAAACATCATTTAAAAGTTGTATATACCATCACAACAGCTAAAGTGCCCTTTGCTCTTCATTCCACAATTAGCAGCAATCAACATAAGATCCATTTAGATATGTCTTGCACTGATGTTATGTAATAACATGAGTATGTCATCCAAGCTCCATATGCGTGATCAGTCCTTGATACTTTATGCTATCATGAAAATCACTATAGATATTAACTAACAAATACATACAGAGTTTCCTACTCAGGATTTTGCTAAGTTAGTACAATCATTGGAATGCATGATCCCTCTTTTCTGCTCTTACAATGAATCTTATTACAGCAAGTTCACTATACCAGATATAATAAAGGTGATTGTGCAAAGAGTGATCTGAGCAGTTGAACATCAAGAAAACAGTATATTCACAAGAATAATTCAATATGTACATGATGATAATCATCGAAAATTATGTTATAGTCACAAGGATATTGAATTGCAATACAGTTCGAACTTCATAAAATAACAAAGAATAGAACAATCAAAATGAAAAATAATAATATACGACATTCTTATTCGTGAAAAGTTCATATAGAAATAGGAGTGTTACACAACTCAAGGAAACTGCATTACCAGATGGTTGTTGGTCCAAGTTAAAAATGATGCAACCTCCACTGAATTTGATAAAGCACCGGAAACAGAGCTCTTCCGCATTGCACATCCACAAAGATGAAATTTTCCCCTAGTAGCCCTTTTGTTCAAGTTCCATTTGTCAGACACCGAGGAAACGACATCTTTGTTCTTGATAGACTATGAAAAACACCTGATCTCAACCATCTTTTTCTGCCAAACTATTTTCAGACTTACTGCCCAGCTCCAATGCATCTAGGCCTCTTCGATGTGACAAATATTTAACTAGCACAACCTCATCCCCCTTTTCAGTTTCACGTACCACACGACCAGTTCTTGATATCCCAACAGACCTAGACCTCCTCAGTTTAGTTCCAGTCATCCTAACAGGCAAACCCATTTTACACGCAGCAAGAGGATTCCCCTCTTTCGAATCAGAACCCAAATTCATCTCACTCAGTAGATGGGTCATATCCGTGCAACCACTACAACCTACAACTGAAATAACTGGTTCTTTTACAAAATTCACACCAGACTGCACATTGGATACTTTCCTGTTCCTCAATGAATTTCTACTCACAGGTTTCAACTCCATAGAAATATTTTCAATGGATCCATTGGAGATTGAACTCCCATTCACTTCCAATTCATCCTGCGCCGACTTCTTCATCCGATTTGTGAGATTATTCCAAATTGGAGAGCAGCTTCTCTTGCTCACAATCTTAAGACAATTCACAACCTCTCCCATGGAAGACCGCCTCTCTGCGATAGACCTAACACACCTCGCTGCGAGGACCGCCAGCTGCCGTCTCACAAACAGATCCTTGGGCGGCCCAATCCGGGGATCATAGAGGCCGTCGAATTCACCCTGCTTGATCAGCGGTAGTGCCCAATCAATCACAGATGGAGGGCTATAATTCACATCAATGGCATTGCGCCCACTGATGATCTCCAACAAGAGAATTCCAAAACTGAAGACATCACTCTTGGTGCTGAGATTTTGTGGGGTGAGATAGCCGGGATCTAGGTACCCCAACGTGCCTGCCGGCGGTGTAGATCGCAACCTAACATCCTCTACATGCCCTCTCAGGGCCAGACCAAAATCCCCCAATCTGGCATTCCAATTCTCATCCACAAGAACATTGGAAGACTTTATATCTCTGTGAATTACGGGGGGATTCGCCGAATGCAGCGCCTCGATTGCCTTTGCAGTCTGCAACGCGAACCGGACACGTTTTCCCCAACTGGGTAATCTAAGATTACAATGCAAATGATCATATAGAGTCCCATTCGCCATGAATTCAACTACAATGAGCCTTTTCTCATTGGAACCTACACTAAACCCTAAGATATTAACAAGACCCGGATTTCGAATTCTAGAAAGGATTTCGATTTCGTTCTCACCTGGGGTGGTGGTGGTGGTGTTGTAACTGCTGCTGCTGTTGCTGTTGTTTTCTTCTGATGAAGAAGAAGAAACAGTGTTCTTCTTAACCGCCACCACAAGCTTTCCCTTGTCCAAAACGGCCTTGTAGACGCTTCCATGGCTGCCTTTTCCCAGAAGATTTTCAGAAGAGAACCCATTGGTTGCAGATTCGAGTTCTTCATAGCTAAACAAACGCAACCCAGAAAAGTTCTCAGCTTTATCAGCTGTACTCTTCCTCTTCTTCTTCTTCTTCTTCTTCTGATGTATTCCTCTGTTGTAGGAATTGCAAGTGGCTACTGCAGATTCTTTCCTACATGTGAAGTACCCCATTCCTCTCCTCCCTTACTTGAACTTGGAAAACCGAAATTTGAGACAGAGATGAGAGAACAGACAGTGCTGATTGAAATAAAACAAAGTAGAAGCCATGAAAAGAAGAGAGATGGAGTAAAAATCCTTTCTTTATTCCTCTTTCTTACATTTTCTATACTACTGTGCATAGAATGGAATGGACAGAAGAAAAAAAGGCAAAGTGAGGAAAGTTAAAGAACTAGGATTCTGTTTCTTGGTTGGTGGATTTGGAATTCTTGGCATTGGATGAGAAAGAGAGATGTTAGTGGGCGACATGTTCTGTTACGTTACGCAATCTTTATACCTGCATATGGAATCCGTTTTCTCTCTGAGGTCATCTATTCAAATTTAGAGTGTTCAAACTAAATTTCCTCTATCTTTCTATCCATGAATTTGGAATAGAGATCACATGAGGATTCCCCCCATATGGTCGATTCCCCTATATGGTCTATGTGAGTGGACCAATCTCGGTTTGCCGCGTCATCATAGGTAGCCCCTCTTCCACAGTGACGTGATGGGTTGTGATTGGCCAACTCACGGTCACCGTGGAGAAAATCCTCAAATGATCCGGACTCATAAATTTGGTATCAATTGGAATTATTCCCACTAATGTATTGGCTGCTTGATGAAAAACAGTGATAATGTATATGCTTGAAATTGTGTTATTCAATCCAACGGTGAATAAAGTCTCGATTAATATATAATGTGAGGACACCCTATACACATAGAGAGCGTATATTTTGAACGGTCTGGATTTGAGTACGTAGGCTCTGCTGTGGAGTTCTACTGTTTTAACTCTGGATCTCTCTGGGTGCAACCCACAGAGGGTCCGGGTTCTTTGGATACGTTGGGTGTCGTATTTTAAATGGTAAAGATATCTAATCGATGGAAACGGAACTAAACTAACTACCGTTTTTGAGAGGCTCTGATTTTGTTTGATACTCTGCAAGAGCAGGGGAATTTGGAAAGCATGCCCTCTTTATTGATGTGGGGCCCACTGTTTTATGGATCATGATTGTGTGAGGGCAATGAATGGTTCAATCTAACAGGCAGATGGGCCATTAATTGGGTCGGCTCGTGCGGTCCCACCACATGGGAGGTTGGAATGTAATCAAATGCCAGCAGATTTTCTGTTTTGGGAGAGTATCCAATGTCACACCTGATATGGGGGCAGTAGTTGTGAAATGCCTTTAATCTGTCCTACTAGAACATGTGTACTTGATCTAAACTGTGCTCACGGTGAAGGGAAAAGAGAATGGGCCTGTACCCATGTGCATGGGAAGAGTATGGGACTTTTATTATATGAATTTTGAGATTATTTAAGATTCTTTTAGAAGTTGTTGAAAGACAGTTAGAATTTGAGATTTTAGAAAGAAACAAAAAAAAAAAAAAGTGATATGTTTAAATGCCAAAGGGATTAGTCTTCACATCATACTTATGAATTCCTAACACCATAAATTTGTGTTGAAATTTAAAAAAAAGCATGCCCTTTAACTTTTCTTCTTTCTTGAGTGGGAAGGAATGAGCTTTTTAAAATAAAAGTGAGAATTTTCCTCATGGTGACCGTGAGTGGACCAATTAAGGTCTGTCACGTCACCGCGAGCACCCTACCATGCACACAGGGAACCAGCCATACATCCTAGCAGGGGCTGCTCACGGTAACGTGACGGACCGTGATTGATTCACTCACGATCACTGTAGGGGAAATCCTCAGGTAATCTCAATTCCCTCTATGGGGTATGTCTAAAGTTCACCCCCAATGGGAGTTGTTTGATAAAAATCATCATTAACGCAATTTCATTCCATATTCATTAACCACATTTTTATCAGACGATCAATCTTATAGGATGACAAAGTTCTATTGACGGCTTGAAATTCCAATAGTTTTGCCTTACGGTGGAGATCCAATCCTTACACTTAAGATTCCTCCGTGTTAGAGCTTGAGAGGACCTTGACTAAATCCTGCTGGTCTTTCATTGAGCATTCATCAATGTTATGATTCATTCACAATCCACCTTGACTAAATCCTCATTAATGTTGCTCAGTTGATGAAGCCACCTCTTATCCACAAAAATGTCAAGGGGCCAATTTCTGTTTGTAGCCCTAAAGGTGAGGGACGTGTGAGTGTGTGTAAGTAATTAAAAAAAAAAAACTTGCTATGATTCATTAATATCCTATCCCCCATGGGCAACCCGATCGAAGCTATTCCCAATAATTCAGGAGTTTGGTTTACCATTTGACCAAACATGCTGAAATCAAGTAATCAATGGGTCGAGGATGATGTCAAAATAGGTTTCCGACAACACCGGTCAAGTAATAAATGCTCAAATGCAGTAATTAAAGAAGAGAGAGAAGGGATTATAGTGGTTCGGTCGAAATGACCTACGTCCACTGCAGAAAGGCAGAGATTGCCTGTGGTGTTTTACTTACTCAATGATTTCGGGTTACAAACTAGAGGAATACAATAGTCGAAGTGAATGGGAAGATCTTAGTCGCCCCCAAGTGCTGGTGGGGCTCTTGATTTATAGTCTACCCTAACAGACGGGGACGCTCCTCTGCAACGTTCGCCCTTGGAACCCTCGAACTGCCCTCGCGCTGGACGAAGCAGGTGAGGAACTGCCCTCGTGCTGGACGAGGCAAGTGAGATATCTCTCCGCAGGACCTGGTAGGAGCGGAACTGTTTCCGAAGCAACGTGGCTGCCCTGACTTAGTCACTTTGTGGATTTGGACCTGAATTTATCACGGACTGGGTCTTTGGGCCTGACTCATCAAATGTCATTCAACCCACAAGCTCAACTTGGATCCTAATCAACCCGACTCATTATATACTAATCCACCAAGCTGATCTAAATCTGAGCTGTCCAGGTTTTGGTTGACTCTCTTGACTCTAAGTTGAGTACTTGAGTTAGAGTTAGATTTTAACCTGATTAATAAATGTGTCAGATCCCATCACATGATCATATCCCCCTTTACATGAAAGCAGAAAATGCCTGCATACTCTTGAATCGATATTATTTGGTGGAAAGAATATGTGCATGGATCAGACAATCTGAACCACGCCCATCCTGGCAGTGTCCTGATCAAATAATAATAAAGCCGTTCCCTGTAATTCTCTAGGCAATGGCCCATCACCTCTAGTCTACAATCAAGATGACCCAATTAAAAACAGCTAGATCTCAATTCTCATACTTGTCAATCCAAACCTTTCTACTCTTAACATCCTCCTCAATAAAGCTGTTCTCAACATTCTAAGGTGGCAATGTGTACTGATCTCTTGTGTGTGTGTCTGTAAGAGAGAGAGAGAGTATTAATCTTTTGTCTGTGTAATGTGTACTGATCTTGTGTGTGTGTGTGTGAGAGAGAGAGAGAGAAGAGAGAGAGAGAGAGAGTGTGGAGTCCATATATGGTCAAATGGTGTGGCTCACACTACAATATTTAAAAGAAAATGAGAAGACATTGAGCAGTGAGACTGAGAATCCCATCATCGGTTAGAACGCAAGTGTCTTATTACGCTTCTTAGCGTTGAAGTCACGGATCCATTTTACCCCAGGGATCTCGACAAGTGGATAAGACCATAGACCATTGTCTGCAAGCTCACTTTATTTCAATGTCGTGTTTTGACAATGAAGTCACTGATAGTCGGTGCTTGTAATGTGTCGGTATCAACCTTTAGCCATTGATCTGTACAACATAAAAAGGGACCCAAAAGAATCCATTTGGTGGTTGGGGTTTTGCATCGACCATAATCTTATTAAGCCCCAAGAAGATTTTCTTAATTTTCATGGTGTTTGGCATGTGATTTCACTGCAATAAGAGTAGGGTCAATTGATCGATTATACTATATATAAAACATGTGATTTACTGCTCTGGTTTTTATTTTGATGATGTCTTTTATACATAATTAATCTGATCGTGGGTTTTATTTTAGTTCAATCTGTTCAAGGTCAATTGGTCATGAGAAGCATGTGACTGATATAGTTATTGCATTGATTTTAATTTCAATGATGTGTTGTAGCCTCTAGGCAAGATTTTAAAACTTGAACTTGGAGGGAAAAGCTTGGTCACCTTGAATTGATTTTTATATGACTAGATTGGATCAGACTTAGTTGCACCTACAGCCCCAAAACCTAAAAGATTCTTAAAAATAGAAAATCACATCCTATAAATTTAAGCTACATGTGTTTTACAGTACTTAATTAGTGATAACAGATGGTTGCATTTGACTTTAATTCACTCAGTTAAATGAACATACAATCTTAATGCTTCAATCTTTCACAAAATGTGATTTTAATATGTAAAATCAGTGTAAGTGGATCCCTAAAAGCCTCTTAACTTTTCCCAGAAAATTGGAGGTAAATATAGTTTTTACATTTTCTCCATAAGATTCGGTGGAAGAGGGCTAAAGGGACCTTTTTGAACTATCATTTAGTTTACAGCTTTGACCTAGAAGGATATTGCATGAATCTAATTTGTTTAATATGTAGTTTCTTGTCAATGTTTTAAGAACTTAAAAACAGGAATAATTTTAGGGAGTTGGACACCACTCTGGAATATCCTTGACCACTTGTTCCACCATCAAAAGGCTTTTTGGTACTCAGTAATTATCTACTCCTCTTTTCAACCACTTACATTACTGTATTATAAAGCAACAGACGTCCATAATGATAAACTTAAAGAGCCATTTACTTGTCAAGATAAAAAAAAGAAAAAAAAAGATGCACTTCGAAAATCAGTAAAATCGCTTATTATTAATTATTAAGTATGCTAATTGCTTCACCAGGATTTTTTTTTTCTTTCTTCCTTTCTTCTGATATAAACACCACAGGCCAAATACTAGTCTTCTTCTATGATGAAGCTGAAGAAAAAAAAAAAAAGAATCATTCCATTTCCAATTTTTATCAAGCAAAAATCCAACATTTTGAAATTTAGGCCTCGATGTTTTAACCCGCAGATGGTTTAATTTAACCTGGTTCACTAACGTTGATCAATAATAAAAGTTAAACATGATTTCTTCTTAGGAGGGCATTGTTATGTAATTGAGGTGAGGGTTGGGGCACCACTAGGTTGTAAGGGGTCGGTTCCGTCCGAGTCCAGAGTGGAACCGGCACCGAACCGTTGTCTAAGTGGGGGAACCTGAAACCCGAACCGATAGAGTAAATGGGAACCGGAACTGGAACCCAGAACTGAGGCGGGTCTGAATCCGGTTCTGGTATGGGTTTCGGGTCTGGACCCTAATACCTGTATTTTTTCTAAAAATAATCATGCTTTTCATAATTCAATGGAATCACCTACAAAAGAAATGGACATTTTGTCGATCATAATGTGGTTTGGGGAACGGAACGCTTAGGTTAAAACAGTTGAATAAGGGATTCTCATGAAGATATAGATAATAAAGTATTTATGTTAGAGTATTCAGTCGGTCCCCCGTCCACGGGTCTGAGCCACGGTGATCCGAAAACCGGACCCTTGAGGTACCGGTAAAAAAAATAAAAAGGATCCGAAACCGAACCATTTTACTTTATCGGGACCAAATAAGGATCCAGAGCCAATTTACGGATCGGAACTTTTCGATAATCGGAGAATCGGAGAAACCCATTTACAAACCCTATGCACTAATGCACCCTCTTGTATCTTTGTTTTTGCTAGTTTTCGACGTTCTCCTCGTTTGGTTGCTCCTCCAATGAAATCGGTGGTTACTATTTAAAATACAAAAGTAAAAAACTAACCATGTAAATATGGTGAAGGAGGCATAGCGCCTGAACCCCACAAAATATACCACCTATTCTGAAAAGCAGGAGAAGGCATCCCATTAATCCCCAGTCAAATGTGTGATGAGGAATGAGGAGCAAATAGGGCCTGTATTGTAACATTGAAGGCATTGAACTGCTTTTTCGGCCTGTCTTTTTTTTGACATGAAATGCAACCACCTTCCCACCCACCCCTACCTTCCATGTTAAACTACCTTCAAGTCTACGAAGATAAAGAGTAACCGTCGAATTGCTAGACCTGGTAATGGGAGAGGAAGTGGTGATGCATGTCATACTCTGCCCCACAAGAGTTGAAGGCTCCAAGCCATTTTAATTTGATTGATGAATGAAAACAGCTGGGAATTATTTGCCTTAAACTTGCACATTTGCAGATTATTACTAACGATTTTATTGCTGTTAGAAGATGCATATGCTTGTGTAGAAACACACTTCCTTTTCTTCTTCTTCTTTTTTCTTTTTGGCACCCCATCCTCCTAGGATGGGACCCAAGAGAGCCCACACAAGTGGGACAAGGAACACCATGGGAAAGAAAGTCCATACAAATGGGAAGAGGAATAAGCCCATAAGGTGGTAAGGATAGCCCACACATGTGGGAAGAGTCCCTGGGGCACTTGGGTGACACGTGGGGTTGCCAATAAACTGAGAAACCCCTTATTGTCAACCCACATCCTCTTGATCGAGGATGCTAGATGCTCAAGCTCTTGTTCATGAGATGCATGCGTGAGATAAAAGGAAAAAACTGAGAAACCCCTTATTGTCAACCCACATCCTCTTGATCGAGGATGCTAGATGCTCAAGCTTTTGTTCATGAGATGCATGCGTGAGATAAAGGGAAACTCTAAGTATGACCCACACTAAGACCTGCTTAAATGCGATATATATAGGCATTTACCTCACCTTAATATTGAAGAGATGTTAGAGAATGTATAAAACATAAATATTTTTTGTATTTATTCATGTTTTTTTAATATATGCATGAATTTGAAAGAGAGAACCTATAAAAACATGCACAGTAAATTAACTTTTTACCATAATTTTTGACATGTGTAGTATTTGGTTGTAGTGCTGATGGTGAGGGTCTTGTTTGAGGGTACTAGAGTGAAAAGAAAAATCGAAGAAGAGGAAAAAATGATAGTATATATTTCCAATGACATAAATATTGGAATTAGATGAAGTGGTAAACTTAACATATCTCATCTAAACCATGATCCAAATGTATTAAAATCTTAATCTAAATGGTTTCAAAATTCTAATTCAGAGCTCAAATATATCTTAACATATGCATTTTGCTTCTCATGCGGCTCAAGCCTCAAACACAAGTGGCGAAAATTAAGTGGAGACAGCACGGGAGCGTAATAAGCAGCAACAAAGATCCAATGCAACTATATCGAACTAGCGTTTTAAAACACATCCGAGTGTGAGTCGATTCTTCGACCAACCTATGGAAACCCAACATCCAAAGTAGCCCAATACCATTCAACATTTTGAATGATGACACTCGCTGCTTACATGGATCATGTTTTTAGTAAGAGGCTATGATGCGTGTATATTTTAAAATGGGCGACGTATTATATTATATCATATCCAATATTTCACTTTTCTGATCTAAAATCCGTGTCTCTGATCTTATCCATGGCGTGTCCCTGTCATACTCATAGGTGTGAAGTGTTTGGTGTTTTTGGGAGAGAGGCAGAGAGTCTCAGAACTCGACAGTCATGTTTCCTCTGTAAAGCTGTGAAATAGCATCTCTTTGCTAGTCTTTCTGAATCCAAGGAGCAAAGAAAGAAAGATATGTACCTGCATGATCATCCCATGACATCTATTCTGTCAGTTAAACTATATATTTAATGAAGATGCTCTCGGCTTGACATGGTTTGTTCTATTTCACTAGGACCAGGGGACTATAGGCAGGGTAGGCGGTTGCCTAAGGCCCCCAAAATAGGGAGGCCCCAATTAAAAATTACTTTAATCAGGGTAGGCGATTGCCTATTAAATCTCCTTGATAAAAGGAACCATTAACTCTTTAAAGATATGATGCCCTTTTATAAATCTCTTGCATCGATCAATCCTATAAACATATCTTTAAATTCTATAAAAGGCCTATTAAATCTCCGTGATAAAAGAAATCATTAACTCTTCAAATATAAGATGCCTATTAAATCTCCTTGATTGAAGTAACCATTAATATTTTTACCGTTGTATACATTAATTAACAATTAAAAAATCTTGCTATTATAAAGTGTTATTAAGAATTATTGCTATTATAAAAAATCTTGCCAAAAATAACTTAGCATTTCGCGGTAAGAATGAAAAAATTTACCAATGAAATAATGGAAACTTCTTAAGCTTAATTGAAATGATTGCAGAATTTGATCCAATAATGCAAGAACATGTTCGACGTATTAAACATAGTGAAATTCACAACCATTATCTTGGACATAATATACAAAATGAATTGATTCAAATTTTAGCAAGTGAAATTAGAACTACAATTATTAAAAAAATCAAAGAAATGAAATATTTCTCGGTTATACTTGATTGCACTCCCAATGCAAGCCGTCATGAACAAATGACTCTTATATTACGATGTGTAAATACTTCAAAAAGTCCAATACAAGTTGAAGAATATTTTCTAGAATTTTTAGAAGTAGATGACACCATAGGGAAAGGCCTTTTTAATGAACTTATAGATATAGTAAAAAAATATGAACTTGGTATTAATGATATAAGAGGACAAGGATATGACAATTGGTCTAATATGAAAGGAAAAAAAATAAGGTATACAAAAAAGACTATTAGATATAAATCCTAGAGCATTTTACACACATTGTGGTTGTCATAATTTAAACTTAGTACTTTATGACATGGCTAATTCATTCCCTAAAGCTATATCTTTCTTTGGAGTGGTAAAACGTGTATATACATTATTTTCTTCCTCTACAAAACGCTGAAAAATTCTGCAAGATAATGTACCTATAGTAACTCTTAAACCACTGCCACAAACACGTTGGGAAAGTCGTATTGAAAGCGTGAAAGCAATAAAATTTCAAGCTTCAAAAATACGAGATGCTTTAGTTCATTTGGCTGAACAAAATGACGATCTTAAAATAAAGAGTGAAGCCACCTGTTTAGCTACATATGAGTTTGAAAATTTTGAATTTTTGTTAGGCATAAATATTTGGTATGATATATTGTTTGCTGTTAATTCTGTTAGTAAGAACTTACAATCTAAAGACATGCATATAGATGTTGCTATTGATCAATTGAAAGGTCTTCTTTCTTATTTAAAAAATTATAGAGAAAATGGATTCACTTATGCTTTGAATTCAACTAAAGAAATTGCTGTTGAAATGGGAATAGAACCTATATTTCCTAAAAGGCGAGTAATCCACAGAAAAAAATAGTTTGATGAAAATACTGGTAATGAAATAATACGATCAGTAGAAGAATCTTTTAGAGTTGATTATTTTATTTATATAGTAGATCATGCTATTTCTTCAATTGAAAATAGGTTTGAACAATTTACAATCTATGAAAATATTTTTGGTTTTTTATTTAATTTGAAAAAGTTGAGATCTTTGGATAATGATGATTTGAAAAAACATTGCCTTCTACTTGAAAATATTTTAAAACATGAATATCATGCTGATATTGATGGTTTAGATTTATTTTCAAAATTGAAAGTGTTAAAAGAGATTTTAAAAATAGAGACTAATACTCCAATTAAAATATTAAACTATTTAAAAAGATTAGACTCTTTTCCAAATGCAAGTATTGCTTATAGAATATTATTGACAATACCTGTAACTGTTGCTTCTGCAGAAAGAAGTTTTTCAAAACTAAAATTAATAAAATCCTACTTAAGATCACCTATGACACAAGAAAGATTAAGTGGATTGGCCATATTATCAATTGAAAATGATATATTAACAAATTTAGAATATAAAACTTTGATAAGTAATTTTCCATCTCAAAAAGCTAGAAGAATATATTTTAACTGAGTTTTTTTATTAATAATTTATTTTTTAAATATATTAATTTATAAGGCCTCATTTTGGAGTTTCGCCTAAGGCCCCAATTACCTTAGAGCCGCCCCTGACTAGGACCCCAATATTAGGATTGTAATAAAATAATATAATTATAATATAGTGCATGATGGAGCTCGAGCATAAAGAATTGATTCATTTATTAGAGAGAAGGTGTTGGGCTTAGTAGGTCCAGACCAAGTAGGTTCATGGTCATGGGTATTTTTGTAATTGTACCGGAACTTTTTTATTGACTAAGATAGGGTTTCTTGGGGAATAAGAAAGAGAACATTATATATATGATGTAATGTGTAACCCATGAGATACACACAGACAGACTAAAGAGTGAACCTAAAGGAGAGTCGAGTTTCTTTCCCGTGGACTTAGGCAAGATTGCTGAACCATGTAATTCTCTTGTGTGTGATTGTTTGTCTTGTGTGGTTTATTGTCCGTTCGATCGCATTAATTCACGTTTCTGCATACACGCGCACAACAGAAGGATCTAGGGTTAATGCTAATCAATAAGCTCGAACAACTTCGTAAGTATATCATCGATATAGAAATTGAAAAGATCAAGTTCGAACAACTAAAAATGTCACGATGAAAACATTTTCCAAGGTAAAAGGTGAAAAGGGTCAAAGAGAAAGAAAAGAGATTAGTGATAGAATTTATGGTTTAATAACTAAAAGTAAACATAAAAATAATGAAAGTGGTTTACATTTGATTTATATATAGACCCTTCTATCACAAAGCACAAGAGGATTGGTGAAATTTTAGGTGTCCATCCCTTTTGGAGACCCTTTGCATTTATAATCTTGTGTTAACAATATAAGAGAAATTTTAACACCATAATTGAGTGATTACAATTGAATAATCCCATTATCTATCAATCAAAAGTCAATTCTAATCAATAATACAGATCTTGCTAGAAGATTTAACTATCATCTAAAGGTCATGGACCATGTGGGGTCCATGGCTTGATTAATTGGCTCTAATATTCTAAGCAATAAGTACTCCTGAGTGGCTTTCTTGTGTCAGATAAAAGGCCTGAAAAAGAGTCTCATGGTTTAAAAATTTTTAATTTGAGAACTCTTTTGCCTGACATTGAATATAATTCAGGCCATGTTTTAATTCATGAATGAGTTGGCATCACAAAAGTGCCTCACTCATGCGTGTGAGGAGAGTGGAACTCAGCAAAGAGGCCCACTATTAAAAATTCAAACGGCATATGCCTTCTCATTTTATAGGATATGCTCAAATTTTACTCGATCCTATTGAAGATAAATCTTACACTCACCCTCACACTTGCCTTAGGCAAGTACAACCTAGAATTCAGGAATCTTACAGTGGCACCTTCTATTTTTATTCACACTGTCGTGCCAAAAATAATCACGTTCAACATATGCAGAGAGTGGAAGGCTTCAAGAATTTCTCCCAAGCTGGCCGTCTATCCAAATCATTCAAAATCAGATTCTATTATTTCTGTGCTAAATTTCACTTTCAACTTTTGTCTAAGCTTCAATAACTTCAATTGGAGTGAAACTTGGCACAAAGCTAACATGTGGGTAATAGTGATTTTCAGCTATATCTGATTTCAAAGGTGGCCTGTGCCCCCACTGAGGATTTATAGGGTTGATATTGCATGATCGTACTAATTTCATGGTCCCAAGCTAAGAGCGAAATCGAAATTGCATCTTCATCAATATATGCAGTGAAGGTGAATGCTTATATCCATTAATCCCAGTCAGTTCTTACACTTAATTAGTTAAGAGTAATTACCTTGTTGTGCTTTGTTATGAATACATGAACTCCAATCCTTGTACCAAGTAGGTAAAATAAACTCTTAACCTTTCTACACACAGCTTCATTGATGCATGATCCGAAGGGAAGATGAACTCTGACATTTTTTATAATATAATATGGAATTTTCTGTCATTGGTCCTTAAAATGGCCCCATAAAATCATAAGTTTGTAGGTGTCCTGGGATGTTTCATTCTTTTATATGTTATTAGGTAACTCTGGGAAGAAGGAGAGAAGAAAAAAAAAATCAGGCTATGGGTTTTGTTGGTTTCTTTGAGTTGATGATACTAGTTGGAGAAAAGGTATACTTAGTTCTTCAAGAGGAATGATCCAATAGCACCATGAGAGAGAGGCATTATTCTGCTGTTTTGAATATGTTGGCCTGGCCCCATAGTTTCTTAGGTCCAATAGACATTGGGTGTTTTAAGTTGTTCACTGACTTGGGCCTGACTCGATTAGTTATGAGGCCTGAACTTCAACCTGGGTTCAGTCTCTGGCCCAAGTTTGAGATTTTCGAATAGCCTGACAACTGGGCTAGTTGAAAACCAGTGTTGAACAGATCCATATCCTCCAAAAGCAGTGAGCCAAGAGTATTAATAGTACAGTCCAACATTTTTTTATGAAGCCTACTTATTTTATCCAAACTACTCAAAATAAAGACCTTCTGCCCTGTTTCAGCATTGGGCCATCTTTCCTGTCTGGGGCAAGGGCAACAGTTAGACTGATTAAAATACGAGAGAGAGAGAGAGAGAGAGTAAATCATGCATCTTACATTTGATTACATTTGATGAGTCTAAGGTGGAACCTACTATGTGTGCTGAGATATTTGGCCCAGTGCTAGTTTTTGTTATGACCTGTTTGGACATCCAAAATCTGATAGGGGGATGACTCCTGTAATTTCGGTTAAGGGCTTGGTACTCCAGGTTGATTCTCATGCAAGTGGTGCCCGGTTTTAATTTTCAAAATACATAAAAGAAAATCCTTTTAATCTTCTCTGATCTTAACTATCAATGGCTGAGCCCAGCCCCAAGTCCAAGTAGTTACAAACAGCCCAGAAAGTATTATGATGGATTGGGCCTACAAGCAAGGCCAGAACTTGGGCCTATATGCATGCCTGGGTAGGGACATAGGCTGGGCTTGGGCAGGCCTTTTATTTTTATAGCAAAACCAGCCAAGCCCACCAAGAGGACCTGTCCCAGGTTTCCATCTGACTGATTTTTAGTTCAGTAGTTCAGCTTGGCTTGCTTGGGTGTAGCACCACCCACCAGAGCGATTTATGCAACGCGAAGAGCCCTGCCTCTTGTGGGATTAACACACTAAAAACCTGTGTAATTTTAAGGTCAGAGGAGTTGCTTCCAATTTAGTTACTGCCAGTTTATTTCATGTAATGGGAATATGGATATTGGAATGCATATGAATGGTAAAACTTCTATTTCTGAAAATGGTTAGAATCGAAGAGACAAATTAATGTGAATTTCCAAAAATGACAATCAAATTACCTCCCCTCTAATGGAAAATGAAGCAAGGAGAAGGTGGGAAATGAATAACGAGCCACCACCCTAGTAATTCAAATTTTAGGAAAGTGATGATTGCATCTACATTGATACCTTATCGCCTACATCCCTCACCTCTTTAATAATCCTTCGGCGGAGTTCATTTGACCTTAAATCTTATATATTCCATTGTTTGCACGGAACTGAATGTATGAGAGTTCATAATAAAATAGGTTTCAAAAAAGGATTATTAACGAGGCAAGGGATGAAAATACAAGGAGATGTAGATGAGACCCCCGCTTCGTGTGGTTTCATTTACTTGGGCGAATACCGAGTATACACATCTCTTCTTAATTGATTTTCAGTTGAGGGAGAGATTATTTAATAGACCTTTATCTTCGGTTATTCAATTTTAATCACTTTTAGAAATACATTTTTTAAAATTCTTACATATTATACTGAATGCAAACAAAGGCGCATTAAAGAAAATCTCAAAAAAAAAAATTAATTAATTGGAAGAAACTTGGTGTCTTATTAAGAATACATGCTTCTGCATTTCAAGCTGTTGAGCATGTGATCATGTGTAGCATACACTTCTATTGCCAGCAACCGAACAGCGTGCTAATTATTTTCCACCCAACAACAGGACCCATGATTTGGACAGTTTGGTTGAGGGTTGTGTGATTGGATGTGGAATGATTAATTCCTTCCTGTTCTTTCCCCACATTGCCCCATTTCCAGTTGGGAATCATAAACTCCATGATTGATACTTGTTTACTATCTCCACTCATTGTAATCGTGCATCACAAACACAAAATGGGAGGTTGTGGGGAGTGCACTACATGTTGTGAATTGGCATGTAGTTCAAACTGCAAAGGAGAATATCTTCATCACAACTGCAATCTTTGGTTTTAGTCAAAACCAAATCACATGAACCCTTCCTCTCACCTGGATATCATCTTTCCAAGTTAAGAGTCTAGTCATCTTGCAATAAGTGTTGGGTCATGTCTGTTAACCTGATTAGTTCATATGGGTATTTTGGTCTTTATACCAACACTTTTTTAGGACTTAAGAAAAAAAGATATATTTATTGAAAAGATGGGAAAAAAAAAAGAAGATAAATACAGATAAGAATTTTCTTTTCTGTGAATATATGTACACAGTTGAACTACGTAAATGTAAAACTCTTATACCTTTGCATAAATTTAGTGTATTATTGGTTTCTAATAATTATATATTAATGGAGTATAGAGTTTTGTAAAGAGTAAAAAATTTGGGGGTATATTAAAAAAGCGCTTTGCTCATGTGACAACATCTCTCAGGATGTCATGAGAGGTAGCTTGATGGGGTCCATTGATCACGGGATCAGGATGATGGAAATATAGGTAGGCCTTAGGTACGGGATTTGGGATCAATCTGATGCCCATGATCCATTGATCCATGTCCCACAAGTTTAATTGGTTTTATATTAAAAAGAAAACTTTAAGCCTTGATCCACTGTCCAATCCATTCACTGGGTGTAAACCTCAAGGTCCAATGACTATCGAAGGGGATCAAATATGTGTAAATGGCTTGGATAAATCATAAAATGAGCCCGTTGGAAGTTTTCATGAATCCCTTCTATGAGAGATAGTTCTCACACGAGCAAATGCCTTTAAAATAAAATCTGCTTCACCGATCAGGACAAGTGTCACATTCTCATGCCTTCAATGAACTTTTATATTTTCTAATATATATTATTATAATAAATTTCTGATAAATATTTATAGCTAAGGATATATAATTCATTCCTGATACATTTAAGCTCATTCTAATTTCCAACCAGCTGTACTTACCTGCTCATGAGGCCATGACCCAATCCTTAACACCAAGAGACAAGTATTAATGATCCATTGGTGTATGTCGACATCAAGAACATTGAAAAAAGTGGTGGATGGTCTGTCTAAACACCTGGAGTGCATATCAACATCTCTCACACGCTTCTCATAAGTGGGATGTGTTCACCTCACACTCGAGCCTTACCTATTAATAAGGTGAATTGTTCAAAATGGGTGTCATCCTACCGTCATCGTAAGATTAAATATGTGACTGAAAATATGACCAGTATAATCTTATATATTATTAACGGTGATATTAGTAACATGCTCGATTCTCCATATTGAGAAAAAATCTAAAGATACACCACCGGCAGATGAGATGATATTCATTTTGAACAGTTTCAATTTCCAATAAATGGATTCCAAGATGGAGTTAGACACACCTTGGGCCATTCGCGGGATTGGCCCAAGGCCCATTTGTTTTACTTCCATCAAGGCGTAAACAACGGGAGCAGTGTAAATAAGTGTAGGTAGCTCTCAACCGAGTCGGTTCATCTTCTAGAAGACCCGGGCCAGGCCCAACATAGACTTTTTGGTCTACAATTGAAAGCCGTCGCTGTCTAATCAAAGAAGAGTGGAAGTAGGGCCCACATGTTTGGGAGACTTTTATCGGTCGGTGGGATGAAGTGGCACACTTCCCATCATTGATATTGCTATGAAATTCTTATTGCAATTTGCAATTGAACAACACAAAATATCTTTTGTACCTATCCTATCTAGCCACTATCAAGGACCCTTGGGAGTCAATCAGAGGACCATTTCCTTTTTTTTTTTTGGGTCCACCAATAAATCACATCAACCACTTTAACCATCCAAGAAGGGCCAAACATGACCGGCTGTTATTAAGCAGTTGTGGAGGGAAGAAGGAGCAATCCAATGGATTTTACTGTGCACACCACTTGGACACTTAGTAAATTTCATTTGAACACCAATCCTAATGAGCCACACAAAATCACATCCCCGAAATATCACTTACACGTTTGGATTAGGGGTCAAAAAGATATTTTTGATAGAAAGCCGCTAAAAATATAGGCCATAGATTAAGAGGTTACGATAATCTAATAGGCTTGAGATTTTTCTGTAGAGGCAGGGCCCTTCCAGACCTTTATTAGACCCTCTACCTTTCCATTAATTGCCCCATAATAAGGTGCACAAAATCGCATAAGATTAGAGGGCACAGATGATTGGTGTGGAAAGATTATCAGTGCCTATAAATTGGCAGTATAGGTTGTTTATGTGATCCCGCTTGTGAGGGCCATTTGGGTGGATCCTACCACTGGGAGACCTCTTTACAAATAGAGGTCATGCAAAAAAGTCGGTCCCATCAAATTATCCTAGTCCTTAATTTAAGAGTATTAAAGTTTAATGATCTTTTAACCATAGGCTTTTTTTATATCTAATTAAAAAGTAAGTAAGGCTCCATGAGCATAAAATTAGTGACATGATGCTAGATCATGGAGGGATAAGAGTGTCAAATGAGTTGCACTAATCAAAGGGTGAGCCCAACTGAGCCCCATAGAGGTGTACTTTAATTTACATATAATCCCCTCATAGGAGAAAGCTCTCCATATGTGTGTAACTATAAAACAGATAAATTTTGTGGCTTATTGCAGTCATTAGTCCAAACCCCACATGAAATATATTTAAACCCCACTCCACTCGAATTGAATGACTCACATGAACTGAACTCTAAACGACTCACATGGACTGAGGTAAACTCCCATCCACCTTGCAACTTCGAAATTTGAGGCACATTTGATTTCAGATGAAACAATTTTTAATTGAATCTTAAACTATTTATTTGCAGATCAAGATCACTTACGACTTCTTAAAAAAATAAGGTATATAACACAGCTATTAACCGTTTCTCACAGCCAAGTGTCCTTTTAAGATTATGCATGTGAAAAATAAAATGATAACATTAATTGGATGCTGTAGCATCAAATTTTTATTCAGTCAACTTTCTATTTTGACCATCTACTTTATAATTTTAGAAAAGTCAAAGCATAAATTGAACTTATCTTTTGACCCCAATCCGATCCATTTGCCACCCCACCACTAGTCTAGTTTTAAAAAGAGGCAGAGAGTTCTCTCTGATGCTATAGAGGGAAGTGGATCCTTATGCAAATATCACAATGCAACCACTTCCTATCTTCCAACATTAAGGTTGACCGCTGACCCATACAAAACCCTCTATCCACAAGCCGACCACGGCTTCTTAGGTAAGCATGTGTAGGGTAGGTTTGACATTTCTACTTCCTCTCTTCACCATCCTTTACAATACAAGAAACAACAAAAGGATAACAGGATAGAAAAATAAGAAAGGAATCATTCTCTCCTCTCTCAAGTCTCCCAACCATCCAAATTAAGAAAAATCCACCCATCACAAGAAACACAAATCTCTCAATGCTAAACATCTAAATCAAGCTGAAAAATCTATACTAACATTCACAAGAAGAGAAGAAAAGTATATCAAAAGACTATGACTAAGGACCCTATTATCCAAAAGGTTCATATATTGCTTTTAAGACCAAACCATAGGAAGGATATCATAACTACATATATATAAATGTACGGTGTATATCCTTTCTACGTTCTCACAACTAGCTTGAAACCTCTTCCAAGAGCTTATACCTGCGAACCTTACCTCTACTCACTTGTTTCTGTCTTGTAACATTTGATATTTCTTCTGATCTCGTTCGCCTCAGCGACTCATCAGAGATGTTGTTCTTCTTCTGCGTTGATCTTTCGGGCGATCTCTGCTTCTTAATGGGGCTGTTGAGATGCAATGGAAAGCTGCACCTCTGCAACTTCAGCCCCACTTCATTACTTCCGCTACTGCTTGTGCTTATGTTCTTGTTACTATTGCTAATACTATTTGAAGAAGAAAGAGAACGACTTTCAATGGCTTCTTTCATGGCCTTTCCTCCATCTTCTTTCAAACACCAATTGCACAGTTGATAGGATTCTGCTTTTGGATAAAGATCGCTGCAATACCTGAAAAACCCATGAAGGAAATCCTTAAAAACACAACATATCTGTAGCTTTATATCCTTCTCACTCGATGAATCTGTTAAAATTGATGAGAACCCATGAAAGGGATGAGGAGAAGAGAGAGGATTTCCGTACCTGTGTTGAGATCTAAAGTGGCAGCTCCTGCAGCTGAAGAGCTCGTGAGGCAAACCATAGTCTCCACACATACAACACTCTACTGTTCCTTTATTGCTTGTCATCTCTATTCATGTAATGATGAAAGGCAAGAAAGAAGATGGTGTTTTCTTTCTCCTTGTAGCGTACACATAGAAGAGAATATGACTTGGGAAAAAAAAACCAAGGGTTAAATAGTATATACGTATTGAGAGAGAGAGAGAGAGACGATTCCACACACACCTCGAGACGATTCCACACACACCTCTTGGGTTTTGTTTCTCTTTATCAGAGAGAGAGATGATTCCACACACACCTCTTGGGTTTTGGGTTTTGTTTCTCTTTATCATTTGTCACTTTCGAGAGCGGCCCGCATGTGAAAAGTAATATATAAAGGGAGAGGGAGATGAGGGAGACTAGAAGAATGGGAATTGTACAATGAGCAGGTGGCTTGTGGACCAGGAAAATTGAAAATTGGGATGGCTTGTGGACCAGGAAAATTGGGAGATCACCATCACCTTAGAAACTACATTAGTGGATGATGGCCGAGGCTGCAAGGCAGGCTCGATCACTTGTACAGTTGTACACCAGTGCGCAGACCTTGGTGGGGCCACATTTTTAAATAATCAAGTCTATCAAATCATTCTAACCTCTTTATTGGACGCTCATGATAAGTTGATGATTTTATATTAAGAAATTTATATAGAAGTGACCGTCGACTTAACCGTCTAATTTCAATGCAAATTCATGGGATTCACTGATTCAGTGACATGTAGGGGGAGAATTTGGATGGTCTTCGGATCATGGCCCACTTTAGATCTAGAAATGGACAAGCTACCAATCCTTGATGTAGAACGTGGTATTGGTTGGATCACCTAACGGCCAGGAGCAGCTAGAGCTGATTCTCTTTAGAAGAATTATGCTTTTTATATAAGAAGGAAAATAAGAAGAAGAGAAGAGAAGAAGAAAAAGCATGACCCACGCCGGCGGAAATGGCGCCAGCAGCGCGTACGCATCTCAACTACTCTCTTCTATTTTATATGGTATTTGATTCAGAAGCATCTGCATGGCTTGGTTTGCATAATCGGTAAAACTCGGCTGGACTCGTTTAACTCGGCGAATTTTTCGGTCAGTGGTACAGGACATGTGGGGCAACCTTCCCACCCGGGGAATCGATCCTTGGGTGTCTGTGAGAGATGGAGGTGTTTAATGTTTCTGAACTAAATTAGTTAATTATTCATATCACTGGTGTGGTAGCGCAGTTGACTATGATCATTGCTTAGGAATCGAAGATTGCGGTTGTAAACTCGTGCTCTCTCCCTAGAGCCATTTATCCAGGCAAAATGACATACCAGATACGTGGGGAAGGCAAGGACTTCACTTACCCAAAAAAAATAGTTGTTTCTCAACCATCGTCAGCAAAGAAAAAAAAAAGTAGAAAATGTCACATATAGACACTTTTTAATTAGAGGATTTTACCGGGAAATTTCCGGTAAATGTCAGTTGCACGAAATGGTTCCCCGTAGTTGGGGCCGCATGAAATAGTTTCTTCGTCTGAATTTTTTTTTTTTTTTTAACTTTGAGACGAGTGACGCTAGACTGGAGAGTGACGTCGTTTTATAAACTCACCTTCAAAAAACCCCTTTTCTCATCTCTAATTGTCCACATCAATAGTATCTTGCAGGTTTTCGCAGAGAGGAAGAAAAAAGAAGAAAAAGAAAAAGAAAAGAGAGGGAGGTGGAAGAGAAAGAGGAGGAGGAAGAAGAGAAAGAAAGAAATCAAACAAAAAAAAGGAGAAGAAGGTGGGAATGTGAAAATATGTTAATGCCCAGTCCTTCTTCTTCCCTTCTTTTCTTTTTCTTTCTTCTTCTCCTCCCTTTCACGGCCTGCCTTCACCACCTCAATTTCTTCTTCCCCTCTTTTATTTTTCTTTCTTTCTCTTTCTTCCTACAAATATGTGCTTCTCCATGAACTTGAACAAACAGTGAGATTCAACTATTCACAAGGAAATTAGAAACCTATTTGTGAGCACCATGAAACCCAACACAAACTAGAGTTCTGACCAATTTTTTGTATTCCCATTTCGTGGATGAAGAAGAAAAGGAGAAAGAGGAGGAGGGGATGGGTTTTGGTTCCTTGCCCAATGAAGAAGATAAGATATTTATGCTCTCATGCTTGCTTGGTGCCCATGGTTGCTTGCCAAACCAAAGAGAAAGGGCTGAGAAGCGAGAGGAAGCTATTGAGCCAGAACAAGGAACAGGAAGATGATGAAGGTAGAGGTATAAAAAAAACCGCAGTCACTAATTTTCACACTGAGCGACGCTAGCGTCACTCGTTTCATATTGGAAAAAAAAAAACCAAACGGGGTCTAACGGACCCCGTTTGTGTAGTCCGATTTTTGAAGCACTACCAAGTGCAACGTCCAATTACTGGGTATTTTTCAGTAAAATCCTCTTTTAATTATAGGCTAGATCATGGCTTCAATATCCAAACTCCAAAGTACTTCCCGTTTTGCTTTCCACATACGTGTTTTCTATTTTGGCAACTATTGGATACAAAAGGAAAAACAAGCCTACGAGAAAAGAATAAAAATAGAAGATAAGATCCATCTGATCGGCTATTGCTATTAGAATGATATTGACTCTAAAAAATTTTAATAAGGTCTTCCATTAAGATCCTATCAAATCATCAATAGGGAGATTTGCCTTGACCTAAATTATGAAAGCTAATTACTTGCTTGAAGCAAGAGCAGCAGAAGTTCAAGACAAACGGGAAGAATGGGCTCAACCCAAACTAAACCCATTAGGTCACATCAAACCTTATCACTGGATCATGGGTTGGTTTAGAAATTGTGTCCCTATTGGAACTTGGTCCATCTTCAGCTGTCATGGCTGAGAATATTTAGGTTGACAAAAGCCCGAACCAATATTATATAGAAAAATGCTCCTATGAGAATAAGGAGGGACCCATTGGATCCATATATAATGCCAATGGCCTAAATATGAGCATCCTCCTCCTTTACTCTCATAATAGTATGAGAGTTACTCTCATGAGAATATTTTCATATTCTATATTCATATAATATTATAACTTTCAATTCGGTTCACTTGTCGAGATATTTGTGCAGCAACAGGCTGACTAGATTTTTACCCTTTTCTTCTTCTTCTTCTAATGAGAGTATCTAGCCTTTTCAAGAATCGACTATTCTCCCAGGCACGTTAAGCCTTTTCAAGCCCATGCACTAGGTAAGTCAGGTTTTTACCTGGGCAAGTGGGTCCATAGAGAGAGTGCAAGTTTAAAACCGCAACCTCTAGTTCCTGAGCCGTTGTTCCAGCCAACTGCGCTGCCCGTCGGGATTGAGTCAAACCCATTTGAGAAGATTAGTTGCAACTTTAAATCATTATATTATTTGAGAGGTATTATTGTTGTTAAAAGGGAAAAACCGCATGAATCCAAGCTTAGCCGTTCTCCAGTTTCCATACTCCAACCCATACTTTGGACCTATGCCATGCCTAGCTGCTTTTATTTATATATTTTTTTTCTAGTAATGTCTTTTTAAATGTTATCTTTTATTTCAATGCATCGGTCTTCTGTTGACGCGTGTCCTCAACACCATTACCCTCCAAGCTAGTGACTATTAAATGATATATGTAATGTCTACATAATGCCATCCATTATCTGATTTGTGACATTGTTATGAACATTCTCTAATTACACAAAATCACAAACAAGAACAGCTACAGAAATGAAACGAAATTGCTGACAGCCAAATGTACTAGTCAAATGCATGCCTGATTTTGCCAAAAGCATTGTTGCTTACTTGGAACATTCGAGTTAACCTCAATAATTTACCACCACCGCCATCATCTAAAAAGTTGGGATTTGCATTTGCGCAAAGCACTCATGGTTTGAGTGGTGCTTGCATCTTTATTTCACACACATCCAAAGATTGATCCTTGGGTCCTCAGGTTAAAGCTTCACTCTCGGACCAGTAGCCCAATGTATCAGTGGAATAAGAAGAAAAAAAAAAAAACTATGATTTGCTTTTCGAAAAAAAAAAAATACTGAGAGTTGCATGCAGCTTATTTGGATGGATGTCAATCTCAGGGAGAAAAGGTGTGGGAAGGATACGATGGAGATTTGCAGATTAACCAAGTATCACTCTTATGGGGATATTCAAACCTTGAACCTTCTGGGGGATCAAAGCTTAGGAAACTTATCAGCAGTTGATCCAATTCATTTGACAAGTATGCATAGGATGGTTTAAGTTGATCAAACATGGACCACATTATACAAAATAGAAAGAGTAGAACTTTCCTACTACAACACTTTTCCTGCGCTACTACTTGGCTCTAAAGCCTGCATTCTGCCAGGCAAGGCAGGGTTGAGTCTCAACCAAGAAGAGAGAGAGGAATCAACAAGGCAGCACATGTGCAAATAAAGGGCACGCATAATAAGAAGTATAGATAAGGTAATAACAGAGAAAGGGAACAAGCACAGGAATGAGAATTGAGAAAGAAAAGTTTCAAAGGCAAAAACCTCACAATTTAGATCCAGAAACTTTTGACCCTAGTCTTACATCTGATCGACTGATCTCAGTAGACTTGCATTGGCATTGAAGGGAAAATCTGTCAGCTTTTTCAGTCGTTCCTTCTCCTACGTGGACACTAAATACAGGGGGGACCTAGCACACGCAGAGAGTGAAAACCCCCTGCACAAGCTGGAAGGGAATACATGGATCGAGCCCTGGGTAACTGGATGAAACAGGAAGCCCAACCAACTGGGCAACCCTCAGTTCAGCTTTGGACATGAACGAACCACAGCTGTCATTCACCATATCAACTAAAACTTTAGGCAGGCATCAGATGAGCATGGCTCGAAAATACGTCACAACTGGGCAAGTGTTGCAATTGTTTAATGCGCAAGGTTTTAAAATAGATAAACAAGGGCCAAATGCCAAGGTTCAACAAATTAAGTACTCTAAATTGACAATTTGGGACCATCTAAGCCTTTTGATGTAAAAAAGAAAAATGATTATCTAATCACCAATTGTGATTTGAATTCAATAAATCCTCTTACCACAAAAAAAAAAAATAAAAAAAAAAAATCAACAAATCAAACCATAAGGCTAACAGGTGCAATTTGCAAACCATGTGAACCAACGCCCCAAAGAGGGGAGGAAAAAGTAATTCCACCCTCAACAATTGGGCAAGAAAGAAAGAGTACCGATGAGAGGAATGAAATATAATACACGATGGGACATTCGATGCCATTTATGTTACTATATACACATGGCTTCACAAAATATTGTAGCAGAGAACCCTTAGTTGTAATTGATAATCCCGAATGAATATGGTGTTCTGCACCATTATAATCAAGCCAACGTCATTTAATATATATGCTATTATTGTAAGCACAGAGTCATGGATGGTATCAAAAATAAATATTACTAAGCATATTTGGCATGAGAGAAAGATAAAATGGTTAATTACAACAATACAAGCCTAAGGAGGATGATGATAACAACATTATCAATGAAAAAAGAACAACGGAAATTATGAGAGAACTGATCTTTAACATGAGAGAATGGGAGCCAAAATCTCATTATACAGGGCTCTTATTAACCAGGATTCCTTATTAGATGTAATCATCATCAAAGCCTTGTCCCAATTATGTTGGGATCAGCTACATGAATTACGTTTCTCCATTCCAGTCTATCCTGGGCCCCAAAAGCAAAGACCAGTTCGTCAACTCCTACTAGCAACAACTCAGTAAAGCTACTCGAGTAGGCAATATAGTTCCATTGCGACAATAAGCGCTTTCTGATGATCTTCAATTACAAATCCCATCTTACTGTGGGAAGGCAGAAGTCTGTTGTTCCATTCTAGCTCCTCAGTTCACAATCTGTTTGCACAAAGGAAAACAACCGACTCACATCTCTATTACATTGTTCTACTCAAAAAAGATAAGTCATACGAAAGTTATCCTATTAAGTTCTACATTATTTGATCAGGATATTAACACCGAACTAGTGCACTGTAAAACCTCTGTTATACACACTTGACAATCAGAATATCCTCAAATATTTGAAGTTAATGCAGCTTGAGGTAGCTCCCAAACCACACTGAACTGACACTCCTAACCATCCAACTTATATCAAATGGATGGTTACAGAGAAATTGGGGGAGAACAGTGGAACATAATCAATGTTATATTCAGGCTATGATCCATGACAGGGACACAATTTAGACGATCCAGACAAACATGCATGCATGAATAAACCAAACCAAACCAAACCAAGCCTTTTCCCACTAGGTGGGATCGGCTATATGGATTTGACGACGCCAGATTCCATGTCCTCCGTTAGATCCATGTAGGCAAGGTCATGTTTAATAGTTTCTTTCCAACTTCTCTTGGGTCTCCCTCTCCCTCTCCTACTCCTAGCAATCTCCATGCTTTCACACCTTTTAACAGGTGCCTCCGTTGGACGCCTTCTAACATGGCCGAACCATTTCAGTCGATTTTCTCTCATTCTATCTCCAATCGGTGTTATTCCTACTTTGCCCCTAATCTCCTCATTCCTAATCCTATCTCATCTCGCACATCCATCTTAGCATTCTCATCTCCGCAACTTCCATCTTCTTGACATGATAATGCTTTACTGCCCAACACTCTGATCCATATAACAACGCTGGTCGTACCGCCACCTTATAATACTTTCGTTTAACCTTGAGGGGGACTTTCCGATCACACAAGACCCCAGAAGCACTCCTCCATTTGGTCCACTCGGCCTGAATCCTATGACTTACATCAGTATCAATCCCTCCATCCTGTTGCACCATAGATCCAAGGTACCTAAAGTTTTCTTTCTCTACAATCTTTTGTGTGCCCAAACTTACTTCTATGCTACCAGGTGTCTTACTTTGACTAAACTTGCATTCCATATATTCCGTTTTGCATCGACTTAGCCTAAACCCTTTTGTCTCTAATGTTTTCCGCCACAATTCTAGTTTAGCATTCACTCCTTCTCTCGTCTCATCCACTAAAAAAATAATGTCATCTGCAAATACATACACCACGGCACCTCATTCAAATAGCATACACCACTAAAACATGCATGCATGAATGATGCCAACAAATGCATGAAGATCCCCAAGGATTTGAAGAGAATTCAACAGCTACATCACGGCTAGGAAAAAATAAACCATTAATGCAGACATTTACTGAGCTATTTCCCTAAAACACTTCACTGCAACATGATGTCCACAAAACAAAGGAGAAATATGATGTGGCACTCTTGCCATGGATTTGGGGATAGACAGCTCCCATTGTTTTTTCTCAGTTCCTGATCCAGATATGCCTAACGAAATTCCTTTTGGATGTAAAATTTCTCCAGGAATGATAAATATTACCTGGACAGTTATGCATACAAGTTATATTAGCTCTGGGCACACTCAGGATGTAAAGTTCCTTCAGCAAAATCGTGCATCCTAAACCTCTCCAGAAGTTCAAATGGCCTGTAGGTGACAAATAGCATCAATATAGACTTCAAATGGATAATCGAAGGCGAAGATCAAATACACAAAATGAAGTAACCATAATTTAAAACTTTGATGTAGAAAAAAAAATCTGCATAAAATAGTGATCAAGCAAGACCAAGACCTGAACAAATCAAAATAATTCACTCTCAGCACACTCTCAGAACAGAAGTTTGAGGTCATTAGGATGTCCTACAGCAACCACACTCAGGCGCAAAGTACAACAATGGCATTTCATTAAATGGGATTGATATCATTCAAAAATAAAATAAAATAAATGGGATTGATCAACAGGTTGAGGATACATAAATGCTCTTAAGCCTTTGAGTTTATACATGGAAGGACTATCATTTCATGATAAAAAGATTTTGCAGAAGCAATTGGCCAATTGGAAGACTGGATTCTCCAGAAGGCAATTTGACCAGAAATGATGAAAAGTAATTTAATTAAGATACAAAATATGAATATGAATTGGGAAATAGAAACACAGACAAGAGAGAAGTTTATCATTAAAACGGATAAAGGGCACTGTCCAATACATAATAAGACGGACATCAAAAATGAAAATGATGACCTGTAACAAGGTAACCCTCTTCACTATAACTGATGACACGTGGGCAAATTCAAAAAACAAAGGAGAAAGAACTGCTTGTCCTACATGGACAGCATCAAGCAAATTCCCTACTGCAGAACTGGACTACATCATAAAATATCAAGACTAACTTGTTAGTTAAATCAAGGCCCTGACTGTACTGATTGAGTTTTTACCTCCAGAGTGAGCACTTCCAATTTCTTCATTTGATGCATCAGGTTTTCTACATAACAATCAAGAATGACAACACAGACACTGGTCCCAGCTTAACACAATATCATGATCGATTTTATTATTTTGTTTACAGATCTAGACTTGACAATACCTTAAATTCCACTAAAAAAAAAAAGTATGCTTCAATATCAGCAATTGTGAACTCGCCACTAATGACAAAGGAGAATTTGTTTGGTAATGAGATCAACATCAATCAAGCCTTATCGCATCTTGGCCACTATAATTTCTCTATTTCTGACTTTGACTCATGAATAAAATAGCAAATCACGACAAATAGTTTCGAAAAGCTTACAGGAATGTTTCACGATTCTGGCACAGCTTTTGTTGATTAATTTCCATGACACTCAAAACATCTGCAGTCTCTGGTCCTGCTGTTCCCCCTGCCACCACTGATGGGACTTGGGCACAGGGTGTCCAGATCTGCAGGCAGTTAATAACTGTAAGAAACTCATGCCTCAGTCCTCAATTTGTGGCTGTGAAATTCTTTTCATTATACTTACTTTGATTGTGCTATCAATTCCGCTGGTTGCAATAGTACAATCAAATGGATGGCACTGTACACAGTTTACAACTAGAAAAATGCAACATATCAGATGATACACATGAAAAACAAAGCATTAAAGGGGTAACATATCAGATGGTGAAAATGAACCCATACCAGCTTCATCTCCAGCAAGCATTTTTATCAACCTTCCTGTTCTCTTCTCCCAAATAAACCATCTTCCATCATCACTTCCACTTGCCACATATTCTCCTGAAAGAAAGTACCAATAGTAAGCAAAAAATCACATTTTATGAGTACAAATACTTATCAAGAGAGTAGCCACTAAAAAAAAATGGATTGTGGTTGGAGGACAAAACAATATACTTGAACTCAGGAATAAAACAATACATGTGTCTGACATGGGCACAGCAGGGAAACATTCTAGAACACCTGCTGACACATTCTTTTTGTATCGCATTGTTCACAAAGCATTTATTTAGATAAAACTGTTAAACAAACGGTTATTAAATCGAAACCTTGTTGCGCCTTTATGCATGGCTGCCTTTTGGCACTGTGAAACTCCACTCTCCTCAAGTACTTTATATAATAAGTGAAAAATAGAACATGTATCTGACAAAAAGGATAAATAGATTTCTTCACCCAGTATATATTCCACATTTGTCCAATAAAACAATAATATAGTACCAGAATATGATCATCACCACCACCACCATCATTAAGAAGGAATATGCCATTTACCTAGGTTCGGCTCTGTGAAGTGCTACTTTTCCACTCATTCCACTGTATGCCTTAAATTCGGTCCTCCTAACTACTTCGATTCCAGGTCTTCATATGTCGCTCAAATGAAACATTGGTCAGATACATTTTGTGAGACCAAGCATTGGTGGGATACATTTTGTGGGGCTCGCCAAAGGGCCTCACAGGCAGAAGAAACAGGTGAGATTGGTCGATCTTTGATTGAATATGGATGGATGAAGTTTCAACCCAATTAAATCATTGTATGTGGTCAAGTGTGGACCATCTTCATCTATCAATTGTATATTTACAAAATTCTAATGGCTCAAATGAAGGAGCAAATGCAATCAAGCAAAGGTAAGAATTTACTGTGTATTTACTCCGTGTGTCTCAGAAATAAAGAAATTATGAAATAGTTAATAATCAATATAAAAAGTAGAATTCATATAGCTGGCCCTAGATAGATGGGTCAAGGCTATGATGATGATGATGATGATGATGATGATATATCTGTATGTGTAATTAAACAAAACCTAAGAATCACCCGATCAGTTTAGAGCCCTAATACTCGTCTTTGACAACTGAAGCTTGTTTAACATACCTCTTTGGCCGAGAAAATTTGCCTGTTTTATGTCTGTCCCTACATTGCAATGGCCAACATATCTTTGTTTCATATCAATCATAGCTTCTGGCTGCAATATGAGCATAACATCACTTTATTATTAAAATATGTATTTCAAAGAAATTACTAAATACTTATCAAACAGAATAATATTAAATAAATAAATAAATAAAACCACACACACAAACCCCACCCCATCCCCCAAACATCTGGCGCGGGGACCACCCCCAAATCACTGTGCATAGAGATGGGAAGGAACCATTGTGGATGAGATTTCAACATCGTTGGATAACCATAAATTTGGTAAGTGGGTCCCAACCCAACTGTGTAAACTTAGGGTCTGTTTGGATGTGGTAACTTTCCACAGTTCAGATGTGTACTGTGGAAAGTTTTCTCCACTAATTTTCTACATCTGCTCTCTCCCATCTAATATACCCCTTGGGCTGACACAATACAACAGTGAATATCACTCCAACCAGGATCAAGTTTAGGACTGATCCAGTACACAATGGAATAGGAGAGGTGAGGGGGTTGAATTGATCGTTGGGTCATACCATATCATTTCCCTGCAGCTGAGTCATGAACTACATGTTATTTGCAGGCACCAAAACCATTTTCGAAGAGGTAACATAGCAAGAGACAGCTGAAGGGATCATAAAGTTTGTCCTTTGCTCTTTCAAGGTAAGATGGAATCAAACTCGCAATCATCCAACTGCTACGCTATGAGCTCAACTACAAAAGATATCATTACCTGATAGGCACTTTCACTTTGAGAAGGTGATGGAAATCCGCATGAGCCATTTGTACTCGATTTATCTTTATCTTTAGCTGAGTCTTTTCTTCGGTGAAATCTCAAATTTAAACATCCACGAAGAATGCCTGATTCAATATCACGCTCCTCATCACCTGATATTGACGTTTCAAAGTCCAATTCCATTTCTTCCTCAAAATCTGAATCCTCTCTTTCAGATCTTTGACCATCTTGTGAAGCATCACTATTCACATCTGACCGGTGGATTATATCACTCAATGACCTCATTTTTCCAGGCCACGTGTCTGACTTCGGTGTTCCATCATTATTGATTTTTTCAGCTTCCGCTGCAGTAAGGCAATAGATGAAAAACCATAACAAAGAAGTTACACAATAACTCTTAACAAGACTAATTCAATACAGAACCATTAGATCTGTCAAAATTACCTAAAAATCACTATGGATTCAATATAACTAGTCTCCAGGAATGTCAATCGACCTCAATGATCCAGGTACAGAGCCTCTGGTTGGACCCCAATTGATAATTGGGTCCAGGTCCTAGTTTAGGTCTAATCGGGTCCATACTTGGATAACCATATACCCAAAAGATATGAAGAAAAATCATATACATTATAATATATTTATATATGGAGATGCTCATATGAGAGATAGGGGGGGGCCCTCACATTTAAGTTGTTGGCATTGGATATGGATGTGAGTGCTCTCCTGAGCTGCAGCTTAGCTTATCCTAAGCCAGAATAGTGCTGGTCCCACAAATCAAAGTTGATTATATCTGTTTTTTGCATGATAGAGATGGAAAATCCAGTTCTGATTGGATTTATCTTGATTTTGGAGACGATCATCACGCAAAAAACAACGATAATCGACTTTGATTTGTGGGACTAGCACTGTTTCAGCTTAGGATGAGCTAAGCTTTAGCTTAGGATAAGGTAAGCTCAAGTGTGTGGTGGGGCCCACCTGGGGATGGGAGGGATTTCAAGGACTCCCTGGGATCCTCCTCTCTGCAAAAAATCAGCCCCAACCATGATTTCCATTATCTCCATATAGCCCAAAAGTTTTATGGTCAACAGTCCATTCAGATCGATACATAGTCGATCCAACGGTCCAGTAAATTCGGATCTTACCGAAAGTTGGTGGACATGTGCAATTTAGGGGGGTCATGTGTTCGGTCCATTTGGATGGACCAAAGGTGGGCCCCACAAGCATGAGCTTTCGAGATTCTATCCTAAGCTCGAGCTTAGGAGAGCCTCGCTATATATATATATATGTTAGATTAAAAATATATTAATATCATTATTATATGATAAAGGACTTGGCAAGTACTTGCAGGTTGCAACAGTAGGTGCTTGGTGTTGCAAACATAAAGTGGTCAATTTGAGCAAGCAAGGATTAAGAAGGGACTTCGGACCCGAATCAGTTCTCAATTCAGGTCAAGTCCGGTCAAGACTCAAGACTGAATTTGGCCCCATTTTGAACCCTTAAAAAATATGAAAAAAACCTTTAAAATAAAAATAGTGGTATCCCTTGGGAAGTGAAAGAGATTGGCAAGTGAAGGGATTTTTAAATATAGAGGTTAGGAAGTGGAAGAGAGCTGTAAATATTGCCAAACAATGACTTTAATGGCGTATCTGTGGAATGGGGTTTCAAATAGAAACTTCATCACCACCAATTCACTTGAAAAAAGAGAGAGAGAGAGAGAGAGAGAGAGAGAGAGAGAGAGAGAGAGAGAGAGAACTCCGCTAAGTTTGAGTGGAGTAGGCTCGACTTGGTAGTGACCAAGTTGACTCGGATTTGGCGAGTTTTCAAACCTTGAGTTCCAGTCCCTCTTTCACTTGTGTACACACGCACACGGCACACACATGCACACATCCACCACAACCAATTCACTTAAAAAAAAAAGGAGAGAGAACTCCACTAAGTTCAAGTGGAGCAGGCTCGACTTGGTAGTGACCGAGTTGACTCGGATTCGGCGAGTTTTCAAACCTTGAGTTCGAGTCCCTCTCACTTGTGTACGCACGCGCACACATGCACACATGGAAAGAACTCAGAAGAACACCGCGTACCTAACTACCTAGTGGGGCCCATCTAGTGATCCATCCAAGTAGACCATAAAACAAGGACCTCCTCAAAGTTACCAATCCCGGGGTTGGCACCCATCCAAATGGATTGGATTGTTGGATCAGTTGCGTGCTCGTTTTGGACCCGCGTGCGATGAGAGGGATGGGCAACCCCAAGTGGGGCCCACAAGAATTGGTGCTCACCTTGTCGTGAGCACCAATGCTCAAGTGAGGGGGGCGATATATATATATATATATAATATTTGTGTTATTCAAGTGAGAACCATCCGTACATAAAGATGGTGCATTCTAACTTCTGGGCCCCACCTGGGGCATTGCTAATAGGGGCAGGAATGGGAGAGGTGATGGAAAGATCTCAATGACACAGAGATGTGCAAAACATGAATCCCATCAGATCATCCTAACCCTTTGATCTAGGGCCCTCAAGTTAAAAGGTCTTAGAAGGCATCATTTTTCTGGATTTTAATCCAGCATTTGAGAACTGGTTGGACAGATATCAAATTTGAGCTTGTTTGTTTATTTGTAGCAATTTAAGAAGGTAGTTTGCTTGGGGGTTTACGTTGAACATAGGTAAAGCAGGAGGCCCAAAAAATAAGCCAGACAGCACAATTTGTACACGTATAAATTTTCTCCTATGAACAGACAACATGTGTAGTCCATCTCTAGTGGGCCACCATTCATCAAAGTAGCACCTACACACTCATTATCCTCCCATAATTTTTTACCCTCCCGCCCACTCTCTCTCTCTCCTACACACTCATTATCCCCCCCATAATTTTTTACCCTCCCTCTCTCCTACACACTCTTTATCCTCCCATAATTTTTTACCCTCTCTCCCTCATTCTCTCTCTCTCATGAAAATTCCCCATATATGCACAGGAAGATTTTCTCTTTCACTCAAACCGCTCCCCCAAAGCAAAGTAAATGTTCCATTCTTCCAGATATACATATGTAAGATCACTAAGGACCCGTATGTGCAGGTGCCACGAAGCGGAAGACACATTTCTGCTTCCGCAGCACAACAATTCCCACCGCTTTAGGTAAGAAAATGGGATATTCTATAGTAGTGAAAACTTTTACCTTTTTGTCAAATTTCTTCACCGTACGCTACTACACCAAATGCAATTTTCATTTCTACTCATAAATCTTGTTCCTTTTCCATTCCACGGCAATGGAAACACGTCCTAAGGTCAAGTTTGTGTACTTCCACGAAAAACCAGTTCCGCAAACTTTTCCCATAGTTGTCAGTTATGTTCAGTCGCCATCATTCTGGTCAATTCCGATATTCCGTTCCGAAAAAGATGTGATTGAAAAACGAAAAAGATGTGATTGAAAAATGAAAAAACAAATATAAAAGAATACCTAAAATTGAGAAAATTGTTGAATGCTAAAATAATAATAAAAAAGCATACTTACATCACTTAAATTAAACTACACTCTACAATTGACCATTTTCTAATTTTCGCTACATATGAATGGAAGTATGAAACCTTGGCTGGAATTCGACGAAATTGGGACCGGAATTACCAGAACAAACCGGAATCGGGACCGGAAACTTCTAGAGAGCCATTCCATTCCGCCCGAGAGTAGTTCCGGATTAATCTAGCCAATTCCAACCGGAACGGAACGGGATTGACAAATATGCTTTTTCCTCTTCCACAGAAAAAAAATTTTCCAAACCTCCATCGAGAAAAGCTTTTCCGCGGAATTGCAGAAAATTTAGCTCATTTTTGCGCTTTCCTTGTGGAAAATTGGCCACACCAAACATAGCTTTTACTGTAGCATGGAAAAGTGTTCCACAACTTTTTACACTGAAAATGGTTGTACAAACATGCACTAGGAGTCGGGTACAGGTATAAATTTAATGAATCCAGGTCCACCATGCACCAAAATCAGTCACTTCTTTTTCTCATTTTGTTACCCAATATTTGTATTTTGGATAGGCTTATACATGGACGATATAGAATGCAAAATTGACCAAATGACTTCTAATGAAATAAAAATGGTATGGATTAATGATAGAAAAAGAATACATATAGGCTTATTTCCTTGTCCATCATTGGAGGTATGCCTGGCATGCTTCAGATTGCACCTAAGTATGCATCTAAGGCCTTGAACTTCAGAAGGGCTTCACGCGTAGCTTATGCCTTACGCCTTGATAACATCGGTGTGCACTTGAGAGACGCTTGTTGTGACCCCTCACCCCCTCTCATGTCTAATCATTTTTCTTCTGCTCAACAGAATTCGCCATAGTTCTAAAGTGTGATGCTGCAGGTAACTAATCTACAATGATGCGCAACTAGGGTGGAGATCACATATAGGAAGTGGTGATTGGACCTTGTACTTGTGAAGTACTAATAATACTCTGTTAATCTCATTGTAAATATTCTCTGTTGGAAACATGTATCTATACACACTACAAGCAGGTTGTAACAGGATGTACAACATTCTAATCTCATCAAGATATCTACCAGAATCTAGAGGCATCCAATGGCACGCTTGTGGATTCAAGATAAACGCAGCTGCGATCCTATTTCTGCAGAACTACTGCAGAACAACAGATCTGCCGGTCTGTCCTCTTGTAAATAGCAATGGCACAGGACAACCAGACGATAATTGTGCAATTATTCACAGTTTCAGAGGAATAATCATGCTGGTCTTCAATCCCAATGGGGAATTAACCAGTCAATGGAGAAGAATGCCAGACGTGCATTAAAAAAGAAATCTATTTCATGGAACTGCTGACTGAGGAAAAAAGAATCCCAGCTGAACAGACTTCTTTATATATGGGATATAATCATACAAAACCATATTAAACCCTATTTAAATCAAAACCACACATCCTACTTTTAAACTAGTGGGTCCCCAATGCATATAAGCCTTTTAATGGAAAACATACTAATAAAATAATGAATAAAAGGACTGTGCTGGTCAAATCCAGAAACATGGAAGGTTTAAGGTTGTGGGGCCCACATGGCCACTCCGAAGTAAAGTGCAAACCAGCCCTTTGAAGGGGACCCTTGGATGACCCAAGTGGCTGTACAGTGGACTCAGTCCAGGTCCATTAAGGTTATGAAAACCCAGCCCAAACAGACAGTGAACGCGCTGTATTTTCCACCAGAAATTTCTGTTATTGCACAGAACCCACTGTGATGTCCTGCTTTGACAGAACAGGCCCTGTTATTGTGAAAGACAGTATATTTGGGAGCTGTTTGGGTCCCTAACATGTTCGAAGAGTTCACACATGGTTTAGACCCATCTGCCCAATGATCATAGGCCTCCATCTAGGCCACTGCTTGCCCAATTATGCGATCTTCATGGGTTTTATCGCCAACCGCATCATCTAGCCTAATGGCATTGTAATCTTATCACGTATTCCCCCAACTTAAGAGTCGAAGAGAAACTTTGGGTCTAACAACTAAAAATCAGATGAGTGTTGCAAAGTTTGACAGTTTGATTATATGTCCAGATGCAAACAATTCAATTGTATGGATTTAGTTACACAGGCAGTAGAATGATAGCTCTTATCCACAATGATGCATACTGGAAAAGATCACTGATGCAGATTATCGGTTTGTGTTCCAGCCGGATTCATGCGCACTTGTATAAAAAAATGCAAGAGGTTGGCATTCGCAGATATCAGTGAACCAAGATTGTCATCATGATTCGAATGACGATCTTAAGTCCAACAGGCAGTCTGTTGACCGCTGATGACAGATTCAGAGGCAGGAGATTGATGTGAGGCTGCAAATGAGTGGATGGATGCAGCAGTTCTTGTGGATAGAGCAGATGGCAGATCTTTAGGCAGTAAATGGATAGAGATATATCCAGCTTATTCTAAATGTAGAGGCAATCCGATACATAGACATGAAAGCAGAATGAGAAACAAGGGTTGATGGTGCAACAATGATCTGGGCAAAGACAAATTGGATTAAACCAGATCAGTCATTCAGATTGGTGGACCAATCAAAGTCGACAGTAAAACTAAAGCAGATGCAACAGTCTGAAATGTTCGCAACACATTGACAATGATAGAAAAACAATGTGCTATTTTATAAAATGCTTCTCAAGTTCCCATCTTTAATGGTTTCCCATGTAGAAAAGTTTGTGAGAAAATTAGAACAAGGTCCAGTGTGAACCTTCCACAATGCACCAATAATTACAACAGGAATCCTAGCACTGAAAATAGGAGAGCATATACAATAACAATATTTGACAAACCTTGAGTGAGTTGCTCTTTAATGCTCTTCACTCTGTCAGAAGCCTCAGAATTCGATGGAGCTAAATTTTGTGCTGCCATTGCATAGTCTAAAGCTTCTTTAAGTTTTCCCAACTGCAAAGTATAATGAGCAGTGAGAAGGAATAAAAAAAAAATAGAAGAAAACTAATGAGGTAGAAAGAATCGAGTAAATGATAAATATATTATTAGCATCAGCATAACTAAATATGGTATAGGGGTGAAGTCATAGGCAACGTGAAGGAATACAAGAATTTTTACTTGTCAAACACAAGCCAAATTGTCGATAAATTAAAACCTGGAGAAGTGCTTCAGACATGCAGAAGTTTGCCCTGAATGATGAAGGGTCAATGCTTAGAGCCTTATTGCAATCTCTAATGGCCATATGAGCATCATTTTTCCACTTCCTCTAGAAACAGATGGACAAATTTAGTAAATCCTGACTGCACTAAATATATGGAAAATAAAAAGAGCAACATGAATCTCAAGATTTTAAACGACCTTGAGGAACAATGAGGCCCGTGTGCATAAGCATTCATGCTTCAGTGCAGGACCAATATCAGGACCTCTTCCATCAAGCACTTCGTAACACGCTTCAATTCCATATAAATAGTTTGACCCTTCCAAGGACTTTTTAGCAGCTTGAACCAATTCATAGCACCTACGAAGCTGAAACAGAATGCTTTCACTTACCAAATATACTTAGCAGATAAATAATTAGCAATGACAGCAAACAGTAATTGTAGAAAATCTCCACAAACAATTTAGCTGCATACCCTGCTAGATATATTGGTGTTTTGGGGAACACCGTTCCGCGAAATTTGTGGTGGTGATGGAGACCTCTCTGCTTGGTTAGCTATAGGAGACGCATTCATTTGCTTTGGAATGTCACCTGATCTATATCGCATACTACTTCCATCACCTGCAAGTTTAAAGGAAATTTAACTCAAAAGGAAGAATAGTAGGACAAACTGAAGCAAGAACCTTCTCCCTTGATACTCATTAATTTATCTTTCAAAGCAAACTACTAAAGGAAATTTAAATTTAGCAATAACAAATGAAGATGTAGCAACCCAAAAGAAAGAATAGTAGGAGAAGAAGTAATATTCTTTTCCCTTTCATACCCATTAATTTATCTTTCAAAGCAAGCTACTATACCAACAAAATCTGATCACGAATAATTACAAAAAAAGCTGTAGAAGAGAAATTCATCTATTTCTTGACTGGTTAAACCATAAAGTACTCTTTAATTGGCACCATAATAATATAACAAATTAATACAGAAGAAAATTGCTCTTTTTAACTACACAATTCCTCTGCGAGCCAGATTCACCTTCATCAAGACCTTGTAAGGGATGGCACACCAATAAAAACAACTCAACTTTTGGGGCAAGCATGATTCAAAATAACAGTAGTGGAAGGCATCACAGTTGGGAGAAAAAACCGATACTTCGTGCCCATCGCGGCATGAATTTTAATTTGACCTCAAAAAAATCGAAAAGAAAAATAAAAAAAGTTAAAGAATATTGGAAAATGTTACCCTTAATGTCCTTTTCTGATAGAGCATAGAATAAGGGTACATAGGGAACACCCAATGTCATATAGGTCTTGTATCATTGTTTTATCTTACACTAATTGAATCAGCTTGTCACCCCTACACTGCTTTCATGCTGAATGGGAAGCTTAGGTTTCTAGACTTGTTCTGTTAAGATTTATGTCAAGATGAAAGATCCAGATCGTATTTCTGCTATTTGCAATGAAGACTTCTCTTTGTGTGTGTCGAATCTGCCAGAACGATCTCCTCGGAGGAGCTGGAAGCCATGTTCTGTAAGGCTGGGAGGATTGTGGATTCTTCCATTCCCATCGATCATAATACCGGCAGGAAACGAGGGTTTGGCTTCGTCAGATTCAAATCTGAGATTGAAGCTTTAAAAGCCATTGATGATCTAAGGAATGGCAGCAAGTGGGGTGGAAAGAAAATCACTGTTAACCTTGCCCGACCTAGAACCAGAAACAGGGTTAATCGATCTACAGCCCCTGCAGTCTCGGTTTCTTCTTCGAACGGCAATCCTTGGCTCTCTCAGTCGAATGTCCATCCATTGGTTTATCTCCAGAAGAATGATTGCGAAGGATGGATAGTCAAGAGCAACCAGCAGGCTGCAGTCATGGTGGCCCCTCGGGTTGTGGAGGAGAAGACGACGCTAGCCCTCTGTTTAGTAGGGTTCATGAAATCTCCTCTGGTGGGATTAGAGAAGTGGAGGTGTGGCTGGCAAACACTTGGGGAGGACGCCCGATTTCAATCAGAATTCTTGATACTGATGTGGTGTTATTGCAGTTGTCGTATGATGTGGAAATTGAGGGGATCCTGCGCTGTGCTAGGGAATTCCATTCTCCTTTTATCGCCGTAGAAAGATGGATGGAAGTAATAGGTGCACCACCACGACGCAAGTGGATCAAATTCCATGGAGTTCCTTTGCAAGCATGGAGGGAAGGAGTTTTCAGGCTACTGGGTGATGTGTTGGGTCGCACTTTGGAAGTGGATCATCACACAGCTTCGAAGGAGATTCTTACCCATGGTAGAGTAAAAATCCTGCGAGGAAAAGTGGGTAGACTGCCAAAGGAAATACCGCTCAAGGTTGGAGACCTACAGGTATCGGTGATTGTGGAGGAAGAATTGAGGATTACAAAGATATTAGTCGTCCAGGCTCGATTAACAATTTGGTGGATGTTCGGAAATCCAGGATGCAAAGGGGGAGCAAAGGGGGAGTTGCAGGTGATGTGAGGATGATGACAAGGACAGGCCTTTCAAAAATTCAAATTTTGAAAATCCCTCCAGTGTTTTTGGATCAGGTTTGCAAGATATGGGCCCTTTCAAGTCAATCCAGATGGCTGACCCAACAAAATCAGAGTTCGGTGGGTCTCTTGGGCCGTAGCTTAAAACAGGGATCTGGGCCTTGTTCTCTTACTAATAAAGTGGGTCACGAAGGGCAGTTCACTTTTACAACTTATCCAAGCCCCAGAGCCTTATCTCGACAAAGGATCTCTCTCTCAGCAAGGGGGGAGGGGTATTCGCGAGGAGGAAGATCGACGATTGCTTGCGATGATGTCTCGTCTTCGACAGACCGTCGATCGATCGTTTCGGAGTCGTCCCTACAATCGGCGGAGTCTGCCTCTCATCTTGATTGCGATGAGGTGATGCAAATTAGCTCAGCCCTAGCCCGTATCAGGGGAGTTTATGATTTGTCCCATGCTTTTTTGGCGCCGAGATCTGTGGCATCTACTGGATCCTCTGTTGGGTGTCCGTCTTCTTCGGAGGTCTTAAAAAGCAACAGCAGCAAAAATGCAAGGGGCTCTGGGGGTTCGTCAGGCAAAGGAAAGAGCCATACAAGAAGGAGCTCAAGGTCAGTTTGGCGATTTGAATCCCCGGTAGCAAGCTCATCCTCTAAATTTCTAAATAAGACCGACGATGGATCCATGGGTGGGTCTAGGGCTTTTGTTGGTTGCTCTGCTCCGCATGGTCGGGGAGTTGGTGGAAGCATTAGTGCCCCAGTGCACATTCTCTCCCCTTACCAGGGATGGGTTTCCATCTCCAAGGATTTCAGAGTTCAGGGAGAACAGGACGCTTACGTTTGGAATATACCTCCAATACAAGGGGTCGTTGATAATGACAGGGTCTCCTTGGACACTCCTGAAAAGGGTACCACTGTTTGAGATCTAAATAGCAAAGGGGGAGGAAACTTTGGGCTGAAGTATTCAACCTTACATCTTAGAGATACAGAGGATCCTGCGAAGATGTGGCTGTCCCGAAGGTTCGGCAATGTGGTGAAGTTGTTGGTATTACCATTGATAAAAATAAGGGAGAGTTTGTTGGCTTTTGCTCACAACAGAGATGAAGAGAACAGACAGTCCTCCTTGCCAGGCACGTGTAAAGAAAAGGGACAAAGGGAGTTGCGGAGATTAGATTGCTCTATCAATTATGAGAGCAGACAGAACCGTTGCAAAGAAACAAAAAATAACTCGAGGCATGCAAAGAGGAGTAAGGGTTCGGTCAACCGTTGTCCATGAAGATTTTATCCTCGAATGCGCGCGATTAGTAAGGATTCGGGTGAAGCGCGCGATTATTAAGGAGTCTGTTCGCAGGAATAAGATTGATTTGTTGCTGCTTCAGGAATCTAAGCTTAGGACTATACCAAACTCTATAGTGAAAGAGGTGTGGGGTAACTCTCCTACATAGTCGTGTTGCCGAGAAGCAATTGGTGCTGCAGGGGGTATCTTAGTGATTTGGAGCAGCAGGGTTTTCAATTTAAAGGATCAGTGGATTGGCAAGTTTTCAGTTTCAGTTCTGATGGAGGATCTGTCTAACAATTTTGTTTGGCTGCTATCTTCTGTTTATGGGCCTAATGATAGTGGGCAGAGGCAGTTAATGTGGAATGAACTGGATGATATTCGAAAGAGATGGAATGGGCTTTGGTGTATTGGGGGAGAAAAGCTGGGCTGCAGTAGAACTTCGGCTGACATGGTCAGTTTCTCCGATTGGGTTAACAAGCATGCTCTCGTGGATTTACCATTGGGTGGCGCTAGATTCACTTGGTCCAACCATCAGTCACCTCCGTCTTTATCACGCCTCGACAAATTTCTAATATCAAGTGATTGGCTTGATGTATTTCCTCAAGTTATGCAAACTGCTCTTACTAAACCAACATCTGATCACTGCCCGATTCTTTTGGATACTAATTGTGAAAGATGGGGTCCCGCCCCGTTCCGCTTCGAGCTAATGTGGTTGGAGGAGAAGAGGTTTGTTGAGAAGATTAAGCTGTGGTGGAAGAGTTTTGAGGTTAATGGAAGTGCAGGGCTAAGATTGTTGATTAGGCTCAAAAAGTTGAAAGAGGAAATCAAGGAGTGGACTAAAAATCACTGGGGATATCAGGTGTGCCAAAACCGGTATTCTCGAAGAAATCAAGAGTTTGGACATCCAAGAGGAAGCTTGCTGCTTGACTGAGGAAGAGTTGTCAAGAAGGGCATCTTTGAAAATTGATTTTGAAAGGAAAGTGAAAGAGGAAGAAATCAGTTGGAGACAAAGATCGAGGTGTAAATGGCTCAAATAGGGGGATAAGAACACTAAGTTTTTCCACGATGGCGTCAGCAAGATTGAGAAACAACAGGATTACCTCCTTGGTGGATGGGGATGTGAGGCTATCAGATCGGGAGAATATTGTTATCCATATTAAAGATTTCTTTGCAGTACTGTATGCTAAGGAAGAGTGGGACATAACAGCTTTCGATAATTTGCAGTTTGACAGTGTTGGGGATGTGAATGCTACTTATCTGGAAATTGATTTTGAGGAGGAAGAAGTGAGAGAGGCTGTGTTGGCTTTAAGAGGGGATAAAGCTCCGGGTCCGGATGGGTTCCCGATTGCCTTTTTCCATCGGTTTTGGGATACTTTAAAAGAGGATGTCATGGCTTTCTTGACGGACTTCCACTTGAGAGGTAAGCTTCCAAATAGCATTGGCGCTTCTTTCATTACTCTTATCCCAAAGAAACAGGGCGCTGATCGCTTGAAGGATTTTAGACCCATAAGTCTTATTGGCAGTATTTATAAGATCCCGGCTAACGTTCTGGTTGCGAGATTGATAAAAATTATGCCAACCATCATCTCTCAATCACAAGGAGCCTTTGTGCACGGGAGACAAATCCTTGATGGGGTTCTTATTGCAAATGAGTGTTTGCACTCAAGGCACAAGGACAAGTTGCCATGGGTGTTATGTAAGCTAGACTTGGAAAAGGCGTACGATAGAGTCGACTAGGATTTCCTATCATACTTGATGTGTAGAATGGGATTTTGGGCTCAAGTGGCCGGGTTGGATCTTGAAGTGTGTTTCCTCCGCCAGATTCTCTACGGTGGTTAATGGATCTCCAAATGGCTATTTTGCTGCTCAGAGAGGCCTCTGCCAGGGTGATCCTCTTTCCCCTCTTCTTTTTGCTATGGTTGGGGAGGCGTTAACTCGTATGATATCAGCTGCGGGCGAGGCAGATATGATCTCTGGATTTAAACCGGCGATTAGTGGCCCAACGGTCACTCATTTGCAGTATGCTGATGATACACTCATTTTTTGTAAAGCAGAGGAAAAGCAAATCAAGAATGTCGTAGTAGTCCTCATGTGTTTTGAAGCGGTCTCGGGACTCAAAAGTTAATTTCTCTAAAAGTGCTCTTATAGGCATTGAGGTGGAGGCACATCTGCTGGAGGTCCTATCGAACATTTTCGGATGCAAGGTTGGGTCTTTTCCGACCACCTACCTTGGGTTGCCCCTTTGCCTTGGGAGGCCTTTCAAAGAAGTTAGGAACCTGGTGGTGGAAGGAGTAGAACAGAAGCTGGCTACATGGAAAGCAAAATACTTCTCTTTCGGGGGAAGAATTACCTTGATTCAATCTGCTCTTTCTAACATTCCAACATACTTCATGTCCATGTTCAAATGCCCGGCGTCGATCATCAATCGAATTGAGAAGTTGCAGTGGGATTTTCTATGGCAAGGAAAAGGCACTAAGAAAAAGTATCATCTGGTTTTGTGGAGCAAAGTTTGAAGATATAAAAGGGAGGGCAGCCTAGGCTTCAGACCTTTAAAGACTATGAACCAAGCCCTTCTAGGGAAATGGTTGTGGAGAATTGGAGAACAGTCAGATAGTTTATGGAAGCATATTATTTTGTCCAAATATGGGGTGCGAAGGAATGGATGGGATGTGGCAGGACTATCCCACAGGTGCTCAAGTTGGTGGAAAGATATCGTGGCCATTAAGGACTTATTTGATTCGCAAATCAGGTTCCATGTTGGGACAGGTGAAGACATCTTGTTTTGGCATGATGTTTGGGTGGAGGATACTCCTTTAGCGGCGCAATTCCTGGACCTTTACAGTTGCGCTAGGGACAGACAAGCAAAGGTGAATGATTATATGGATAGGGATGTGGACAGGGTCCTCGGGGTTCCAATTTTTAGAAGAGATTTGACTGAGTCGGAAGAAGAGAACCTTATGAATCTCATGGACAAGCTTGGTCGAATTTTCATTCATGTAGAAGGGGAAGACAACAGAGTGTGTGCTGCCGCAAAGGACAGTGTCTTTTCAGTATCTTCTCTTTTTGCAATGCCGTCAAACACGCACAATTCACACAATTGGTTTGAATACCTTTGGAAGACCAAGGCTCCTCCTAGAGTCCTGGCGTTTGGTTGGTTAGCTCTTCGAGGCAGCATCCTCACTATGGATAATCTCCGTCGGCGAGGGGTGGTTCTAATCAACGCTTGCCCACTATGCCTATCGGCGAAGGAGACTGTGGATCATCTTTTGCTAAATTGTAGGTTTGCTCAAGCTATTTGGACTTCTACCCTTGATTGTTTTGGTTGTAGCTGGGTCCTCCCTCGTTCGATCTCGAAGCTCTTTGATGCTTGGAAATTAGGATTTCAGTCCAAGAGAGGAAGGCTTCTCTGGCGATCCTCCTTTCTTGCTAACATCTGGGCAGTTTGGAAGGAAAGGAATAGGCGTTGCATTGAAGACTGTTCTTCCCCCTCAGTCGTTGTTGCTACGAAAGCCAAACTCCTCACTGCCTCCTGGGTCTCTGTGTTGCCAGATTTGGGGAGTGCCTATTGAGGTTATGTTGTTTAAATGGAGAGAAGTAGTATCCTCTTAATTTTTGGTTTCTCTTTTTATGGGGCCTTACGCTTGCTTGGGAGGCTCTGTCTCTCCTCTTTTGCTGTTTTGGATGGCTTCTCCGTCTCCATTGTTTTTTTCCTTGCTTTTCAGTATATATCTTTTGTACTGCTCTACTTTGATTAATACAATTCACCATTCAAAAAAAAAAAAAAAAAACTTACACTAATTGTATCTATTGAAGTTTAGTGATTGAATCACACGTTTTATTCAATGGTAATTAAATTAAATTTGTTCCACAGAATATAGTGTCATTCCAAGCTTGCCTTTTTAGTCTGCAATAATAGCCACATATACATGCGCCTTATAGGTAGAGCTTATAATCTTTGATAAGTTGTCTTGAACTGCTCTTTCTTTCATCCATGACGAGTCGTCCTCATTCCATTTTGTATTATAAATGGTAGCCACGATATATTTGTTACTATATTTCATTAACAACCATTTCCCAACTTTTTTTTATCAGTAGAAGTTATATAATACATAAAATCAAAGAATAAGGTTCATACAATGAGAACCAAAAGAAGGGAATTCAAAGCACGGGTATAACAACAATATACCCAACATAATAACAAAAGAAAATTACAAAGGAACAACCAAAGCAATATCCCTATCCACTCCTCGCTTTGCAAATCTGTCAGCCATGCCATTAGCTAATCGATACAAATGCTGAAATACCATGTGAATAGAAGAGGACAAAGATTTCATATCATTGAAATAGAATTAGAATTTCCACAGGCCCTGTCAAGACACCCAAGAGATTGCATTGGAAGAATCACTTTCCACTATTAAACTTTTGCTGATGGGGGCGAGAAAAATCACTCTCCAAAAAAATAGCCATGAGCTCTGCCTCATTTGAATCCTTGATAACGACATGCTTCAAACCGCCAAGTAGGCTTACCTCTCGTTGCTCCATCAACATTAAACTTTAACATGCTAAGCTAGGAGAGGAAACCAAGCAACCCATTCAAACCAATTTTGTATGATGAGAGCTGAAACTCGAAACACCCAATGATTCGATCCCAACCAATTTTGTAGTATAATTTTTTTCTACCAAACTTACCAAACGAAAATCTTTCAGTTATTCCTCCCCTCAATAATAATAATAATAATCATTTACTTTTAGTATTTGTTATCATCGGTGTTGCTGCTTCGACTGCTGATGATGCTGCCACTACTACTACAGCTACTACTATTATTGTCGTGCATGCTCGTACTACTATTACCACTGCTGCTACTACAAATGTATGAGCCCCCCATCACATTCTCTATCCCCTCAATATACGGAAATGGACAACCCCCGTCACATCCTATATGTATATATATATATATATAAGGGAGATGCTCCTATGAGAATAACTCTCACACTACTGTGTGAGTAAGGGAGGACCCATTGGATCCATATCCAATGCCAACAGCCTAAATATGAGAGTAAGCGGTAACCCATTGGATCCATATCCAATGCGAAAGCCTAAATATGAGGGTCCTCCCCCTCAAGGATGAAAATAGCGGTAGCGGCACTCGTAGTGGCATGGTGGTGCGATTTAAAAAAAAAATAGTAAAAAAATCAGAAAATTTTTCAGAAAATCCAGAATATTGGAAAATGATAGAATATATGGTTTGTTTGCAAAACTAACTAAGATAAGGGGGCGTAGCGGTCCCCTCATTGCATAAGGTCCTGTATCGCTGTATGATTGTAAAATAATAGTATTGACCTATTGTTTCATATGTATTCATGATTTTATGTTGGTTCGCAATGTTAAAAAAAATTAATTTGGCTAGGGCCCTATTTTCTATTATTGTGAAATTTGGTTATGAGTTATGACTCATTTCCTATTAATATTATATTAAAATTTCACTTGGGTCCTATTTTTTGTTAGAGTAAGATTTGACTAGGTCCCTATTTCCTATTAGAGTAAAATTTGGTTATAACTCATTTTCGATCAGATTGAAATTTGACTAAAGTATTATTTCCTAATTACAATGAAACCTGGCTCGTGTTCAACTTCCGTTTAGATTTAAATTTAGCTAAGATCGTATTTCATATTAAATTGAAATTTGGTAGAGCCCTATTTTATATTAGAATCAAATTTAATTAGAGCCTTATTTCCAATCAAAGTGAATTTGGCTAGAGCCCTTTTTTTTTATTAGAGTGAAATTTGACTCAGGCCCTATTCTTATTAGAGTGAAATCTGGATATGCTCCATATCAATTTTTTTTTAAGTGAAATTGAGCTTACTTATATAATTGATGGTGCACATAGTCAATGTAGGCCCCCTCTTTTTTAGGCTATTGCCCACTGCTGATGCTTTCAAATAAAAATCAAAAGGGTCTCATGGGACAGTTGATGGTCCTTTTTTTTTATTTAGATGGGCTACAAATAATAATGAGGGACCTAATAATAAACAAAAAGACGACCTTTCAGCAAAAAAAATCTGCTGCTGCCCTTTTTCTTCTTGCGAACAGTAGAAGGGGAGAGGAGGGAAAGGAGGAGAGGAAAAGAAAAAAACAAAAGAAGTGAGAAGAAGGGGAGAAGGGGGGGAAGGAGCAGCAGCAGGAGCATGCCTCAAGCAAGGGATTAGACCTTCAGCGCCAAAAACGGAGAGGAATTTGGGCTTCAACAGCAATGTGATCTTTGGTAAGGGATTCTTGTCAACTTTCTTCAACAGCAATGTCTCTGTAAGTTTCTGTGAAGGTAAATCGGGCAAGGGATGATTAAGGGCTGCATGCTATTAAGGAAGAGGAAGAAGAAACAGGTCAGTACTTTCCCTTTCTTTCATTGCTTTTTTCTGCAACAATGTCCGATCTCTCTGTTTTTTTTTTTTGTGCAACAATGTTCGATCTCTGTTTGGTTTTTTTTTCCAGCAACATATCATGCACATCTCTCTCTCTCTCTCTCTCTCTCTCTCTCTCTCTCTCTCTCTCTCTCTCTCTCTCTCTCTCTCTCTCTGAAACCATAGCCGAGTCATAGTGCCCGCTACGCTAAAATAGCAGCCACTACGGGAATGTATCGGCCACTACAGGCCGATATGGTTGTGAACAGCGATAAATTCAAAGAAGCTGCTACGCCCGATTTACGTAACGGCCGCTTTTTTCATCCATGATCCCCTTACTCTCATAGTAGTGTGAAAGTTACTCATAGGAGCATTTCCCATATATATATGAGCAAAGCTCTCCTAAGCCCGAGTTTAGGATAAAATTTCGTAAACTCGTGCTTGTGGGGCCCACCTTTGGTCCATCCAAATGGACCAAACACATGACCCCCCTAAATTGCACATGTCCACCAACTTTCAGTTAGATCCAGATTTACTGGACCGTTGGATCGACTATGTATCGATCCGAATGGACTGTTTACTAGTAAACTTTTGGGCACATATGGAGGTGATAGAAATCACAGTTGGGGCTGATTCTTTGTAGAGAGGAGGATTCCAGGGAGTCCTTGAAATCCCCACCCCCCAATCCCCATGTGGGTCCCCGGGTGGGCCCCACCACACACTTGAGCTTATCCTAAGCTTGAGCTTAGGAGAACTCGCCCCTATATATATATATATATATATATATATGGGAGATGCTCCTGTGAGAGCAACTCTCATGGTACTGTGATAGTAAGGGTGGGGGCCCTCACATCCATATCCAATGCTAACAGCCTAAATGTGAAGGCCCTCACCCCTTACTCTCACAGTACCGTGAGAGTTGCTCTCATAAGAGCATCTCCATATATATATATATATATATATATATAGAGAGAGAGAGAGAACTTAGGGCCCTTTTGGCATAAACATTTCTTTATTTACACAATGAAATTTTGGGAATATGTTTGGTAGCATCGTTTCAAGTGGGAAGAATATTTCTCCAGAACATCGTTCTATGGCAATAGAAATTTAAAATGATTCAAAATAGTTTCTCAAAAGAGAAAGTTGCAGCTCGCTAAAAACTATCTCTAGTACTAATTGCCCCACATAATGAAAGAACTCTCTCTCTCTCCCATGTGCTCCCCATAGTGAAACATCTGACTCACACACACTTACCCCTATCTCTCCCCTTCTCTGTCTCGCTCCTGAACTAAATATACGCATCTGCACATATGGATCAATTAACCCCAAAAATATGCGTCCCCGTATCTCTTCTCTCTTTTCAGAAGGTTTACAACTTTGTATGTCATTTTTTTCCCTTTCTTACTTTTGATCTCCCTCAAAGATCACTCCTTCTGTTACGATCCCTTGGATATCTAGAATATTTGCTTAGTTGTTTGCCTTGGTATTGATTAGATTTGCTTAGTTGTTTGCCTTGGTATTGATTAGATTTGCTTAGTTATCTTTCTATATTAAGAGCTTCCGTCCAATCTATGTAAGGAAGTTGCTGTGTTAAGAGGCTTACATATATGAGCCTGTAATTGCTAAATAATAATAAGAAAGAAGTTATTATTCTCTTAGTTAATGCTTAGCTAAGTAATTAGAATCCCAGTCTTTCCACCAACCCGAGCTCTATCATCTGGTATCAGAGCATCGTTCTGCAACCATGTCTTCAGCTGATGGGAATGCCATTCCAGTCGCCAAAGAAGTTGCTAACTTGAATACGCAAGTCACCGAGCTAACTAACGCCATCTTGAGGATGCAAGAGACCTTGGCTAACCGACCAGCACCTCCTCAATTTCAGGGTTTTCAAGGGAGGCCGATTCGAATTGACTTCCCTGTCTTTGATGGCACAGATCCTGAAAGTTGGATTTTTCATGTCCAGCAATTTCAGCGTCTTAATGGCATCCCTGACGATCAGCTGGTAGATGTGGCTTCGGCCCATTTAACAGGTAAAGCCATTCCTTGGTACCAATGGTTGAGCAAGACTTTTGGACGACCTAATTGGGGGACGTTCATCCAAGCTTTATGCACTCGCTTTGGCGTTCCTGAGGATGAGGATCCTGAAGGGTCGTTGTCTAAGCAGCGCTAGACAACAACGGTACGGGACTATCAAGCCAAGTTTGAACGGTTGGCCAACAGATCCCAAATACTTCCTGAAGCCTTCCTCATTCATTGTTTTATTTCCGGCCTTAATGAAGATATCAGGCATGGTGTCAAACTTCTCAACCCACTCACATTATCCCACGCCTATATCGTTGCTACACGACAGGAGGAGGCTATTGCCGCTATTATAGCTTCGGTCAATCGACGATCTTCAATCTAGGGACCACCTCTACGAACCCTCCCTCCTCTCATAACCCCACCATCAACTAGTCAACCACACCCTGCACCACTGCCTAAGTTTGCTCCTCCAGCAACCCAGACAGCTTCAAAGTCATTTTCTGTGCCTACTGGTGTTCGTCAATTGAGCTTGACAGAACAACAAGAACGTCGTGAGAAAGGGTTGTGTTTCAATTGCAATGAGCAGTTTAGACCAGGGCACAGATGCAAACGCCCTCAATTGTTGCTATTGGAGACCGGTGATTGATCAAAAATTGAGCCTTACTTGGACAACCATGACACCTCCTCCATGGAAATTACTCTAAATGCCCTCATTGGTACCCAACATCCTGAGACAATGCGGCTTTCCGGAATGATTAAGAAGCGACCAGTGCAGATCTTGGTTGATTATGGCGCCACCCACAATTTTTTGCACCCCACTGTCGCCAAGCAATGCGGACTTCTAGTGAGTCGTTCGGACCCCGCTAATGTCACTCTTGCTAATGGCGGTATCATGCATAGCCTGGGACGTTGCCATGACATTATCTTGTCAATGCAAGGTTATACATTCACTAGCAATTTTTTCCTACTACCCATCTGTGGATATGATGTGATATTGGGGGCTAAATGGCTCAAGACACTTGGCACTATTCATTGGAATTTCAAAGAATTGCAAATGCAATTTCAGTTGGGCAGGGAATTAATTCAATTGAAGGGTGTTACTTCTGTTTTCGGCACCGCCAAAGGGACAGGAGAGTTTAATCGCCTATTCTTCCAACAACGACAGGGTATTTTTGTCTATTTATTGCAATCTACAACTAGGCCTGATCCGCCTTTGCACCCCTCTATTGGTTCTCTACTTGAACAGTTTGCAGATATATTTGCTGAACCACGAGGCCTTCCGCCATCCAGAAGTCATTGCCATCGAATTCCATTGATTCCATGCAGCACGCCCACCAATGTCCGACCATATCGCTATCCTCATTTCCAAAAAAATGAGATTGAGCAATTGGTACGAGAAATGCGTGATTCAGGAATTATCTGCCCTAGCACCAGTCCATTTTCTTCTCCAGTTTTACTTGTCAAAAAAAAAAGATGGCACCTGGCGTATGTGTGTCGATTATAGAGCTCTTAATGGCATGACGATCAAAGACCGTTATCCTATTCCTGTTATCGATGAATTATTGGATGAGCTTCATGGGGCTACTATTTTCTCTAAACTCGATCTACGCTCGGGATACCATCAAATCCGGGTCATCGAATCCGACATTCCAAAGACAGCATTTCGAACACATGAGGGCCACTACGAGTTCCTCGTAATGCCTTTTGGTCTATCTAATGCTCCAGCCACTTTTCAAAGCCTTATGAATGAGATCTTTCGGCCCTATTTGCGGAAATTTGTCTTGGTATTTTTTGATGATATACTTGTTTATAGCACCACCTTTGAGGATCATTTGGATCATCTCATGACAATCTTTTGGCTTCTTCGCTTTCATCACCTGTTTGTCAATAGAAGCAAATGCATCTTTAGTCAACAATCAGTCGAGTACCTTGGAAATGTCATTTCAAATGAAGGTGTTCAAGTCGACCCCTCCAAAATTGAAGGAATGCAACAATGGCCAAAACCCACTTCCCTCAAGGGTGGGCCTTAGGGGTTTCCTCGGCCTGATAGGGTACTGCCGCAAGTTCGTTAAAGACTATGGCAAAATTGCAACACCACTAACAAATATGCTTCGAAAAGATTCCTTCCACCGGTCACCTGAAGCTGAGACTGCATTTGAGAATCTTAAAAGGGCGCTTACTACAACACCTGTTTTGGCCTTACCAAATTTCTCCCAAGAATTTGTCTTGGAGTGTGATGCATCCGGATCCGGCATCGGGGTTGTCCTCATGCAAAATGGCCATCCATTGGCTTATCTTAGCAAGGCTCTCTCTGGCCACAATCTCACTTTATCTGTCTATGACAAAGAAATGTTGGCAATTATATTTGCAGTTTCTAAGTGGCGGCCATACTTGTTGGGGAGACATTTTAAAATCCTTCAGATCATCGGACCCTCAAATACTTTGTGGAGCAACGGTTGACCACTCTAGAACAACCAAAGTGGCTTACCAAACTAATTGGATATGACTATGAGATCATCTACCGCTCAGGTAAAGAGAATACTGCTGCCGACGCACTCTCCCGTCTAGGCGAATATGCGGCCTTGTTCGTGGTATCACAACCTATATTCTCATTTATTCCTGATATTATTGCCACTTATTCTCACGACCCGGATCTGTGTTCCATCCGCGATCGATTGCGAGTTGATCCTCTGGTTGTTCCCCATTATTCATTGGATAATGACATGATACGTTAAGGGTCGCATTGTCGTTCCTGCTAATTCCGAGTGGTGCAGCAAAAAATTTTCAGATTTTCATGCTTCCCCAATCGGTGGCCATTCTAGGTTCCTAGCAACTTATAAAAGGGTATCCAACAATTTTTATCGGAAGGGTCTTAAGCAAGCAATTCGCAAATTCGTGGCTGAACGTGACACTTGCCAGCGTAGTAAATATGAGACCATCGCCCCTCCGGGCCTCTTACAACCATTGCCTATCCCATTCGAACTTTGTGCTGATTTGTCAATGGACTTCATTGACGGTCTTCCCCCGTCGGCGCGAAAGACGTCCATCATGGTTGTGGTTGATCGTTTCAACAAATATGCTCACTTTTCGGCAATCGCTCACCCTTACACCGCTTCTACCGTTGCAGATGTGTTCATTCGTGATGATGCAAAGTTGCATGGAATGCCACGTTCAATCGTCAGTGATAGAGACCCTATTTTCATCAGTCAATTTTGGGAAGCATTTTTTGAAAGACAAGGCACGCAATTGTGTCGTAATACGGCATACCACCCACAATCCGATGGCCAAACTGAAGTGGTTAATCGGTCTGTTGAACAATACCTCCGGTGTTTTGCAAGTCACCGACCGCGTCATTGGACTCAATGGCTTCCTTGGGCTGAATATTGGTATAACACTTCTTTCCACAATTCCATTAAAATGTCACCTTTCCAAGCTGTGTATGGACGACCTCCTCCACGCATTGATACTTATGTGCCAGGATCAACTAGTGTACAAGCGGTGGACTCAGCCTTGTGTGACCGTGATGATATCCTTCAGGTTCTCAAAGATAATATACAGGCTGCCCAAAATCGCATGAAGGTATATACAGATCAACGGCGCACGGAGCGAAGTTTTGAAATTAATGATCGGGTCTTTTTACTACGCCTGCAGCCCTATCGTCAACGCTCCATGGGTAATCGGGGCCCTCATAAACTTTCTCCTAGGTTCTATGGACCTTTCCAAGTTGTGGCACGAGTAGGGCAGGTTGCGTACAAATTAAAATTACCACCTGAGTCCAAGATCCATCCCGTGTTTCACGTCTCTTTACTCAAGAAGAAATTGGGTTTCAACGTTCCTGCCATGCCTACCTTGCCCCCTATTTCTAATCTTGGTACTGTCAGTTGGGTCCCAAGTAAAATACTCGACCGTGGAATCTTCAAGCATAAACAGCGTGCCATCACCAAAGTACTCGTGCAATGGGAGGGGTTGCCTGTGGAGGATGCCACATGGGAAGAATACTACGACTTTGGTGCCCGCTTTCCAGAATTTGCAACTTGAGGACAAGTTGCCTTGCAAGGGGGGTGTATTGTTACGATCCCTTGGATATCTAAAAGATTTGCTTAGTTGTTTGCCTTGGTATTGATTAGATTTGCTTAGTTGTTTGCCTTGGTATTGATTAGATTTGCTTAGTTATCTTTCTATATGGTGGAACCTGAAAGGTGATAAACAACTAGCTTTAAGGGAAAGAGTACTAGAGGAAGACGTTTGGGCGGTAGATGAGAGTGCAAATAATATGTGGGATAAGGTAGCAGAGTGTATTAGGAGGGTAGGGAAAGAAGTCTTGGGAGAATCCAAAGGGGGTGCTCCGGTACAGAAAGAGGCATGGTGGTGGAGCGAAGCCGTCCAAGACAAGATAAGAGTTAAAAGAGAATGCTTTAAAACTTGGCAAAAGGATCGAAATGAAACGAACTTGGAAAGGTATAAAGAAGCAAAAAGAGAAACCAAAAAGACAGTTAGTGAGGCCAAGACAAAGGCACTTGAGGAGCTATATAGGCGGCTTGACACTAAAGGCGAAAGAGAGATATTCAAGCTTGCTAAAACCAAAGATCGGCGGACCAAGGACTTAAACCAAGTTAAATGCATTAAGGATGAGGATGAAAAGGTATTAGTAAAGGAAGAGGAGATAAAGGAGCGTTGGAAGAGCTACTTCTACAAATTATTTAACGAAAGCAGTAGTAGTGACATACAATTGGGGCAGCTTACCATTTCTAGAGAAGAAGCGAATCATATGTTCTATAGGAGAATCAGTAGGAAATAAGTTAAAGAAGTATTTAAAAAAATGAAGAATGGGAAAGCGGTTGGGCCAGATGGTATCCCTATTGAGGTCTGGAGGTGCTTGGGGGAGGATGGCATTAGTTGGTTGACAAAGCTTTTTAATGTAGTGCTAAAGAGCAAGAAGATGCCTAATGCATGGAGGAAAAGTATTCTTATACCCATATACAAGAACAAATTAGATATTCAGAACTGTGCGAACTACCGCGGGATTAAATTGATGAGCCATACGATGAAATTATGGGAGAGAGTTATTGAGAGAAGACTAAGAAGAACAACAAACATTTCAGAGAATCAATTTGGTTTCATGCCTGGGAGATCAACCATGGAGGCTATCTTTCTCCTTAGGAGGTTAATGGAACAGTATAGAGAAGGTCAGAGAAATTTACATATGGTGTTCATTGACTTGGAGAAGGCCTATGACCGGGTTCCTAGGGAGATTCTTTGGAGAGTTCTGGAAAAGAAAAGAGTGCGTCGCATACATTGAGGCGATAAAGGATTGTATGATAGAGTCGTGAGTCGTCGACGAAACTAAGGAGTTTCCTATCACGATTGGTCTACACCAAGGCTCAGCGTTAAGCCCGTACTTGTTTGCCCTAGTTATGGATGAGATTACAAGACATATCCAGGATGAGGTGCCGTGGTGTATGCTATTTGCAGATGACATTGTTTTAGTGGATGAGATGAGAGAAGTAGTGAATGCTAAACTAGAATTGTGGCGGAAAACATTAGAGAGAAAAGGGTTTAGGCTAAGTCGATGCAAAACGGAATATATGGAATGCAAGTTTAGTCAAAGTAGGACACCTAGTAGCATAGAAGTAAGTTTGGGCACACAAAAGATTGTAGAGAAAGAAAACTTTAGGTACCTTGGATCTATGGTGCAACAGGATGGAGGGATTGATCCTGATGTAAGTCACGGGATTTAGGCCGGGTGGACCAAATGGAGGAGTGCTTCGGGGGTCTTGTGTGATCGGAAAGTCCCCCTCAAGGTTAAAGGAAAGTATTATAAGGTGGCGGTACGACCAGCGTTATATGGACCAGAGTGTTGGGCAATAAAACATAATCATGTCAAGAAGATGGAAGTTGCGGAGATGAAAATGCTAAGATGGATGTGCGGGATCACAAGGAGAGATAGGATTAGGAATGAGGAGATTATGGGCAAAGTAGGAATAGCACCGATTGGAGATAAAATGAGAGAAAATCGACTAAGATGGTTCGGCCATGTTAGAAGGCGTCCAACGGAGGCACCTGTTAAAAGGTGTGAAAGCATGGAGATTGCTAGGAGTAGGAGAGGGAGAACCAAGAGAAGTTGGAAAGAAACTATTAAACATGACCTTGCCTACATGGATCTAACGGAGGACATGGCCCTAAACAGATTTGATTGGCGTCGTCAAATCCATATAGCCGACCCCACCTAGTGGGAAAAGGCTTGGTTTGGTTTGGTATCTTTCTATATTAAGAGATTCCATCCAATCTATGTAAGGAAGTTGTGTGTTAAGAGGCTACATATATGAGCCTGTAATTGCTAAATAATAATAAGAAAGAAGTTATTATTCTCTTAGTTAATGCTTAGCTAAGTAATTAGAATCCCAGTCTTTCCACCAACCCGGGCTCTATCACCTTCTCCATGATTTTCTGTATTTTCTAATGTTTCTCATGTGGGTTGTTGTTTGATCAATCGACTGATTAATGGTTAATTGGGATCTTGAGGGAATTTATTGTTAATCATTTGCATCTTTCTTTCCCTGCTTCCTTTTTTTCTTTATTATCAGTATTGCGAGTTATGCTGCTCATTGGAACCTTTCTGACACAACATTGCCAAACAATGCAGCACAACCCATCTCAGAATAGAATTATTCTCAGCACAACTCATTCTCAAAATAAAAATATTTCGAAATAGAAATTTTCTCACGAATGCCCTAACTAGCCCGTAACTTCTAGTCTCATGCTTGTTCTAACATTACCTTTTGACCTTCTCATCATCATCATCAAACAATGAATCCCACACCTTATTTTCTGAATGATCGAAGAAGAGGTTGCAATTACAATTTAGACCATTCCTTACTGCAAATAGGCTTTTGTAAAAATTCTCTACCACCTGAACAACGTTGGGCTTCTCCACTATAGTATAAAAGCCATTTATCATAACTGATGTGAGAGTTCAGTTTGCAATTAACATCCAATAAGGACTCGATCTGTTTGACCGATCTCTGTAGTCTGGCCACAAGTTAAGCAATTAAAAGCCTTAATCTTTTATTCTTTAAAGTTGAAGGACCTTTAAGCTTCCATGTTGATACTTTGCACCACACATTATAGTGTTAAAGCTACATGTAGTTTTTTTAAACCATTACAAAGGTACATATAGTTCGATTCAATCACCACAAAAAAGGGTAAATCAGGTCAATTTCATCCAAAATGTATACATGATCAAAGTACAAAAAGTTCACAATAAAGGATAACTATAAAAAAAATAAAAATAAAAGAACAAAACAACTTTAGAACTTATATGATTCCCTTGTTTTGAATGGTTATATCACCCCAATAACTGAACAAGTAAACTTTAAAAATGATTCAGATGCTTAAGGTGAGAAATGTACCAGCATTCACATCCATTAGATAAACATGCTCCCCACTGTAACTAAGAAGCACCTCCTCTCCATTTGGACTAAAAGTAACATGAGTGAGATGCAAGCTTGACCGGCCCTGTCAAGAAACAAAAAGAAAAACCCAAATAAGACATGCTCTTAAATTTTGAAAAGTTTCCAAGTCAGTACTGATTCTAACAGTCACTTAAGGTTTTCTTTTTCCCAAAAGAAATTCACAACATAAAAGAGCTCTCATCAGCTACTGTTAAGTAAAGAGAATGGAAGTACCATCAGGTCCATCACATATTTAACAGAAGCAAAAGAAGACAAGCTGAAGGAAAGAGGATGATAAGCAGAAACTGCTAAATGGTTATTGAACGCAGGGAACTATTTCGTCAGGTCTGAATTTTGTTGGTAGTTGGTCAATAAGTTTACGGTGGAAAGGAATTTTGGTTAGTTCTCTCCTTTTGTATGAATGATCTCCTTGTGAAAATAGAAACACAGTGGGATATGAGCATGAGCACACATGTGAGAGAGAGAGAGAGAGGGCTTAAAACTGACCCGTGACATAAACCTATGATCATTTGCAACTCACCGCCCCTCCACAGGTAGTTTTCACACTTGTTACCGCTCCCTCAAACATGTATATAATCATGTCAATATAACCTCTTGGACACTCCCATCTAAAACCCACTAAATCCAATCTCTAGGTACCCAATCGTAACTATCTCTAGATCGATGGAGATCATATGAAGATTTTTCCAGATCGATGGAGATCATATGAAGATTTTTGCCCTCTCAGTATTTTTCCATTAGCTGCCCAAGTGAAAAAATAACTTCCATAGTCGACATCCCTGGCATGAAACCAAACTGATTTTTAGATCTCTTGTGTAAGTCTTTGCTCCATTACTCTCTCCCTCAGTTTCACAGTTTGACCGATAAATTTAATCCCACAATAACTGTTGCAAAGTTGTATACCTCCTTTGTTCTTACATATAGGTAATACAACATTACTTCTCCACTCGTCTAGAGTTTTCTTTGTCTTAATTTCTTATTGAAAAGCCTAGTTAACCAAACACATCCCATTTCTCCTAAGAATTTCGAAGCCTCTATTAAAATGCCATCTAGCCCCCTATCCCTTCCTTTCTTCATTCTTATCAATTCTTTCTTTAATTCTACTACTCTAATTCTGCGATAAAAGGTATGTCCTACTCATGAATTATCCTCTCTTGGTCCTAAGCTTCCTATAGAAGCTTCATTTAAAAGTTCATTATAATATTCTCTCCACCTTCTATAATATCATTATCCTTCAATAAAACCTTTTGATTGTTGCTCTTTATATATCCAACATGATCTTAGTCCCTACTTTTCCTTTCTCTTATTTTTGAGAGCATGAATATAGCTTTACCTATCTTTCTCTCCTCTTCTACCCAATTTATTATATAGGTCACTATGCAAATGAGATGTCAATGATGTAAGAACCTGACCTGGCTATTTATGTTTAGTAATTAATTAATTATGATTATTGATGTTTGATGATTTGTACTAGTTAACTAAGTGTGTTTAGTTGCTAGTTGGGTTTGACCTAGATGTTTTAGAGTTGTTCCGGGTCCATTCGTCATAGATTGGCCAAGTTCAGGGTAACCTACGACCTACTCGTAAACCCCACAAAGCGTGGGGAGCTTTCTTTGAGAGAGGCTATTGGTGTTAAAAAGTTAGAATGAGGTTTGAAAGAGTTTTAGGAAAATCTATGAGGGTTCGAACCAAGTTGGTGCTTGGAAGGGCCTATACTAGATTCCAGGTAAAATCGGGGGCATTTTGGGAATTTCGATAAAATCTCTGTTATAGGTTCATTCAGGAGTTGGGTCTCGTCGTATACAACTTTCGTGTTCAACTCATGTCCATTTGAGATCTAAAAAACTCAATTTGGACCCCGGCACCCTTTTTTGGGGGGTATTCATAAATCTGAAATAGTGATTTTTCACAAACGGTCTCCAAAAGTTCTGAATGTGGGCTTGTTGGAAAGCTCTTTTAATTTGGGACATTTTCCGTTCTTTATCCAAGACCATTCGAGGCCCAGAAGGCCCCGTTTAGCCCTTGTAAGCCCAGCCCACTTATTAGTGGCAAACTTATAATATTTCAGACTTCTTTTTGCTGAAAAGCAACCCCAGAACCCTAGCTCTCTCATATGCACAACCAGAACACCTCCCAGCAGCCGCTTCCTCTTCCCCTCTTTATCTCCCATTGAAGATCTTGCTTCCAGAGAGGGTTTTCATCTAATCCAAGCCTAGAAAGTTATTTCCCATCATCTCCTCTCTCTTCTCCTTTGTTTTGGTAGAGATCAGCGCGTGGCAGCCGCTGGTCTGCACTTCATCTTCTTCGTTGGGATTCTTGAAGGTGAGACCTCCTTCCTCTTTTGCTTCCCATGTGTTCAGAGAACCTCCTTTTCTTCATTTGCATTGGTTTGGATTAAGGTTAGCATGGGGTTTTGGATTCTAGGGTTTTCTTGGTTGGATTTTGGGGATTTCTTGTGGGAGACATTTCTGCAACTTCTGGTGGTTGTGAGAAAGTTTTGGTAGAGCTTGGAGCCCAAGGCAAGCACCCATTTGATTTGCATCTCATGCCTCAATGAAAATCCATGATTTTCTAGTTTTATGATATGTACATGATAGCCATCATTATTCTGATGTTAGATGATATTTTCTCGCTTAAAAATTATAATTTTCGGCTTTTTAAAAACTTAGAAATGTGCCTTAATTCGTGAAAAACAGATCTGGGGTTGAAAAGGGGCCAAAGCAGTACATTTCTGCACTTAATAGCCGGCCAGAACGGACCTCCAACGCATTGCTGCATGCAATGGCCGATGGCGCCGGCCATTGTAGAATTTGGTCTACAGGTGTCGGGCGACCTACGGTCAACCGTAGAACAAATCTGATGGCCTGTCAGTTTATATTTTTGATGGCCGGTGGGCAGACTTTTCATGGCCAGCGGGTCTTTTTGGACCCCCCGTCATGCCCTAACAAGCATATATCAAGTCCTAACCACTTGCACCCCATTTAGGACCTTAGAAGCTTGATAGGTGGGCCCAAAGTGTGATAAATCATCACATTTAACATGAATTAAACACCTGAAAGTACAGGATTTTCCTAGAATCACCCAGCAGTGTTGCACAACCGGTCAAAACCTTTGGAAAACCACTTACGGAATCTGATGTGGACTTCCGGTAAGCCCTTGAAACCCTAGAACATGGTTAAATTTAGTGTTAAAGGGCCAAACCCTGTGGAACCATGTACCCAAACCTTGCCCGACACATGTTTTAGACTTGAGACCAATGTGGATGGCTTTGTAGAACATTGATCACCCTTAGACTACTTAAATACATGTTGAACCCCCCTAGGACAAGGGTACGCAGACTTGGGATCTCGCATACAATCACCTTCAGAAGCACCAAGAAACACATATTTTAAGGTATTCGGAATTTCAAGTATACGTAGAGTTGAATAATGGTGTTCATTACTTGTTTAGCTTTGTTTTACATAATACGAATATAGAAGAACGTAACTTGATAGAATGGACCAGTTTGTACATGTTTGACCCGTGGGCTGGTCATTAGAGCTTAGCACGCATTCATTGCCCTGCCTTGCACCTATAGACTGACTGGATCACTAGGTCGGTCTTTTCGGTTGGTTAGCGCTCACTCGATGCCCTGCTTCCTTCCGGATTAACCAGATCCATCTTGCCCCTCTTCTACCCGTTTTGGGTTTCCTTCCGTCATGCTGGAATGTAATCCGTTTGGATATGACCAAGATCGCATAGTTAGACCTAGAAGAGACTGTTAAGTCTCAAACCACCTCGTTTGGACTTGTAAGCCTTGTCCATTAAGACCGTGACCTGGTATTAATATTAGAGCCCGAATCCATGATGTATAATCTAGTTTAACCGGAAGGTTGTCACTTCACCCATGATTGGGGGCAGTAAGAGGGACCAAACATAACAACCATTCAATGATAAGTTCCGAATGGTCCCTTAAATAGCCTTGGTCATGCGAGGAGTCACAAGACTCACAACCAACCCAACCCTTGGTAATCATTAGTCTTAGCGTTGTTCCGATCCGCGTGACCGCATCATGGCTTACTAGTTCTAATTCCCTAGTTCACTTGACCGGACCCACTTAATGACGAAGGTTTACCTTGTTTTTAGGATAATCACTTGAATGCACTGACATGACATATTCCGCCTTGCATACCCATACTGGTATGGTACAGATGCACTGTGCACCTCGTTCATTTGACTATCATGTATATTACCTTGAGATACCGTTATGATATGTGACATGTGCGAGTAGGTATCTTGGTGATATCGAGTTATAGGTATTTCATTACCGAGCCTTGAGTAGGTATCAGGGATACCAAGAATAGGTCATGGTGGCTGAGTCTTGACGTTGTAGGCATGGACGGGTGCCAAGTGGTAGGTGACGCACACCGAGCTATGCTTGATTCATGATATTGCTCTTGGTAGTGAGCACCTTGTACCGTTATATGCAGAGGACAGTTTAGTTGGGGTTTTTTTTCATATTTTGTATTTCAACCCTGTGCAGCTAAGGTTGTAATAGATTATGTTCGAAAAAATGTTATATCAGATCTTTTGGCAACTTTAATTTAATATATTATACTTTGCTCTGATGATTATCTTGGAAATTTTATTGGCTCATTCTTCTTGAAATGTACATTTATTACACACATCTACGTCACGTCCTGGACTTTGATGTGCCCCGGAATCCGGGACGTGACAACTGACCTATCAAATAATAATTACAATGAAATGGCGAACCAAATAGCATCTCCTCTTTTCAATATTTGTGAATAGATTAGCTTAGGCATAGACAATTTCCATTAATTGCTATTTACCTAGAAATTTCCGATCAAGGCAAGATTTGAGTAGATAGTAACCTTAAAACACAATATATAAATAGAGATACTCTCACCTTACTATGAGAGATAAGGTGGGGCCCTCACATCCATATCCAATGCCAACAGTTTAATTGTGAGGGCCTCCACGTTATCTCTCATAGTAAGGTGAGAGTATCTCTCATAGGAGCATCTCCCGATATATATATATATAGATATATATTCTCCAATAGCAATTATGGCCAATCTAAAATGTAGTTGAAGTATGAACTAACTCGGTCAGAGAGATGCATTGGGCAGAAATAATTGACACATGGAGGTGGTCTCATCCTTTTCTGGCTAGAGGTCAATGAAGGAAGCATTCTTCTATCATATAGACGACCAAAAGCATCACTGCAACATTTTATAAATAAATGTATCAATCAAATGCCAAAAAAAAAAGGATGATAAATGCAACTTTATGAAGACAAAATCAACCACACGAACCTCCCACCAATAAGAAGTTGATGAGGTTGAGCGGTACTGATGTCACAAGATTTCAGAGCGAGACATTGTCTGGGAGAATCAGCAAGTGACTTCTTTGCTCCAGATCGTAAGTCAAGCTGCAATTAAATTCAAAAGATTAAACTAAAAGCAAAAGAAAAACACAGATGAAGAGGTGTAGTAGAAAAAAACTTGAACAAGTGAATCATAAACAAAGAACACTGCCATACAAACCAAGTATCGTGTGAAAATATCAGGCACCTAGTGCAAAAATTAGTCACTTTGAAAAACTTAAGAAAGCAAGCCAACTACAAAGGGGCAAAATGAAATGCGACTATAGCACAAGTAAAGCAAATTAATGATGGAACCAGAAGTTACAAAAGAAAATGCAGGGGAAAAAAGAAGTCTTATTATTTCACCATGTACAAATCAAGATGCGCATTCAAGGCATGTTTACCCACCAAGGTTTCCATGGGAAAAGAGAAGTTTCTTTTATGGATGTGTAAATTTGATGTTCGGTATGGAAAGTTTCCACAACGCACCAAACAAAAATTGTGGAACCCTTGGCTTGCAAAACCCACACCCAGAATGTCCATGGAATAAGGACAAATGTGGATTCCACAAGCTCCAAGGCTGTCTCAAAACATTTCCTCTAAACACATATGAAGAGGCTACAGGTGAATTGAATTCTCTCAAAACATGCCCTTCAATATAGTTATTCAACTGTCTTCCTTGTATGAACATGTGATGGTCTCATCAGTGAGTGGGTGGGTTAAATCTATCAATACATCCTACTTGCTGATGGCAGCCACCATATAACTGCTTTCAACGTAACTCAGATTTTTATTTTATTCCCAACTGAAAGTGTAATCAACATGGTTAACCTAGGAAAGGAAAGTGGAAGAACATACAAAAGGAGAGAGAAAAATATGGTAAATACAACTTTCCTTCAGGGAATAAGAGAAATTCTTTTGAACTTTCATTTCCATGGACTGTTCACACTCTGCAGCGTTTCCTGCTTATTCTCTTTTTTGTTTCACACTTCTTCCTCTCAACCAACGCACACCTCCAGAAGCCCACATTTTTGGCTTTCAATTGTGCATTTATTTCCAGTTCCCACTCTACAATTTCTGTAGTAGAGTATTTAGAGGCCCAAATCAAATGAACAAAATGAAGTTCCTACACCTTGGGTAAACAAGAAGCAAATAATACCAAACTGAGCTGAGCAGAAAAATCTCCATTGCATCATTTCCCAGAACTTATGATTTAGTCGGCTCTTCCAATGTATGAACACTTGGGTTGTGAAACAAAATGAAGAAAAACTATAACATATTTACTTAAGCAAACCACACTAGACAATGCAATTGGTCTCTCTCTTGGAATGGTGATTATCATTAAAAAAGAAAACTCTCTCTTTTGGAATGGTGATTATCATTAAAAAATAAAACTTGTACAAGAGAGATACACTGAAAATCACAAGAATAAAAAACACAAAAACGTGCACCTTGGACATGGCCATTTGAAGGAGAATACGTATAGTGGAAGCAAACTGAAGAAAGAACATAGCTTATCTACTCATGTGAACCACACTAGACAATTGTTGTGGAGCCCACTCAAGCCCACCCCATACAGTCATTGGTTGGACATGCGCAGACGCTACACCTCACTCTCATGCTCCAAGGATAGAGACACACACACCTTACTTTCATCCTCCAAAGTTAGAGAGATCAGGGATACACACACACCCACGCTCCAAAATCAGAGAGATTGGACACACATACACACACCTCACGCTCATGCTCCAAAGAGATTTTTTTTCTACACAGAGATAGCTTGCTCATTTTTAATGAGTAAATGCATTGAGCTGATGGATGAGGGGTAAAATGACGACGATCCATCTCATGAAAGGACCTCCAAAATAGACAGCTAAAACAATTTGGTTCAACTGTTCATGTTGGATGTTCTGGAGTCTTGCTTTAACGTCTAAGATGATCCAATCTTACTAAAATTTGGCCATATGTAATCAGCATTATGTCCTATTTATCAAAACAACTGCTATGCATCCAGTTGGGTTGAAGTCTCCCCCCAACATTGGGGTATTGAATAAAAAAATGCAACCAAAATCCAAGATATAATCAAGAAAACTTTTTGAAATAAAGGTTTCATCAATACAATGACGGGAAAAAGGGATAAACTATGCCCAAAAAAGGTGGGGAAAGAACAAGTATACATACTAAAACATTGCGACATTCTTGATTAGAAGATCCAGCACGAGGGCAAGAAGCACCCTCGCGAAAATCATGCTGTCTCAAAGTTCCATCTTCACTGGCACTCCATACCACATTAGGATTTCCAGCTTCTACCTGGATCATAGGGGGCAATGGCACCAAGAGAAAGTATCAAATCCACAGCACAAACTTTACTATCATCAAGATACAATATATGTCAGTATCAACATGCTTTATAGAAAAGTCATGTATTTCGGTGTTAGCATGAATCTAACTATAATCTTTTCTCCCTCAAAAAAACCCCTGCTTCAGTAGAAACCAGTCTGCAGGATGAGTCAGGCATGTGTCTCAGGAATATAGTTTATTATAAATGATATCTTACAGCTAACTTCTTGACTCTCCTCGTGTGACAGTGGAACACTGCTGATGGCGCATGTTCTTCAGATCTCCCACTTAAGCGAGACAAATGGAAAAGGCGAACCTGAAATGAAATCAGTAAATGCATTCCAACAAGAATCTCAAACAAAACATAAATAGATTTGAATATAAGTAACATAATCCAAAACTGCCAATCCTCGTCCCACAAAAAAATAATTACTTCTGAATCTCCTGCACCAGACACCACAAGTTCATCAGAAGTCTCGGGAACGAATTTTGTACAAAATATGTTTGCAGTATGTCCAGTCTCAACACTATGCAAAAGTTTCCCGCTTCCGTAGCTCCAAACATTAATCTGCACAAGAGGGATCATCTCATCATTAATGAAATGGAACACAGATTTTCTTGATATTGATCCAACCACATGCAAAGCTTGCAACAACATAAATAAGATGCCCCAATCGTCAGGACCAGGTTGAACGAAGACCAAATGAAGTAGGTAGTATACCCTTGTATCATCCGATCCAGATATTAGGAGTGAGCCTTTTGAATTCCATGCCAGCGCATTCACACAACCAAGATGACCCTGTTTAGAAAAGCCATTGTAGCATGATAAGGGAACAGCAAAATTAAAGTCGCCTGAAAAATGCCAAAACCAGATAAAGAACAAGTAATGTACATGATTCTTAAAAGATAAACTATGAGTACAATGGGAAAATAACTCTATTAAGGAACAGAAGGAAACACATGTAGAAATATTTAGATCAAGAGTCTGTAATAATCATATCAAATTTAACTATCAACCTTTTCACAATCCACTGTGATTCACGGAAAACCTTGTCATTGAAAGTGGTAAACTTCTGAAGGAACAGCTTATGCTCTAAAGGGTATGCCCAACTCCCAAGAAAAACAAAATCCAGAGTTTCAATATGAATTCTTGTTTTGTAATCATATGATACTGGCATGCATCAATGAATATATGATGCCTTGATGCATTGAGTGAGCTCTCTCTTTGACTATTGCACAAGACAAGTAGACACCTGCCTTCTTGGACTAACTTTTTTTAATGGAACTTCAGGACTTATTTATGTTCTATTTACTGCAAGTAGCATCATCCAATATAAAAATTAAAAATTAGAAATTAAGAAATTCTTGTGAAGGTAGATGCATAGTTCTTGGAATAACAAGGAACTAAAATACTTCTAGAAAATAACTTAAAGATGTGTACAGATAATGTAATAAAACAGCATTAGAAGGATTATAACAGAACTAGAGAAACTACTCATAGCATATGCAGGAGAATATCTTTGCAAATTAAACAAACCTCCAATTCTTTCTCTAGAGAGAGCCTTTGTATCAAAGAAGAATGTGTTTGCAACCTGCGACTAACATCCTACAAAGACAAATGAAGATTCTCTTAGGTTTAGCCAAATGTGAAGAAATGCAAAAAACCTAAAACAAATTGATGCAAAGTCTATTAGCTGTTGCAAGAGGACCCATGAACCACGTGTGGGACCCAAGAAAGATCAAGTTCTTAATTTCTTATTTTATTTTCCCTATTGAGTTGTCATTATAATTATTCACTTTCTAATTATGATAGTTTCCTAGTTTTCTTAGTTCCCGTTTGTTATTAGGTTCTTTATCCTATTTATATGCTCATTGTAGAGAATAGAAGGCAGTTCTGAAGATTAATAAAGTTTTTCCTTTGAGATGTGTCCTCTTCATGGGAAGGTCTTTGCAGAAACCTTGTTGTTGTGCTTCAACACCAACTATCCAAATCCTCAATCACTAGGATTTGCATCACAAATACACTTAATTAAAAATAATCAAAAATACGTAAATAGACATTGCAAAAATGAAAAAAAAAAAAATTTATGAACAATTACCCCTTCAACTCATAATAGAAGCAATACTACAACGATAGAAAAGTACACTAATATGAGAATGTTTTAACGTTTTAAACATCCAAACACTATAACAAACCAAGGAAAATCCGCAAAAGCCAATTCTTAACACATTTCTAATGCAAGAAAAGTCATAGAAATGATATCGCAACAAATATCTAATTTTTTTTTTTTTTTGAACAAATTGACAGTGAGACCACAAAAATCTCAGCAAGCAAGAAGAAAACCGAGTCGAAACCAATGATTGAAGAAATCCAAGTTAAATCAATTCAAAAACACTTAATTGTTATAGACAGTCAGTCATCTTCATTTTTTTTTTCCCCTGGAGATTCCCTCCAGAGGTAAGCAGAAGCACAAAAAAGGGTTAGCCGATAGACATCAGAGAAGCGTCCATTTCATCAAATTAGAGAAATCGAGAAATGCAGAGCTTGCCACATGATCCATCTCAACCAATCAAAATCCCAATCAGATGAAGGGGGAAAAAAGACAACAACAACAACAACAACATCAGCTATACAAAGATTTATCAGCGAAATCACTGCAACAGCCAAACATCTGAATAGCGCTCTGGTTAAATCCTTTTGTCACAAGAAGCCACAAACACAAGGATCGGATTCTAACGCCAGATTACTTAAAAAATCAATCAGTCTTAATCCATAATCCATTCCATTAAAGCAAACCACAAATCCGGTCTTAGAATCTCAATCAGATCACTAAAAAGAGTGAAAGAAACGAATCAAGATTCCGCAAAATGCATCTGCTAATACATCAAAAATAGATTACAAGACAGAGTTGAAGAAAATGAGAGAAAGATTGAGTAAAAAAATAAAAAAAAAATACCTGACGAGCATCTATACATCTGGTTTCGATCAAATCCGTGATGTTTCTGTCGAGGAAATTCAAGGATCCCATTGCAGATATCAATAGGAGAGAGTAATGGAAGAGAAATGAAAGGCACCGCCTTACGTGGTTGGAGGTGAGAGCTCTCGTGGCCTCAGATTGTAAGAGTTATATGTTCTCTGCATTTCTTTCCCTTTCCATTTTGTTTCCTTTTGAGATGTAAGAAATTTTAATGGAAGGCACCGCCTTCCGTGAGTCCGGATCCTTCGATTGCTGTACTGGACCAGGGAAGTTTAGGAGCCAGAGCCCATAAATCAATCACTTGGCCCATTAGTCAGCCGGATTGAGTACGGATGTAAACGGGTCGGTTCTCGAAACCGCAACTTTTTCGGAACCAATTTCTTGGTGTCGGAACCAAAACCATTAATGAGAAGATTGAACCGGGTCGATTCTCGAAACCGCAACTTTTTCGGAACCAATTTCTTGGTGTCGAAACCAAAACCATTAATGAGAAGATTGAACCGAAACCAGAACTATATACGGGACATGGGACCGAGTTCAGGTCCGAATCTAGGTAGAGAATGATATGAAAAAAAATTTATTTTTATAATAAATTTTCTTAAGTTAATGTTATATGGCAGTCCTGAGTACACGGGTTGAAACCGAGGAGGATCCAAACTCGGCCCCATTTACTTATTGGGGACTAAATAAGAACCCAAATCCTATTTTTAATATGTCGGAACCTCCGGATAATCGGAAAATCGGGGACCAATTTACACCCGTAGCCTTACATGAGTCCGGATCCTTCGATGACTGGACTGAACCAGGGAATTGTAAGAACCAAAGCCCATAAATGAATCACTTGGCCCATTTATCAACCGCCTTGAGTTATGATGTTAACTGGTCGGTTCAGTCCGAGTCCACGGGTGTCCATGGTGGACATAGACCCGAAACCAAAACCGTTAATGAAAAAGGTAAACCCAGAACCGAAACTGTTTCGAAACCAGTTTCTTGGTTCCATAAACAGAACTATTAAGGAAAAGATGGAACCGGAATCTAAACCGGAACTATATATGAGATGGGTCCGGCTCTGAATCTAGGTAGAGAATGATATGGAAAAAAATCTTATTTTTTGGAGAAATTCTCGAAAATTAAGGTAAAATGTCGGGTCCGCAAGTCGGACATGGACCCATTTAGGTCACGGTTAAAAAAAAAGGATCCAGATCCGAAACCGTTTACTTATCAAAGCCTAAGTAAGGACCCAAATCCGATTTTTAATTGATCGGAACCTCCGGGTAATTGGCGAATCAAGACCCATTTACATCCCTAGCATTAAATAATAAGATACTTGTCGTGTCTATCGCATTTGTTGCTTAGGATTTAATTCCTAGGGATTTAATTTTTAAAAGTGGATAGAATTGAAGAAATAAAGGTAAAAATGCCCAAATGGTCATAAAACAACTCTCCTACATAGGCTAACAGGCTTATGGTTGAGTGGTGTTGCCACATTTGTATTACAAGGAAAGTATCACTCCTTACTAGCAACCTAACTTAGAAGAAAAAGAAAAATCTCTCCTTTGATAGAAAATGAATTAAGGGAGATAGAAAATGAATATTTAGCCGCCTTCATAGTAAATCAAATTTTAAGTGTGTGCATCTACATATCTACTTTATACCCTCCTGCTTCACCTCTTTTTAACAATTCTGTTTTCGATCCAATTTTACTATGAATACATTCATTTTCATACAAACAAATATGTGCTTACTTTGGATCACACGATTTTGGGTCGTATCAAATGGTGAGGCTTCAAATCTGGATCTGTTGTATCTGTTGTTTTTTCGAATTTCAAAAATAATTTGAATCTTCTATGGGACATACACAAAACATTGTCATGATGCTCCAGTAGGCCTGCTTATAAAATTTTAAATCACTTAAAACATTGGGGGGGGGGGGGTAAGGCCTGCTTATAAAAATTCTAAATCACTTAAAACATTGGGGGGTGTGGGCTCTCTTAAAATAAAATTTCTCAGCCCACCTTTGAATGCCTAATTGCCAAAAATAGGAGTAGGTACACCAACAATTGATATCTAAAGTTGATATATCAAACTGCAAGGTTTTCAAAAGCTTGAGTTTTTATATCGCATTCTTGTGATTTTTATGCATCTATACACAAGATTCATCTTTAAGAATCCAAAGATTGTAAGGTGTAGTGCCACCCTTTAAGCTCCTATTAGCATTGAGCTATTAGCTAAAGAAACCTATATCAACCACTCATTCTGGTATTGCTTCTGTCCAAGCATGCTTCACCTCAAATTTTTTTTATGGGACCTAGAGCGATATGGGATTTGGACAATTCATCATGGTGGTAACCGAAGCACTTCACCCTTGCCATTGCATATTCTCCTTTTTTTTTTCTCAAATGATCACTTGATTTATATTATCCAAACGGATTGGGGTCTCAGAGCCAATTTGGCAATCCGGACGCGTGATTTCCTCTTCTATTAGCTATTTGCATTTTCAATCCATTCCGAGTTAAACCGAATTATAAAACCACAACTCAACAGCAGTTTTTAACATGTGTCAAATCTATTCAATCTTATCTGATATAAATATCAAATTTTTATAGAAATGTTGATGCGAGATTAACATCAGATTAATTATTATTATCCCTAAATAAAAGCTACATCTATTAATTAAAATTCATACAACTTGCCACGAGATTCAGGCCACCGAAATTAGATATATATATATATATATTTTTTTTCTTGTACATGGTAACTTCAAAATCCGTTGGCTCGTTGAGTCCAGGAGTCGGGTAGCGCGGCAAGGCCCGCAAGGTTGACCCATATATGATCCATCCCATAGAAACAGTTTTGAATCCAGTTAGAGTATGGTTTTCCAACCCCGGTCCAACCCATAGATCTCTAGTTGCGGGGAATATTTATCCACGAGGAAGGTGGAAGTCATTCATGATGGATTCGGATGCGGAGACTCCGACACGCGGCCAGAGATCTATGTGCGTTCCGGCGATTGGGAAGCTCCGCGGATCTCTTCGCCTCTTATCTGTCCTGTGAGATGGAATAATACCAACCTTAGGGCTCCATTATCTTATATAAACAAGCCTCAAAGAGTCACACTAATTAGAGACTTATTTACCAAGAAACTCACATCCACTAATCCTATTGGGATTCTTATTAGTGGGACCAGATCAAATCTTACATTAAGTGAGATTGTATTCTCTGTTGGTATCAACCTTACTTGATCTGACGTGGGACTCGTGGCATACGGGACACACGATTTCCTACAATTAATGCCTTTTTATTTGGCGTACAGATAAATTGAAAGAAGTTTTTTCTTAAGTAGACCGTAAATTGCAAAAATGCAGTCTAGTTCATGGGGCCCACTTCACCGTAGGCAATGGTAGATTGAGAGGTCACACAATGAATAAGTTGGAAAAAAATCAGCTCCCTCAAATTACACTAGCCATTTTTTACCATATACCATTTTAAGATTCAATCCACTAGTAAACAAAAAAGGTGCGTTGCGTGTTAAATTTGACCTGATGCGAGAAATGGCAGGAATGTAAAAGGAGCTGTACTGATTCAGTGATTCTACATTGTGGGTTTAGTTTTGCTAGTAGGAGAAAATTTTCCATACTCTATACTCAAGTTGCCAAGATTCGGCGGAGTCATGTCATAACCAACACCAGCTAAAAGCAACGCTCAAAGCCAGCACCTGCTGTGTGGGTGTGGGAACATCACATGCTAACCTGCAACAGACGCCCAAGTTGATGGAAAAAGTTGAAATTTTATATACATAAGCCAATCACCCGCTTGCAATTTTCAAAAGCATTTATTCTCTTTATGTGACCCATCTAATCAATGGTCCATATTAATAGAACCGTGGAGCCCAAATACATGATAATAATTTGAGATTTAGAACACAAGTCAAATCATTACCCCACGACGAAAAAAAAAAAAAGAAAAATATTTGATAGTCCAAACTTTCCAACAAAAAAAATCATATACCAAACTCTGATATATCAACTCGACCCCTCCACTGCCAGTCAAGAGGATCAGTAAAAGTGTGAAACTGATCAAACAAATCAGGCTATGGCCATTAAAGTAGTCGGTAAAACCAATTCACGCGTCTAATATCAATGGCAATACTCTCATCATGCAGTTTATGGTTTGTACTTCAGCTGGTTAGAAACATGGGTACGTACAAACTGCCAATATAACAAAAAAAAAAAAACTTTCACCATGCACTTCTACTCTACTACAATAGGGCACTCAATTGGATGGTGCAAATAACAAGAAATTTGAATGCCTTTATCAACTGATGGATTGTGGCTTCTCATAGGATAACAAGAAATTTGAATGCCTTTATCAACTGATGGATTGTGGCTTCTCATAGGATACTCTGATGCCCCAAACAAGAGTATCGAACTCGCAGTCAATTTATTCTACTGTTGTCTAGTAGCTGGCAACCGGTGAAAATTCTAGGCACAGTATACATTTGGAGCGTTTGGTGGGACTGGTCAGAATAAAGGCTATGATCAGCGAACCATGGGCCATTATTTATTGAAGCGGGTGCCTTCCTGGTGGTGTTTGTACAAATGCAGGTACTAGAGGTGTTGATGAAAACAGACTGATGCATGCTCATGCAGCAGAGCCTTCATCAAAACAGATGGCAAAAAGTCTGCTAAAAGGGTAAATGCAGCAGTGCCCTCTGGTGCCACAAAAGCAAGGGGTGTCATGCGGGTAGCTAGTGGGTGGGGTCCATGACATGGTCGCCAGTTAGATAGTGCTGAATAGAGAACCTCATGCCATACCATGTGGACTGATGTAATGCTGGCCAGGGCTCAGCATATGTGAAAATCAGTTACACTGTTACCGAGTCATGATTAACTGACTGACTTGATCTCATCCTGTCTTCATTGCAAGTTTGTAAATCATCATTTTGATTTTAGCTTAACTCACCAATCTCCAAAGTGACAGATATCCGTGGTAGTTGTTTACCAGTCAGGTCAGTTAAGTCCAACTGGAAGCTGGTCGGCAGTCTGGACTAAAAGTTAGGCCCGAACAAGAGCTGATTGCACAATCTTCACCCAAAGTGATAGGGCCTACTTAATTTTCATCCAAGGGTACCTTCTATGGAAGGTAAAAATTTAAACCCTTTGTGAAACACACTTGGGTGCATGCATGTGAATCATGAGAGAGCCTGCAGCCGAAGAAAGGACTGCACACGCAGGGAAGGTGGCATATCCCCAGATTCCAACCCTGAATAGGTAGGAGAGAACCAACACTCCTTATCAGTAGCCATTCTCAATTTCAATCCAACGTTTTGAATAAGGGGTGGACTCATAATAAGTGTGTGCGAAAATCTAAAGTTTTCCTACACTCCTTTTTAATTTTGAATCACATTGGGATGAGTGCCGATTCATGGACAATAAGGGGTGGACTGATAATATGTGTATCCGAAAAGGTGGTAAAATTTTTGCTTCTCAAGAAATCTACTAGATGTACCTCTTATATTCATTTTTTTTTTTTTTTTTTTGTAGAACTTATATTCATGTTTGTTAATTGGATAAGAAGGGGTTTTTGGTAGATGATTTTGGGCTTAAAATTGCCTTCATTTGATGACAGCAACCTCTCACAGATGGCCACCAAAATGAACAGCTTGAATAGTTCAATCCAACCTTTATTTTACATGGTTAGACAATCAAAATAGTTGTCAACAAATGAAACATTAAGTTTTAGCCATACATGCAATGCTGAATGCTCCCAGCTCAAAATTCGACTAGTCCATCAATAATTTTTAAGTACTGTAGCCTACCAGTCTCCATCCAACTAGGACGGGTCCCACCCAAGGTACCATCACCTGCTAAATAGCGTTGGAGCCTTCCAGTCGGGTATGAAGACACTAGACTTGTCTGGATGGATCAGGGCCCAATAATTCCTAGACATTAGGGATGCTTTCCATTACCTCCCAACATGTTACATGATGTGGAGCCCACAGGAACTAGACACGAGGGCATGCAATCAGATGTCATGGGAGTAGGTCCCACAGTCAGCGAGAGCCAGCATATAATAAGGTGATCCCATCCAACCATTCGACACAGGGCTTGCACGTGGGGTGTTTAGGCATTTTCCAGATAGAGATGAATTTTAACAAACAGGACTACACCCAAAGAGGAAAAAATAAGATAAAAGAAGGAAGATTGGACGGTTGAGATCGATGAATTATTGGAAAAAAAAATCATTGGTGGGCCACACATATGACGAGAAGGGAGTGATCCCTTTCATCTTGTCTGCCTCAAACTAAAGGCCGGGGAGGGAATTAATCCAAGGATTCTTTTGCACAGATGTGTCATATTATGTCTCTCTTTTTTAAAGGGGGAATTTCAACAAAAGAAAAAAGTATAAATTGTTGGCTCATTATCATAAAAAGTATATATACACTTGAATATTTTAAAAAGATTTTCAAAACTCTCTCAATCAAGTCCTCTCCATATTTTTTTTTAAAAAATAATAAAAATACCCTTCTAACTATTTAATGAAGTTAGCTTTTAAATCATTTGAAATTCCCTTTTTTAACCATCCATTTATAAAGGTAGTTGAAGTGACTATGTCATTTGAGTTGGACATGATCATTTCTCTTAAATAATTTATTAAAGAAAATATTTAAAAAAGTGACATGAGGGTGTTTTAATCATTTCTCAAAAAAAAATAATTATGGAGAGGACTTGATTGAAAGAATAGTGGAAAACTTTTTATAGTTTTTTAAAATATTCAAATCTTTATGTACTTTTTTTAAAATGAGCCAAAAGCTTTATACCTTTTTAAAATTTTCTCTTTAAAAAAATAAATTAAAAATGTTATATTGATTAAGATGTAAAATACTACTACATCACCAACATATTTTACTTTTCCAATACCAATGAGGGTTGCAAATGATTTATCCAATTATCCAAAATCTTCAATTCTGAATAAAACGGATATAAAATTACTTTAAAATAAAAATATTTGGTTTTGAATCACCCATATAAGATTCGAAACGGAATCCTCGAATGGTCCAACCTGAGGACCTGGATTCCAGAATGATTGCATTCACATATTACAAAAAAAAGATTTTAAGGGTTTAAATAGCTTGGGTTATTCATATTTGAGAGTCAACTTAATTTTATATTATTTAACAGGGAAGGTGCCTCACCATTGAACTATTAATAGATTGTGGTGTGATATTTTTAAAATAATTTAAAAAATAAATATATTATATAATGAAAGAAGTACAATTTAATTTTTATACAAAAGAGTGGTTTGTATTTGAGTGGCCACGGAACCCATTCTTATTCTTTAAAGCTGGAAAATATTAGAGCAAAAAAAATCCCATTCTCTATCCTCCACAGGTTGAGTCAGCCTCCTCACCCATAAGCCAAACGGCTCTTTCATTTTCCTCTCCCTTTCCCTTTCTAAGGGAAATGACATTCCTCTTTCACAACTTCTATTCGAAACTCCTTTCATCCTCTTTTAATAAAATAGGCAGATTTGAAACGCCTCTTCAATTCCTCTATCTCATATGTGTTTCATCATTTCATCATATGTTGTTGAAGATATGGGATGGGGAAAGTCTGGCTTCTCCAATGAAATGACGGATGCAAGATCATTCTGCTCACTTGTCTCCACAATCACTCTACTTCTGCATTCATCTCATGATTTGTGCATGAATGCACTTATGACTACTTCCCTAATTTTCTTTGTATTTAAATTCTGTTGAATGGCTATGGGATACACGGCGCGATGCATTTTTTCTTAAAATAGATCTCAAGTGATTTGGTTTGATTGATTAAGAGAAAAAATCTATATGGCAACTGTCAAATGTAAATGAAAAGCACTGTTGTGAAGCCTGTAGTGAATTGGGATCCTCTCAGTTGTGTCCGCAGTTAGCGACTCTGAGTGGACCACTAACTAATGCACCGTAAATGATCTACTCACAGTCCCCGTGGGAGCTTTTTCTCACTAGATTCAGTCAGTAGTTGAGTTGTTACAACTGTTCTGATTTGAATTTTTAGTGGCCTAGCAAAGATTTAACTTGTACATAGCACGAAATTTAATTCTAGTACTAAACTAATGAGTGTATGATACGCCCTCTTTAAATTCCAATGACAAAAACTAGTTGTTCTTAAATGGGCCAGACCGGGTCCTAGACAACGTAAAATTGACTCGGCCCTACTCACCAAACTTGATTTGACTAGTTCAAATAAAAGAACCTTGCCTTGTTGACTTTAACTCGATTTTCATTTGGAGAGTACTATAAAATCTTTGGTGTGGTCCAATTAATAAATAAGCGAGGCCCACCATTTGACATTTGATTAAACTCACAGAGTCACACTGCTGTTCTTTTACTATTGTCACGTTTATGACATGTAAAACATATTTATAAAAAAAAATCTTTCAATGAAAAAATATTTAAAAAAATATCATATTTAAATCACATGCTTTATATATACGATTATACGGTAAACTTTGTTTTTTTTTTTTTTTTTCCTTTTGAATGATGTAGGTATCCTTGAGGTCTTTAGTCCAACGGGACCAAAGTAATCCTCAGGTGGTGCCTGCTAAACCGACACAAATACACACTGGACAAATTTGGGCGGTTTCGAACACCAAACTTAGGAAGCAAGCCACTCCACCGAAAGCCAGATGGGTAACTTTGCCACAATCTATATAATAAGGGGGGACAATTTTTGAATTCCTGGACTCTTTCCCCACCCTTGGATTTATGTACATATTTCTGTACATAAATTCTAGGGCTGAGAAGGGATTCAAGATCTTGGTAATTTTGTAATTATTTGAAAACAAAGGGGCAGTAATTTTCGTGAGATCTTAGTAATTTTGTAATTATTTGAAAACAAAGGAGCAGTAACTTCCGTGAAATCTTGGTAATTTTGTAATAATTTAAAAAAAAGGAGCAGTAATTTCCGTGAGATCTTGGTAATTTTGTAATTATCTGAAAACAAATGGTAGTAACTTCCGTGAGATCTTGGTAATTTTGTAATTATTTGAAAACAAATGGGCAGTCACTTCCGTGAAAGTTAGTTATTTTTAGTGCATTTGATTATTGGGTTAAGGCTGGGGATTTGTTTTTCTTTGCATTATTCTTCTTTGGAGTCTGATTACTGGGTTTTCTTTCTTTTTTGGTGTATTTAATTTAATTGGGGGTTTTTTGTGGTTAGTATTTGATTATCTAAATGCCTAATTAACTTATTGCATTCCTGGTTTTTCTTTGTTATTCTGATTGTTTGATTGTGAGGTCTTTCTGTTTACTTCTTTTTATTCTGTTTTTAATTTGGTCATATTTGATTAAGTTATTGCATTCCTAGATATATAAATAGATATATTCTTATTTTAATTTTAACGTCGTGCGTCGTGCCTTCAGGCACGGAAAATTTCTAGTGTTAATACATCGGAGTGCAATCCTACTAAGGATAGAAGTAGGTCACACCCACATTTTGATTTTTTAATCCGAAAAACGAGGGACGGACCCAAGTACATTCATGTGGAGGTGGTGACACACGTTGGACCTTGGTCCGCTTCTAAATTCATAATAAAAATTCTGACTTTGCTTCGAGAATTCATGTAAAAATCATGTTTTCACCTCCTAAACCCATATGAAAAATCTGGATTTATTACCAAAATTTAATCTCATATTTGGGTCTACACCCATCTAATGAAAATTCTGAATCCACCTCTGAAAAAAGAAGAGGAAGGAAAAAAAAAAAAAAAAGGCCCTAAACACATAAATGCCCACCACATCATTTCTCTACATATGAAGGTGGGCACTACCTGGCATTCGATGGAGTCGTCTTCTGCTGTCGCTAGGGTTGAACAAAACCGGACCGCAGACCGGACCTGACCGGATTTGTGATTTTAGTGGTCCAAATCCGGTCCGGTCCGGACCGAATTTGGAAAACCGGTTATATCCGGTCCGGTCTGGTCCAATCCTTTTGGGATCCCGTCTGGACCGGACCGGACCAGATTAATAATAAGTATTTTTTTAATTTTTTTAATATAAGATGATGATGATTGACCATCTTATAATAGTCATATCAAGATTATTTGGTTATCTATGGCCCACCAAAGATATAGAAAAGCCTATGAATTAAATACAGGACTAAAATGCCCTCTTAAAAAAAAACTTCAAAAAAAAAAAAGAACCGGTCTAGATCACTTATAAGTGGTCAATCTTCATCTTAGGACGGACCGAAAATCAAATTGTATATCCCTAGCTGTCACTGCGTTTCAAAGTGATATAGCCATGGCGCCGTCATTTTAGCCCGTGGTGGGTGGGAATGCGTAAATGCGCCTCCCACAGCTATACGATATATTGATGCCTGATGGTCCCCCAAAGTATTTACAGTGTAGAAGGCCCAAATACATTAATATTGAGATTTTTGGGCACGGACACCAATTGCATTTTCTTTGGTCCAAGGCTAAACTCAATCAATACATGGAAACCAATTTTTTTTTTTTTTATAATCAAGGGTTTAAGATGATTAATTACAGAGGACAACAGGAGGCATATCGGTGGCAAACCTAGGATTTTTATTTATTTGAGGCGAGCAAAATCATACAAGCAGTTGGATTTTGTGGTCAAGCTCAGAATTTTTATGTGGGTTTTGGATTTCATGCGAGTTTTGAATGCGAACCCAAGTTTGATGGCTGCCACGGGCAGTCATTAAGACATATGTGGGTACGCCCAAGGTAGATAGAATCAACAATAGCTCTTTTAGAACTTATTTTACAATTAGAGGACTTTACTCTCCATGAATTTTTGTTTCCGAGAGAGAGAGATCCTTCTCATGGGAAATCAAGATTTTCTCTACCGAGGAAAATCAATTCAAATTTTTTCTTTTTTGTAAAGAAAATGTATCAAACCAAACAACGAAGCAGTGGGGTGTATAGAAAATCAAAAGAATTTTTCTCTCTATCAAAATCCTCTTGTCGTACAACCTGTACAAGCACACACGATCATAGAGAAAATGACAACCTATTAGGTAGAGAGAAAATTGAGGAGAAAAATAGAGGTTGAAAATCACTCCGGTGCAGATTCATCACTTTTTTTTATCAATGATTTTACTGTATGTTTAAGTTCCAATTGGATAAAATCATGTAAAGAGAAAATAATTTGAAAAAATATTTTATAAATAAAAGAAAATATTAAATAAGAAAATATCAAATATCAATTTTGTAATTAAAGAATTCATCTTCACTAGAGTAAAGAGTGTTTTCTCTTGCAAAAGTCAAGTGAGAGGAGAAATATTATTCCTCAAAAGCATGAAAAAAGATGTATTCTAGGTCCATCGGGTCCCACATGAATAACCCTTAGTATAGAACCCAAATGGATGAGACCACCCTACAAAGCCATTGAAGTACACAAATGACTAGTAGTCCACTTTCGTTATCAGCTTAGCCACCATCATCAATATCTCAAAATGGATCATGTCAATCAATTCCTCAATATTTATGCAGTGGTGGCCTCCAAAAATAGACTAATAAGTATGGATAATGCAAAGATAGAGAAAGCCCAAATCAGAGAAATAGGTTGCTCTACTTGGGTGGAATTATCTTTCATCAATATATTTGGAGTGGTCAAGAATCTTCAAGGCTTTTTTCTACAAGAACTGTGGCCACACTGGTGGAGTACGCAACCAGATCTCTACCATAAAGTTATTTTGTGACCCCAAAAGGGAACCCAAGATCTGTTTTTTTTAGTCCAGTCATGACCATCACCCTCTAGAGTCTAGACCCCCCAGGCCCCCCACCACCAAGGAGGGCAAGAGTACTTAACATTGTTGATTGGCAGACCCATCTGGTGTGGACTATGGACCACAGACAAACATATCACACAAAATCCATATGTACGATGGAGACATGCATGTGGCCATCCTTGAGAGACAAAATATCACCATCTGCTGTTTTTACGGTGGTGATGAAAGAGACAAAACCCATGCAAAGCTTCACACTTCACAGTCCATAGAAAAAATGCCAAGTCCACATTTTTCTCATCCTTTTCTTCGGCTAAACGGCACATTTGTGTACATCTGGACAAAATCAGTTCGGCTAGCTTTTTTATCTTAGGTAGAAAAAAAATTTCCAACACCTTGGAATCAAGAAAAAATTAGCTCATTGTTTGTGTTTTTCACTCGAAAAAATAACATCAAATGTAAATTTTAATGAAGTATAAAAAGGTGATTCCACATTCCTCACTTTCTCCACAGAAAAAATTGGCTCTGTAGGAAATTTTTTTTATGAAAATGCCTCTACACCCCAACTTGATTTTACGAGGAATCTCAAAAAACTTAGCTGATTTTTTATTTTTCTACGAGAAAAAATAGCCAGGCCAATCATAAATTTTACTGTAACGTCGAAAAATATTTTCATAATCCTTGCTTTTTTCCCACCGACCACATAAGAGAAAAGGAGAAAGACAGTCAATGGCAATTTCGCCATCATCACCACAACCAATCATACACGTTCCTCTTTATCTTATCTAGGATCCCACTCGTTGGTCGTACCTTCCTATGTAAATTTCCTCTAAAGCAGAGGAATGTTTCTCAGATTTCCCATAACTATGGAATATATGGTAGAACTAGAGGTTCAAAAGTAAAAGAATCAGGTTACAGAAAGCTAGAAAGCAGTGAAAACCATCTTTTCATGGAAATGATAATTCTGTTTATAGGAAAAGGCCCATAGAAAGAAAGTGAAAGGAGGTTTTTTTAGTAGAAAAAATCCACAACAGCTGTTTTGCCCATAACGTAACAGATTCCAGTAGTAGTCTCTATGATTTGAACATTGAAGAGCCTGGCAAAACCAGGAAACTCCAAGCATTTCATGTGGTCCTTTTTATCTTCTTCCTCTGAAACCAGCTCTGCTTCTTGGGTGCTCTGTTTTGCACTCTTTCCCCTCATTTGCAGACTCTTCTTTGAGAATTTCAGCTGAATCCTCTAGTTCTTTTACTCTGCCATGTGGGAATCAGAAAGTGATTTGGGTCGGGGGAGGGAGTATGGAAATGGGGTGCTCAATTCCAGCAAGGAAGTAGTCAAGATAGATGGGTTCGAGCGAAGAGATCGTTCATGGTAATTGATACACACATATCCTTCCCTCCATATTTCTGTATTCTGTTGGGACTTGAAAGGGATTGATTTTGGTGTCAGTTTCTGATGTGTTCTAATATTTTTCAGTAATATTGAAGCATGCAACTTGTTTAGTTGATGAGTCTTTGTGCTGTGAATAGGTATGTTGCAACAGATATTCCAAGTGATCTTCTTGTTCAAGTAGGAGATGTCAATTTCCATTTACACAAGGTACTCTGTAAATGAATTTCTTTTTTTTTTTTTTTCAATGAAAACAAGTTCTGGGTTTTGTATAAAAATGCTAAAAATCATGAAATGTCAACACATTTCTCATTGATTTCTTTGCATATACATGTATGGTGAAGTATCCCCTGCTCTCTCGAAGCGGAAGAATGAACAGAATCATATACGAATCACGCGAAATGGAATTGAAGAGAGTGCAATTGGACGACCTCCCAGGCGGTCCAGATGCATTTGAACTAGCAGCCAAGTTCTGCTATGGAATAGCAGTCGATCTAACCGCCGCCAACATCTCCGGCCTCAGATGCGCAGCTGAGTATCTAGAAATGACAGAGGATTTAGAAGAAGGAAACCTCATATTCAAAACAGAAGCCTTCCTCAGCTACGTAGTCCTATCTTCATGGAGAGACTCCATCGTAGTACTCAAAAGCTGCGAACAGCTCTCCCCATGGGCAGAAAACCTTCAAATAGTTCGCCGCTGCAGTGAATCCATTGCCTGGAAAGCCTGTGCGAACCCCAGAGGAATCAGATGGGCTTACACAGGAAAACCCAAAAAGGTCTCCAGCCCCAAGTGGAGTGAGACCAACGAAACCAGCCCAAGTCGCAACCAACCAGTCCCACCAGATTGGTGGTTCGAAGATGTGTCAATTCTTCGCATCGATCACTTCGTAAGAGTAGTCACCGCAATAAAAGTAAAGGGAATGAGATTTGAGCTGATTGGAGCTGCAATGATGCAGTACGCAGCGAAATGGCTGCCTGGCCTAGTAAAAGAAGACATGGGAGAAGAAGGCAATAACAATAAGAGCAAAGACAGCAGTTGGAAAGAAGGAGGCCTTCACATGATAGTAGCTGGTATCAAAGAGGACATGCCCAGCAAAGAACATAGGATGATTGTGGAGAGTTTGATAAGTATAATTCCTCCACAGAAAGACAGTGTATCCTGTAGCTTTCTTCTGAGGCTTCTCAGGATGGCCAACATGTTGAAGGTTGCTCCAGCTCTGGTTACTGAATTGGAGAAGAGGGTTGGGATGCAGTTGGAGCAGGCCAATTTGGGGGACCTTCTTATACCATCCTACAAGAGTGAGACCTTGTATGATGTGGACCTTGTTCAGAGGCTTCTGGAGCATTTTCTGGTTCAAGAACAGATCGAGCCTTCAAGCCCTAGTAGCCATTCTCTGTCACAGGGTTCTCCCAGGCACAATGCCAAGATGAGAGTAGCGAAGCTGGTGGACAGCTATCTTACAGAGGTGTCTAGAGATAGAAATCTCTCACTGACCAAGTTTCAGGTGTTGGCTGAAGCATTGCCTGAGTCTGCAAGGACCTGTGACGATGGACTTTATCGTGCAGTTGATTCGTATCTAAAGGTTATTTCATTTGGATCTCATTTTTTCTCCTCTTTGTTCTTTTTCCTGTTTCTTTCATTTGTGCATTTTGTTGTGCCTTTACAGTGTGGGTTGAGTGAGAACCACACCAGTTATTTTGAATAGCTAATGTAGAATTATTAACAGGTGAACTGTGCTTGGACCCAGATCCTACTTTCCTCCAGGCTACAGGACCTGTAACCACACTTGAATTTCAACAAAGAATCTAACCCGAGATTTAGGCCGAATCAGTTTTAGAATAGATGTTCATTGGTCAAATCACAATTACCCAGCTCTTTATTTAGCAGAATAATTAAAGACACTCTGTTGATTGATGGGAACTGATACTTGTTTTCACCCTCTCCTTTTCTGTGCAAAGACCTCATTTGGCTTTATCTACTTGGTCCTAGAAAGTAGAAACTCCAATTTGACCAAGGTGAAAAAGGAAAAGGTATAGTTTGCAACAAAGGAGTTGAAAGTTGATGGGGGCAGAACCGCAGAAAGAACACCCATTTGATTGATATTTCATCATTTCATTGTCCTTTTATTTCAGGCCCACCCATCTCTCTCAGAGCATGAAAGGAAGAGACTATGCAGGGTAATGGACTGCCAAAAGCTCTCTATTGATGCCTGTCTGCATGCAGCACAGAACGAGCGCCTCCCTCTGAGAGTAGTAGTCCAAGTCCTCTTCTCTGAACAAGTCAAGATAAGCAATGCCATTGCAAACAACAATCTAAAAGACGCTGGTGAATCACACTACCAGCCTATGGTATCGACACGGAAGGCGCTGCTTGAGGGGACCCCACAATCCTTCCAGGAGGGGTGGGCCACGGCCAAGAAGGACATCAACACTCTCAAGTTTGAGCTTGAGAGTGTCAAGGCAAAGTACCGCGAGCTTCAAACGGAAATGGACAACTTGCAGAGGCAATTCGAGAAGATGTCGAAGCCCAAGCAGATGTCGGCGTGGACTAGTGGATGGAAGAAGCTAAGCAAGTTTACAAAGACGTCGGGTGTAGAGGGCCAGGAGATTGGGAATCAAGAGCCTGTGGCAGCTGAACAGGCGAGGAAGCCCCGAAGGTGGAGGAATTCCATTTCATGAATGTCGACGGAGAAAAGAGAGAGACAGAAAGAGGAAGGCAGATTCTTATTTGAATATTGGGATGTCCCGCGTTCTTTTTTTTTAAGTTTTGAGGGGTGAATTGATTGTTGTTTGTTACAGCAGTTGAATAAGGACTTTGTTTTATCCTGAGGTTGTGAAAGGAAGTTTGGAATGTGTTTTTATCATAAGTTCGGTGGTTGTTTTCGCGAATAATTAGTTTCATTGTTTGTGCATTTCACCCAAAAATAAGAGTCTCTTTCTCATTCATCACACAATCTACTACTGTAATATAATAGTATGAAACCTGCAGAGAACATTGACATAACACCGGACATCACTAAGCTCTCTTTGTTTTATATATCTAAAGCAGAAACTGTGGAGGATAGGGCTGCTGGAAATAGGAGGTCCTTTTAAGACTCATGTGGTTCGGTTACCACCAGGAACTTTTCTTTTTCTTTAGCCTTGCGTGGTCACTTTATTTTAGTGAAACATATGGAATGTAGCTATTAGAAGCACTATTGACTATTATTTATTATTTGGAAGGTCTATATGGAAATTTGAAATAAAAAGGCTTTGTAATTGAGAGGTTTGTTTTTAGTTTCTCTCTTGCATTTTTCCTCATACGACATTCTTCATTTTTTTTTATTTAACATATTAGATAAGTTGTTCTCCAACTTCTCTAGTGGATATGGACCTGTTTGGTTGCAAGCATTTATGCCAAGATTTTTTCTGTGTAGAATTTTCGCCAAAAGTGCATGTGTTGTCTCCCTAGAATTCCAAATGCCTTGCTTAATTGAGAATGTTTAATTGAGAAGAAGTTTTTAAATTGGCATTCCAAATGACAAATTTGCAATTTAGATTCACTATATATCAACTTTTTGGAATTCTTCCAATGTCGTTCCCTTAAGTGGAATTAAAAATGCTAAATTCCACTCCAACATTCAAAATGTTAAAATTTTAAAATTCAAAAAACCAAAAGTGGCTTTTGTTCAAAATTCTGAAAATTCTACGACTCAAACCGGAGCATTTGGAATACGTCTGAATATTGTCAGAAGTTCCCAACATACCCAATTCTTAGTCAGAAATAACACCAACCCACCAGACTCCAAATGCTCCAGCACAAAAACATCCTATAATGCTTAGAACCAAACACTCCCTTAGCAGTGAACTATATAAATCTCGTCTTCTTTCTGGTATGGTGCTCGATTTTCATGAGATCCATGATCACCAATTACACGCCTCCTCGATGGGCCCCATAAGTTAAACACCTAATTATATGATAGATTAATATTATTGACATTTGGACTAGAGTACGTGCGCTACAAACTAATAAAAATACACTGCGTGGTGATACGTATGAGGGGGAAAAAGACCATAAAGAATATAGCATGTTGAAACAATACATAAATAAAACACCACCATACATCCAAGAAGGCACCAACAGGACATTATCAAACCACCAGTGCCCATATTTCGGCAACTCAATATCACTAGAACATGGAACATGGGACACACTCTTCAGCTTAAACGAACAAGACAGGGATGCAAAGAACAAATTACCTAACATAACATCGGTCGTGGGATAAAACTAGAAACATTATACAGGAAGTATACTGGAAGTTGTGAGGTGGAACATGTTTCCTACCATAACCAGACGGCCTCATTCCAGGGAGATCTTAGTCAACTAGGCTGATTTCTGGATGGCACTAGGGAACAATCTCTTCAAACTCTTTAACAGTAAAAGCACCCATGCAAGGGAATCAATAAATCATACTCGAGCCTCTCTCAGCCCTGGGGTTAAAGAAGCTCTCAGCTCATTCAAAGCCTAACCTTCGGAGACCCACACAACAAGGCAGAAATGGGAGAAAACAACGCAGCCATCCTTCTTCATCCAGTCCACTCCACATTCATCACAACCTCCTCCCCACCCCACCTGCACAAAACTCCCGAGCAGTTCCACTCTAACAAATCATATCCACTGTTTTCATCCCCCTTCGTCAAGGCCTCAAGCCATTGTCCTGCAATCAGCCTTGTAGTACAAACGACTAAGTCTACTTCAATCACACAGTAGATAACTATTAATTGTGGCATGCTTAATTGCTTATCCTCCACGCCCTCCTTCCAGGGATACTGCAAACACTGATACAAGATAACGTTTAAACATCTACTGCTAATGCTGCTAGTCCTGCAACTGACACTAACGGTGCTTTGTTGCAGTGGCTCCTAGATCTTTGGCTTTCAGCTCAAGAGATTTCAGGCGTCGGATAGTTTCATCAAGAACACCTGCAGCATTCTTACCCTTCCCACCAGGAATCATCGTCCGAAGAATGCCCATTTTCTCCCTTATCCTCTTATTTCTCATTGGCTTGTTCACAATAGATGGGCCTGTGACCTTTATGCTGCTAGACTCAGCATCATCTTCATATTCCCATGCCTTACCTGAGCTTGCAGTATCCATGAGTGATGGATCATGCACTCTATCAAGTCTCCTTCTTTTATTAGGGGTGACAGCCTTAGTGATTTTCACATTATCCTTGACTTCCTTCCTTTGATATTGTGTCATATCACTAGGGGAATGGCCCGTGCTAGTTTCCTCGTCCTCATCATCAGTACATAGCAAAGCATCAAGTTCTTCTGTGTCTTCATGCATCTCATTTAGATGACTGCCTAGAGCATCAGTTTCATAATTTTCATTCAATCTGCACCAAGTAGACCTCTTAATTGATTCAGAAATAACAGGCTCTGCATTAATAATAGATTCCACACAACCACCACTGCAATCAAATGTTCTCATGTTTGTGGAAGAAGGAACTTGCAATGGATAGCCAGCTGAAATCAAGCTCATGTGGTTCCCCGTCTCAAATGTAGTCTTTGGAATCGTCGGAGGACAAGTCTCATGGGTGCAACTGATATGCCATCCTTCTGGAAATTGAGAAACTGGAAACCCGGGCATTATCCTGCTTTCAGAATCTGTCCATGCACAAGGATTCACATGGAATGAAAATTTCATTGGAAAAGTCAAATCTCGCCACCTTGGATCAGACGGAAGACTTGCACAGTTCAAATTAGGTGGCTCCAATAAACTCTTTTGGTAAATCCAAGAATCATAATCCCCACCCATTCAGCACCAAGAAATCACCTGAAAAACAAATTCCTAACACACCCTAATCAATTGAAAAAAAGAAAAAATTTAGAAATAGCTCCAACCATACCTAGATGACTTGCAAACATACCAGACAACGACAATTCAAATGTTTTGCTACTTGCAGCAGTGAAAATAGCCTCTTCCAGAAACTAAAAAAGCCAGGGTAATGCAAATAAGCAAACACAAGAAGAAGAAGAAAAAAAACTGTCTACGTAACAGGTTTGAGCAACTGCCGGAAGTACTCAGCCTGCAGAAATAGAAAACAAGCATCGTTAGCATTAAGACCTGAATACTAGGGACCTGTTTGTTTGCACAGAAATTCATAGGAATTGAATTCCTATGATTCAGCATTTCTAAAATTAGCCAAGATTAAAGAATTAGAGATGAATATCCATAACCAGCTATCAAATAATCTCCATTTTAATGGAAAATGAATTATTGGGAGATGGAGAATAAATAGCCAGCCACCACCGTAGTAAATCATTTTCCATTAAAAGGGGGATTACTTTATTACCATTTAGGGTCTGTTTGTTTGTTTCATGTAATTGAATAACCGTAGTAAATCATTTTCCATTAAAAGGGGGATTACTGTATTACCATTTAGGGTCTGTTTGTTTCATGTAATTGAATACATAGGAATTGTAAGATTTATATTACTAAAACTGGTTAATTCTGAAGAAACAATCCCAGTTGTCAAAAAATGACCATCAAAATCTCCCCTCCAATGGAATCTGAATCAACAAGAGGTGGGAAATGAATACCCAACCACCACCCTAGTAATTCAAATCCTAGAAAGTGAGGGTTGCATCTACATTGCTACCTTATACCCTTCAACCCTCAGCTCATATGCTTCAGCTGTCACCTCTCTAATAATCCCCTGGTGGAGCTCATTTGACCACGAGTTCCTATGCATTTCAATTTCTACCATGATCTATGCAAACAAACAGGCCCTCATAGAATTTCACCTTTCTTTATCTCTTCAAGTTTTAAGGTAGTTTTAGGGAGACCTACTTAGAATGCATAGGAATTCAAATCCTAAGAATTACTGCACAAACAAATAAACTCTATTAGTTCAGAAAAAATGAAGGCTATATCCATTCTCACTAACCTGGCAATGCTGCAAAGGTTGAAAGCATGCTATCACTCTAACAATGATGGTCGCGCTGCCCGCAATCCCATTCTCATGTTTCAATGCCCGAAATCTCGTTTTGCTCGCTGCTTGGCACACCATTACTTCAATTGGACCTTGAGGAAAACACCCCTCAATCCGCAGCTGGAACCTAAGAACTACTACCAAAAGGGAAAAGATCCACAGACAGCAAACACCCCCTTAACTCGTAACACCAAAATGAAGAACCACAACAAGAGCAATGGGAAAACAGCTTGCAGTTGATCAAATCCTCACAAAAAGCAATTAAATAAACACCACTAATCGCAAGCTAATCACCACAAACTAGAAATTACTCCCACAAGTTAACACAAATAAATGGCAATTGCAATCAAATGCAATGTAGAATAGATAATTTCACACTCTTCTTGTTTTTCCTTTCCTATTCCATTTCTCAGCTAATCCTGAGGAAATGCCAGGAGCAGATTACAAACAGTTTCGACGCCATCTACCAATCAAAAGAAGAAGAAAAAAGAGGAAGAAGAGGACAATCCAAACAGCAAACAGTCAAACAGATTGGAGAGAATTACAAAATCACTCTACAATACAAGTTCAAGAAGACAACTTTCCTAAACACGTCGATCGAAAAACTGAACCACCCCATACTGCTCTTTCACTCTTTCTCCAAGCTATCAAAACCCTTTATAGTGTCAGTGCATAAACCCTAAAATTGAGGGGGAAAGTTACCCAGACCTTAGAATTCAGCAAAAAAGAACCTTACTATAAAAGAAAGATAAAGGCATAAACAGCATTCCAAAGATCACAACCAATCAGAAAACAAAAGCCAAGAGAAACTCGATTCTAAGCAATACGACATTCGATCTTTCCTTGAAGCAGGGAGAGAGAGAGAGCAGATCAATGGGAAAGCAAAGCACTTCGGGAGATGAAAATCACAGACGAGAAAGTAGAAACTGGAATCTGCGAAAGAAATCAAAGAATTCTAATACAGTAGTGAAGAAAAGAGAGAATCCATCTGCGAAGGAAAAACAGAGAGAGAAGGCAACACTTCGGATTGCCCACGTGCTTCATCCTTTATATCCAAGGCATTAAGGTTGGTGGGCCGCAGAGGATGGTGATAGGAATTGAATACATGCGTATTTAAAGTGAAATGAATTCCAGTTGAGTTGAAGGATTATTAAAAAAAAAAGTGAGGGGTGAAAGATACGTGGTTGAGATGTGGTGAAGGACTTCACTTTACTTTACTATGTCTTGAATTAGTGATGACTGACAATTTATTTTCTTTCTTTCTTTAATTCTATTTTTATAGTGTTCTTTTTTTCCTGCTTTCACCAAAATTAAAACTTCTGCTTCACCTTGTGCAAAATAAGTGCTACAGAAGAGGGAATACAGTTTTCTCTTCCACAGTTCGTGCACAAACGCACCTTAAAAGTGAAACCGGATAAACGCCCTATCAATCAACGACTCAGTTTGAGCCCTGAAGTCCAAATTTGTGGTGGACCACACCCCGTGGCTTGGGACCAACCTTGGCCCATTGACAACCCTAGGCAGTGTACTGCTAGACTCTGGGGCCGAACTCAATCATCAATTTGGTGTCAGGGTCCAACCATAAGAACTGAGATTGAAAAAATATAGGATAATATATGATTTTGATTAAATATACTATAATCACATATATGTTGCTAAAATATTCCATCATTGTAGTATCTAGGTCCATGGACCTTAGACCAGGACTTTGGGCCAGATTATACCCAAACCCTGTCTTTTTATCAAGTCAGGTCCAGTGGGGTCATTGGTCCAACGCCACCCATCTGCCCTAGCCGGTCCGGCACACATTAAATGACACTGAAATAATTTAAGCAGTAAAAGGTTACATATGGTCCTGCCATGGCTAGACCATGATCTCCAAAAGTAGGTGCATGGCCCATGGGACATGAGTCCTACAAAAGGGGTGGAAAGGAGCAATGTTGGACGTTCCTCCTAACTCCATAGAATGTTTAGACCTTTTGTTATATTAAATCAATTCCTGGCCACATAGAGACACCAAATTTTCAATGTTCTAACCATGAGACCATGATATAAAGGGACCTGAAACAAATCTTCAAATCAGATCTTCACAATGTACCATATAATGTTTCAGTATCATTTCCTACCTTGATTTGGACCTTCACCCACCTTCATGCATGTTAGCCTTCAGCATTAATGAAATTCGGGTATTATCGACCATCATTATTGTTAGCTTTCAGCACAAATGTAGGTCAGCAAACATGATGACAGATGCTTTAGTCAAATAAAGTGTTGAGAGAGTTTCCCTTTAAAAGGATTTTATTATGTAGTTGTGGTATGAGGGGGTACATTACTCTTGTATCTTTGTGTTTCCTTTCTCCTTTTTTTTTTTTTTCTTTTCTTCTTATATTCTCTATTTGTATTCTCTTCTCTTTCAACATAAGTTATCGTTACCGATCAAACCACCTTCATGCATGGGACTGTCAATGGGCAAGACCTAGAATGAGGAAAAAGCTTATATTAGGCAACCTTCCACGCGCATGGGACTATCAATGGGCCTCAAGTAGGATGACAAAAACCAAAATTCTCATTGGCCTGTTTATCCGAACCATTTGATCTCTAGCTCAACTTGAATTATGCACCTTGATTATTCAAAATTTAGGTTTTTGCATTTGCAAACCCAAGCCTCATCCGGAACTGATTCTGCTAAGCATTCTTCTGAGCCAAGCCCATGTGTGATTTTTCGCCATTTCAATGAGTCTTGGCCATGTTAGATTCAGTGTAGGGCTTGCTCAAAATAATTGGGTTGAGCTTTCTTTGGCCCAGACCCATCTTGTCATCAGAAGGGAAAAAGGTTCAAATGGCCAAGACCCAACAGAATTGATTTGCATCCTCAATGGTTATCGTTTCAGTCCCTACCCATTGTTTCCTTTGTAATTGATCATGAGTCATCGAACCCTAAGTTGATCAAGGCCAAATTTTGGGTCCTGCTTTAGAGAAAATTTTATTTATGTCGGGCCTTAAATTTTGGATCACAGCTTTGGAATGTCCACGGCCTAAATCTACCTTGATAAACATGTGGGCTCCAGTGTCAGATTGGTCTGGGTTAAATATGTGATTTGACCTTTTAAATTTTAATCACATTGTATAATACGTGATCAATATGACAGTGGTCCTAGCTCCTATTACAGTGAAATTCCACAGAGATGATACATTGAGGGACAGTAATTTGGACTTCAGATGTGGAGCTCACTGATTTGCATGGATGAGTTGAGGAAATTCTATACTAATTAAAAATATAAACCACTCAAAATCATTATCTCAAATTTAAACAATCTTAAAATCTGAGACCCTTTTTAGTAAATGCTCGTAGTCATCAAACTACGGTTTTACACATGCCGTTCTATCACACACTATCCGAAGATCTACCAGTATGAATAGGCCCACGTAAAGGGTTTAAAGTTTCAATCTTGGCTACCCCTAACCAAAATTCCCAATTTCCTACATGTGGGTCTACAAGTAGGCAGTAAGTAACCCCACATAAGGGTTTAAAGTTTCAAACTTGGCCATCCCTATTCCCTAACCAAAATTCCCAATTTCCTACATGTGGGTCTACAAGTAGGCAGTAGCCCCACATAAGGGTTTACAGTTTCAAACTTGGCCATCCCTAACAAAATTTTCTCATTTCTTAGAAGTGGGTCAAAGTCAAACCCATTTTGGGCATCTAAACCATTGATATGATACATCCCTCTTGGATAACTCACATTCAAAAAAATCAGCATCATCATGATAGTTTTGTTCCAACTATTTTGGAGTTATCTATATGCACTTCTTTTAATCTATGTTTACGCTTATTACTTTCATTCATATTCACTATGGCCTCTCTCTTTTGATGCTAATCCTAAATGCTCTTGAATATATTTTTTTTATTGTCTTTTCTAATTTTATCACGAATTTATCTTAACATTCTAATCACTGTTGTGCTCGCTGTTTGCTAGATAAAAAAATTCTCAATGTAGAAGTTCTACAGTCATTTTAAGGATGACAAGAAAATCAACAGCGGACTTCAAGGATATAATATTAGGATAATCTAATCCATTTTTTCTTCTGGTCTTGTTCTCATTGCTTTGGTGAGAAAACGTGATTGCACAAAAGCACAAGAAGCAAACACTCTACCAACCTAAACCTACATGGCAGTGGGAATATTTATTCTCGTCAAAGCACGACCAAAGTACAGCAAAAAAAAAATTTTCTGAATGCACCTAACTACCGACCTTCTGGTGGGACTGTGAGTGGGTTTTGTGCCTTGTGGAAACTTTAAAGCTCCCAAGGCTTTTTTTATTGGATTGTATGGGTGAGCACCAGCCAGGGTTAACCCGATTAGGCCTTTGGGTCAGCCAAGCTGCAGTATTACAGCTGGGGATAATTTGGTAGGAGACGGGCTTCTCCATGCAGATGCGCGCATGATAAAAATTCAGATTTTGGTATCGTATCGGTTTTTTTTTTTTTATATATATGGCTTAAGAAAAAAAAAGTTATAACTAATCCTATGAGTGAAAAGGCCAGGAAAGAAATATCTCTTTATTCGTAGATGAAAACAAGTAGCTGAACCACATAAATTTCTCGTATGATTTCAATTTGTTTGCTTGTGTCGTATCAGGATTTTTTTTATGACTTAAGAAAAAAAAGTTAAAACTAATATTATGCGTGAAAAGGAAAGAAATCTCTTTTTATTCGTAGTTAAAAGCAAGCCGCTTAACCACATAAATCTCTCAAATGATTTCAATATGTTTACTTGTGTACTTTTTTATCATACATTTTTTTCTCCCATGCACAACACATGAGAGAAGGGCTGATGTTTCTTCATTTCCAAATGAATCACAAATCCTCATTATTTAGGAGATGAACAGTAAAAAGGTGTTTGATGTGAGTAGAGAATTTGTACAAAATGGGTTTTAGATTTTAGAAGCAGCTGCATGGGTTCAACCAAAAAAGAAAGGCAAGGGAGAAAACAAATCCTCCCTCCATTTTCCATCTCTTTACTTTTAAAGCTGAAACTTCCAACCACCCCAACCTACAACTATTAAGATTCCCTCTCTCCCAAGCGTTTCTGTATTGCCTTCCCAAGATTTCTTCTGACCCATGCTCCTTTTTCTTTAATAACGAGGGCATCAAGTCCCAGATTCTAAGCAGACAGACAGTCAAACAAAGGGAGTGACAGGAGCCAGAAATACAAAATAGTAATCATATAAATATCATAAAGATATAAAAAAAACTGATTTTATAGTGAAGACCCCAGTTCCCTTTCTTTATCAAGTTCTGTTTCTCTCTCCCAAACAGATTTTTTTTTAATTTTTTTCACAAAAAAATATATAAAAACAACTATAAATATTCCTCTAGTCTTTTCTCAGGGTTCCTCTTGATTTTTGAAATCAACACTACTTAGAGATAAGCCCTGTAGTTTTCTCCCTCTTCTTCTACTGAGACATGCTTTCTTGGCTGTAGATTTCTGATAATTAACAGATGTTGAGCTGGTGACTGTTTCATTCATGTCAAAAGCATGAGAAGTGATTGATTCCCCCACCTCTACTTATTTTTCTCTCTCTTGACTGTTCCTTAACCACACCAAAACTCCCATTCAACCAACTGAACTGACTTATGTGAAAACTGAAAACCCCATCTTTGCAACATGATCATGACTTGAGGTCCATTTCAGATGGTCTGTCCAATTTCCTTCTCTTGGGAATTGGTTCTGGGCTTGTATGAGAATTTGTACATGGCCTAACTGTTATTTCATCACTTTTGTAGCTCAAGCATGCAGCAGCATCCAGCACCCCAATTGGGCTTTGTGGCACAGATGAGACTGATCCACTAGCACTTTTAAAAGACCTACTACCGATCAACCCCATCTCCTGAATCAGTTCATAACACCTCAGAACTCTCTCCTGCAACCCAAGTCAGATGAACACAATTCATCAAATGAATTAAATTTAAATGAACCACTTAATCACATTCTTAGAACGAGGTCTATTAAGTAGGGATGATGATAATATAAACATAAAAATCTTCTTTTCAGTTTCACTATTATTTTACCTTTTCTACATGGACACAACTAGAAACAGCCTTGTTGAAATCCACTGTTTGTATTTCTTCAGTTACAGATATGGCCACTGCAGCAGCAACCTCAGAAGGCCTGAATCCAAGGAATTCAATCCCTGCATTTGTTTTAACCCACAATTAAATTATACAGTCATTTAGCTTTCACTTTTCCAACTTGTTTCCTCAAGAGTCCTCCATTTTGAAAAGGAGGCAGGAAGCTCAAGCATGAAAGCAAGAAACAGACCTCTAATTGTGCTTAAGATGAATCCAGTCGATTGAAAGATTGATGATCTTGATGGTGGTTTATCGTCATTGATCTTCTGAAGAAAGTAATCTATGAAGGAGAAAGGAGTAACAGCTTGCATCCTCCACTTCAAAGTGCTAAGCACCAGAAGCTCCATTCTTTGTACTGTCTTAGCTTCAAAGACGAATTTCGAGTCGCCTACCTAATCAAACCATACCAACTTTTTGCAATTAGATAACTGGTATGTAAACAAGTATCAAATAATCCCAAAATCTCTTAGATGGTTTTGCATTTAATTATATTTTATCCATGTCTCTTCACCTGTAGGTCTAGGGCCAGAGGCACTTCAGTTTCCTCCATCTTTGCTGCCAAAGATAAGCATGCTATTGCTAACAATTGCATCATCCAAGACTTCCCTTGCTACAAATACCAGACAATATAAAATGTATCACTATACAAGATTCAACATCCATAAAACACAAACAATAATTTTAATCTTAACATTAATAGGGGAAAAAAGATTGAGAAAAAGAAGAGGCTTAAAATGTAATTCACCAACTTACAGGAAGTCCATAGGCTGATAGAAACCGATCCAAATAATTTATTGATAAATATGCACAGAGAGGTCCAAAATTATAATAGGCATGAACCTGTCAAACCCAATGCAGTGATATCAGTTACAGCAAGAGAAAGAAAAAGAAAAGGAGGAAATAAATGAAATCCAATTCAGAAAGGACATCAGCATCAGAACCCCCACACAATCTAACAAAAAGAAAAGGAAAAAATCCAAGTCCATTTTACAAACTCATCAAAACCATAAAAAATCACCACTAAAAACAAATAAGGAAGAAAAGGAAAAGAAAACCCCAAAACCCAATTGAAAGAACCTACTCATAGCATTAACAAAAGATCAACCTAACCAAAACAAGAAGAATGCAATCTTAAAAAAAAAAAGAACAAATCAAGAGAAAACGCAAAACCAATTCCTAAACAATCCAAGACAATCCAAACCACCAACATTGATCCCATTTTCATTAACCAAATAGGGAAGCCCAAACCCCGTTCTTTCAGAAAACTGAATCCCCTTTTTAAATCAAAAGAAAAGGCACTGATCAAACAATAAACAATGCAAATGCCCACTAAAACTATTCAAGCATTCAATCAAAACCCACAAATCCCACACACCCCAATCCTAAAATCCACATCAAATTGAATACCAAGACCACCCACCTTCCCAATCCAATCAACAGCATCTCTTCTCACTGCTAAATCCAACACCCCACTATGCAATCTCCTCATATAGTCCTCTCCAGGCAGATACTGGCATTCCCTTTCCACCATCATCTCCAGACACTCCTCAGCCTGCAAAGGCAGTCCCATCAAGAAATCCCCCCAAAACCCATGGTTCTGACTCTTCTCAAATGTATGTCCCTCCACCCCTTCAACAACATCATCATCAGACCAGATGCTGTTGTTATCCTCAGGGCAGAGGAGGCTTGAGGCTGCACAGTCAAAGCTAGGAGCCATTGAAGGTACCAAAAGCTAATCAGTCTACCAAATAAATACAAACAATAAAGAAGAGATTTTTATCAATGTGTGGAGGTGAAAAGGAAGAGCTTTTCCATCTTCCTATTCAATAGAAAGAAAAGCTTCAAAAAGACACACAAACACAGGGCAACAATGCCTTAGGAGTCCCAGAGAAGAGACTGTGAGAAAGAGTTGGGTTTTGTTGCAAATGGTTCTATTGTGTCTAGGGCTATAAAACAGGTGAGAAGGGAAGGGCATGGGGCCATGGAATGAGAAACAGAGTGTGGGGAAAGAGAAAATGGAAGTAAAAAGAAGAGAAGACATTTTTTTGTGGAAAATGTAAATAGGGATATAATGATATATGATTAATATGATGATGTAATTATTGAAGCAGAGGAAGGAAGGAGATTGGATACTTAATCCAACGGTCTGATGTATTTGTCTAGGTATGATTTCTAGTACAGAGATGTGACTTAGTAGGGCATTTGACCAAATGACCCTGTTGCTTTTGAGAAAGCATACTATGCTATCCCCATATTTGTTTGATCACACCAACTGATGTATAATTTCTTTCTCATTGGTGGAGCCCACCTTTGTTGATCTAATTCATTTATAGCCCAGGTTTGTATCCCAAGTTTTATTTTATTTAGAGTGATATCTACCATCAGATTGAGATGGTATATCCAATGCATATATCACTCTAGTGAAAGTGAATTTGAGTCAAATTTTATAGAGAAGATAATGACATGAGCAGATGAGATAACACTAAGTCACATTTAGCTGTCTTCCAAGTGCTATTGATGTACAAAAATGTGACCTCTTCTCTAGAGAGCAGCTCCTTCCAATACGGAGAATCCTTCAGCACATGACTAGCTCGGAGATAAGCCACATTTAAGTTAGATGTCGATCCAAAACTCTTTATACAGAGTTCAGTCTCGATCCAAACTCTTATAGAGTCATGAATTAAAACCTAATCGGGAGATCAGCCTTGGCCCTAACCAATTACTTAATCAAACATGGGTCCCATGTCAAGTAGGGTACATGATTTATAGCATAAGGCACATTTGGAAACGGCCCTAAAATTAAAGCCTATGAAATGTATTCTGTACTTCTTTTACGAACATTTTTTGATATGAAATACACAAATCCTTAGGTGGGAGAGAGGATCAAAATTAACTTATATCCACAAAGACTTTGATTTTGTTTTGTGAAAATATTATCACACAGTGTGCCATCATAGTTTGCTGAGTGAAGGGCTTTCTCAGATATTTGGCTTAAGGGCTGGCATTTTGAATAAAGATTGGGGTTAATTAAGTCATTTGATGCCTGATATTGACCTATGGTTGTAAAACTTTGTTCGTTTCTTCTTTTGATGACACCCTTCCAGAACAGATGGCACAGGCAGCAGTTCCATCCAGAAAACACAATAAATGCACAAAAATAGAACTTTCTTATGTAGAAAAAGGGTCAAAAAAAAAAAACACAAGATTAATCTTACACCACTTGGTTCTTACAGTCTTACTTGCATAGTTGCATACCTTGATTTTATGTAAATTTTACTGACCAGGACTTGTGGGTCCCACCCAAAATAGTTGGATCCAACCCCCATGGAGTAAACTTTATGATTTAAATGAAGTGATTGTGGTGAAAGGACGACCCACTTAAATGTCCCAATACAAATGAACTCGACAGTCCCACCCACCTTGGGTAGGGTGATTCAGAACTTTGGTACTGTTTGTAGAGTACAGAATTTAAAAGACTGAGAACTAATATATTTCTAATTTTGATTGGACACCATACAATTTGATCGTATACATGACATAGACGTGACCACTTCAAATTTTTTTGTTTTCTGTTTTTTTTCTGTTTTACCCGAGCAGAGGCCGTTGGAATCTAACCATGGATTAAAAAACCGGCTGATACCGGTTCATATCGGCCGGTATGAACCGGTATCGGCCGGAACCGGAATGATATCGGGACGAGATACCGGTTTCAAAAATATCGGTAAAAAATTTCTAAAATATCGGTATATATCGGCCGAGATGAACTTCATCTCGGCCGTAACGATATCGGCCGATATCCCTTAAAAAAAACACTAACTCTAATTTTTTTCACATTTTTCATCTTCTTCCCCTCTCCTCTCATATCCAAACACCATAGAGCAGCAGCCACACATTCATATTTTCTTCAAGAAAAAATTATTTAAGTAAGAGAAAATCATCTTAAAGTATTTTATTATGTATTTATGTGTTTATTTTTATTTTTTAGATGAAGCATGGAAATCATGAGAATGTCACTTGTGTTGTATTGTTCACTTAAAACTAAGTTAGATCTATATACTTTCATGCTAGATCTACTACTCATACACATGATTTTGAATTTTTTTTTTCATTTTTTTATTTTCGGATTTATTATGTATTTATGTATTTTTTTTAAAATGAATCATTGAAATCATGAGAATGTCACTTGTGTTGTGTTCTTCACTTAGAACTAAGTTAGATCTATATACTTTCATGCTAGATCTACTCATACACGTGATTTTGTATTTTTTTTTTCAATTTTTCAGTTTTTCAATTTTCAAAATTTTTAATATTTGAATAAAAAGATATCATTTTTTTTGAAATTTCATCACTATGTTCTTTTAATGATTCATGGAGTGTGGGAAGGTACTCCTGGTCATCATGGGGGTTATGTTGGCCAACAAGGTGCCATATATGAACAGCATATGAATTATTCATATGATCCTAATTGGGTACCCCCTTCACCAACACCGATAATGTCTATCGAACATATATTAATTGAGCAAGGGAGGCTTTCCCTACCACCACATGATCCCCAACGACCTTTATATGTCCCTCATAGCTATTTCATGCCATTTCTGCACAATTACCAAGAACAATCTACAGGGGATCAAGATAGTTCATCATCTTATCAAGAACAATCTGAATATGGTCATGGGTATGGTAGTGCTGCACAACAGTATGGAGCATATCTTTTTAACCAATACCGAAGAAATGATGATGATGATGATATTGAGCCTGCGCAGCACTCCACTTGGTATTAGGCTATCAATCTATCAACTATCATACACTCATACTCATCAATCTCTCTCTAGTCCCTTTAATTTCAGATAAATCATGAACCTTTTGATGTCCAAGTGCTTTATGATTTATCTATCTCACTATCATGTTTCAGATTTTAATATGTTATTTTCATGGTCATGAATTTCACAACTAATTTGATGATTGAGGTAGTATTAAATGATAATTGATATGTTTGTTATCTACTTATCTTTATTTTCTTATATTTTACACTAATAAATTGATCATGAGCATCAATAATGGTTGCATTATATGAAATACTAGAGAAGAAAGCGAACAACGACACATACAGGACTCATAACTTAAGGTGACCGAGATTTTGATTTATTGTTGTTACTAATGAAAAAAATATTGTTTTCCAGCATTTTCTAAAATTCTGGATTTTTTGGATATTTTTGTAAAATTTTTTGGATTAAAAAAAATTCACACCGCGACGGACCGATATCCGCGACGATATAGTTTTTCGGCCCGGCCGATACCGCGACCGATACCGAGATTTTAAACCATGAATCTAACAAAGAGCTTGCATTCACACGAAAAATCGTTCACTCAAATCAAAGAAAGTCTACACATATCCAAAAAAAGAGCTCTACAAATAAAAAAATATACTTTTATATGAATATTTTAAAATGGACAACATATCGCGTCGTATCATATTGAATACTTCCTTTTTTATATGTAAAATTTATGTCCTTTCCATGTCTATAGTGTATCATTGCCGCATCTGTACATCATAGCTATGAACCCTCCGAAGTTCTCCCGAGCCCGAGGCTTAAAATCTTAGACCCAAAAATGAAAAACAAAGTCAATTTTACATTTCAAAAGAGAGGAAAGCATACTTTTGTTTTTTATAAAAAAAAAAAAAATGTCAGATGTTCTTTCCTATAATTGTTGGAAGTCCTTCTCTCTATTCAAAACAGTTGAATGTCCTTGCTCCAATGGGGGCCTTACCAAAAGGAGAGACGATCAGGACTCACTCAAAGTAGGTGCCCTAGAATATGGATCGTTTGACTTCAAGAAAATTATCTTTTCCTACATTTCCATTACTAGAGCTTACCTTTGAAATCTAGACTCTTAAAACAGCTACTCTACTATGTATTATCTTTTGGCTAAATTTTACTACAATTAGAATGGGTCCACCATAAAATTAATCACGAGTCAAACATGATTAATTTATAACAGACTTTGTATTTTAATTCTGTATTCTATACATTCTCAATATGATTGAAGCGCAGAATCCTCTCGTTGCACAAGAAAGTCTAAATCATCAAGTAGCCACTTGGACAATGATGCCTCCCCTCCCTTTTCTTGATCAGCGACAATGATGATTGTTGCTTTGAGTAGGCCTATGGGGTGTATGGAAGAGCATGTAAGTTCCGTTGGTCATATCAGGTTCGTGAGCACTTTCAGATTATTGCATCTAAAGGGGGAAAAAGGCATTAAGGATGTTATAAGCTTATAATTCAAGTGCAAAATGGATGTTGAAGATCAACTCCTCTCCTTATCAGTTGGTCGTCCATTTCATAGCCTAAAATCAAATAAATTGAAAGCATCCCACTTGACCAATAAGCCCACGAGCTCTTCCATTTACTTCATTTTAATAACCCATAATAAGAAATTCCGAATCCTCTATGGTGAGCCAGTTGGCTCACAATTAAATCCTAATAGCTCAAATTATTGGCATTGATCCATATCTCAGTCCACATGAAGTAAAGGTGACTATCAGACAACTATAAACATATTTGGAATTATTTGCATATGATCAATCTAACGGTGGGCCAATATAAATTAAAATATAACTTCACACCAAAACATAAGTTGGTAGTGATAAAGAGAGGTTTTTAAGATGTGGGTTCAGATGCCTTGCCCAATCCACCCGAGCCAATCCCATCAAATGTTGGTGCAAAATAGCTTGAGTTGCGGCAACATTCGTGCGGCCCAATGTAAAACAGTACACCTTAGAAAATTGAACTTCAAGTGAAGTCCACTTATTGGAAATCCAAGCCATCCAAAATGAACACTCTTTCCTGAATAATTCAGATGTCATCCTTGGTCACTTTTAAGATTGAATATATGATTAATAACATCATGGACATTACGGGCTTGTTTCTTTTATTGTTTCTTTGTTGGAATTCCGGAAATTCCTCTAAATACTCCCTTAGACTTGAACATCCAATCTAGGAATTCCACGAAAATATAAAGGGAGTGAAATTCATAAATTTTCAAAAATTAAAAAATACATTTTATGTGGCTGAAATTTCAATAAACATACAGGGATTACACAATGATACAGCACCATGATGCATATCTGAGTCTGGATACCATATCAAAAATAAGAGCCATCACAAGATCCCGACCGCCCAAACCCAAAAGTGGCCATCAAATGGGGGACAAGTTCATTGTCCAAGGTTAAGTGGATGGCTTTAAATCCAAAAGCTGAAGATCTGGTGAGAGATCTGTGCCGTGTGTCGGACTGCTGGCCCGGATTTTGATGGCCATCCCCTCTGGTCTCAGTCTGGTGTCTGTATGCTTGATGGTTGGTCCTAACACTCTTAACACAACTCACACATCACACCCTCCAAGAGGCATATTCATGGCTCTATTAAAAATTTAAAATACAGGGGATGCTGAGTATGACACCCTCCAAGAAGAACCCACAAAATCTCCCACCATTTTAAAAGAAGAATCTCACAAAATCTATCAAAATGAAAAAAAGGGTTGTCCTCTATGCAACCAATTAAAACCACACGTTTTGCTTTTAACTCAATGCTGTACAGGATAACAGTGTCGTTAATGTTCACTTGAAATTAATGCTATATATGTTCATCTGCCCCCACCATAATACCTCTTGGATGTCTTAGAAGAATTGTAGAGATCTCATTGATGTCGTCCATGGTATTGTCATTGGGTGGCCCCGCCCTTTGTTAATGTCTAAACCTAACATCAAGCCCAAGTTACATTCACTTCATTTTTATTGGGTATGATGTGGGCCATTTATAATCATTCACTCGCCCCAATTCAACACTGGTTTTATCATCATTTTCATATTGGGTTATAGTGTAAATTGCAACTAATAAAACCATTAGATTTTAAGGCCAGAATCAAGTGTTCTATGGCTTGATGAGAGTGATTTTTGGCCCACACCCATTCCACAACAAAAACCTTTCTATTTATTTCTAATCCACATGGAAAGATGCACAAAACGTATATCAAATGGGATGATGACAGCTGGTTTCCTTTTAATATATAACTCAACAAAAGGAATGAATCTATAGAGATCGAAATTATGGGCTCCTAAATAAATAACTTCAAAGTGCATGCCAAAGTCTGAGGCACACCCTCCATGAAAGGCTGCTAAACTTATCAGTCACAATAGGTTTGTATGTATGTGAAAGGTTTGAAATCCTGGCAGCAGATTATTCCCTGTCTAAGAAATGATATATATAATTTGTAGTTGATGGTCTGCCTTTTCTTCTGCCATGAAGTTTTGCCATTACTTTATTAAAGCCTGGCAAGGTACCCTTGGTGAGTTTTCCTATTTGTTGTCATTTATAAAAGAACAAAGGGGTCCTTTAGAATCACCCGAAGAAAAAAGGGGGTTCCTTTATAATACATAGTAATACTATTATGGGCCATCCTTAGCAGTGACCACCACTGACCTTTAGGGCAGCTAGTTACTATGACTCACAAAAGAAATGCTTAAAATGAAGCAATGTTGGTCCATGATTATCCAAGTTAAAACATAGGATACTTGGTATTCATTAATTCGCAGAGACGCGCTTCAAAACATAGAGCTATGAATTGCTAATACCTTTTCCTCTTTGGAAACCTCCTTTTGCTCTTTGAAATGAGCTTTTTATCATCTCTTTTGGGACCATATTTTTATTTCTTTGGCTTAAATATCCATTGCTTTACTTGTCTCATGCACATGTTTACAAACTCCAATGACTACTTGGCAAGAAGAAGCAAGGTCCTTCTTAGACTTGCTTCTGGTCCAAGGTGTGGGGAGTCTTCTATTTGTTTGAGATTCGAGCTTTGGACTGTCTCTTTCTCTCTCACCACTTGATTTCCTTTTCTTTTAGTGGTCCAATGTTTGGCATATGAGACCATATGACTCTCAGTCTCTCTCTATCTCCTCTTTTAAGTGTTATAATTGAGAGATCTATATACAAACTACAAAGGGAGAGAGATGAGAGTTATTTTGGGGTCTCAAAACACATGTGCTGCCCTCTCAATGGAAGTGGTCCATCATCAAAAGTATCTAGGACATCCGCCATACCGTCTGTGTCGCCACAACAAACGCTCTCCATGAATGAAAAATTATATTTGATCAGAAGAAACCTTTGGAGTATCAGACTAATCACACAAGTTTTTATTGCCACTTGCATAATCAATAGATATAATACAGTAAACACGTGTGAGCCCTGCTTGACACTCGTGCGCTAGATCCAAGCGTTGATCCAGCGGAGACCCGATATGATTAAATCGTGATCGTTAATGGTCCATGCATCTTCAGCTCAGAAATGAACTTTAAAAGTTCCCAAAGAACAACCATAGATTACCATATAACACATTAATCAATAGTAAAGTTGTAATTGAAATAACAATGTAAGGGAGTGAAGTAAAAAAACATTGCATGTGTGACCCACCTGATAAGTGGAAGGGGTATTACCTATTTTTTTTTAGTTAATGTGACAGTCTGCGACCCACCCCACATGATGTATGGACCACATCAGAACATGTGAATTGGAAATTGGGAAGTTTCTGTTGAGGTGTATTTGTTAAGATAACATTCTATGAGGTCTGGCCTGTGTCATGGTCCCTTCATCAGCAGATTAGATAAGTGCATGGGAATTTGGAGAGGAGTTCTCAATGGCTCATTCTCTATGAAATCCTGTCCCTACATCACATGTTGCTGAGTCTTATATCACATAGTCAAATCCTCACTGTCATCTGTTAATATAAAAATCCGACCCCGTGAAGAACAATCCACGGCACTCATGTGAAACGCACTTCTTTTTTCCCACCTCTCTTTCCATCTTACGAAGAGGTATATCATAATGGGGCCTGTTCATACTAAGCTTGATTTCGATTTCGATTTTAGTTTTCTAATTACTTCATTACCCATGAGATAAATCATCCTCTTACTAAGGGGCGTTTGTTTGCAAGAATTCTTACTAGGAATTTTATTGATGTTGGGAATTCAGAGTTGGTTGTCCCTCAGCACTTTTGAAACTTCTTGTTTTGTTTTGTAAGTTATAAAAAAATTCAGCCTTATAACACCTTTTTTCGGCTTATAAAATTCTCCAAATTTTAAATTTCAAAATGCCCACAGTAAGTATTTGTGAATCCATCATCCTACACATGGTTTTAAGACACTGTTTTGCACAGTATCAGCCAATGCCAAAACCTTTACACAATGGCTGTTTATTAAAGCGCGATTGATATTTTGGATTTTTCCGTCCTTTTTTTCCTAAAATATTCATAAAAATCATAAATCATAAATTTTAATTTTTTTTTTTTTTTGTGTTTTAGGTGTAAATAAAATAACAAAATATAATACAAGGGGAGTGAAGATAGAATTCTAGTACAAACTCCATACATCTTATGTTTCAGATTAAACCCATCAATGGCTGAAACTTTTGCTTCTTATATCCTTGAACAACTTCTAAATCTTTCAAGGATAATAAAAAGGTCTATAACAAACATACATAAGAGATTTCAGCTTTAGCCAATACAGTGCCTGAAATCATGTTTTAAATAAAACAGTGCATTGATGATATATACTTTCTATTCATTGGGCATGTGCAAGTAGTTTGGACTATTTGTTTTGTATTGTAAACACTTCCAGTACCTACATGTACTGTGTAAGTTGAAAAGCATGGAGGTACAGGCAGGTCTGGCAAAGATCTAATTGTAAATGAAGAAGAGGCATGGGTTACCATTGCATACTGTATCTTTTCATTCTCTGGATTTTAAATTAGACTAAGATAATGTTTCATAAGCCATGGTTTCTCTAATGTCTGCCATGAGCCCTGTTAAAAGTAATTCTAGGGACTGACTCATTCAAAGGACTCGAATTTCTCAAAACCTTCTCCCTCTATACTATATATTTAACAGCAGATCCATGTTTACCGCTGTATTTTATTTTTTCTACTGAGTATGCCATTTCAGAATAATTATATGAGATCATGAGGTTGTTACATTGCATCTTCAAATATCTCAAATCTATAGTTGATTCTTTAATGGCTTGTTAGTACCACTGATCGGTTAAACTACACTGCAAATTACTCTTGTCTCTTCTACTATCCCAAAAGAAAATATATCCTAATATTTGAAGCCAGAGTTTTCAAACAAGGGTTAAGTTGGGTCGAACTTTAATCATTTCTTGCCATTAGAGACAAATAGTTTGGATCACCAAACATTTTCCATCCACATGTGATTACTGAGGATTCATCCTTCCACTTGAATAGACGATATATATACGTAATAACTTTGTCATGAAATATTCTTCAAGAAAAGTTTGGTTGATAAAGGGAGTATGATGTGTTAAAGATGAAAATTAAAAGTTCTAAACAAAGGAAAACGATAGATGAGGACACACTTAAGATTACTATTAATATAGATTTAAGTGAATAACATAAATTATAGCTTAGAACGAAACCAAGGAATGATAGATGAAATATTTAAAAGGGAAATTGGACGTCCTTAAACCTAATATTTGCCTTGGAATAGTGAAGTTTTAATATTTCATGTGGAGTTATTCGTATAATAATGGTGCGATATCGCATGACCCTAGGATATCGTACAGGGCGGATATGTGTGATGTTGCACGGCTCTAAGATATCGCGCAATTCGATGTGTGCAATGTCGCATGACTCTAGGATATCGCATGGACAGTTTCACAAATATCTGGTCTCAAAGGGATAAATAGGGGTTAGGACAACCATATATTGTATGCCTTCGTTTACTTGAATTTCAATGGATTGAGTGGTCAGTCAAATTGTTCAATAAAATTCTGGATACCAAAAGAGTTCTCGATCCCTACTTTAAGAATGACAGAGATGTTCAAAATGGTTGAAATTATTGAGCTATTAAACTTGTGAGTCATACAATGAAACTTAAGAAGAGATTGAAAGAGCAACGGATGCTACAATAAACCAAATAATTCAGAAACACAATCGGAGTTGATTGTTAGGTAGGTCAACCGTGAGCTGTTATATGAATTATTTGCATTTTGAATTTATATTGTTAGTTTTTCATAAACATACTATTTCGACCATCATAGAGGCAGTGGATGTAAAAGGGTCGGGCATGACAGTGATAGGGATGTAAATGGTCGGGTTTAATACAAGTCTATGGTGGATTCAAACACAATTACGGGCCCGATCCACATCTAAGCATGTACATAATATGACCATGAAATGGAACTAATAACCAGGCGTTTGCTATCAGGCAAAACTACACTCTGATTATTAGTTGTGAATATTCCTCCACATATGGTGTGCACAATAACACATTGCACACGGCTGTTGGGGCCTTACAAATCATGGGACAAGGGTGGAAGGGGAGGATCTAATCTTGATAGATAGACCCATATATGAAAAATGGGGTCGATCACATGCCCCAAATTTAAGGACTCTATATTGAAAAAAAAAAAAAATGATCCACGATCCAATAGTCCGATTTATTCATTGGAATTTGGGTGCAAACTCTAAGATCTCATGACTATCATGGGGGATCCCATGCGCGTGAACGGCTCAGATGGATCACAAGGGTAGCCTGTTGGAAGTTTTTATACACTAATATTAATGATATAATTTTTTTAAGTCTTTGATAATATGATACAACTTTCATACATATCTCTTTGGTTTGATGAAATGATATGGAATGCTTTAAAAAAAAACAAATGTTAAAGCTCATGTTAATTATGGAAGAGTGGAGCTTCCATAAAATCAAGGCTCAGTTTTCAGGTGAGCAAATTGAAAATTTGACCGCTGATGAGTTGACCCCAAAAAAGAAAAAACCTTTGGGACACAGATTCCTCCCGCCATTTTCACCATTTTGAAACCCCCTTGCCGACAACAGTCGTCTGTTGTACTGTGCTTTTTACTATAGCTTATAGTACACTATAATTCTTTTTCTAATCAAATCATAAAAAGTTAAATGCATACAAATCCAATAAGAACTTTCTTACTCTCGAAAAGCCGTGTTTCAAACGCTCCGAGTCTAATCATATCATAAAAGATCAATGCATACAAATTCAATAAGAACTTTCTTACTCTTGAAAACTGAAAAGACCCAGAATCATTACATGCAAAAATCCAATATGAACCGTCCATCCTTGAAAAACCCCTTTCTAACAAAACAGGAGACCGACACAGTTCACAGGTGATCAATCAAACACACTGCTGTCGTATCATTTTGAGGTAGAGATGTTACGACGTTAGAAATATAAATAAAACCGCCTCGATCACACTGGCTCTCATTCTCCAATTAATGAAGAAATGCACTTGCATAATGTTAGTGCAGGTTTTCAAGTGTCAATACTCCTTTCCAGAATAGAAATCAAATATGACTAGGCAAGATTTTTTATTTATCATATGATCTGCTCATCTGATAACCCACATACCAAAAACCCAAACCAGGGTCCATTGCAACGCTTCTCAAAGGGACCATTGGTGAGTAGTAGTTGAGATTGGAACATATCCCACCATGACCAATATCATGTACTTCTTTCCTTCATGCTAAAAAATTCAAGAAGAATGCATGTATTAATGTGTTAAGCATGGACCAGTCAACTTCCGTGCAATTGCTAGCGGAAGCTCGGAATGCCTAGTTAATGCCAAGGATGACCAAAAACAGCATAGGGTAATTGAACTGATGCTATGAAATAATGACAACCATAAGAAATACTTTCAAATCATGAATCCATGTGAGTTTGAAACTAAGAGAAGCCTCAGTGCTTTCTATAAACAGCACAGATGTCTTAGGTTCCAAAATACAGACAAATGAGAGTAAAGTCTACCACCTTCAAGGAGGAGAACACCCCTCCATATAACATCTTCTATGGCTCATCTAGCTGTTCCTGCATAATGCCAAAAGCAATTACGGTCAGCTTATATTTCAAGATAGATTCCCCAGTGATCAACCAAAATGTTGGCATTCGGTCCAAGTGCTCAATTCTTCACAATCCAATAGACTTCTAATACGTTGTACTTACCTGCGCATCAGAAGTCCAAAGAGTGAGATTATCTCTTAGGAGTTGCATGATGAGAGTGCTGTCCTTGTATGACTCCTCACCCAAAGTGTCCAGCTCAGCAATAGCTTCCTCAAATGCCTGCAAGTACGAGATGATAGAAATGAGGAATCAAGCCATGTCCTTGTATCAGCTAAAGTTACTTACAAGTAAGGCATTTTAAGCAGGAGGGCTTTCAACCATGGTTCAAAATCGCAGTATCGGTCGGGCAAAAAAAGCTGATACGGTATCGGTATCGGTATCGGTCGCGATTATCGGTCCGTCATAGTCGTCGCAGTGTGAATTTTTTTTAGTCCAATTTTTTTTTAAAAAAATATCCAAAAAAATCTAGAATATTATAAAATGCTGGAAAACAATGTTTTTTTCCCAACAATAAATCAAAATATCAGCCCCCAATTTAGTCATGACATCATGTACCGCTGTTTTACATAAAACTAACTAAATTTTGTTCACAATTAAATATATTTAAATGTGTATACTAAATTAGGTTGAAACATCACATATTTAATAAAATGCAATGATAATTATGACTTATGCTCCATTTAATGACTTTAGGTGGGCGCAAGATTGATTTGATCCTTTGTTCCTATCAGATGGATGATTCTTAAAGTTCTCTTTCAATGGATAGGCCCACAAAAAAAATCAACCAAATTTCACTCAAATAATAGATGAGCCCAATTTTGGATTGATCTTATTTCACCTTAATAAAGGATGGCCCCACCTTCTATTAGATTGAACTAAAAAGTTCTTCATGAGCTCCATATTATGGCTCACCTGTTAAAGATCTAAATTTAAAAAAAAAAAAAAATGCCCACCTCTTGTATGAGCCCTAACTATTTAATCTAATAGGAAATCATCAAGATTGGCTAGGCATAAGAATTCATACTTGATCAATCTGATAGTGGCCCAATATTTTAGAATGAAATTTGGCCGAAACCCATATAGGAGGGGGTCTTTTATTTTAATCGGCTTAGATTATTAACAAGTGGGCCACATCATCATAGATCCTACAAATGTAGGGTAAGATGGGAATAGGCAGGCTAGACAAAAAAGGGAATAAAACACAAAAAGGGCATTCGCCCCTTTCATGTAACGGGAGGGAACCCACTTTCTGTGACGGCGTGGATGATGGAACTCAAAGCCAAAGAAGAAAGGGAAGGAAAGAAGGGGAAAGAAGAGAAGGGAAGATGAAGAAGGGGAGTGCAGGCATTCATGCTGCAAAGGAGCCTCCAGTCCAGGTACACTGCTATTTCCCTCTTTTCCTTTTCCTTTTTTTTTTTTTTCCTCACTGCTGCTAGAAATCTTTGTCGATCTCTCTATCTTCTGTTTTTCTTTCATCCATCTCAATGTCTCTCTCCTTTTGTGTATGAAATGAGCTCATCCTTCCTCTTTCTATTCCTACCATTCAAGAGGTGATTAAAAAATAGGGTTTCTTTAGAACGTATCGGCCGACACCGAGACTACGACCGATATTTTGAAAATATCTGCCGTATCGGCTGATATTTACGCGATACTTTGGCAATCTGATTCCGAAACTAGTTCCCTGTAAAATATCGTAATGGTGAGGGCTGATACGAACTGAACCGGTATCAGCCGATATTTTAAACCATGCTTTCAACCATAAGCCAAAATGGAGTTAGCAATAAACTCTACAAGACTATAAGTGAAAAGGGCATCAAACCTAGTACTCACCTTCAGTGGTTAGATTGCTGATTCATTGACAACTAATAGCCCCCTTTTTTTAATGTTCTAATAGCTCTTTTTCTAAATACAGTTAAGATGAACCTACTTAAGTCAAAGTCAAGCTCTGGCACTTGGGATCTCTCAACATTCATTTAGCTTGTTTCCACTGTTTGTTGCTACCCCGACTCAGAGTGAATCTTGTCTTATTCCATTGTTATTAAAATTCTAGGATTCATCTTTAAAAAATAATAAAAATAATATTTGTTATCTATACAAGGTATCCCATTTACACGTGAATCTTGGCATATAAGTGCGAATCTTACAATTAGATACTTTCTTCATCAAATCTTACAATTCAGACAATTTGTCTGGGCAAGAATAGCAAAAGTCGAGCAGCTAATATCAACATTTTTTACTTTATTATGTCTGTGCCTGTGGTTTTATTTTTAGAAGATTATTTAGTAATTAATGAAACCTCTTTAAAAAATTTTGAAAATTTGGAGAGGTTCTAAAGATAAATAAAGAATAGGCATGTGACTGGAGCATTCGACTGTATGTATGTATTTCATTCATTTCATAATTAAAAAAAATGTATGTATTTCGTCCTACTTCAAATTTTTTTTTTTAAATTTCCCTCTTTTTTCTATATTGACACTTCTTTATCTTCAAAAGACATCCTAGCCATGTAAGTTGATGATTTTAATTTAATTTTTTTTAAAGAGAAAAAAAAAACTCCCAACTCAATTATATTTCCTACCAAAGTTGACATCTTAAACATATTTAACTTCTCATCCTCATATCATTTATGATATATTAAAACATGTCAACGATGTTCTTCGTATAGTTGTATACAGTCTTATTTGCCACTATATTTTTTTTATAACACTTATTTGTCACTGTATTAATGTAGCTAGGATAGAAAACGGATGGATTATGACTCTTTTTTTTTTTCAATCTTTTACAATAAAAATATAAATAATATATTCATGATAAAATTTGGTTTGCCCTTTTGAATGATTTACGATATCATTTCAATTCTCGGAATAATGGTCTTACATAACTTCAAACCTTCTCTTATCATGATAATCCACTTTTGGCAAGTCGCTGAATCCCGCCATCCATTAGAAGTTAGTAAATCGATGTTGCTCATTGTTAATTGTTCCACCAGCCTTCCTCGATATTGATTTTGTAAAGGTTTCTTGTCCAGGAGCCCAACCATTCTTTCTGAATGAGAAAAAGGAAAAGGAGAAAAAAAAAAGGCCCTAGAATTCCAAAAGCATGGCCTTCATCTCTCAACCGCCGCCAATGAAGAGTATTTTCCTTCAAATATTCTTGAACTTCTTCCGAAAAATAAAAAATAAAGGTACAATCTTCATAAAGTCTTTCTTCCTTCCTGAATGTACTTGAATTCCAATTTCCAACCATTATCAGACGAACCCAATATAATACGAATAGATTTAGAAAAGAAATTCCAACTAGTGTAGGCAGAAAGACAATGAATAAATAATTCATCTACAAATTCTTCCACCGAGGAACATAATTGGCATGTGAAGACTTCAAACATGCATCACTAAACACAACTAGAACATTAGATTAAGCTTAAGGATATGTGATGGATAGATAAATAGTTCAAGGTATGTAACACTCCGCAATTAATAGTTTTCTTATTGTCCATAAGCTGCCTAAATGATGGCCATATTTTCCTCAACTGACTAGCAATCTTGTGGGAGAACATCATCTGAAAAATTCCAAAATATTTTTTTGCCAGATTAAAATGACTGAAAATATTATCAAATAGTTTTTCCTTAACTTATTTGATATAAAATAATGGAATTTCAGTTAGAAGAAAATGGTGCACATGACAAATATTTTTAAGTCCTAGAACCTGAATGCTAAAAAGATCTAACCCTTAATTGTCATTTGGCATGTGGCTTCTATTCGTTGGACGAGAAGATGTCACCCGACACTCTTTCAAAACTTATATTTATGTCTCTCCACCTCTGATTGGGTCATATGAAGGTTGGAGAGACAAGAAGCTAAGTTTTAAAAGAGTGTCGAGTGACATCTTCGCATCCAACAAATAGAAACCACATGCCAAATGGCAATCAAGGGTTACATCTTTTTAGTCATGGGCACCGTTTTGTTTTAACTAATATTCCATGCAAGATAAGTCCATTATTTTCTATCAAACAAGTTCCCAAGGTTCCCAAGGAACAACTATATTATCAATATGTTAATATTTTTTCCCAAGGATCAATTTGAGGAGTGCTAACATCACTCCGAAACAACTGAATCACCTTTACAGTTGGGGAAGAGAAGAACATCCAGCTTACTGTGTTCAACATAATATACATCTTCCAAGTACAGATAGCGGATCCCACTCAAGGCCAAATGTGATCCTGCTAGACACCATGCAACATACTTTGAATTGTAACACCTGCGCACTTCAGCTGTAAACATCTCAATAAGAGCTCTCTTATCCATAACCCTCCTTCTATGTCATCATTCAACTTTAAAGAAATAAGAACTATGTCGACAATCGACACTCCCCACTCCAAAATCCCCATTCCCCTCACAATCATAGAATATTTAACAGCCAACCACTGATTCAAATACAATAACAATCCCCAATTAGCAAATCATGACCCAAGCAATCATGCATCGAGATAAGTACACCATAATAACTGACCTTATTCTATATCAATCAATAGACAGATAACAGATAGCAGTAAATGAAAATCAACTAAATCCAAACGCAAACAGAGCAAAAACCGAACCTGCTTGGCCATGCTACATGCTTTCTCGGATGAATTCAAGATCTCATAATAAAACACAGAGAAATTCAGTGCCAGCCCCAACCTAATAGGATGCGTAGGCGCCAGATCAGCCGCCGCAATATCCTGCAAACCAGATTAAAACCAAACCAAAACCCTAATTCACACAAAAACACAAAAATTCACAAGCACAAACAAACAAACCCTAAAAATCACAAATTCACAATACCTGAGCGGCCTTGTAAGCAACCATAGTATCCTCGGCGGCCTCTTTACGCTCAGTTCCGATCTTAAACTCGGCGAGATAGCGATGATAATCGCCCTTCATCTTGAGGTAAAACACCTTTGATTCACTGGACCCGGCCGCCGGAATGAGATGAGAATCGAGCAGCTTGATGACTCCAGCACATACATCAGAGAGCTCGGATTCAACCCTAGATCTGTAGTCTTTGACGAGGGAAACGTGCTCCTCGTTCTTGCGGCTCTCTTCCTTCTGCTCGATGGAGGAGATGATGCGCCAGGCAGCGCGGCGAGAGCCGATGACGTTCTTGTAGGCGACGCTGAAGAGGTTTCGCTCTTCGACGGAGAGCTCGGCTATTGTGGAGGTGGAGGTGGAGGATCCGAATCCGATCACGAGCTTGTCCATGAAGCTAGCCATCTCTTCGTAGCGCTCGGCCTGCTCGGCGAGTTTGGCTAAGTAGACATATTGGTCTCTGGTTAGGTTATCGGGAATTGATGATGCGGAGAAGGCCATTTTGTGAGTGTGGATATGGATGGAGTTGCAGAAAAAGAGAGAGGCAAGACAGAGAGGGTGAAATAGAGATGAGATATCCGCCTTATATTCCTTGTTGGCCCTGTCATGTGAAGACGAGTCGAAAAAAGATGGACTCTCTTGGACTAAAAATGAGAAATCACATTAAAAAGTTGGCATCTATTGATTTGATTTTTTTTAGGTATAAAATATTAAAATGAGAGGATAAAGATTATTAAGATTTTTTTTAATATTATTAATTTTTTTCTTTTAAGGTTTTTTTTTTTTTTACAATAAAGAAGACTTTATAAGAAAATAAAGAAGATTTTTTTTAATTTTATTAAGATATATTTTTTTTTACAATAAAGAGGACTTTAGGCCCTGTTTCTTTAGTGGAATTTCTGTAAGGAATTCACCATGTCCACGAATTCCTCGACATGATATGACAAGCTGTTCCCTGGAATTTCTGAACTCCATGTTTATTTTCTGGATTCCAACCACCTTTTGAACTTTGGGAATTCAGAAATTTCACTCCCTATGCATTTTTGTGGAATTCCTGAATGCTCAAGCCCAAAGGGGCATCCAGAAATTCCACTTTGTCTGAGAATTTAGAAATTCTCCAGACAGGAATTCCTAAAATCCCACCAAAGAAACGGGCCCTTAGATTTACTATATAGATGAAAAAGAACCATGTCTATCATAGTGGTCACAATGTTTTAATTTTTTTTTTCTTCCTGATTATACAACGATATAGCCGTCCAAATTAGATATAGGAAAAGTATTCATTCTTTTAAGTGGTGTTGGTTGATGATAGAGGTTGGAGATGATGATGGCGAAGTTGAAGATGATGGTGAAACGGAAATATGATAAATAGTCTAGGTTATAGTTACGAGGATATTGGTGGTTCGTGAAATAAAAAATAAACCCCAAGACCACGACAATAAATACATATGTTTTTTGTCCTTTTTTTAGCATAAAGTGGATCTTGAGGGGATTTTTTCTATAAAAAATATCTATTAAATCAATCTTGAAGTGGGCAAACTTTTGCCGGAACGAAATTACATGTGAACTTATACAAAGAGGAAATTTGTTTTCGAAAGATCTAAACTTTTGTAAGTGGACCCTTAATACAATAAGGTAAGTAAATATTAAATTAATAGAAAAGACATAATTAGTGGCATGAATTTTAATTTGACCCCAAAATATTCAAACAGTTCCAAATATTGAGCCAATTTGCTTTACATGGAGGAATGAAATCAATTGGAGGCCAGACCATAAAAAAAAAAAATAAAGGGAGTTAAAGTTGAAAAAAATATTTTTACACAATTTACACCTTTTTTTTTCATCCAAATAATAATGAAGTAAAATTAAAAATCTAGCATCTCTTTTGTAGCTGCTCTTTTTTAGTAAACAAACATGCTATTATAATGTAAGCTAAAACTAAGCCAACTCCAAGGAATGGCTCGGTTGGCTTAGGACCACGGTTTGCATCCGAAAATTATAAGTTCAAAACCTACAGACTAGTTGAGAGTTTTCACAACTTCCCTCTTAGCATGGAGGGATTAGTCTCTAATTTTAGAAAAACAGTCCTATATCCAGGCCATGCCCAAGAAAGGCAGTCACTATATCCAAGTTCGAGCCAAATACTACAAAAAGGGGAATTCTATATGCACCCACCCATTTTACTGAGTACACCCACATGCTGAGCTTACCCACTACAAAAGTATAAAGTCTCATTTTCTATTGAGCCCACCCACCGAAGATTACAAACATGCCCTTCTTCTTCCTTCTTCTTTTTCCGTTCTTCCTCATTTCTATCAACATTGAGAGAACGGCGTCATCGAGCCTTAGGTGAGTGAAACCTTTGAAGGCAGATCATCTTCTCTTCTTCGTGAGCAAAGACAAATCATATTCATCTCCCCAGTTACCTCTTCATCTTGAGCTTCTTCAATTTTTGTTTTTCTCATTGTTAATCTTTTTTCCAACTAAATAAACATGTAATGCAAATTAATTGAGTGCATGCAAATGGAATGGAGTGTATAGGTTGCAATTGGGATTGAATGGAAGGGGTGGGAGAGGGGAGAAGGGAAATCAGTGACGGTTGACATACAAAATGAAAAAAAAAATATGATTCACGTTCTGCACAGACACGCAGATCCGTGCACATTCAATGTGCACGGATATTAAAATCAGTGCGTTGTGAATATGCACTGTGATTCAAATCCGTGCTAATTGCATATGCACGGAGATTAAAACCCATGCGTTGTGCATGGAAATACAGAGCGGTACAATACACTTATGCACGGCTTCATATTATCAATCATTACATGTGATGCGCGGCTCTGCAAATCCGTGCAGAACACAAATGGAAAAAAAAAAAATGAAAGCATGTGTCAAAAAAATGATACATTATCTTCATATATGGTCATTTGCTTGTCCATATTGGAGATGACTTCTCTAAAACCTAATGTGGTGCCTAGGATTAGAGATGTGATAGCTTATATAAGGAAATGAAGAAATGGATTGGGAGATGAATTCTTCCAAAGTGTGACCTTTATGATGATGAGAGGAAGTAAAAGAAGAAGTATATGCTGTTAAAGGGAAATAAGTGCAGAAAAAGTGAAGATGAAATCCTAAAGAGAGGATGAAGATGAAGTGAAGAAGAAGAAAAAATGCACTCCAAAAGAAGCAGATGGCTTGAAGAGAAGAGGAAGATGAATGCAAGAGGTAATTAGGTAAATTCACAGATGGGTATTCTTGGAATGTAGAAAAACATTAAAATGTGGATAGGCTTAGCAAAGAGAGCTGCTACCTGCACACTGAATTTTCTTCTCTACCCACTACATTTAATTTTTTTTTCTAAACTACCCCTATTCCTCTCCATCCTTATCTCTTCCTCTCCCTTATCCGGCGAGCAGCCGAGGCGCCGACCCACCTCCCTCTCTTCCTCTCTTGCTCCGGTAGCCCCAGCTGCCCTCATCCTCAGCCCACCCCTAGACCTCCCCCTCCCTCTGGTCTCTCTCTTTCTCCCCCTCTCCCCGGTAGCTCCCAGCCCACCCCCTGCCCTCTCCCTCCCTCTGGTCTCTCTCTTTCTCCCCTATCCCCGGCAGCCCACACCCGCCCTCATCCCCAGCCCTCCCCCCACCATCCCTCTGCCTCACACCCACCACCCTCTATCCCATCCTCCCTCTCCCTTTCTCTAGTCTCTCTTTCTTTCTCCCGCTCTCCCATCCTCCCTCTCCTCCTTCGCTGCCGCCCCCAGCTCCTCGCCGCCCCGTACCTTTCATTCTCTTTTCCTCTCTTTCTCCATCTCTCTGCTCTCTTTCCCGCCACCGCCTGCCGCTACGATCCCTCCCCTTTGTCGTCGAGCCAGGTGCTCGATCTCCGGTCCGCCTCAGTCATCGAGCTCACTCGACCCCTCCCCTTCGTCGCCGAGCCAGTTAAAAGAGAGAGACCAAAGAGAGGGAGAGGGAGGATGGGAGAGAGGGTGATGGGTGTGGGTAGAGGGGATCGTGGGGGGAGGGCTGGCGTGGGTTGGGGATGAGGGCGGGTGGGGGCTACCGGGGAGAGGGGGAGAAAGAGAGAGGCTAGAGGGAGGGAGAGGGCGGGGGTGGGCTGAGGGCTACTGGGGAGAGGGGAAGAAAGAGAGAGACTAGAGGGAGGGGGAGGTCTGGGGGTGGGCTGGGAATGGGGATGAGGGCGGATGGGGCTGCCGGAGCAGGAGAGGAAGAGAGGGAGATGGGTCGGCGGCTTGCCGGAGAAGGGAGAGGGATGGAGAGGAATAAGGATAGTTTGGATTTTTTTTTTTTAATACAGTGGGTAAAGAAAAAAAATATAGTGCGTCGATACGATAGCCGCTCTCTACGGAAAATGCGTGGGTGCATATAATATATAATCTCCCTAAAAAAAATCTATATTGTATTCCCACCCCTACACAAACGGCCTCTTGGCGGCAGCTTCAATTGGAAAATCGCAAATGGAGCTCTCTCTCCCCCGCTTCCTCTGCAACATCCCCAATCGCAGATCCTTCGTTCCAAACCCTCCATTTCGTCACTCTACAGCAGCAGCTCTCTCTCCTAAGAAAAAGCCAACTTCCCTGAAAAGATCAGGTATCCGTATTACATATTTTTTCCTCCCGCATCAAACAAACTTGTCTACTCTCCTTCCAAATCTCTCCCCCAGCCACAAACAAAACCCTAGATACATCTCTTCGCTGCATTGAGAATCTCTCGATTATATATTTTCCATTACTTTTCTTACATGATATGGTCTCATTTGCTTGATCCCATTCTTTCTTGCTTCTGCTTCTTCATGAATCTGTCAAACCCTAAAAACTCAGATGTTATAATCAGAGTCTCAAATTTGGAATGCTTTCTTTTCTTACATTTTGTTGCTGCTTTCAGGACCATCTTATTTTGCTCCACCTTGGCCAAGAGCCTCAACACCATCTAATGAGACCAATACAAGTATATCAAACCATTTTGAGAAGGTATCTGATGAAGCTATAAATACCAACTTTCATTTTGAGAGAGCACCTGATGAAGCAGTTAACACAGATAGTCAGTCAGGGAAAGTACATGATGAAGCAATAGGGGCTGAAGCTCAGGTTCAGGTAGAGCCTGATGAATCAATAAATGCTGGAGAGACATTTGCAAGTGTATCTGATGAAGTGATAGCTACTGAAGAATATTCCACAGCAACTCCTGAGGCTGCACAGACACAAGCCATTGAACTTTTGGATGGGGTTAATGTATGGGTATCATTCATTATTTCAAGTCATGTGAAATAACTGAAAAGTGAAAAGAAGTCATTTTTTCACTGTTCTTTGATATTTCTAAGTCTCTTACCTTGTAATGTGTAATTCAGTTTGTTCAATCTGATGAAGTGATAGCTACTGAAGAATATTCCACAGCAACTCCTGAGGCTGCACAGACACAAGCCATTGAACTTTTGGATGGGGTTAATGTATGGGTATCATTCCTTATTTCAAGTCATTTGAAATAACTGAAAAGAAGTCATTTTTCATTGTTCTTTGATATTTCCAAATGTTTTACCTTGTAATGTGTAATGCAGTTTGTTCAATCTACCCCAACATATGCATATAAATTCTTGCATACATGTGCACATGCTTTCATGATTGTCCAATGTTGTAAGCACTGAGGCATGAGGCAAGATGTTCCAATTGCTTGAACATGAGTTATGTGGATGCATTTGGATATCTTGAAAAGCATGCATGGGCAGGAATGACATTTATCTGCCAAGCCTAATAGTGCGTGTCTCAAGACTTAGTACAAATGCAAATGCTGCTGATCTTGGAAAAAAAGTAGAAGCCCATCTACAGCCATTTTCTGCTTAATATAATCCCTAATGCTTCCCATGCATTTGAGTCAGCTCCACCGACATGTCCACAAATCGAAATTGGGGATGGAAGTTCGTCTGCATATGCTCTGAAATGGGATGTGAATGTCATATCCAATCTTTCAGTGCTTTCATTAACCAACTGTCGGTTACATTTGCTTAGCTGGTGTTGTAGGTGTTGTTTCATTTAACCCAAAACCCATATGGGGAATGTTTAAGTGTTGTAAATCCAACTCTGTGTTTGTTGATGCATGTCTTGTTTATATCCTCATTGTTGCAGCTAGACTATGGTGATTCATTTTCCATTGTCATTTATGGAAGTGGTGTTTTGGTGGCTCTATGGATCTTGTCAGCCATTGTTGGTGCAATTGACTCTATTCCATTGGTATTTTATCTACATTTTGTAAATTTTAATTTTTTTTTAACTTGGTTGAAATTGAAAGAAAGGCTTTTTATAGATTTGTTTCTTTATGTTCACTTGAATCAGTTCATTAACATTGTCCCTCTTTGAAGCAGTTCCCTAAGGTGTTGGAAATTATTGGTCTTGCCTACACAGTCTGGTTCAGCTATCGCTATCTAATCTTTAAGGTGGCCCAACTTGGAATGTTATTCTTGAGTAGATATCCCGTGGTTATGAAAGCACACTCACGAGTCAGATTGTTTTTTATTTGCAGAAAAACAGGGATGGGTTATCAGTCAAAATTGAAGAACTTAAGAAGCAGATTATTGGGTCAACCAGTGATTGACATGTAGAGGTACCTTTCAGTTTTGCTGTTATTCTCATTGCTACATCCACAAGGACATGGAGTTCATCATGTATCCATGTTTACTTTGATAGTAATGATATGAAGATGTGCCAGATTATGATATCTAGTGTGTTTCGGGTTGTTTTTAACAATATGGTTTAGTAACTATTCTTTTAAAGTTCTTGCTGGACTTTTTTTTTTTAAGCAGTCACCTCTTTCAAGACTTCTCAGACATTGCTAAGATGTGTCCTTTTGACAACTTCCAGAGTACTCTTCTGTTTCTCTTAAACTTAGAACCCTAATACAGGAAGAGTTGTCTTGAAACCCAAGGCATTACAGAGAAATTTGACATGGAGGATACATTTGTGTGATGAGAGGATTTTGCAACAGAGAGAAAAATTGTCCTAATTTTCTAGTAACTCACTTCTCCATTATTTGGTGCGATGTTTTTGCAGTGAGGAAAAGAAAAAAAAAAATGAACAAACTTTTCTTGATAGAGAGGATTTTGATTTCCGATGGGAGGAGTAGGAAATAGGAATGTGGGATTCCTCTCTACCGCGGAAATGAAAATCCTAGATGTGCAGAATCCTCTCATCGCACGAACACATCCGGAAGGATACATTGATCTTGTATTTGTTTTCTGATGCTGCTCTGAAATATTTAATTTCATAGGTAGTCTGAAAATCCAAGAGGCATTAGAGTCATGTTCATGGGAATGTGTGTGCGGGTATATTAAGATGCATCTTTGATAGACCTCCCAACTCTCATTGCTTTTCAATGGTCATGGTCGCATTATTAATATTATGGTAATTGACACCATACCCACATCATATATAAACAATAAGCACACAACATGAGGAATATGTATCCTGTGTGTGCTACTAAAATGCTCTGCAAATCAATATACACAATCAAATCACAAGCAAACTCTCTCTCTCTCTCTCTCTCAAACACTCTCTCTCAAACACACAGTAACAAAGTCCCTTTTTTCAGAGATGGGCAAATTTCACAAGTCAAATGCTGTCCAAATGACATGAAATTAGGTGCATTATATGGGCTATCAGTTACTTAGCCATTGACTCAAGCTTGTGCGATCTTGATGTGATTTGGAGAATTGATGGCACATTTAATGATCCAGGTGTTATCTAGTTGCCAATTTTTGTATTTCTTTTTATTAGTAACACTTGTAGAATACGTCAGAGTGGTCTATATAAAGGTTCTCTCTAATTAGTTGAAGAATCTTCCTGCCTCCTATGAAGACTTCCTTGAAAACCCTTTTGGTCATGATTTTGAAGGTTGGTTACTCGAAGATCGTGTAGTGACTAGTGACTCCTTTTTCCTCTTAACCTCTGCATTTGCCATAGGTGTTGGGAGGCATGAAGTCTGTAATTAAAATCAGAGATGCTCTGATATCTTTATCCTCTCCTTTGGTGACAGAGATAATGCTCTTCTGACTTCTGAGAATACTAGTTATCAGTGGAATTCCGATTGTTTGGCAACTCATTATTGTTAGTAATTTCCGAACATAAAAGCATACGTTCTCTTTCTTCAGGAGATGGGAATGGCCGGGGTGGCATTTGCAAGGTTTCTACATCTCCCTCTAGCATCTGAATGACCATGTTTATGCAAGGACGATGCACAGGGTTCAACTGAATACACCAGAACCCCACAATTGCCATCTTCTTCAGTATTTTCTCATCATCTTCAGTCATTTCTCCCGTTTCCAGTATTCTACCTTGACTTAGCTGATCATACACCCATACTGGGATATACATTGGGCTTGGATTTTCTCCTTCCATATCACCTAACTTCATCTTTCCGACTGCTTCTAGAATGAGCACTCCATAACTATATATGTCTGTCTTACATGAAACGACCCCAAAAATTCTTGAGAATAACTCAGGAGCAATATACCCAAGGGTTCCCCTCACAACCATGCTTGTTATATCACTCTCAGGGCATAATTTGGCTAGCCCAAAATCGGAGATCTTGGGGTTGAAGCTGTCATCCAGAAGAATGTTATGAGGTTTTATGTCAAAATGCATGATTCTCACATTGCACCCTCTATGCAGGTACCAAATGCCTCTTGCAATTCCTAGTGCAATGTGATAAATCTGTTCCCAACTCAAGACATGCACTCCATTTCCCATGGCCGAAATGACTTTATCCAGGGACCCGTTGGGCATGAATTCATAGACAAGAGCTCTCTTGCGTCCTTGGGAACAAAAGCCAAGAAGGCGAACTACATTGACATGGTGAATCATGCCCAATGTGGCCACTTCATTGATGAATGTATCTTTGCAATCACTTGATTTATCCAGAACCTTAACAGCCACATGATAACCATTTGTGAGTGCCCCTTTGTAGACACCCCCATAACCTCCTTGTCCCAGCTTCTGGCTGAAGCAATTGGTCATCTTTCTGATATCGGCATAAGAATATCTTGTGGGCATTTGAGCTTTGTAATCCTTCAAAAAGTCTTCAACATTGGGAGTGCCTTCCGCGTTTGTCTTGCATGAGCGTTTTTTCATGTAGGCAGAGATCGCTGCAAGGACTAGAATTGTGATCAAGCAAACTCCAATAATCTTAAGCACTGCAAAGAAAGGAGAAAGAATATTAGACTTTAATCCTTTTACTTGATTCCTTTAGTGTTTCTCATCGGGAATGATGTGGCAGTATAAGAGTAGATTTCGAATTTACAACCAATATACACTTTCAAAGAAGGGATAATATATACATACACGCACGTGATGGCCAGTTAAACGTGATAATCATTGGGGTGAGGAGGATGGGAAATTCTGATTCCTGTCTAGGCCTGTTCAAAAAGTCACCCCATTGGATTGTGGCTTACTATTTAATTAGGAAGGTGTTAAACTTTGATAGCCAAAGATCAAGGGGCTGGGATAATATTATAAAACTGACTTTTTGTGCAGGCCTAGGGAAAATCAGTTATTTTTGTTCCCTTCTCATGTTGGTGTCATCTGGCACATGCTTTTTTTCCCTTTTTTTTTTTTTTGCTCTATATAGAGCCTGTAGCAAGAAATGGCAAATTGTCGACAAATTATGTAGCCATGCGGTTTTACTCCACTTTGATGAGTTCATGGTAAAAAGAGTTTGAAAACTCACATTGGGACGGGTCACAATCAAGGGGTTAGAGGCATGAGATTGACCCCATTTTTTATATCTAGATCCATCATGAGTGGATGATCAGGTGGGCCCTACGAGGTGTGCATTGGATCATTCACCTGCATATGTATGTGTACATGTGTGTAGATGGAGAGATAATAAATGTATAAAATATTGTGTTTTTGTGTGCATGAGAGAGAGAGAGAGAGAAAGAGAGAGAGAGAGAGAGAGCACTGCAACCTTTATCGTGACTTGAGTAAAGACAACTGAACTTCCCATCATCTGGGTTGTGTCCACACCTTCCTCCGTTCTGCTTGCATGTCGTGCATTCGCCTAACCATGGCCAAGTCAGGTAGAAACCATCTCTAAGTATCTCTTCTAATTTGTTTCCTGTCTCTTTTACACTCTTTTTCTGTATGGGAAACTTTCCTATGCTCCAACAATCTTCAGTAAGGTTCCTATTACCTGAGATCATGTATCGATGTACGAGATAATTGCCACCACATGTAGCCAAAGTGGCAGATCCCCCAATAAACCAGGGAAAGCAGAACATGAATTCAACGTAGTCATTATAATGGCTTTGATGAAAGAAACCAAGTTCAGACTCATTAAAAGGTGCCGGAAGGTTGCAGTACCTCTTGTTAGCTACAACATCTATGAGCTGGGAATCTGCCACCAACACTAGTTGCTCACTTATAGATATGCTTTTAACCTCGAAGCTCCTATTTTCTATGAGAAGCCTAACCCCATTTTTCTCTGTACATAGGAGCTCAAAATGTGGAGGCCCGCACTCTGGGGAGCTAAATTCATGGAAAGGGAACTGAACATTGGTAAATTCTCCACAGTTAAAGGGCAGGCAAGCATCCTTGGATCTGAAATAACCATCACATTTGGGGGATAGTAGTAATAAGAAGAGATAATTGAGGAAAATGAGCATGTATGTTGACATGGATGGAATAGAGGAGAGACCCCAGTCCTTCCTTGGGGTATGATGAAGGTGTGGGAGGGTTTCTTGTTGATGAAGGGCCATGTTATTGGAGTTATTGATGATGAATCCAAAGTGTGGCTTAGGATTATTTGACGGTTGGCATAAATTATCTTTTTAGAGGAAAGGACTTCTTAGTTGAGACTTGTATTCATCGGCCCCTTGGTCTTTAATAAGTTAAGGAAATGATGCATTAGTACGATCCAAAATATCTGTAACATCCTTGGGTTATTTTTGCATGAGGTATCTATCTCCTTACATCCGCGCTTTCTGCTTAGTGTGCAACGCTTGCTTTTGGATCATCCCAACTAATCAAAAAGTCTGCCAACCACCCAAATACCTTTTTTACTGCACATAATATGGAAACATCATATAAAATAAGCTTCGGTCATTTCATTGTACCAAAAGGTCGTGTTGACTCCATTGGTTTTATCAGTTTTAGTTTTTTGCTAGGACCCTAATGATAACTACCCAGTGGTAACTATGAGCTATGCTTTCTAAATCAAACCATGCAGGATCCTATTAGGGTAAAAATAAATAGAGGTTTTTACCATGCAGGATCCTATTAAGATTCTGATTATTATTATTATTATTATTTTATCTCAGCTAAGGGACTGGGGCCCATGACACTCGCACATGCAAGGTAACGAGAATTCACACATGTGAGGTGATGGGAACTCACATGCAAGGTGACAAACTCATATAGGCGAGGTAAAAATAACTCACATATGCAAGGGCGGAGTCCAAGCTCCAATGAGAACGGCCGCTCCTTACCATAAAGGAGAATTGATGGCAGTAGTTGGCTTTGAAAATTCTATTTCAGAGTGCTTCCAATCATTGCAATAAATAAATTACCTTTTTCTAAGCTTTTTAAAGATTGAGCCTTTGTGCAAATGACATCTCTCTCTCTCTTGATGGGGAATGTAGTCGCTGAATAAGGATAAGCCTATAATTTTGACTGTGCAACTGTCCTTAGACGTGACATTTGTGTCACCATAGTTGAAGTTTAAATATTTACCGTAGAATTCTTTTTTTTTTTTTGTTTTTTTTTTAATGGTAACCGTATAACTATTCATACAAGAATGGTGCAATATCGCACAGTCCTAAAATATTGAATGTTACAATATATGCGATATCACATGGCCGTAAGATATCACACGAATAGCTCAATAGGGATGCTTAAATTTTAACTGCTTAGTGGCAAATGTCAAGCGAAGGGCAGCTGTAAGGGCAATATGGATAATCTGGACTAGGAGTCTATGACCTACTAGTCTCGTCTTCCTTGAATATGAGCAAGTGGACCAATTGACGCACTGATGTGTGACTATCTTCTGATCAACGGTTTGGATCTCTGTCATAATAATGCTCCATTCGATCAAAGTGTTCCTTGAAAGTCAAACAACGAAACCCACTGTATTCTAACTTTCAGTGATTTTAAATGATCCTCGAGGTGTTATTGCTGATAGTGAAGGCGGGCCCATTTAATATTTGGGCCAGACTTGGATTGAGTGATAGAAAGCCCAAGTCTAACCTAAGTAAGAAGTGCTTGTAATTTAGTAATAATTTGTCCAAACAATTGATGGAAAGCCTATACAATTGATAAAAGGACTGATTTTGCTAGGCCAAGCCCAATTGACTAAATGGACAGGCTTGGGCCTGACATTTACCACCTGTGTTGTGCTTGGCCCAAACAGGCTGTGCCTGGATTTGCCTCAGCCCAGCCCAGCCCAAGCTAGCCCATGATCATCCCTCTGCGTGGTATTTTTAATCGTTAAACACCATTCTTTCCCAAGTAGATTCAGAGTTTAACGGCCCGCTGTATGCAACTGGGCTGCACAGTTGGGCCCGTTGCAGAAATCTTTGCACCTTGGCCCAGGGCCTCGCATGTATAAGAAAATGTTCTGCACATGACGCTCCATAACACTTTCCCACATATATGTGTGAGGTGCTTTATGATCCAGGCCCATAGAAATGAATTGTTTTTTGATAGAGCTGATCTGATGACGACGATCCCAAATATGGATAATGCCTAAAATATTTTCTAGATTCATGAACCTAGTTGGTGTCAGTTGTCTTGTGCCATTGCAAATGGTCAAAAGCAATGAAGCACACGAGCAAAAGACTCGAGTTACCCACTGTAGCTCATCTAGATAAGGACACACGAGCAAAAGACTCGAGTTACCCACTGTAGCTCATCTAGATAAGGACACTGGCTTGACGGTAGTGTGGGGTTTTGAGTTTTCCGCATAATGGGCAAAGAATTGGAACACCAAATGAAAAGATGGCCAGAGTCCACATTTGACTACTAGCCATCAGATGATTGAGATCATTAAATGCATTAAGAATTTTTTTCCTTGCTGAACAATCATGTGAGACCTCTAGATTGAATGCTTGGCTTTCAAGGCCAAAGGAGAGGACAGACAGATAGTTCATAAAACTAACATTTATACATCCACTTTTCCACAACATTTCCATGAATACATACATCCAAGCTGATTTTTGGCACCGTGTTGGGTCTGCTCATTTCTAGGCTAGCTAAAGCATGTCTTTCTGTAATGGCTGGAAAAGTATGTCATATGCATGACGTTGATTCTCTCATATGGTGATGGTAGGAACTGAGGTGCATATTGCGAAGACTTTTCTGCATACGGGCAACTCACCATATTGAATGTCTGATCCCAAGACCATTGCATGTTAAGATCAGGTCCTTGAACCGGTGAAGGTACTCCTGAAATCCAATTATAGGATTAGAACTAACCAGGCACACACAAATATAGTTGTACAGAAGCAAAAGCAGAAACTGCATTACAATGGCGTTGTAGTCCTCGAAATGTAGAATGCCATTTCTGTCATATTCTCTTCTCTTGACGGGGTCACTAAGAACTGTCAACAGAGAAAGTAAATGTGAGGTTCAATTATGTGCCTCTGTTGGGTCTAAGGCATTGCATCTTGAAAGGAAAGTATCCAGAGAACAACAAAGGGCACAAATAGTTTAAGAAGTTCACATGTGCCCACATTTGAACGTTCTTTTCTTATTTGTAACTATTAATTATTCTATCATGCGATATGCATGAGTTGAGAAAGAAAGGAATCTTCTATCCAATCCATTAAAAATTAGAAGAAAAAAAGGGAAAACACTTATCATAATTATAGTACAAATGAGATGAAAAGAAAAGCCATGTCGTCATTTAAATTGGCCCATCATTATTCCGCCGACAACCAACTATGTTAGCAGTGTTGATGAAAAATCCAAAAAATACTAGGGAAAAACAACCCTGCAAAGGGATGGAAAGAATTTTTGGAAATTAGACAGTGTTGAGGCATGTTACTAATGAGCAGTGTCTTCAAGACGATTTGCCCCAACAGATCATCTCCAAATAAATTGGGTCATAGCTCTACCAATGGCTCTCCTTGTCACAATCAATGTTTTGGATCTAATGCACACTGGATTCAGAAGTCACTAACACACTGAATAACTCTTTGGTTTGCCCACAAATGCAGGAAAAGACCGAAAGAATGTTTTTGAAAAGGAATGGCAGAAAGAGGGAGAACATTTTAAAGAATGAAAAAAAGCTTCTGAAGGAAGCTGGGCGGTTTTGCTGTATGTTTGCTATGTGACAACCTCTAGTTTCGCTAGCACAACCCACAAGTAGGTAAAGTTGTACCACACTTGCAACTTCAAGCAGACTTTTAAAGATGATGAAGAGCCACATGTGTCAGTCATACAAATGCGCACACATGCCTCAACATGACTTGGCAGAGCTCGGAATGCGCATGCAGCCTATGCACGCATCAAAGAAATTTCCCAAAGTCCCTTCATCATTTCATCTTTGCTCACAGACACAAGTTTAAGCTTCTTCATATAAAGAGAAAAACTCTAGCAAGTGTGACTTCGTCCATTGGAAATCAGTGCTCATCATGTACCATGCTTGTAGTCAGGGTACACAGTATACATGGGTTAGTTTGTTGGTGTTTTATCTAATAAAATCTGTATAACTCCAAAAGTCCAAACATAAATAAATAAATAAAGGATAAACATATGAAAAAAAAATCTGCTTCCTTGAATCCAATTCAAGTACTACCATCAAGATGAGGCAGGGTCCATGAATAGGGGAAAAAATAAGTTAACAGGAAACCAAGTTAGACAGAAATGGGCCTGGTCTAGGTGCCAAGCTCAGGGTAGAGGAGCAAAGCTATTTTTGTGTATCAGTGTCACTCTATTCACTTTCAAAATAAAAGTTTTAGCACCAAAACTGTATCAGTTTTTCATGTAAGTTTCTATTAAAGCATCTGAGTATAGCTGACCTTAATTTATTATGGACACCGTTCTCATATCATGTCAGGTCAGACACAGGTACCAAAGGGTTTGAAGGATTTGGAGCATCATATCCTAGAATGAGAAGGCTGTAAATGAGTCTTGACAATGAGTCTTAATATTCTATGATTTCCACCACAACACTTAGCATGTTCACACTTCATGTGCTGCATTGAGTTGAGTGGAAACTCTGGCACATGGACTAGAAACAACCAGGAAATGAGAGATCATAAACAACTTGTCTTGCATGATCAGGCCAGGCCACTATACAGTCATGTCTACGAGTTATATATTCTCAATCTATTTTTTCCAATGACACATTAACTAAGATGAACACGATGAATGAAATTTAACCATGTACTGACTCAAAACACTTGAGTAGAAAAAGTTAGCCTGCAAACCAACAAGATGATCAAGAACACTTTTTCCTAAGTACTACATCAACAACCATGACAAAAACAAACTGACCTTTGTAAGCTTCGTTGATTTCTTGAAATTGTGAAGTCGCTCCGTCCTCACCTTTCCGCTTATCAGGATGCCATTTCTAAAATAAGAAGCCCAAGACATGCAAAAGAATTAGATTTAAAAATGAAATCCATTTAACCATTCAGCCTTAGAGGACATTTTCATTTCCTGATAAGAATTCTTGCTTATGGAAATTCCTAATAGTATGTCAATGGCTGTCCACCTAGCATTTGGAATTCCTGTTTGGTTTGTGTGTCCAAAATCCAGCATTGTGGATTGACACTTTTGGCTTACAGAATTCTCCAAACTCTAATTTCCAAAGTGTTCAAGGTTGGGTCCTTGAGCATCTGTGAATCCAGCCAAGGGGCAGCATTTGGAGAATTCCGATTTCCCCCGGACAGAATTCTCAGATATCCTTAAAACAAACAGGACCTTAAGAAAACAAAACAAACTTTTGAACCTCAGTTATATCTTGATATCCAAAACCAAGCTTCAATTGACTGATTTCCTCGGAAAAAAGAAAAAGAAAAAAAGATCCAAAAGATCAAAACAATGCAGCGTAAATGTAAGTTTAGAGTATTCCAAAATGCTCAAAGGCTCATGATATCCCAACCAAAGGAGAAAATGAAATGAAACCAAGTAAACAGTTCCTCATGACACCCAGAGTTTCAAGTGAAAATCAAGGTGCAAATCCATGAATCTGTAGCAATGTTTGTTTCTGCCCTAAGCTTGAAACACGACAAGGTGTTTATCCATTTTGCAATGGTAATGATCGAATGTAAATTTGGTGGACAACCAAATAGCCTCTAAACTATAAGCCTAGAGCAAGAAACAGAGCACGCATAACACATGAACTACATCATCATCATCATCATCTTAACCTTATTCCATCAATCTGGGGTTGGCCTGAACACGCATGTACATCTAATAGATATGAATAAGTAGAAAGGATAATCTTCATAATTCAGACAGATATACAGTATACACAGAGTGAAAAGGACAGAAAAACTGAACGAAAAAAAAAAAAAAACAAAAACAAACCAATGCAAGGCGGATATAGTTGGTCCGGATGGTCTCCTCTGTAGCATCATAATCAACCTCCAATATTCTATAGTAGTCCTGCAAAGAAAAGAAAAGAAGTGAGACAATAAAGGTCATACACCACAATGCACATTTTGCATTTCCAACCAACATAAACTCTTATCAATATCATACTATCTGTGCAAACAAATCACATACCAAGTAAGCCACTATTTTAACAGTCAGGAATATCACAAGTTGAATTATGGGTACAAATTGGTGTTTGATTTGAAAAAACCTTCTGGAAAGGAATCAAAAAGCTGCGGATTCAGCATAATACTTAAATAAACATCAATACTAAATAATCTCCAGCATGAATAACGAGCAAATCTCACTCTAAATAATCAATTCATAACAAACTCAATATTTTATTCAGATGTCAAGAGCAGATAAAATCTAATAATATTTTTTTTTCAAATGCAAAACAATTCTTAAACTTGTACCACAATAATGTGGTTGAGGAATTACCAAATCTGACAATAACCACAACAAGGTGCTTCTCATTTCCTAAAACTCGCTTTCTCTCTTCATTTAGAAGCTTCTATACTGAATTTGAATGCAATCAGATGTTGTGCAACAAAATGATTGTTACATATTTCCATTTCATGAATTCTAGGGTTTCCAAGTAACGGAGGTAGTTGGTATGAATTCGGGTCATTCCGTATAAAACCCTAATCGCGGATGAAGGGATTAGGGTTTTTTTACCTTGGGTTTGGAGAAGAGTGAAAGGAAATCGAAATCGAAATCGACTGGGATTTCTTCCCTGTAGAAATCTTCTTCTTCCCACACCATTTTTTCCCTTCTCTCTTGGCTGTTACAATACATTACATATATATGGTCACGTTGGGAAATGGAAATATTAAAAATCAGCTAAAAGATATAGATTTGGAATTGGACGCATGACATGCTCACCGACCCGCAGACCAAAATGCTCCTCTCAATTCAAACACACACACACAATAAAAAATAAATTAAAAAAATCCCGATAATGTCCTCTAATCATTTGGGGCTTTACTAATGGAGATGAAGTAAAAATTATTTTAAAAAAATAATAAAGTATAAGTGAATTATGATTATATTTTATTTTTAGTTATTTATTATGAAATTCTTTTAACTATTTATATTGATTGTGGAGTTTTTTTTTGTCTTTTAGTGAATAAATGAGGTTATTTTTTGAAAAATATGATGAGAAATTTGAATTAAAGTGCTTTTAAAGAGATATTTTTTTTTTAGAAATGAAGCTTTACCTTACTTTAATATTAGAGTTGCCAAACAATCCTTAGAGGGGCCGTTTGGTAATTTTACATGTAAAATAAAATGCAGTAAGTTATCAAATCAAGATAATATAATGGAATTTTGATGGTATTTTATTTTTTAGTTATTTTGGATGAAATTTTTTTGACTTTTTGTATAGTAAAGTAGAGCTTTTAGTCTTTTAGGGGAGAAAAGAGGTTTTTTTTTTTTTTACTTTTTTAAAAAAAGATGAAGGGAATTTTAAATTAAAGTGCTATTAATGTGACCTCTTGTTTGAAAAAAATTGAAGCTTTACTTGACCTTTACTAGTCTAATAAAGTGCAAAAACATAAAACAATATGCTAATATGATCCTAATTCAACCCATATTTGACCTGTCAAACCCAACTTAGGGAAAATACTTATTGGCATTGGATCAGGTTTTATTGACATCCATAAAAATGGGTCAGATTAGGGCTAACTTGCTTAAACCACGAGGTTCTTATTTAAACTCAATTCATATAATTCATATAAAGTTGGAGTTAGGGTAAGCATTTACAAATGGGCTAGAAATTAGATGGATTGGTCAATGAATGGGCTAGAAAACTGTTAATGGACCTTGGTCCAACTTTTTACAGACAAAAACTTGGTAATGGATCTCATGTGTACAGATCGGATTAGGTTAGGTTGGCTAAGACTCGATAATCTCATTTGTAGAGGGCCAATCCATGCATAAAAAATGCCACAAATTTCTCACAAATTGCAAGATTTTTAGATAGGAACGAGAATCTTCTGTTCTTCACAATCATCATGTCAAAATAGAGCTATATGGCTGGTCCTTTGTGAATGCACTTGCCCCCTTGGGTCATGTCCATAGGTAGTAGTAGTAGACGACGTAGTAGACGACAAATGATCAGCCCTCATTTGAAACTTTAGAAGTAATACATTTCGAGCCACGATTTGGACAGCCAAGGTTGATTTAACTGGAAAGCAAGTGCACAACGACATTAGGCATTTATGGACTGGGATGGTCTAAGGAATTTGAAAATCATGGTCATTGTGGGTGGACCAATCACAATCCATCACATCACCGTAGGCAGCCTGAGGTAAAGTCTCACCAGATTGGGACTGGCGTTTATATGGTAATATGGAGGAAAAAATAATATATCCCTCCACCTATTGTCATGTTTGTCCGTCCCTTCATGGCCTCATAGGCAATAGCTGGCTTGAGAATTTGAGGCAGCTGATGGTTCATGAGATTCGGCCAATTATGACCTGAAAACGAGTCGTTTGGCCCTGTTTTGTCTCACCTTGTGGCTTGTTGAGGCTGGGATATGCCAAGAAAGTGACCTTGCAGATACAAGACCGAAGAAGAGAATACAGACATTTTATGTGGTTCTCAATCGCATCGTTGAGTTCAGAAAATGAAACACCCCTTATGTGGAAAGAAATATCACGTGGATCAAGCTGAAGGTAATCACAAAATTAAATAATAGATGTTGGTGGTTTTTCCTAGTGCCAGTTTATTTCATGTAAGTGAATTTTTAGGATTGTATTTTTTCTTATAATTGTTTAAAATTGAAGATTATATATTAAAAAATAACTATCAAATAGCTTCTCATTTGATGAAAATTGAATCAAGGAACGATTAGAGATGAACACCCCATTATCATCATAGCAATTTAAATCCTAAGAATGTCCATGTTCCATTAACATTATTACATTGTATTCTTCACCCCTCATCTCCTTAATAAACTTTCATCGATGCTCATTTCACCATAAATTTCAATGTATTCGAATCCTATCTATTTTATGCAAACAAACAGGCTTTAAGTTTGTAAACTAATAGGTTCAAATGTGGAGTTAGCATACCTGGCTCGTAATATATAATTTGTGATTGGGCCAGCATATGTTTCATTGGTAAGTCCAACCACGAAACTATGTTAGAGCCAAAGGTGACTAAGCACCCCTCAAACTTTTACATTATATATATAGGGTAATAATATTCAGGTGGGAACTGTTCTCACATATTATGTGAAAACTTTTTTATGGGGCCCAATTGTGGGCCCCATTTGGGGATGGGACCAGGGAGATGGAAAGATCTATATGGGACCACCCCAAATATTAAGTTTGACCCCAAACTCATTCCCCTAACCCCTTCATTCATAGCCCACAAGTTTAATGGCTCCATATTAAAAAAATATTCAACCATTGATCCAACGGTTTAGTTCATTCGGATATGTGCCAATCATCGGGATTAGTGATTATCAGGGATTCCCTATTTGTTGCCAGTTGAGCCCCGCAAAAAAAGTTCTCATATAATAGGTAAGAATTACTTCTCACTTGAATATTTTCCATATATATATATATATTGGAGAAATGCTCCTCTGAGAGCATCATGCTTGTATGCCATTCTAATCCTACACTAGCCTAATCTATATTGCGAAGGCCCAATCCTAGCACTCCAAATTTTACCTCCGAAACAAAAATAAGAATATGGGTCCCTCTAAGTGGTCTTTCAAATGGGAACTTTGGGTGTATGGTGGACTGATAGAAGCTACTTAGGTGGGCCATCGGCCCAATAGAGTCCACATCTTCCATCCATGTCCCACTCACCCACATGACTTGGCAACCGTTTTTCTCCCATGCCCTAATTTCACCCTAACCGTAAAACACGACTTTACCGTGACAGCGCTGGCTTTTCGTAAACTATAAAACTACTCTCTTTCCACCTCCGTCAACCACGACCGTTAGTTAAACTCCCGCCAGAATATTCCGTTTAACTTCGACCCAGGCGGCAATTAGAGAACCCAAGGGCCAGTTCCGTCATTTCCCCACTAACAAACCCAAAATAATAAAAAAACTCACGCGTGCAAACCTTCCCTACCGTCCCAAACACGTGCCATCTTCTTCGTCTTCGCAAGAAATCCCGCACATATAAAACCGCGACCAATCTCCATGACCACAGCTTCTGCAACTCCAAGTCGAGCTTCGACTCGACCAGACCTCCTCTTCCTTCTTCTGCAAGCTTCTTCTCCATTTCCATGGCTTCCATATCCGGCGGCATCTGCTCTCCTTCTTCCACCTTCAAACCAGAAAACTTCCCCAAATCCAACCATGTCCAATCAATCTCGTCTTCGATCTCATCGAACTTCGCCACTCCTCCTCGATCTGTTTCGAATCGATCTCTACATCTCCGCACTCACTCGATCGCTCGAGAAATCCCGGCGGATCTATCGAAGAACGAATCGGTCGTGCCAGCGGCGGAGAGGAAGGGATTGGAGAAGGATCCGATCCCTCTGTGGCGAAGATACGTGGATTGGCTCTACCAGCACAAGGAATTAGGGCTTCTTCTCGATGTGAGTCGGATCGGATTCACGGACGAGTTCTTGGAGCGGATGGAGCCCAGGTTTCAGAAGGCGTTTCGTGATATGCAGGAGCTCGAGCGCGGATCGATTGCGAATCCGGATGAGGGGAGGATGGTCGGGCATTACTGGTTGAGGAATCCGAAGTCGGCTCCAAAGCCGGTTTTGACTGCGCAGATCGAGAAGACGTTGGATGCTTTGTGTGAGTTTGCGGATGATGTGATAGGTGGAAAGGTGAGTTCTTGTTTGATGTCCTTTTTTTTTTTCTGATTGATTTGAGAGATTGGTGTTAGTTTGATTTGTTTTTGAACTTTGGAAAGCTTGGAACTGATGTTCTTGATGAGGAATTTATTGAATTGCTATTACATATGCTTTTGGGAGCTTATATATAGAAATTATTGATTTATTTGTCTGGAGATTAGGTGTTTTGATGTTTTTGATGAAGAGAATGAGAAATGAAATGGCTCCTTTTCAAGACTATACAGGTTGGGATCAAGTTCACCTTTTCATATCTTTGGGCAGAAAAGCAATAGATTGTGAATTGCTGTTTGCTGAAAATGTTGGGTTTACGTGTGATGTGGGATGCATCACAAGGTTACACCAAGTTAACTTGTTAAATTGTAAGCTGTTGGGGAAGTGTTTTTGGTTGGTTCTACTACTATCTGCTTTTTAGTTCATCTTGTAGATTTTGTTGTTATGTTGAATGTTGTCAGTGGTTGCATTGACTCCATACATCTATACCAATATCTTGCTTGAAATGTGGTTCATTACAATGATGGATGGGTGACTCTGTCATTTCTGATGAAGTGATGGTTCTGGTATTGATGCATGTGGTTGACTCTGAGAAATTGGTTCATGTCATGGAAGACAACAAAAAGTTGCTGGATTTCTAATCTTGCCTCTTGACACTACCACCAACCTTATTTCCAGCTGTAACTGCGGTACGAGATAAGAAGTGGTTGATTTAGAGCTCAACTCTCAGGTTACTTCTAAAAGTAACCTAAGTAGCAGAAAATGATGAAAGATTCGCTGGGATCATAGTAAAACAAAACCTCCCTCAGGAACCTTGACTGCTAGTGGGCGATTTTTCTCTTACTTCTGAATTGGTTTTCTTATGCTCTCTTGGGATAGGAATGTCTTCCAGAGTATTATCCTTCTGCAAAATGATGTTGTGAAATCCTCTATGTACTTTTTCTAACCTTCTGCAAAAATGATATTGTGAAATAATCAATGTACATTTTCAGAAATTTGTTTTCTTGCATTCTATGTTTGACATTTTAAAGCGAAACAGATTAAACCTCCATCATCTTCAGCTGGTCGCTTTACCCATATTCTTTCTGTGGGAATTGGAGGTTCGGCTTTGGGACCACAATTTGTTGCAGAGGCATTAGCTCCCGATAATCCTCCTCTCAAGGTGTGCTTTTCCTTCTTTTTTTTTTCAATACCTCTATTTTTATTTCCAAAGGCTCTTTAGTTGCAATTTTGATCATGCCAATCAATAATGTAGTTTGTTATCTTAGTTCTTAAGCTAATATGCTGTTCTTGTTCGTGTCTTGCTTGTTGGTGTGACAGATAAGATTTATTGACAATACAGATCCTGCTGGAATTGATCATCAAATTGCACAGCTCGGGGAAGAGCTAGCCTCTACACTTGTTATTGTGATTTCTAAGGTCTAAACAAAGTTTCCCCCCTCTTCTTTTCATAGGTCTGAATACAGTTTTTCCTTTTGGTCCACTCTCTCTCTCCCTCTTGACCAACTTGCCTTATGTACAGAGTGGAGGTACGCCTGAAACTCGAAATGGTTTGTTGGAAGTGCAGAAAGCTTTTCGAGAAGCTGGCTTGGATTTCTCAAAACAGGTTTTGATCTCAGGTTTTTGTTTCTGCTTTTTTCTTCTCTTAATATAAGAATGGTACATGAATTTTTTTGGTTTTATGTTCATAAGAAAGTTTATATGCTTTTTTTGTCTTCCTGCAAAATATTATCGGAATGCATGTTTAATGATGTCTCATAAATTCAATATAATTTGGTAACTCTTCACCCATAATTGGTTGCCATAGTTCATGATTTTAATTGCCTTACTTTCTTCAGCCTTCTGTTTGTTGAGAGTCTTCGCCTTACTTTCCTCAGCTGTTCTGTTTGTCAATAGTCTCCTATCTCAAGCTATGCTGTCCCTCCCAGCGCAGGCAGTTGTTTCCACCTTTCTGGAAATGAATGCTCGCACTGTTTAGCAACTTTTTGAGTTCCTCTTCTACTTTTATATGATATTGAAGAGTGGGTCATGGTCATGGAGGTGTTCATATATAGGTTTTCGCAGATTTGGCAGAAAATATAGATAGGTTACTGAAGGGGCCAAACTTAAAAGGAGAAAGTCACTTTTTTGTTTTTGCTTTTTTGGGTTTTGGGCTCTGAAGAGTTGATGTAGATCTAGCCTATTTCAATTAGATCCGCAATCACAAAGGGCCTTTCCAGTTCTCCACAACACAAGGACATCTAACGTTGACTCTATATCCTGTACTAATAATCCATGACCTCTAACTCAACAAGATATCGGAGTTTGGAGATAATTGGCTACATTTTATAAGCATTTAATTTAGTTTATTCACTTAATAAGAATATTTATTTTTTGTTTGATTAGTATAATGCAAATCTCAGCATGAATTGGGATCCTTGTGCAGGGTGTTGCTATTACACAAGAAAATTCTTTATTGGATAATACAGCAAGGATTGAGGGCTGGTTGGCAAGATTTCCAATGTTTGACTGGGTCGGTGGTAGGACCTCTGAAATGTCTGCTGTTGGTCTACTTCCAGCGGCACTCCAGGCATGCAATTTTTCATTTTAAATTGAATTTAATTGGCTAATTGCCTCTCTCTCTCTCACTAGCTTTTCTTGAAATTGTAAAACCAATTTTCTAAATAATCCTTACTTCAGGGAATCAATGTCAGAGAAATGCTTGCTGGTGCAGCACTCATGGATGAGGCAAATAGGACCACTGTGGTAAAGATCTGCTATTTTGGTTGTTATTCATTTTCCCCCTTACAAAATGCCTGTGCTTCATGAAGTGAAAATGGGTGAACAAGAACAATGTTGTAAATCTGAAATACCTGAGTGACTCTGTCAATTCAAAGGATCAGATGCTCTCTCATGCAGTGCCATAAAATCATAACTTACATAAATAAAACAACAAACAATTTATCATGGTAAAAGCATATCATAACTTAAATGAATACCAACAAACAATTTGTCACTACAAAAGCATAGTGCAGCATGTTTCCGCTAGACTTTCCTATCCTGCCATAGAAATGTGTTGGTTAAAATCATCTTTTTTTTTCTTTTACTTGTATACACTGTAACGAGCCTGTATTGTATGGATAATTCAAGTTACTTTCCATCTTGGTTCTTTCTTTTGATATATTTATCATCTTTTAAAAAATATATATTTTTATAAAATTTTCAGGTGAAAAACAATCCTGCAGCCTTACTCGCATTATGCTGGTATTGGGCTTCTGATGGAGTGGGATCCAAGGTTTGAATTTTTCTGATACTCTGTGGCTTCATTTAATGTCAACTTTTTATCTGAGTTGTTTTTAAATTGAAAGTTTTTCTTATCAAATATGATATGCATTTATTTGTTCCTTCTCTCTGTTTGCAGGATATGGTAGTACTTCCTTACAAGGATAGCCTTCTACTTTTTAGTAGATATTTGCAGCAGTTGGTCATGGAGTCGCTAGGGAAGGAGTTTGACCTGAATGGGATTCGGGTATGTAGCTTAAATTTGTAATCTCATCTCAAAAACTTATACTGTAATAATGTTTTATACAGTTCAACAAGCTGGGTATGACTCAATGTGCATGGAAATGATGCCAGTTATTCGGTAATTGTGATCATCAAAACTGAAGCTGCTTAATCAGTAGGAGCAATACAACTAAGAAATAACAGTCTCCACTAATTCACTCAAAGTTATCTGAAATTTAATTTAAAGCCAATTGTCATGTCCTGAAGGATAGCATGAAAAGTTGAAAATTCTTTTACCTTCCATGATCATATCAAGTTTGATCACTGCTAAGTGTCTCTTTCAGTACAGTTTCTGAAAAATTCCTAAAGAGATTAAGGCACATAGAAATGCATTCCTCATATAATGTTTGCTTAAAATGTTGGAAATTCGTTTTCCTTCCTTGGCCATATCGGATATGATAACTGCTAAATGTCTGTTTCATTGCAATTTTTAAATCATTCCTATAAATATTTAAGCCCTAAAAAGGTTTTGCTCATTGTAAAGAAGATAGTTCCTTATTCTAAAGAATCTGTGTAACTGTGGAAAACAAAGTCTTCAGTTCTCTCATTTCTGCAGAATTTGAAATCATTGCAAGAGCTCATTTTTATGAGGAAAACGTCTGCATACAAATGGGTCCTATGAGTTCATATAAAATTGAGTCAGTTGCTGCTTGGTTGAGCTTTATATGCAATGTTGATTTTTATTATTATTATTATTATTTTATTTCTTTAACTTCTTCCAGGTTAAATTCCTTCATTTGATTCAATTTTAGTACTATTCTGTGTAGATTGCTGGAGAAGATTATTTTTACAGTTTTTTTTTTTTTTGTGGCAGTTAGTCTTGTGTTCTTGGTATTAACCTCCAAAGGAAAGACTAAATAAGCATTAGTTCTGATTCCTATCTTGTTGCATTAACTAGCGTGTCAAACTTAGGATTTGCCTTTCATTTAGCACATATCAGAACTTGATAGCTGTGTCACTCATAAACTCTGCTTTCTCTAGCATTCAGGCTGTCATAAACTCTGCTTTCTCTAGCATTCAGGCTGTTAGGATCTCTCTCTCTCTCTCTCTCTCTCTCTCTCTCTCTCTCTCTCTCTCTCTCTCTCTCTCTCTCTCTCTCTGACGCAACCAGAGGTTGATAGATCAATCTCCCGAAGGATTGATCGAATCCAAGATGGATTCTAGCCCTAAGGCACAGCACAAACCATAACACACGAGAGATAACTCACAAAGATGACTTGGATTAATTGATAAGAAGTATATGAATTACATTGGGGCTCTTCTGTTTATATAGAGCATCACGTATGCTAATGAGGAAAACTACTAATTCTAATTAACAATAAATTTAGAAAGCAAGTAAACAAAGCAATGTTACTAATCTAAAAATTAGGAAACGGTGGAGCACATGTGGACCCCATCAGTAGGGTCCGTCAAGGCTTGCGGTTGTGGGTCCCTGTCTTGGATAGGGATCGGACTGCATCAACTCTCCCCGGCTTGAAAGAACTCGACTCCGGCGAGTTAATCGCTTGATAGCGCTCATAAAGATCTGGATTCAGACGCTGGAAGTCTGTAGCAGTAATCCAGGTAGCATCGGAGACGGGTCTGTTTTGCCAACGAACAAGGAACTTTTGAAAGCCGCCGCGACGAGTAGAAACAATTTGATCATCAAGAACATCAATGATTTTATCAGGCGGTGGCGGAACAGCTGGTAATGTAATGAGTTGCTCGTCAGAATCATCTTCATTATCATGCCCACGATAAAGAGTGAGATCGGCAACATTGAATGTAGGGCTGATACCAATATCAGACGGTAACTCAAGAGTATATGCATTTGAACTAAGCTTTTTCAGCACTTTGAATGGACCGGTATTCCTCGGATGTAATTTCTTGTTTGCACCTGGGGGTAACCTATCCGGATGAATACGGACCATAACCATGTCTCCTTCAGAAAATTCCAGAAAACGACGACGTTTGTCTGCATGAGCCTTGTAACTATCATTGCTGGCTGCAATATGTCGCCGAACTTCATCATGTATTTGTTGCATATGTTTGATGAAGTTATCAGCTTCAGCACAAGGGCGTGCTTCAACAGGTAAAGGGACAAGATCAATAGGCAAGAGCGGTCGAACACCTGTGACTGCTTCAAATGGTGAGATACCTGTGGACCGATTAACTGAATTGTTGTAAGCAAATTCAGCCATAGGTAGAATTTGATCCCATGTAGTAATATGATCACGTACAAGGCATCTTAACAATTGGCCAAGGCTTCTATTAACAACTTCAGTTTGGCCATCAGTCTGCGGATGATAAGCAGTAGAGAAGTGAAGCTTTGTTTTTGCTGTCATCCACAAAGTCTTCCAAAAGTAACTCATAAATTTAGTGTCACGATCTGAAACGATTGTTTTGGGGAGGCCATGAAGACGGACAACCTCTTTAAAGAACAGTTGAGCTACTTTATAAGCATCAGATGTTGTGTTGCATGGAATAAAATGAGCCATTTTAGAAAAACGATCAACAACAACAAAGATGGAATCAAATTTCCGTACAGTCTTTGGAAGTCCTAACACAAAATCCATACTGATATTTTCCCATGGTGTATTAGGAATAGGCAATGGCTGATATAAACCTGTGTTTTTCTTGTTTCCTTTAGCCAATTGACAGGTGCGACATCTCTCACATATGCTGATAACAAGAACCCGCATGCGCGGCCAATAGAAACGATCATCCACAAGAGCGAGTGTCTTGTCACGTCCCAAATGACCACTACAACCTCCAGAATGTAATTCACGAACAACATGTTCTCGAATAGAAGTAGCAGGGAGGCAAAGTTTGTTACCTCGGAATAAGAATCCATCATGAAGGCTGTAATGAGGGTGCTTATCCTTGTTGCCGTTAAGAAAATCCGCAAAGATGATACCGAAATCCTTGTCATTTGGATATTCGTGCTTTATTTGGTCAAAACCTGTAACAGTGACTGCCAAAGTAGTGAGAAGATGTTTCCGACGACTCAAAGCATCAGCTACGATATTTTCTTTGCCAGCTTTATGACGGAGACTGAATGTGTATTGTTGAAGGAAAGAGCTCCATTTAATTCGACGATCACTAACATGTTGTTGGGACTGTATATGCTTCAATGCCTCGTGATCGGAATATAAGACAAAGTCGTTGCCAACCAAGTAATGACGCCAGTATCGCAATGCTTGCACAACGGCGTAGAATTCCAGATCATAAATAGAGTATCGGCGTTTGGCATCGGAGAGCTTTTCGCTAAAAAATGCAATCGGATGACCTTCTTGGCTAAGAACTCCTCCAATGCCGACCTGGGAAGCATCACAAGCAACTTCAAAGACTTTGTTAAAATCTGGAAGTCGAAGGACAGGGGCTTCCGTGATCAATCTCTTGATTTCGCCAAATGCTCTAGTTGCTGCACTTGTCCATTTAAATTCACCCTGTTTCATACAATTAGTGATTGGAGCCATAATACTGCTGAAATCTCGAATGAACCTTTTATAGAAAGTAGCAAGTCCGTGAAAACTACGAACTTCAGTGAGAGTTTGTGGAACAGGCCAATCGAGGATAGCTTGAATCTTGGATGGGTCCATTGCGATACCCTTAGAAGAGACAACAAAGCCAAGGAAAATCACAGAATGGCTCATAAAAGTACACTTCTTCAGATTAGCATAGAAGCGTTCCCGGCGAAGAAGTTCAAAGATGCTCTTCAAGTGATCAAGATGCTCCCGTTTGGATTTACTATAAATCAAGATATCATCGAAGTAGACAACAACGAACTTTCCAATAAACGGGTTGAGCAATTGATTCATAACACGCATGAATGTGCTAGGAGCATTAGAAAGACCAAAAGGCATAACAAGCCATTCATAAAGACCATCTTTAGTTTTAAAGGCTGTCTTCCATTCATCACCTGGCCTAATTCTAATTTGATGATAACCACTGCGAAGATCAATTTTAGAAAAAACAGAAGCACTATTCATTAGATCAAGCATATCATCAAGTCGAGGAATAGGAAAGCGATACTTTACAGTGATTTTATTGATGGCACGACTATCCACGCACATACGCCAGCTTCCATCCTTCTTTGGTGTGAGGAGAGCGGGTACGGCACATGGACTTAGGCTTTCCCGAATATATCCCCGTAGCAATAGATCATCAACTTGTTTCTTGAGTTCAGCATGTTCGGAAGGACTCATCCGATAAGCACGAAGATTAGGGAGAGAGGCTCCAGGAGTTAAATCTATTGCATGCTGGATGTCTCGCATTGGTGGCAATTCATTGGGAAGCTCATCAGGAATTAAATCAGAAAATTCATCGAGCAATGGTTTGACCTCTTGGGGAGGGGATGGGGTGGAGTTTTTACTTGATTCGGTCACTTGTCTAGTAACCAAAGCATACATCACACCTTGCTCTTGACTTTCAACTTCAAATTTGCGCATGGTGAGGATGTGAGGAGAGGCAGTATGAGTAGATTGCTTTACAGAAAATGGAGTTGCCATGGGCTTCAACTGAATTTGGCGTCCATTCCATTTGAAAGTGTAGGTGTTATCCGAATGATCAGTGATGACTTTCAAGCGCCTCAGCCAAGGTCTGCCAAATAAAATGTGGGCAACATTCATTGGAATAACATCACATTTGACATTATCTTCATACGAGCCCATCTTCAAGGGAACAATGCACTGGCGGTTGACGGGAATTGAATAATCATTTACCCATGCAACTCTGTAAGGTCTCGGGTGCTTTATAGTTGGCAACTGAAGTTTATCAACTGCATCTTTGGATATGACGCTCATAGCACTTCCACCATCAATGATGGCATTGCAAGCTCGTCCTTTACAAGTGACTCTTGTTCGGAAAATAGGAGCTTGGTTTTCATCATCTTCTTCAATACCATCTGCAACCAATAGGCGGCGGTGAAGGAAAAGTAATGGGCTGTCATCATCAGCTGTGTAGACTTCAAGTGCGGACTCTGGATCTGTTGGAAATTGTGCATCAGGTTTCTCCACTTCGATTTCCTCATCATACTGTTCATCATCATAAGGTTCACCATCACAATGCAGATTCCTGTGAGGACATTCTCTAGCATAATGACCTCGATTTTTGCAAGAATGACAGACAATGTCGCGCTTAGCGATTATCCCAGTGCTTCTAGCATTATTCTGATTTGGTGTCCACTTTTGATTGAGCTGAGGATTCTGTGGACCCTGCGGTGAAGCTTGTGGCTGCCTTTGGAGTTGGTTCTTTGGTTGGTTTGAAGGTGGTCGGAACCCTTGCTGTGGAGTCCGATTGAAAGTAGAATCGGGACCCTTTTTATAGGGCTCCCCGGCTTGGTTACCGAAACGTCGCCCAGTGTGTTGACGCAAGCGTTTGCTCAACGCGTCGTGCCTTGCTAGAAATTGCATCAACAGTGGCGAAGTCAAATACAGCCAATTTATCCTGTATTTCTGGACGTAATCTTTCTCGATAACGGGTGACCATCAAGCGATCATCTTCATTAGATTTGCATCGAATACAAAGCTCATGGAACTTATGAGTGTATTCATCTATGGTCATAGAACCTTGCTGAAGATTGATAAGCTCGCTATTAAATGAATCAATGTAGTCAGAAGGCAAGAACTTATCTTCCAGTCTTTCTTTCATAATTTCCCACGTGTAATAGGAGGGCGACCCATTTGCACATTGTGGTCATCACTATTTTTCCACCAAATTCGAGCAGGACCTTTTAACTTCATCTTGACAAAAGCGACTCGTTGAGGATCTTCAATATGATACCAAGTGAAATAATCCTCAATTGAAGTAAGCCAATCAGAAGGGCACGAGCATCACCTTGACCAGAAAATTCAGCAACCTCTAATTTGATTTTCCGCGAGAGATCATCTTGGCGCGGGCCAGGCGGAAAATTGTCAGCGCTCGGTCTGCAAAGAGACGTTGAAAGAACTCTTGGATTGATTCTCTGGGAATATTTTCCAAGTGGTGAGAGTGTGAACCAGAAGTGCTGGAAGATTCGCCATGAGGGTTTGAAGGAGCCTTAGCAAGTTCATTGACAGTGAGTTGTAAGGCGTCGACCCGTTCATATAAATCTCTTATGCAATCATCGCGCTGAATGTCAGAGAGTCTGCCACGAAAATTTTGCCCGGTGCGAGTAGCCATGGACGCAGACCAAAATTCTTTTTTTTTTTTTTTTTTTTTTTTTTTTTTTTTTTTTTTTTTTTTTTTTACTGCTAGTGGGCCGGGCCGGGTGTGGCTAAACCCAGTGGCAGGCAGCAGGTCAGGCCCAAACTGTGGCCCAGTTTATAGCCCAGGCAGAAGATCCTTTCTGTCTCCTCGGAATCTGTGCGCAGAGAGAAATAAAACAGAAAGAAGAACGGATTTGTGTTTAGTGAAGCTTACTGCTTGAAGAAGAAGCGGAGGAGATGAGGGGAGAAAGTGAGGCCGTGGCGACGACAGTGAGAAGCGACGACTCTGAGAAGGCTAAGCCGGTGACGACGACGATGGCTGCTTCGTTCGGCAGTGGTGCCGTGATGCAGAACAGCGAGACGGTGACGATCGACGGTGCAAGGTGTGCTTCTAACGCAGAGCTCCTTCTCCTCTTTCTTCTATTCTCTCTTCTTCTTCTGTCCTCTGGGTTTTTTTTTTTTTTCGCCTGGGTTGGTTCCGACGAGGCAGAGAGTGGATTATGGCAGATTTGAGATTGGGTTAATGGAGATGTTGTGTCTGGGATCGTGACAGTGGGCCTGGGGGTCTCAAATTTTGAGAAATTGGGTTCAGGGATATTTTAGGGTAGGGTTTGGCTTGATGATGCTGGGAGAGGAAGGGGAGTGCGCTGGGGTTTGGGAATTAGGGTTTCGGGATTTGGGGAATTTGGGGATTTGGGGAAAAAGTGTCTGGGATGGGGTTTTTCGACGGTTTGTGTGTTTTAGGGTTTGGTTTGGGGACTGATGGTGGGTTCGGGATTTTTTTTGAGGATTGGGGTTCTGGGAGTCTGGGTACTAGGATGGGTTCGATTTGGGAATGTAAGGGTTCGGTGGTGCTGGGAGATGAAAGGAGGTTAGGGGATTTTGGGGTTTTGTTGTTTCGGTGGGATGGGCTGAGAAGGTTTAGGTGTATGCAGTAGGTTTGGGTGGCTGCTGTTTTTTTTTTTTTTTTTTTTTTTTTTTATATGTTGACGGGATGGGCTGGAATTGGGGGTTTTGGTGTTCGTGGAGGAGAATGGATCGGCTGGGGGTGAAAAGTGGGCAGGATGATGGGTATGAGATTGTGGATGTCGACAGTGATGGATGGATAGGAAGATGATGATGGACAGAGGTTTCGAAAAGAAAATCCGGGAAGGAGTGATCGTTCTTCGGCTCTGATACCAATTTGACGCAACCAGAGGTGATAGATCAATCTCCCGAAGGATTGATCGAATCCAAGATGGATTCTAGCCCTAAGGCACAGCACAAACCATAACACACGAGAGATAACTCACAAAGATGACTTGGATTAATTGATAAGAAGTATATGAATTACATTGGGGCTCTTCTGTTTATATAGAGCATCACGTATGCTAATGAGGAAAACTACTAATTCTAATTAACAATAAATTTAGAAAGCAAGTAAACAAAGCAATGTTACTAATCTAAAAATTAGGAAACGGTGGAGCACATGTGGACCCCATCAGTAGGGTCCGTCAAGGCTTGCGGTTGTGGGTCCCTGTCTTGGATAGGGATCGGACTGCATCACTCTCTCTCTCTCTCTCTCTCTCTCTCTCTCTCTCTCTCTCTCTCTCTCTCTCTCATGGCATTTGTGTTTCACTTGTCATCAAAACTTGAAGAAAGTCCTGTGATGCAGAAATTCGTTGATGAACGATATGCAATAATGTTTTCTATGCTATATGATCTTGGCTTCTCAAACTCATAGATGTTATTTATTATGTATCAGGTAAATCAAGGACTCACTGTCTATGGAAATAAAGGGAGCACAGATCAACATGCGTGGGTTTTGGCTTATTCACTTTTACTTTCTATTCTGTATCTTCATATTAAAAATGATTAAACCTGACAGTCACTATGATTTTTCTGGACAGGTACATTCAACAACTAAGAGAGGGTGTACACAACTTTTTTGTTACTTTCATCGAAGTGTTACGAGATAGACCCCCTGGTCATGATTGGGAACTTGAACCAGGTGTTACATGTGGTGACTACCTGTTTGGAATGCTACAGGTTAGCTTTTGTTACTTAGATAGTTTTAATGTTACGATTCTTAAAAGTGCACTTATGTCAGTTTATTGATGAAACTTGTAAGTGGAAGTCAGATATGCTTGCTGCATTTCTATCTTGCAGGCTTTTTAGGAATTTTTCGTGTAAGGTAGGTTTAAATGTTGTGATTATTCATTAAGTTAGATGAATATAAACTGCATACAAAACTAGCTGGGTAAGGGATTTTAAGGAACGGTAGCTGGGATGCCATTAAAGGTTTCTTGGGTCTGCTTGGGATTGTAGATTCAAATGAGGCCCAATAAGAGTTCTTTTTCATGGTGTATTGTTACCTTATCCTTGGAACCACTGTTTACTGTATTTGAGGTTCAAGCAACACAATGGGCTAACATGATGATAATTAACCATAAAAGCTTTTTGAATTGGTTGGAATATGAGAGAAATTTGCTTATTGGAGTTGGAGTTTTTTCCCCAAGAGCAGCAAACTCCAAGTCTGATTCTATATATGGTGGGGATTTTATGTCCCGCTTTTGTGATTTGTTTGTTCCCTCTCTTGTAATTCCTGTTGGCTTTTGATCTCTCAATAAATTATCCCTTACCTATTAATTATAGTTGTCAATTCCATTCATGTGGTCGTTCTGGTCTGGACTTAAAATGAAACATTCCGACCTTCGAGAAAAAACATAATTGAAAAATAAAATTTAAATACAATTAGAAATAAAGTTAAAGATAATAGATAAGTAAAACAACATTTAAAATTTATTTTATTATTAAAAATTAAAAAAAGTGTTTATGTCATCTATGGAGAAGAATGTTGACTCATAAAAAAAGCAACACATGCACAAAATTAGTGCAGCAGAGATGAGAATGTTGAGATGGATGTGGTAAAACTAGGAAAGATAGAATAAAAAATAACACTTTTGGGAACATTTAGGGGTAGCATCAATAGGGGATAACTTAAGATAGACTCCTTTGAGATGTGGTTTGGGCATGTCAATGCTAGCCAACAATAGCACTGTGGAGGAAAAGTTCTTCTATATAGGTTGATGGCCCACCAAGGAAAAATAGTAGGCCAAAGAGGACATGGTTGAGTAGTAAGGATAGATATGAACAAGTGCAACCTATCATAGGATTTGGCTCAAGATAGATCAGAACGGAGAAAAATTCATGTAGCCGACCTCAACATAGTTGGGACAAGGCTTTGATGGTGACAATGATGATGGAGTGTAAACTACACTTATGTGAATGTCATGCATATAAGTCATAGATTAAATCAATATAATAAATTGACAACAAGCAATTAAGCACATATTTGGATGTTTACATCACATTTATACATATCATCTCATTTAAGCCCTCCTGTTTGATTGGGAGGTTAATAGAATCTTATGCCTATTGTTTCTGCCTTGAATGAGATGCAAAAAATGTGAAAAAGAAAAAAAGAAATGCAAAAATATGCTTTTGGCCATAACAGGGTAGAGCACGGTGAGACAGTACTAGAGTTTGGAACACACCCTGTTCCAAGTGGAATGGGGAACAAACTGAAGCTGCAACCAGAACTTATTTAGAGGATGTTCCACTTGAGTATGCACTTCAGAACATTCGGGCCATTTTGGAGTATACTGCAATTTGTCATCGTTGTAACAGAATGTTACTCTATTCTATTTTCCTCAGTGCTGATATTCTGGATAGGTAAAAAAAAATCTCATCGAATTTTTCTTATGAAGATTAGGATAGAATGCTTGCATAATGATATATTATAATGAAACATTTGAGGTTTTTGGGTGAATATACTACCATATGCAGAGCCATTGTAATAGCTAATGTACAAAGGTCTCTATAATTGTGTTTCCTTTTCTTCCTGGTTAAGCTATGCCTATCATGTTTACTGATGCTAAACTGCAGTTGACATCACATTGTTAGTTTTGGAATGAAAAAGTCGGAATGTCCCCACACACAAAAAAGGATAGAGAAAATATGAAGAGTAGGGATTTTATATTGTAGGAATTGGTTAATATGATTACATATGTGACAAACAAGTAGGAACAGATGTAATTGCAACTAACAGTATTGCAATAATTTCTTGACTATGGTTAATTTCATCCATCTCTCATGCTTTGTTTGCACAGGGAACACGATCTGCGCTATATGCGAACAGCCGTGAATCAATTACGGTTACAGTGCAAGAAGTAACTCCTAGATCAGTAGGAGCACTAATAGCATTGTATGAACGAGCTGTTGGAATCTATGCATCTCTGGTCAACATCAATGCTTACCATCAGCCTGGTATATGGGTTGCACTTATCTCAATCAGTATTTTTGGTAGCAATGCCAAAGTAATACGAGGGAAAATTTTCTCCTGTGCACTAGGGCTGCACAACCGGATTTCCGGTCCGGTTTTCGGACCGGATTTCCGGTCCATCCTAAAATGAAGGACCGGACCGTTCCACTTATAAGTGGTCCGGTCCGAAACGGTCCAGTTGGACCACTTATAAGTGGTCCAGACCGGTTTCTTTTTTTTTTTTCATGTCGATTTTTCTAAGATTTCAAGGTATGTGCTGATGCCACAGCCCACTTCGGGTTGAAGAGAATCAAACAGTAGTATTTTCCATTAAAAAATAAGTATTTCTTATGATTTCTTATATTAAAAAAATAAAAAAATACTTATTATTTATAATAATAAATCCGGTCTGGTCCGGTCCAGACCGGATCCAAAAATGCCTGGACCGGACCGGACCCAAAAATGCCTGGACCGGACCGGACCGGATTTGGACCACTAAAACCACAAATCCGGTCCGGTCCGGTCCGATCTACGGTCCGGTTTTGTTCAGCCCTACCGCGCACAAGCTCTTCAGGGAGCACCCATCCAGACTGTCACCAAAGGGGGGAACCCCCCTGAATTTCACTGGGTCCCACGTGACCAACGTTACTGATGTGGAATGCACAGGTGTGCAGGAGAAAATTGTCTGTAGTATAAGTGTTCCTCCTGGTACCATTTATTTATTAAACTGCTGTCTCGATTCTCTGTTTAAATTTGTGATTGCAGGTGTAGAAGCAGGGAAAAAGGCGGCAGGAGAGGTTCTAGCTCTTCAGAAGAGGGTTCTTGCTGTTTTAAATGAGGCCAGGTATGTATTTCAGCCATTTGATTACCGTGCCACATTTTGACTTTATTTCTTGGTAGAAGAGTCAAGGAATGAGGTGGTCTAAACTGAAAATAGGGCTACACGAAGCGAATAGTGCTACATGAAACGAGATGGAGCTAAAATACAGGTGGATAAGATGCACATGCGAAGATTGATATGTGGTGTTACAAGAAATGTTAGGATTAGAGAGGTCATAGGAGGAAACCTACAGGTAACTTTGAGCATGCACACACTGGGGGGGGGGGGGCATGCTATGGATAAATGTCACATCCTTGTCATAGAAGGCCAGGTTACTGAGATCAGATTAGCCCATTCATTTAATATCTGTTCCAAGCTTTATGCCAAATACATCTCTGCTTTAAGGCTTGATTGTATGGTGTTGCTTCCTAAGTACGACTAAAATCTACACTGAATTTTTATTTTCACTATCATGCATCAATCATCTACTAATTATGGCCCAACTGGTGGTGTTTCCAGTTGCAAAGAGCCTATTGAGCCATTGACGCTTGATGAAATCGCAGATCGTTGCCATGCTCCTGATGAAGTATGGGCCTCCTATTCTGAAATTTTGTTGTGTGTTTGGGGTTTTTTAAAGTATTGAACATGCTGCTATTTTTTGATGAGCAGATTGAAATGATCTACAAGATTGTTGCGCATATGGCGGCAAATGACAGGGCGCTCATAGCTGAGGGTAGTTGTGGATCCCCTCGAAGCATCAAAGTTTTTCTTGGAGAATGTAACATTGATGAGCTTTATGCATGAGGTTAGTTGAGTTCACTTGTGTTATCACTTGTGTTATGTTTTTGAGTTTGTGATCATAAAGATGCCTTTGAAGGTCATAACATCTAGACATGGATCTGGGGAAACGAATTTGCCATGGAATCCTTTTGTCAGGACTACTTTGAAAGAATAAAATCTTGGAGTTCCCGCTCATGTATCTTGTACTTATTATAGTGTTTTTTTTTCCTCTCTCAATTGACTGCTACACTTTCCAGGAGAACCTTAACCTTAGTGGGGAAGAGACCAGAGCTTGAACCCTCAACCCTATATCTCCTCAATGGAGCAGGGTAAGCTGGTTCCGGCTTACCTACCGAGGCACTGATACTGTCTACTGCTCTACTTCTTGAAATGGGATACTCCTGTTAGAAAATTGTTATTAGGCAATGTTATTCTTTTAGAACCTGGAACGGGACTTTGTGCTGAAAAAAAGGGCAATGAATGAAGCATAAAGAGGATCACTTTGGTAATCTATGTACTGGTTATCTTTATTCCACAAAAATGAAACGTAACAGAAATGCATCCATGTAAATGATGATACATGGGAGATCATGTAATTTTTCCGCAAATGGAACCAAGGGTGTCTGCTTTCAATTTCAAAATGATCTAACAGAATGGTATGGGAGTATGGGACAAATGAAATACTACGGCAATGATGAAACCATGATCCGTACAGGGCATGCGGGGTTGGCATTCGCAAGTCTCTCCACCAGGTCACACCATATAGAGGATAGATTGGTGGATTAGATTGAGCATAACGTGAATGATCAATTGCATCAATTGTGAATTGTTCTCTAGTTTAATAAGTCTTTTCCCTTTTCTTTTTTTTCTTTTTTTCTTTTTGCGCATTTACCTCAAACAATAGGTAGATTATTTGTAGAGGCTACAGGTGACTATATACAGGTCGTGCATGAACCTCAATCAATAGTAAACAAAATAAAAACCCTATGGCAAATGAATGGTAGGCCAAAATCTCAGTGTGAAGGTGCCTCACTTTTTTGCAGAGTGATGGCCACGATAAACTCAGGCTCACAGAGCTATCCTATTTAAAGTTCAAATCACAAGTGGGGATCTCACTTCGGGCCCCTACTCACGTATGGAATCTGCCCAACTTTAATCCTCTTAGGGTTAAAATGTGATCTTCAGACAGCCCATTCATTTTGAGTGCATGAGTTTTCAAAATGTGGCCCCCACTAGAGTTTGAACTGCTTCCACAGATAGGGGTGCTCTTGGGCCAGGCCAGTCTGAGCCTGATCCGGGCCCAGTCCATTTGGGGCGAGCTTGGCTTGGATAAGTAACTAGGGCCCATTTAATATTTGGAACGGGCTTGGATTAAGTGATAGAGAGCCCAAAGCCCGGCCCAACTAAAAAATGCATGTAATTTAATTAGTCTAAACAATTGCTCAAATGCTTGCAAAAGTGAAAAAAGCCAGGTTTATGAATTCACGCATTCGGATTTATGATCTCGAATGGTCCCGATCGTTTATCAGCCCATAAAAACTGCAGATAATAAGAAAGTGAAACTTAGATGTCTTTGTATTTTTCACATGTTTCTTCTAGACATTTGCTAGTGCAAGCATCTAAGTGGATCCAGACACTCAAATCAAACGTACTTTGATCTCAGCAACAACGGGATCACTCCAATCAGAAGCAGTGGGCCCTTTCATACTTAGATTCATATGATGATGGCAACAAAATACAAACAAGAGACACACAAGCACACTGATGAGTTTCATCCCATCTTTCCCAATGAGCCAGTTTTAAAATATAATTTATGTACAACTTTTTTTTTTTTTTTGGGGTGGGGGGTGGTGGTTGAAAATAATACATACAACGCAGAGAGGTTAAATGATTTATGCGGAACAATCAATCAATCCTACACAGCTTGAGAGGCCCCTGGATGCGTAATGTTACATGATTTGACAATTTTACGGAGGCTTTACCAAGCAAAGCAAAAGAGAAGATTCTCCAAATCAGTAAGGCATAAAGTTCACAATAGCTTTGATATAACATGGCAAGATGTCCAGAATGCTGCAGATGCTGCCCTAAACAATGCTGGGTTCTGGTATATCCTGTGAGAGAAAAAAAAAGGGTAAAAGTGAGACTATAAGAACAATCAAATCCCATTTAAATAAGAGAATGGAAATGGCCTCCTTACTGTTACAAAACCAAGCAAATACCAAATATAACAAGTGATTATGCATTCTGTAGCAATGATTTCTTTCAGTAAATCCAGATCACTCATTCAGTGGGCCCCATTCTGGACATGCAATAAAATGTAACACTAATGACAACCAACACCCCACCCACCCCATCTATCCACCAAAAAATATTTTCTTTTAAAAGATACCGGGAAACTAATAAAAGAATAGGAAAAGGAAAAAGAATCCCCCACCATCAAACATCTTAAGAATTGGATCAGTCGACAATTTGCAGTTAAATATAACGGGTAAGCTGTATTCTCTTTTTAACTATCATGCAAGTTAATCATCAGATGGCTATGATTATCTGGTGCATGAATTCAGTGCAGCAACGCCTCACCATCAGTGGAAAAAAAAAAAAAAAAACTTGACCAGCTGGATCACCAGAAGATGCTATTTTTCTTTCAACTGCCCATTTGCACGATTATCAGATTGTCAGAATTTTCTGGTGGCAGTTATTTGCTGCACCACCTATCGACAGTGGGAGACCATCCTCCTAGCAGTCCATCGCACCACCTCCAACCCCACCGTGCAGATGGTGTTCAAGCATGATACATTCTCTATGTCTGTATCACTGCTACCTAGAATCAGAGATCTGACTTTACCCAATAATAATCGGTTTGATAGAAATCTAGTCCTTTGTCTAGTAATATAATAAACATATAGAGTACATTTTTCCCATTGAATCAATGCTCAAAATAGAACAAATATTATTAGTAGCCTACCCAATGGCAGTGGCGCTCCAAGATGCCACATTGTAAATAACTTTGCTCCCATCCCATGCCCTTCTAAGTTTCCCTTTCTTCTTTTTAACAGAGAACGTCTTGCAAAGGGCTGTAACAATGAATGGACATATATCTTAAGAATTCTTATAAAGCTGAACTCATCAATCATGAATAGTTAAGCATAACAGACAACAAAAATTAAATCAACTTAACTGTACTTGAGGAGTACAATTAGATGGGAAAATTTTAGACAATAGAACATACCTTCTTGGAGTTGATTAGGACTTAATTCCTGCAAATCAATGTTGAAATATCAATTATAATTTCTGACAATTAAGCTTTTGAAGCACCATAGAAAAAATAGATTTCATTTACTGGTTTGAGATCACAAAGTCTCATAGCTGCCCGAATGATATGATTTGCATAAGAAATAGAGGGAAACAAAATGTAACAATCCGAAGGAAACCCATCACCAAAGTGCATAAGCACCATGTTTCTCAAGAACATATATGTATCCATCAGATGACCGGTGTACCAAAAATTGGTTACTTAGCACAAATTTACAATCGAACAACAATGGCACATCTTTGACAGAATACATATGGTTTATGGTGACACCAAACAAACCACCAAGGAATGTCACAATAGAAGATGGCAAAAGAATGGCTATATACTTACATAAAACTGCAAACACGAATGGGTCGCTTTCTAAATGTGATAACCAAGCTCAGGGGTCAGTGTTTTTTGTGGGAAGGAATTCTGCTGGGCTACAAGAAGGGCTGTAAGATGCTTTTTCACTCAGAAGTTCATGTGGTCTAATCTACCTCGTTTAAAGTAGTTGGATGGAAAGCCAAGAAAGAAAGTGGTATAAAAAAATATTCTTGAAGAAAAAAAAAATGTGAAATGCTCAACCTGAAAGCAAACCAGAAAATGACTGCAATACACCTGAGCAATTCAGATTCATAAATCCAATCTGCTTGTCCTTATAGCTAAAATAACTTGAATAGAAATTCAAATTAATGACTGTTTCTGGCAATATGCTCCAACAGCAAAAGACACGAACTTATCTCAGTCATTAATTAATATCAAACTTAAAATAATGAACATGTACTGCATGAATAATTAGTTTTTATTTATTGGTACTACATGATTAATAAGTCAGTTTCTACACAAACAAAATGAAAGTTCATCTCATGAAAATAGAAAAGTTATATGATAATAAATTATAAGCATTGGCCAACCTTGGTTTCTTTTAGTGACAGTAGATATGCAGCCATAAACGAAGCAATTCCCTCCATTATATCTTCCTGTTTGACAAGAACATAACCATCTTTGTCTGGGTCATTGTCCCCATCACTGAGAACACCTTCCCAGACATCGGATTTGTTAATCACATCCCAAGAGCAACCTTCATCTGCCGAAATCATAAACACCAATTATATCATCAGCACCAACAAATAATAGTGTTTAGCATTCATTCAAAGCTTTGTAATACCAGGGATGAGGTCATTTTTTAATGCATACCAGCCACATCTGGAGGTACTTGCAAGTGGATGCTCCCAAGCTTTTCGAGAAAGTTAGGTGATTCTACTCTAGACTTCAGAAAATCACATAGCTGCATATAAAACAAAGAAAACTGATAAATTTACTGCATAGAAAAAAAAAATCTCAAAATGCACCAACTACTTATACCAAATTGGTACACGGAAATAATGAGACATAAGTGCTTACAATTAAAAAACTGGCGAAACCTTTACAAAGTCGACCACAGAATGGATAAGATCATAAGACTAGACTAGACTAGGCTTTGATGATGATTCATGATGAATTTCTAATATAACTGTCACCAATATTTGACCACCATCTTTTCCATGATGAGGATTGAGGAAGGACAAGAAAACGTTTCGTGGATGATGGCCCTGAGATTGTAGCAAAAGTACACAAGGACCCACAACGGGAACTAACCTTTCACAGGTTGCAACGGGTGAATGATATTGAGCACATCTTCAATTCTGTTGCAGATTATTAATTATGCATTGAGGTTGCTTATACATTATTTATTTTTCTCAATGGTGCTTACACATTATTTATTGCAAGCAATTAGAAAGGATAGCCAAACATGGAAGCAGAAGGAAAAAAAAGGTGGAAGTAGAAGACAACTATACTATGGTCATCTGGAATTGATAAGCATGCATGATGGGTGCTGGGAGGATGGAGAATAACTTCATTAAATGGTCATCCTCTCCTCACAGAAGTTGAAAACTCAATTCAAATGGATTCGCGATAGGAAACGTAGCTGAACAGGGATTGCAAGAGTTTTGGATGTCAATAATGGTAGGATGTTGGTGACGTTCAATAGTCTGATCAAGATCAGGGTTCAATAGTCTGATCAAGATCAGGGACTCCAACCAAGCAAAAAGAATTTTTCAATTGGAAAGAGGATGAGAAAATTGAAAAAGACCTCAAAAGTTGGAATTTGATTCTAAAACCATAAAGACTATCGAAATTGACTTCCATCATACGTAAAGATGAATCTAACAAGATCTTCAACTTCAACTGCTAAGAAGAATTTATCATTACTGAATATACCATGACACCATCAATATCACCTTAATTTCCTCTCAGTTCTCCACCACATGTAAATTTCCTCGTTCTCTATACCAAATTAAACCTGATTCTAGCTACATTTAAAACTTTCTAGACATAGTTTAAAATGTAATTAGAAGGTTTCAACTCAGATCAGATAAAATAACACAGCAAAGATGGATCCGATCCAATTCTACATCAGACATCAGACATTTCATCGTTCTCTATACCAAATTAAGTGCGATTCCGCTACATTTAAGACTTTCTAGACACAGTTTTCATCGATCAGACAAACATAAACGCAAAATCAAGTGCGGTTCTGCTACATTTAAAACTTTCTATACAGAGTTTTTATCAAATCACAAGGATCAAACTCAGATCAGACAAAAACAAACACAGCAAACATAGATCCAGTCCAATTCCAAATCATACATCCCAATCCACCACCAGATCCAGAAATCCAACCAACAAAACCCTAAATCCATCCAAAACACACAAAAAGACAACCAATCAAGCAAATAAATCCAACAAACACGAATTCCCTCACCTCCTCCGCCGTATCAGAATCGCCTCCACCGCTTCCCTGTGACGACGAGTCGTCGGAATCGTTCTCCTCGGCGAGATCATTTCCGCCAGAGTCCTGCAGCAGCTCGAGCGCTCTCCGGCACTGTTCGAGGACGGCCTGCAGCGTCTCCTTCTTCACGCGCACCTGATCCGTCCTCCTCTCTGTCGTGCGGTTGTCGGAGGCCGAAGGTTTCGAATCCGGGGCCTCTGCCTCCATCGACGCCTGCTCTTGCCCTAGAAATTCCAGACCTTCTTCGCCATCGCTATGGTTTTAGGGTTTCGTCTTCTTTGTCTTTACTTCTTCTTCTTCTTCTTTTCTTGGGTTTTGTGGCCTCGGCCGCCTCTGATATTCTCGCGCGCTCTACATTTTCTCGTCCGATACGAGGCTGTTTGGGTTTTGGGGGTTTCCCAAGACGACAAGGAAACCTTTTTATTTAAATCTTGTGGTGCCATAATTGCAGATTATGAAGTGTGGTTACTTTATTCATCAATTATCAAGGAAGAGATTGAATTTTTTTTTTTGAGAGATTAGATAATTTAGCAGGTGGATTGGAATAGTTGAGTTTAATCAAGTTGGAGGGGCCCACCAAGATACTATTTTAGTTAATTGGATTGGAATTTTTGAAGAGTAGATATTTCTTCTTTTATTTTACCGTTGTTGCTGATGTTCTGCATAATTGGATATTATTGTACGGTTATCATTAGTCGTCGTCAATTTTCATACATGGTGACTAAAGTTAAGATAATTTTTAAAGATAATTTTTATTATTTTATTTTTACAATATCACAAAATTTTAATGTAATATTTTAAAAATTTATTGCGATGTTGCAAGATTTTATTAGATTATGCAGGAAGAAAAGTGTTATTGAGTCTTTAACAAAATAGTTTTATATGATATTGCAAAGTTTGTTGGAGGGAAATGTTTCGGTGTCATGTTTTGTTTTTATTTATGGGTGGTGTTGTTGCATAAACTCACTTGTCAATTCTGCTTTTTTGTAAAAGAAAAATAGAATTTATGAAAAGAAAGTTTCTAGAATAAACTCCTCTCTAATGGGTTGTGTACAAGTTTTGTTGGTGTGAAGTCCATTACTTTTTAATGATGAAATTATTGATGGGATTGGAATCTTTTTTAAAACTTTTTTTGTTAAAAAATAAGTGGGAGCACTATGTGTTTGAATGGGTGGAGAATAGTGATGAGTTTCGACTGACACCGATACTAACATGTCTTGGATATTTTGCTACCCTGTTTTGGAATTGGTAAGGAAAGAAAAATATTTTGTTACCCTATACTGCAGTCTAGATCTCCTTTTTTATTGTTGCAAAAATAGGGAGACATTGTTTCATCTAAGCCACATTCTCCACCTATACAAAATCTTATGCCAGCTAATGCACTCTCTTAATTGCTTCATTGGAATGAAAAAAAAATTAAGAATTTTTTTTTTGTATAAGTAGCGAATGTGGATTAAATGAAACAATATCTCCCTATTTAGAAATAGGGGATACCGACTCCCTATATTAACATCGGTATGGAGTTTCAATATTTTTCAAAAAAAATAATTAAGTTAGAAGGTTGCCGTTGGGAAATGTTGCAACCCCTATAACTTTGGTACAAACATTACCAAAAAAAGAATAGTCTCACGCCCTAATAAATTGAGTGGGAAAAAACTTTAAATCATCAAAGTAAATTTTAACTTAACAGCTGTCTAAAACCTAATATTTACTCCGAAACGGTTTAGATTTTTAAAAAACTCTTACAATATTGTTTGTGCGCGTTATGACTGTTATCCTAAGACAGTAGAATAATGTACAAATATAATTCACACAAGGTCCCCTTAATTCAAAACACTTTAGCTCTCTTTATTCAACGAACAACTCTATCCAAATTTCTGAAATCTCAACTATGAAGAGTCAAATGTCAAGTCAACCTCTTATGTTGTAAGAGACATCATCTATCATGAAAAAAGAAGTGTCATTTATTACCAGCCTGTTCAGAATTCAAACTGAGGAGACATCTCTCCTCATTCGTTCGCTGGCCAAGTTCTTCCGTGCTCTTCTTCCCTTCTCCACCTCTTCATCTGATAGGGAAAAAAAAGTCTTCTCTATAGTGATACGGTCCAAATTTCTTTTGATGGCAATGGATGAACGGCCAGGATGCTGAGGATGCAGCGGGTTGAGCCGAGGCCCGAGGCTCGTCCATCGTAGAAAGAAGCTCATTTTAATCATTGCATTGCCAAGTGTGAAACAGACGTTGCGTTATCAGCCATTATTCCCACGTGCCAGTACGTACAAGGGGGTGACGCCACGCAACCGAATGCAATAATTGAGCCTTGTTTAAGGATTCAAAAGGAATTTTTGCCTGGGTAACAATGGATCCGGACACGCACGGGGCGGAGGAAAGAGAATGCATGTGGCGAGCTCGTTGTTTGGACAAAACAGGGATCTATTTTGGAGTATTAATGTATTATATCTATCATAAGGCTGCCTTACAAATCTATTAGTGGGGCCCACTTTGATATCAAAACTTTCCAAAATTAGTCATCATCTGAGTGGGGCCCAACTTGATATTGGGTTGGGTCCATCTAATAGTGGGCAATTATAATATATTATAATAATAATAAGGGATTGGACTTTAATTTTAATCCGCGATCATAATTTTGACCGACAATTATGTTTTCTTTCTCATAAATTTTACATTCTCTCTCCACTATTCATACAATTATCTATTTATTTTATTTATCAAATCACTCATGTTTTAATTGTTCCTTTATGTAATTATTAAGTCTTTTCTTTCCGCTTCAATTTCTCTATTTTTATTTTTTACAATTTATTTTATGAAAAGAAATAACTTATTTTAATATATAATTATTTATTTTGCAGTACAGAAAGTATGCTTATCGAGCTAGTTGGATTTTAAAGGTGGCCCGGTTCATTGATTTGTTGGACTGGACTAGAGAATTACTGGCAGTCTGGGCTTGAAAGATCTTAACTCGCTACAATCATGACATGTATCATGACATCAAACCATCCAAATTGAGGAGAAAACAATGGATAGGATAGAAAGCAGAAAAACTCCACTAGAGCTATTCCCTGGACGGTTTTGGCCGGTCTCACTTGAGCTCAACTTTGACCCAATAAGAAATTTATTTCGAGCCTCGATTTAATTAGCAAAAGCCCTAGAACTTATATGTAATGCGTCCAATAAAAGGTTAGCTTGATAAAGGTTTCAGACCCCTAGTCCAAGAGACCAGGCTACAGCCCTATCTTTGAACAGTTGGTGGCCACAGAATCAATTCAGATGGTCATTAAATAAAGAATAACTAGCAAAATGTACCCGTGTTTAGTACGAACCATATAATTTGTAAGAATAAATAGTAATTTTTTTATTTTATAATAGATAAAATTTTATAAAAAAAATTATTATTGAGTTATTTAGATTTTGTGTTTGGATTATAGCAGTATTTCTAAAATACGAAAATAAAAAACGACCATCAGATTAAATATGAATGGTATGTGTATTAATTAATATATAATTTTTTAAATTGATGTCCAAGATACATGACTAATATAATTAAGAAAAAATAATAAATTACAAGAATTGCAAGCCAGAGGATCACAATGAAAAAATCGAAGGAAAGAAAATTATACCCCTACCTTCATAGTCATTTCTTCAACTTTGAGCGTGGAAAAAAGAAGAGAAAAAACTCAAGTCCTTTCAATTGCATCTTTATCAAAGAATACATGCATCACAAGAACATTCAAATGTAAAGTAGTCATGTGGGTGGTTAAATAAGAAGAGAGAAATTGAAAAGTGACAGACAACGTACAAGATTTAAAAGAAAATTAATATGACTTACGTTTAAAATACAATTCATATAAAGATGAAAAACCCTTCAATTTAATATAATATAATAGTGCAAATGTTGTTAGGATCGAATTTTTAGTTTAGAGCTTGTGGCAAGCTTAGATAGCCTACCAAATGCATGGATGTTGGAAGTGATAACTTGGAGAATTGATATTCTTTCCTTTGTGACACATTGATATGTGGGGACAAAGGTCCACAAAATTTTCTTTGACCTCACGTACGCAACTGTCTCATTTAAAACTCATGATTCTCAGGCCAAGGCAGTTCTAAAACAAATAAAACCATCTCACCTTAGTTTATTCAAATTATTTTTGTTTTCACGACGTGAGTATGTTTTGACGTTTTAATTCAATAGGATTAATTCTTTAAGTAGTGCTCTCTAAATCCACACAATTGAAGACCAAGCAAATATAGTCTAGATTTCAAATACAAGACATAGAGAGCAAATCTATACCTTATGCCACTCCACTAACTCTTATATGAATTATTAGAGCTATTTTACCTAACTATATCATTAACTGACATGACTCCGTAATATATAGTTAAAACTCCACTGCTTTTTTTTTGCCAAGCTCAATTTCAAGTCATTAGTCAGCCAACTATTGCATAAACACAACATAAATTTAGGGCTTTGCATTGACGCATGCTATGGTTAGTTTTTTAAATAAAATATATTTTCTCATAGTTCTATATTTTCATTTTTTTTACTCAGTATTCAAATTAATTATATAATATTTTGTTGTATTTCTTAGTTTTTCATCTGAAAGTTTTTTTTGTGCTAATATTATTTTCAAAATAATGTCTCAAGAAAAACACAAAATTTGAAATTATCTCAGCCTTATCTTCCACTGTCTCATCCCAATGACAGTATTCACGGCATAGAGCATTAATGCTATGCCATACAAAGAGTGCTGGTTGCATGCACTCACATGGAATATCATGTCATATTGTGCGTCCCTTTGTGGATGTACAACATCGGCCAAAAACTAAGATAATGGGATGATCATAGCCATACACTTCATGACCATCACCAAGGGAGGTTGAAAATAAAATTTCTCTCCAGTCTCCTCTCTTTCACAAGAAAAGTTTGTCCGGATAGTTAGGGCCTTTTGTTCTAATAACCCTAGCGAGAAGGGTGTTTGGACGGAAGAGTGGCATGTCGAGGAATCGAGTATTGGGCAGACATGTGAGATGGGGGTTACCAACCAAATAAGCAACCAACCCCTTATTCTCAATAACAACCATTCGATCGGTGCAATTCTTAATAGTGGCTTGTCCAATATAAAACCTTGGTTCTCTGCGCTTTTCTTTTATGTCTGCGTCTTTTCTCCCCTTTTATATGCATTGACTAACATTAACTTAAAGCAAACTGTAGGGGTATCAACCATTTGTTTTCTCTATAGTTCGGACAGTTATTGTATCGTACTCTTTCCACTGGAAGCACTAAGCAGGGCCAAGGGGTAGGTTGGTCTGTTAAGGGCTGAACAAAAAAACGAAAGGAAAAGGGAAAGGGCAAAAGAAGAAAAAACCAAAGTGCCCCTTATAGTGTAGCTTATTTCACTGTTACCTAGCCTACTCACCAAATAGCAGGGCCTAAAATTGTGGCACCCAGCAGGCGCAAAAGGCAGGGCCTAAAAGCGTCCATTGGGGTAGATAAAAGAGAGATGGGGAAGAGAAGGTATAAAAAAAAGTTTGGGGTACAAAACTTGGATTGTTCGGATCAAAGCCTAAAAAGATGGGCTTTAAATTCCAAAGAGACATGTTTACTTTTGCCTTTAGTTTAGTTAGACTAAAATTCTTTTCATCTCCGATCTCCTATCAATAGGGTAGAATTCGAAGGAGAAGACCCACAAAGGACCATCAAATAGTCTATCTTTTATATAAGAGATGATTAGCCATTCATCATTCTAATAAGGGCATATTTATGATACCACTTTCCACATAAAAAGGCGTGGAAAGTGGAAAAGGTTATTCGTGCTACAGTAAAAATCATGTTTGGTGCGAAAAGTCATAAAAGTAATTGATTTTTCACGATTCTAAGGAAAACTGTTTTTGGTTGGGTCAGACTCAATTTTTGAGTATGTGGAAAACTTTCATGGATTAGGATTTCTGCAGTACCACTCAAATGTGTCCTAACATAAATCTAAAGAAATTAACGACTACTCTATCTTTTCGACCATACAGTCCTCAACTCTCATAAGTTTAGCAAGAATTCTAATTGGGACTGCGATTTGGAGCAAGACAAGATTGCCAATCTAAAATCTCGAAAAGAAAATAGTGATGTCAAGAGACTACTTACCATTATATTTAAGAGAATGTGGGTTCATTATTTGTTAAATCTGGACCTTTGATCTAATGGACCAATGATCTAAATGGATCTATCTAGAGATGCACTTAATGGTGTTTGTTTGCAAGAATTCCTCACAGAATTTCTCTTTGTTGGGAATTTATTAGAGTATATCATTAGATGTTCCCCATCATTTGGATATTCTTGTTTAGTCAGTGAATTTTCAAAAGCTCAACAATGTGAATTGGTTGATCTTTTAGCCTTTCAGAATCTCTAAATTCCCACATATTATACTTCTAAAATACTAAGGTTTTTTTGGCATTTGTGAGTCTGGCTAGAGGGCATTATTTGAAATTCTTAAATATCCCCAAACATGAATACTCGCTTTTGTCTTAACAGACAGGCCTAAGACTGGGATGCTCATGGGCTTTAGTTGGAGTCAAGTAAGAATAAATTAAATACAACAATAGATTGGTAAAGAAAGAAAGGCAAACAAGCAAAAGAACATATCAAAGTGATCTTCAAATTTATGAGATGAGCCATGAAACACTTTTTCCATCAAAAGGATGGACCTCTTTACTCAGAAGTGTTGATCAAACCACCGTGAAACTGCAATTGCACTTGATTTTTCTGTATAGGAAAATGACCCCAATTTGAAGGTCATCTGTCCTCCTAAACAAAGTGCAAAACACAACCTATCGCGATGAAGCACGCCTGTACAACCACGTGCAAACCACATGATGCCAACTGAAGGATTTACCCAAACAAAAGGCCATGGTCATTGGTCAACAATAAAATACTTAAGAGTACTTGTCATCTAAAGAGACAACTTGACATAATTATAATAAAACATGACCACTAAGTTTTTAGTCCAAAGGAATGTAAAGTGATATCAGATTACATTGTGACCATGGCTTTAAACCTTTTTTACATATCACAATATACAACTTGATTTGAGCTCTGAAACCATGAAGCAGCGAGTCATCATTTTTTATATAAAAAAGAGGAGTATGTATGAAGGATATGCCAAAGTAGCTTGCTGAGAAACCTAAAGCAAGCTGATGAATGGCAACAAAGAAAAGTAAACCTGGTGCGTGACGACAAATTCCATTGACTGGTTAGGGTGGTTTCCCACGGCTTACAGAGAAATGGAAGTTTTGCATCATTCGACTTTCGGTGATCTCCACTGCTTTACAAGTAAAGCATGTCCAAGCAATGAATCTTTTCCTATGGCTTCTGTTTAGATAGTTCAAAAATTCATGTAACTGTTTTGGTTGCATAGAAAATAAGTAAAAGGAGTACTTCTGCGAGTATGGTAATCTTTAGTGATAGATAACGTTACCTTGTTATTAAAGTTGAGATATTTCTCCACCCGTTTTCGGCCATATAAAGGGATTTTGCATATCTTTTTTAAATTTATGTGATATCATATAAAAGTTCTACTCTTGTTGGATTAAAAAGAATGTATTTATGTCATATTGCATGGTTTATAATTTTACGCGATATCACAAAAGTTAAGTGCATTTTAGTCTATAAAAACTGATCGAGTATCTTTGGTGAAATATCTCAACTTTCGTCACCAATTGAAATTATTGATGGCTAAAAGTCATGTACATGCAAAACCCCAAAATAAAATGGAGGTTGAAGTTGTATATTGCATATATGATTACTATAATTAAGTTTTGGCAGGTCAATGTAATTAGTAAAAGTCTCACTTGGATTAAAGAGTTTTTTTTTTTTTTTAATATTTTGCTTTGGTAATACTTACACACCCTCTCGCACTCACCAAAGTCCCTCTCACCATCAACACTACATTCCATTGTTAAGGTTTATATACATCAAAAAACTTGAGAAGTTATTAAATTTTCTTAGTTTTTCATGCATGTAGTCTAAAAAAGTTTCTGGTATTATTTTGCATTGCATCGGCTAATGGACTTTTGTATAATATGAAGTTTGTCCATCATGCCGGGAGTATCCATCGGATTTCAAAATGGCTGTTTGTCCATCATGCTATCTTAGTACGAAATATGCACACACATGGCAGTGGTGAGCCCATGAAAATTTGCCTTGGTAAGGGTGGGGCTACTATGTAAGAAAGGATTTTTTTTTTGAGGGAGCCAATGTATAATATGAAGTTTAAAATATCATACCTGACTATAGCCCAACTAAAGAACAAAAGGTAAGATAAAGAGAAAATTCCACATAAGATCTGGGTTTTTTACAAAATTTCTTGAGTCCCCCCTTCTGGGTGCGACAATGAAACTCACTAACACCTATCATTTTTGTCATCATAGGCCCCCATCTTGTCAATTCTTCCAAATTGTTCAACAACACTTTCATCCACATCGAATGGATGAATTTATCTCATACTGACAACACCTGATCATCCTAATTACAGTGGTATTCAGACTGCTGCAATTGATGTGAATATTTCTCACATTGTATAATTGGATGGGTGAGAGGTGGGCTCCCTCATCATAACTCATCATCACAAAAAGAGTTGGCAGCATCTACACACAACTTGCTGACTCGTGAGTCCACTCAGTGAGTGGATGGGTCAAGCCACTTGTTCGGTCTATGCTTACTTTTTTTTTTATCCAGCCAACGGGGGGCTGGTACTCAAGAGAAAATACGCACGCACATAGGAAGACAACCCACTTAAGTTGAAAATAAGCCGCACAAGCGGAGAAAGCTGACACAAGTTGGGAGGGTGCCCACACACGCGGAAAGAGGTGGCGTGCCTGGGTGATTAAGTGAGAATTGCCGCTCTTTGTAATGTTCTCCCCTACGCTTTACCTAATGGTGGTGTAAAATTAAGCTGGCAGTCATTACATGCACAACTTCTTTAATGAAGCATTAAGCACTAACCACTTTATAGCAGCGTGCTTCTGGTCATTATGCCACTTAATAATGTATATACTAAAAACCTTCTAAGTTAGAGCTTGCCCAAATTAATGAAGTGAGAGAAACATTTTATGAGGCATATGAAGCATTCCAATCTGGGCGTTAGAGTGAGATTAGAAGGTTTTAGTGTTAACCATGCATGGTCCGAATTTAGCTTGATCAACAATCAATTGAAGGCCTTGAGGGTTTGATTTTTATTGCTGCATTAAAAACCCTTAAATAGATAGTAACGTTCAGTGGATCATTTTGATTCTTAATTAACCCCATTACATACTGTGGATTATTTACTCTGTGCATGATGATTGCCATGCATCTATTTACACTGAAAAGTTTGACCACAGTACAAGTTCAGATTTTTTTTTTCCTGAAAAAAAAAGAAAAGACTTCAGGGTCCTCTGAGGCTTTCATTTAGAGAAATTCCGAATTGAAGGAGTGGACTCCATGGTAGAGCCAACTTATTAAAAATTCAAGATGCCCAAAATAAATGCCTTCCTAATATTGTATTAGGTAATTGCCCAATTTTACCCAATAAGAGTTGTTCTCGTTATAAAAATTGACCGTATTATTAAAAATAACATATATGAATAGTAAATAATGCAAATGATTGTGTGATCTATTTTTTCTATCAAACTTTCATACTATGAAGGGAACAATTCCAATTAGGTTAAAATTTGGGGATACCTCATTGCATTGAGAGAGTGAATTATTTTGAATGGGGTAGACTTTTAAAAGGCGACCCTTACAGTGATTCTCAACTATGGATTTCTCTCAACTTTAACCCTTTTGACTCCTTACTTTGGGCATTGTACTACTAAGTTTGCACAAATGTTATGATCTTCGGAAGCATCACTGCATCACCCTATGAAAAGTTAAATCTAACGCTGAGTGAGAGCTTTCATAATATGCGAGTGATAATAGCCATGGGCCCTGCTTGTAGCAAATGATACGAGCAAACTTGACACTGAAGGATAGTTGATACCAAATAATTCCTCAACAATGAAATGATGTAGAACTTTGTTCTAAAAGTTTCAGAGCCAAACAGTCCAATTTCTTTAAGACTCTAGATTTTCTTTAAAAAAAAAACAATATAGACGTTTGTGCACACTAGTTAAAATCGGGGATTCTAGTTTGGAACACTATAAAAAGGGCTAAGAGTCACATATGAAATTCATGGGCCCTACCTTTTGACTCTATTGGTAAATTTTTTATTTACTTATTTATTTTTAACTATTTATTTTTACCCAAGCAATGGGGTGGGAATTCAAGAGAACTTGAAAATGTGGGAAGAAGAGCTCAAATGTGGGAAGAGAGGTATACTAAAATATGGATCTTTGCACCGCTAGGTGAGATACGGGGTTGCCAACCAACCAAGCAGCTATTAACACTACAATAATAAACTATAAGTAATGATAGGACTCTTGGTGACTCACTTTCATCACTTGCCAAGTCTAGTTGGAGTACTCATGGGTAGATCTTACAATTGAGCCACGATCATCTTACAGTTTGATTAAAAAAAATAATTTCTATAATAAAACCTGCCTGCCTACTAAAACCTCTTGTTTGGTCACTTGTGAAGTGGAGTAAAGCCTCATTTTACCAGACAAAAAAAGACTAAGGGGGTGTTTGGAAATAAGATATTTCAAGAGATTTTGTCATATTATATGCTAGTTTAGAATATAATCTATGCACCAAAAAAGAAGGTGTTTGGATAACTTAGAAAGTATATTACAATATCTCTTTTTCTTCTAAAAACTCTCATATTACATTATTCAAGGATATGATGTATAAGATAATTTTTTGTTACAAAATCTTTTTTATTTAGAAAGAACTCATGGGCAACTATTAATTATAGTGGCTCACTATAAGTTTTAACATTTAATGATCCTCATTGCAACTATGAATCCTAATATTACATTGGCCCCACAATGCTTACAAATTTAATGTGGGGTCCTATAACCATATCACAATTACATGGTCATTTTTAATTATCAATATTATGAGGGTCTTATTAATATCACACTAGAGACCCTTCATCATGATTACCAACATTAGGTGGGTCCCATACTATCAAAATTAGCTGGGTTTCTAATTAATTACCAAAATTGAATTGTGTGATTGTAGTTAGAAGTTTGTCATTATTAAATTGGTCCCACTATTTGATAGCTCCCCTTGTGTTAGTATGACTACAAATATCAAATGGGTCTCATAATAATTTCTCATAGATAGATTCATCAATGATGCTTGACATTAGATAAGGTTTTACCAAAAAAATAAAATAAAATAGATAGGCTCATTTGTGATAATCACCATTAGATGTATTACACTATGGCTATCAACATTTGGCAGACCTACCTTAATCAAACAGTATTGCTTGGATCTCAAGGTTTTAACATTTAATCATGTGATTTTTTAACAATCGTTGGTCCTACCATGATTATTAACACATTTGATTACTAATTAGTGGGTCCTGCATTGGGTCAATTGATTACTCTCATTCCATTTTTTATTTAGTATATATCATCTTGTGAGCTTTTTTTTTATAAATTGCCAAACACTTCAAAGGCATATTGAAATTTGTAAATATTGCCAAACACCACAAGTGACACTATATAATAATATGACACTATTTTATTCTATGATAATGAAATCTTACAATATTAAAACTTGTTGATATTATATTATGTAGTTATCCAAACGCCCCCTAATAGTCATTTCAAAATCACAAGATTTTAGAATTTCCTCCTTTAGTTTAAAAAAAGAAGTCCGAAGCTAACATTCTCAAAACACTAAAAGGCAAAAATTTCCCTACTTTTCACCCAAAAGTTAAAAAATTCCCTATCAAGCCACAAAAAATAAAATTTCACATTACTATAATTAAACCCCCCTAATATTTTATTTTCTATTCAATCTTCACTTTACCCAATAAGTATTTTAACCAAACAGAAACTACTAGGGTGAAGTGAAGATTGATGACTTCTTATTTGGTGATGAAGGAAAATTTGAAGTTTTATGCTTTTGATATCACCTTAGTCTTTTCTTATTTGGTAAAAGGAGACTTTACTTCACTCCACCTTATTTAATGCAGTGACCAAATAAGCCCCTGATGTCCTCTTCTTATGCGGTATGAGATGTCCTTAGAGTTTAGTAGCTAATGCCTAACAGGTAAAAAATTGATGACCTGCACACGAGGACTTCTTGCTGGGAATTTGTATCGCTGAGGAACTCAACCAAAACAGGATTTTCAAATCCTATTACAAATGTAGAACTCGAAAATCTAAAAAAAAAAAAAAAGGAGGATTCCCTTTGGTCTAAAAAAATCGAAATTGATCTCACCAGACGAAACCGCAGAAACCCTGCGGTCACGGGTTCAAATGTACGTGTACGCTTAAAAGCACGCACTACACAAACGCATGCGGGCCCTATTACAATTTAAAATAGCTGCTTAGTCCTGGGGCTTCAGTTTGCAGAAACCAAACAAGCGAAAATCTGCGATTTTCCTTTCCTTCTCTTTCCCGATAATCTCTACTTTCCTAAGATAAAGACATTCCACTTCCACTTCTCTCAGTCATATACACACAACTTTCCTACAACTGAGTTTTTGGATCTCTCTCTCTCTCTCTCTCCACGGATCCAATCGCTTTTAGCCGATTCCTTCTTGAAGAAACTGATGATTTTCCACTTCTCCCTTTGAGATTTTCCTTGGCATGATTCGATTCGTAGTCGGATATGGTTTCGCGAAATGCAGATTCTCCTCACCAAAAGGTAGGAACTTCGATTTAGTTTCAGTTTCGATTTTGGAGATCCGATGCGGTTTTCTGAAAGTTTGTTTTGCAATTGCAATTGCTATGGTTAGGGAGATGGTGATGCGAAGTCGAATCCAGTCGTGTCGGTCCAACAGCTGCATTCTCGTGCCGGAAACAATGTAATCTTCTGCTTTCTGATTCTGTAATTTAATTGAGTTGCTTCGGAATCTGCAAATTTTTGAATGCTTTCTCCATTTTTCTGCATTTGCTGCATTGGCGATCGTGTGGTTTCTAGTGCTTGATGTTTTGTGTTGTGTTGGGAACTCTCTGGTGTTGTTTTGATGAGAAGGAAGTGTGGAGAAGTTTGTGGAAATCTGAAATTTGTACTGTAGACAGTTTGTTCCACTTGTCTTCTCTGCATAGAAGCGGTTCCTTTGATTCGAGTTCTACCAGAGTGATAAAATGATGTGCATTGCTTTAGAATCAAACCTTCTCTGGCTTATGCAGCGGAGTATCTCTGCTGTCATTCGTTGAAGACTACTTTCAACTCAGTTTGTGCTGTACTCATTTGTAGATTCAGTGTTTTTTTTTTTTTTTTCCTTTTATTATAGCTATCGAGTTTGTTAAATGCAGTCAATAAATAAGTAGATTTATTGGCATAAAAGGAAGTCAAATTTCTTATTCTGGAAACACAATTGTTTCTTCACTGAGCTCTGGCTAGGTTTCTAACAAATAAAGTGATGATACATTGCCATTTTGATCAGGGAAGTCTTTGATGTTGGAATAGTAATCGAAATAGGAATGATTAGATATGGGACGGTCCTTTTTTTTTTTTAAGTTTTCTGTTCACATTCTTCCATAAGATTTACTCCTTCGTGGAGTACCTCAAGCTGTAATCTGTCAGAGCTTCAAACAAAGCTCATGGTTTGTAATAAACACTTCGACCAGTTTGAAAATTTCCTATTGAGTTCCTAGCAATTCATAGTAAGTGGGCTTTTATCAAAGCATTTCCTAGGAAGGACAATTAAAATTCTTCACCTTTTGTTTTCATGGAATTGAATTCCTAGGAATTCTCGGTAAAATGGGTTCCAACAAAGGATTATTAAAGAGGTGAAGGGTGAAGTTAGGGTGACGTTAATGGGATATTTAATTTACTAGGGTTATAGCTGAGAATTCACTTTCCATCTTCCCTCAGTTCATTTTCCATTAAAGGGGTGATTCTTTGATTATCTGTTTATGGATCTTCAGCTTTATTTCTTCAATGCCACTCTTAGGAGTAAATTTCTTATAATTCATAGGAATTCAATTCCTGCAAACAAAGGGGCCCTTTGGAAATGATTTCACACCCTTCACCATGAAAACAAGCTTTAGGAATTTGATGGTCCGTTGTAGATCTACACATTTGGCCCTTCACCCTTCTTCCTCTTGATAATGCCCCTTTTCCAATGAATTCCTTGGATTTAGTGTGAATTTCCCAAAGGCACCCTTTTATGTTTTTCATGGTTTGGCTTCTCCCCATATGATACCTTTTAATGATCGCCAGTTTAGAGAAGAGTGACCTAGACTCTTGTGATACAAAAGCTTCAGCCCTTTAGTGTTTCCACTGGCTACTCCAAACAATTCCTGTTCTTTTACTCTTTGAGTAGCACATAACTGACAAAACTAATGGATTTAGAATTCTACTTTGTCAATACAAAAGCACGGTAAAATAGAGAATTGAGCAAAAGTATTAAACCCATTTTCAGGGACTAGGGAGAACGATTCACACAAACACATTTTTGTGACCATACATTAAGGCAAAATTTCAGGCGTACATTAAGTCATACATCTCAATATCCTACATACAATAAAATTACAGTGTGAGATATTTTACATTGATAGTGGCCCATGAGAGTATGAATAAAAAGTGAAGTCCTTTACCTCTCTCTCGTTCTGCATGGCTACTGATTATTACTGTGTTATTACCTGCGACTTAGCAGAGCTTTTGATCTGATTTCATCTCTATTCCATGAATTCACATGGCTACTTTCCTCATCCTGGCTGCCTCTTGAATCGGGTGACTCATTGATATCAAGCAACCTCCTGACTTTCACTATTCCATTAATTTTCTATTTTTATATTTCCGCAGGTTTTCAAGAGTGGACCACTATTCATATCTTCAAAAGGCATGTTTATCATCCCCACTTTCTTCTATATCTGTAAAGAATTATTATTTTTTGTACTGCTTTGAGCAGCAGATGCTTGAAATCCTCCTTCTTTTGACCATTGTTGTGGCATATGCATCCATTTCTGCTCTACCTTTATGGTTATTGCTATCTTTTTATGCATATAGAAATCTGATTAATCACCTGCTCTCCGATTCCTTTTTTTTTATGCAATTAATATCTGTTCCTTTACTGATTTGTTTTTTAACATTAAAGTGATGATGTTGAGAATGTTTATTTCTGTACACTATATTTAACAGAGATAGGAGGTCAAACATGCAGCCTCTGTTGCAGACTTGAAGTAACAGTATAGTTGATACTGAATCTCTAGAAATAAATGTGGATCTGGAGTTTTGATTGAATGTTGCTAAAACAGTTATACTGGATAATTATTTATGGTAGAACCAGAAAATGATATTTTCTTTTACTTCCCTTCTCCTTCCATCATCATAAGGCTTGACTTGCAGTTGGTGAATGGCGAGTTATGTTAGATTCTTATGCTCCTGTATGTGTTGTGAAAGAAGGCAGGACAAAGATAGGTTTTAGTGCATCTATCTACTCCAAAACTGGGCAACAAATTGAAGCTTATGTTGCCAACACACTCTTGGTTGAGTGGTGTTGGCACCTTAGTACCACACGGATGCCCAGACATCGATCTCTGGGTCCTCAAAGTATTACCCATGCAACCATTAGTCCAAACATAGCCAAAAAATAAAAATAAAAATAAATGAAGCTTATGTCTCGGAGCAAGCCCATGATGCCTCCTTCACACATACCTAGAGCTGTTTATATTGAGTCAGCATTCTCCGCCTGAAACTTTCTATGCTGCTTTTAGGCACACACGTAGGAATAGTCAGTATGGATATCATTGAGGAAACATCTTCTTTTTCTTGCTTGGTATAGAATTGCTGTGTCATTCCATAGTCCATACGCATTTTGGAAGGATGGACATCATGGAAGAATTCTGGTTTATGTTTTATACTTGTTTTTTTCTCTGAAACTGCTATCTTGCATTTCATTCTCATGCAGGAATAGGATGGTCATCATGGAAGAAGCGTTGGTTTATTCTCACACGGACATCATTGGTGTTCTTTAGAAGTGATCCAGTAAGGGGTTTTTCCAATTATATTCCTGTTATTTATTATTTCTGTTTTTAATGTTCATTTTATGTCATTGATTTTTGTTGAAAAAATTTAATGCATTTAATCTTTTTTTTGAGGTGGGCGTGGGTGGATGTGTGGGTGGGTGGGGGTGCTCGGAGTGGTTTACATATTTTAATTGTCTTTCTTTAAAAGAGTTCTTGTTTAAAGAGAAATGATCAAAGGAGGTCATACGACATAACTTGGGGTTCACATATTTTAATTTGTCTTTCTTTAAAAGAGTTCTTGTTTAAAGAGAAATGATCAAAGGAGGTCATACCACATAACTTGGACATTTAAGCTTTAATTAGGTCATTCGAGGTTATATATATATATATATATATAAGTAGAGAACGTACTGACTAATGTTGCAAACCGAATCAAAATATATTGAACTGATAATCAAATTTGTTCATCGAACTTGGTGAACTCGAATTACAAACAGGTGATGCATGAGCAATGCACCGGATTCTAGAGGATCCAACATTGGATCATGTCATGCCTTAAATGATTAGATGGATTTCATTGATCAAATGTGGTCTCAATCTGTCTTACGAGGGGCTCTATTAAGAGAAAAAATCTTAAAATAAAAAATGGACTGTCAAGATGGGTTCAAATTAAATTATAAATATTCTGAATTAAATGGGGACCAAATTAGGTTACTAGTGACCCTTTTGGATCAGTCCAAGATACCCATCCAGGCCCAATTAGGCCCAGCCCAACAGGACCAGCTAGCAGTCTGGTCCCCTAGCCTGGCGATTAGATTGTATTGATCACCAGCCAGCAGAACCAGCCAGCAGTCTTGAAGGTTTCTAATCAACGGATTGATCACCATTTGGGTAAGCAATCTGTTATTTCTACCTTGTGATTCTGTTGATTGAGGATTTGGGGTTTGAGTTCACAATCAATCGGAATTGGCTTCCCTTGACTCTTGTCAACCAGCAAAACCAGAAGTTGAACTAAATGAACCTACTCCAGTGCATTAGCAAACAATGATGGGTGCCTTACTCTGAACTTGATTACAAATTTTCCAAATCAGGTAACTCTAGGTTTATGCCCATTTGTACTGGACTGGCAACACAAAAGAATTAGGCAATCCAATAACCAATCATTCCACATATAGGGTACTGATCATTTGCAATGGCCATTATGGTTGCCATGATATGAATCATGAGGATCACATCAGCCATTACCAAAACTATTTGGACAGGTTTGAGCTGCCTTGGGGAGAAGATCAGATCCTAAAGTGGCATGATCCTATAGTCGACTCGAGCCCATGGCCCACATGATAGGTCACGTGTGGTACATTCCAGCCTTTATGGCCTCTTGTCCAGCACCTTTATGCATTGGGGATTGGTTTTATTGCTTTCTACAAGGAAGAACTTGAGCTGCATGGCTATTCAGTCTTTTAACCTTTAATTATGTTTGTATGGTTAAGATTTTAAGATATTATTTCTGATGTGCTGTTTAGTTCATCTTTAGGGCCGTATCTTCATTCCATATCATATATGAGCAATAGAGTGAACCAGTCAACCAGCTTACAGCAGAACTTCACAATTTGAGATTTGATAAATGTCGTATTTTTGTGTTTTGCATGTATGGACTTGGATGTGAACTTCTAGATGGATTTGTCAAGACTTCTTGTTGGTTCTCCCAATTTCCCTCTTTTATATGCTGTTAGTCTGATGTTTGTTGGGGCATAACAAGGCTTGAGGCTTGAGAAGTGCATCTCTAATGGATGGATGTGTCATAATCCTGTATTGTACATGAACTGAGGCTTAAGGCAGATGCCTAGTCAAAGTGAGAAAGTAGGATGAGAAGTGCATCTCTAAACAAAAAAGAAGAAAAAAGTGAAAAGAGGCTACACATTGTCCAATGGTGTTTCGTCATTTTCTGATCTGTCTTCAGGCCCCCTTTTGGCAATTGGCATGGCCTTTTGAACTCTACTGAGTTCTGTCCCATATCCGAAAAGGGCTGCTTATTGCATCTCATTGCCTGATATTACTCAAATTCTGTTTCTCACATTTTCATGAGCACTCTCTCTCCATGGTTTTAAGTTTTCTCAATTTTCTGTATGAGACATTGCCTGCTACTTTACCCTTTTCTTCTTATTATTATTTTTTTTCAGAATGCACTCTCTCAAAAAGAAAGTGACGCGAACTTTACCCTTGGAGGGATTGACCTCAACAATTCAGGAAGGTAGTTAACTAGTTATTGCTTTCTTTCAATTTACTGTTGATTTTTATGATGCTTATTTCTTCTGATTGCTGTTAATGATGTATCTTGGTGCTTATTAATTAATAGCTACCATGTCAACTATGTAGTGTGGTTGTTAGAGCAGATAAAAAGCTCTTAACAGTGCTCTTTCCTGATGGTCGTGGTGAGCGAGCTTTCACACTCAAGGTGATCTTTTTGTAATGCTACTAGTTTCTGCTGAAATCCCTTTTTATCTCTTATTCACAAATATCATGCTTCTCCTTGCTTTAATTTGGACAACTCTCTCTGTTATCTTTCTGTATCCTTCCTTTTTGTGCAACAGGCTGAAACTTCAGAGGATATGCACGAGTGGAAAACTGCTCTTGAAAGTGCTTTGTCTCAAGCACCTAGTGCAGCTCTCTCAATGAGACAGAATGGATTCTTCCAGAGTGATGCTGCTGATGTGCTTGAAGGGTCCTTTGGACAATGTATGATCCTCTTGTGATTTTATGTTTTGCACAAACCAATTTCCCAATGGACGTCTGTTATCTATGAACTTTTTGGTTAATTATGTGGAGATACTGCTTACTGTTCATGTGGCCAATCCATAGTGTGAGATGTTTATGAGAAATGCATGCATTACATTCCGTAGTGAACATGTGCATAGTTTGGGTGTTTGCCCCTGTATGAACATGCATAACTGTTACTTGAAGCATACAGATATACAGTAGCTTCCCATACTAGAATTGTGGAACTTTTTACCAGCCAAAATATGAAAAAAAATTCGTCTCTAAAGGATGGCAGATGAGTTGGTTCACCACCTCCTGTTGGCAATTGTCACGCTTCCATAGGAAGTTGGTTGGCCTTGTCTGATTCTATGTTTGGTGTATGCAAATGTTAATACCATTTTGTATGAACATTATACAGCTTCCTCGCTTTTTGTTCACTCAGCTTATGAATCAGCATCTCTGTAATTGTTTCAGGGAGGGATAGACACACCTTGAAGTCCTTGGTTGTTGGTAGGCCAATTTTACTTGCTTTGGAAGACATTGATGGGGGTCCATCCCTTTTGGAAAAAGCCCTTAGATTTGTTGAACAGCATGGTAAATCCTTCTTCCTTGTTGGTAGCATTTGGATTTGTCTTTGTTGTACCAGGACCTGTCCTGATAAATTTCCTAAGCAGCAAATGTTATATTCACTCCAGCGGAGTGGATTGCTTTGCCAATCATTACTTTAATAGCACTCTAGCAGGCATTTGTCTATTGATAATCCATATTTTGCTAATGTTCCTCTTCCGGTAGCGGGTATTTTACTCTCTTGACATTTAATTCCACACCTAGTTGGTGTTTTCTATTCTTACCAGAAATATCCAAATAATGAAAAATTATCACCTGAATGAAGATCAGGAACTGGAAGATTATGATCTTATGGAGGACCCAAAACTACGTTGAGAAGTCCAAATCCAATAAACCCTTGAAAAGTTATGAAGGCTTGGAACCATGGATTTCCCTCTCTCTCTCTCTCTCTCTCTGTACTTTTTTTCTTTTTGCTTCTTCCTTGTTATTCCTTGCAATTTGGGTTGTTTCATGGAATCTTGGGCTGTCTATTGGGATGTTAATGAAAGGATTCTCCTGAAACTAGACCTGCTCAATTGTTACACTCTGTAAGGCTCTTATTAAACTGCCTATTTAAATCATTCAATCAACAGGAGTCAAAGTAGAAGGGATCTTGCGGCAGGCTGCTGATGTTGATGAGGTTAGACGGAGGGTTCAGGAATATGAACATGGTCCGTATTGTTTTTCTTACTGGTGTACCTATTTCATTATGTTTTTCTTTTTTGTTGAAGCCATCAGCTTTAGTGCTGTTTATATGCTTTTCTTAACTTCATATTTGAACGTACGGCGATGAAATTTTGTAGTCAGGTAGTCTATTGTCTTATATTTTGAGAAACCAGAATTTGTCTTACAGTTCCTGGACAAAATTATCAATATTAACTTTTATTTTCCAATGAAATCCGGATGCCTTTTGTTATAGCTTTTGGCAATATTGACAAGAGCCCTTGTTACTGTGGAAGGTGCTCATCATTGCAACCTTAAGGTTGTGGGTTCATGTTACCAAACCCAAAAAAAAAAAAAAAAAAAGTTTCTGACAATTTTCATATGCCTACATCATCAATGTCACTTTTTATACTCTATCTTGGACATGATGTTGATGTTCTTTATTTTCAGGAAAGAAAGAGTTTTCTCCAGACGAAGATGCACATGTTGTTGGTGATTGTGTTAAGGTAATCTCTTTGTAATTACATGAACAGCAAATGGAAAATAATTGATCCTATTTTTCACAATTTCAGAGTAACTCTGGACAATTTTGTAATTATGCTTTGTTTGTTTAACTGATTTCAGCATATTCTTCGGGAGTTACCATCATCTCCAGTTCCTGCTTCATGTTGCATCTCATTACTGGAAGCATTCCGTAAGTCTGTGCTGTGAAACTGTATGTAAATGGACATCAGAGAAAAAACACAAACACCAGAGTTTCTTCACGATAACACCGCATGTTATGTAGTTAAAATTCATCACAACTTGGACAACCCGGTTGGTGAATATGCTTACAGATATTAAATATACAAAAAATGGGCATATCTTACTTCAGTAGGCTCAAAGTCCAAACAGGTCAGAGTCAGGTTTGGTCCGGGGTATATCTAGCACTGATGGTTCTGTATCTGAATTTAGTTCAAATATGACCCATTTTTTATGTTCTGGATCTAAGTCTGAACCTGACTGTCTTAAAGCTGAATATCCAAATCCATGATGGATTCATGTCAGTTGCATCTGTGATCTAGATCCGATTCTTGACCATCGCATTATTTTATCCCTAAAGCTTGCTAACAGTTACAAAAATGTAATCTGGTAAACGGGTATGGATTTGACTGTTAAAAAGGATGAAAAAGGGTCCGCACATGATGTTTTTCAGGTCAGATGCTTCGCGCAATCGGATCAACAATACCGAATGACAGCCCAATAGTCGGCCCTTTGAACATTCAGAATTATTAGATGATTTTAAATGTCAAGCAATCTGTGGAGAATTATTGATTGCCTAATTGATGAAATTATGTAAACATTACGACAAAGGTCTACCACATGAACAGTTAGGATCAACCAACTTTCTTTAGAAGTACATTGAAGCAGCTGACAACATCAAATAGGTGCTAATTTTTTGGTTGTAAACCATCCCAAGTTTGCCCCATTGATCGGACAGTTCTGATTGATGAAAACGTGACTTGCAGAACATAACACGGTCCATCTCAACCAAGGATCACAATAGCGGTTGTGGCGGGCGTAGTGGCCAGTGGCCAAAACACTATGTAGCGGTGTAATAGCATGAATTTTTTGAGTAAAAAAAAAATTGAATCTTATGTAGCAAGCAATCTTTTCTTTTTTAGTGATTTGGAACCATATACGGGTAGACACAACTTTAGGAAACGCTATAAAGAAGGAGAAATAGAAAATATAATATTTTAAATTAAAATTGCTTGGTTCTATTAGGTTTTAGACCATAGCACTGCTATTTTGAAAATAGCGTAGCGGCCTTGACCCGATAATGTGGCTGCTACGCTACGTAGCGGCCATGGGCGGACCCAAGTGTTAGCACGCACGTGCGGTCGCACCCGCGTGATTGAAGAAATGCCTTTGATAAGATCTTAAAATTTTGATTTTATTATTTTATCTCTTCACTTGACCATATACCGCACCATCCAAATGAAAATCCTGGGTCCGCCATTGGTAGAGGCCGCTATTTTGAGCCATGATCTCAACGCATAAGTTCATGGTGCATCCTCAAGTAAGTAACAAGTAAGATTTACGATCCTCTAGTTGGTTAGATTTTGGCTAGGCTGTTGAAAGGTGGTTTGTTTATAAGCTTTAGGGTGGGGAACATATACTTGGACTGTATCATGTTAGATTGAAAGTAACTGAACATGCAAAACATCTTGTGCCAGTCATGAGTCTAAATGTCAGTAGATCTGGAGATATTTGTTCTAGTTTGGGAAATCTATCTTGGTTGAAAATTTTCAAAACTGGTGAGAGAATAAAATTCGAAAACAGGGGAAGAAATCATTTGCCCCTACATGGATGATCTTTGGATTCATTGGATCACAACTCTGTCCCTTTGATACAATGGCTGTTGTCACGATCAATGGTCTGGATCTAGTCCACGCACGATCCAAACCCCATCGGCGCACTTTTTTGCTCTTTGGTTTGCCCGGAGTTACAGAAGAAAAAAACTGAAGAAAAGATGATTCTTGGAAACGAATAAATAGAAGAGGAAGGGAGCCCTTTAAGAATGCTAGGAATCTTCCTGAAGTAGCTGGATGGTAGCTGCGACGTGGTGGTCTTTGGTTTGCTGCTGCAGTGGCAACAACACTACCTACAAGTGCATTACAGCATGACTACACCTTATAACAGACATGGAAAAAGGAGAGATACAAAATTTTAATATAGGCTTTGGTGGGTGACCATAAGCCAAAACCCTTGTCAGAGTCTTACACGTGCACACACCACACCTTACCTGACCCATCTCGACTTGGCAAGGTTCGCATGTGCATATGTCATACAAATTTTCCAAAGCCCCAAATTAACTATATTTTAGGTTTTCTCACAAACCTAGGTACACGTTTTCTTCTATAAGATTACAGACTCCACTTGAGTTTAACTGATGTGGGATGAGGGAAACTTCTTATAACACATAAACAAGAAAGCAAAAAACCCAAAATCTCCTCTATTATAAATCCTCCAAAAACAACAGTAGTAACCAATGATTCAGAAATTTTTTTGGGACTTACAATTAACAACCGCAAGAAAGAGTCTACTGAAAGATGATCATGTTTTCTGGTCTGCTTATATTGTATTTGGCTGTTTCTTGTCTTCTTACCAAAAAATGCAATATGTAACTTATTTTTCAAGGTTAGTTTGCCAACTTTATTATGTTGATCAGGAAGCAATCGTGGATCTAGAGTTACTGCCATGCGTGCTGCAATATCTGATACACTGCCAGAGCCTAATCGTCGTTTATTGCGGAGGTACATCAAGCACGTTTTTTAAGCCTAATTACCATCTCATCTTCTTCTCCCCTGTCAATATTGTGATATAAATTGTGAATTTTATTTTTGATTGTTTGGCCTGATTTGATTCTGGGATATGGTCATTTCAATAAGAATCCCCACCAAGTGAAAGGCTAGGGTCTCATATGGGTGTGTGGTTCATGTGTCCTGAAGTTGAGTGTGGAATGTGAATGCAACTCTCAAGTGGGCTTATTAAAAGTTAAAACTCTTAGTCTTACAGGTCAATTTTTCTTTCGTTCATTTGGGATCATATTTCTTTGTTTTTTTTTTTTTTTTTTAGTATATCTTTTTGAAATGATAATAGTAAGTAATTATACGGACAACAGCTTGTTTGATGTACAAATATAACGATAATAACGGAAGCATTTCCTCTCTTTCCTCCCTCAGACAGAATAGAAAATCAATGGAAATGCGTTTCTGATTTCTTTTGCTGCAAGAAACATGAAGCTGTTCCACAGCCGTCTTCTGCAATGATTCCCATGGACAGTACTTTAGGTTGTCCGCAAAGTATGATCCATCTATCTTTAGGTAGTCTATTTGGTCAATGTCATCCTTGTAATGCGTATCTTTAGAGCCCTAAAATGTGTCCTATTGTGATATTGCTTTGGGAACGATTATCTCTCAGTAAAGTTTATGTTTTGTTAAGCTACATATTCTCTTTTTTACCTGGACACATTTTGACTGACCTTTACCCTCAATTCAGAATTCTTAAGATGATGCGGATTGTGGCTTCTCACAAAGCTGAGAATCTTATGTCCATATCAGCAGTAGCAGCTTGTATGGCTCCTTTACTTCTTCGTCCGCTTCTTGCTGGTGATTGTGAAGTGATGGGTGATTTTGATATGGGAGGTGATGGTTCTGTTCAATTTCTACAAGCTGCCGCAGCAGCCAACCATGCTCAAGCCATTGTCGGGACTCTCATGGAGGAGTTCGATAAAATTTTCTTTGCTGTAAGTTTCACTTGTCACTTCTAAGAAAGTGTGAATTGGAAAATATGTTTTGAAATTCTTATTTCCTTTAAGATGACGATTGCTGTTAAAGTGTGATTTCTATGGTGATAAGAGGTGTTGTTTAAGGTTGCTTTTCCGTTGTTGATTATTTTAGTGGTTATGAAGGAATGCTCTAGATCTGATTGTAATGAAGATACAAGACTATGATATCCAGGACAACTGAAAAACTTAAAACAAGGAAGCAGTCTAAGTTCAAATTGTTTTGTGATAAATCACTATTGTCTATTGTCTTCAGTTCTTTGTTTTCTTTATGAAAAGGTTGCAATCAGTTTTTGAATCACTATAACTTTACATGTGAGGTATGAACTACTCTTATTTGTAAAATCATATACAAAATAAGGCTTATTATATTTAATGCCTACTTAGTTTGTTACAATTACCTGATGCCAACACACACAATACTTATATGTTCTTTATGAATGGCCTGCTCAGAAATTTATTTGTTTCCATTGCGCCCCCCGCCCCCCAAGGAAAATTTTCTGGGTCTGTTACTGGTAATCTGGTTCACGGAGGTCTTCATGTAACAACAGTGGCGTCTTATTTTTGTTCATGCCTTGGGTAAAGTGCCAAATGCCTGTCAAAACTCCTTATATACTGTATCTTATACAATGGTGAGATTGCAATTCCTTATGGGCGTGTTTGTTTCACCTAATTGAAATATTGAATACCTAGGATTCTACTTCTAAGTGGTTAAAAATGAAGAACCAAAGGTGAATATCCAAAACTGACAATCAAATACCCTCCCCTTTAATGGAAATTGAATCAAGGTAAGATCGGAAATGAATTCACAGCCACCACCTTAGTAATTCAATACCCAGGAAAGTTAAGGTCCCATCTACATCTCAAACTTATATCCTTCAACCCTCACATCTTTAATAATCTTTCGGCACAGCTCATTTCACACAGAGTTCCTATGTTATGCAAAAAAGGCCCTATATTATTTTATCTATAGTCATGAACAGCATCAGACTTGTTCTTGTATATGTGACTTTTATAATATGGATTTGAATATTGACACAACAATTTGTATTTAATATATGTTTGTTGCTTCGATGTTATTACCTGCAAAGAGAAAAAATTATAAATGTAGTTATTGGAGAATGTAGACCATGATGCAAGAAGATTGCACACTGATGGCTTTATTAACAACCACAGCCGAATCTGCACTTACCCTTGAACCATTTTTTTGTAATATAGTAGATAGCATAGCATCAGTAGAAACATTTAATTAGTGAGAAAATGTGCTGATCCATATGGATTTGGGACAATTCAATTTCACGATAATTTTGATTTATGCGTTAATATTATAGTTGATGACTATCATGTTATTATGCAAGGCAGCTATACTCTGAATCAGATGGTAGTGCTGATGAAGGTGTGAAGTCCACAGATGATGAGACCACGGAACAGAATCAATACCTTGATGCGCGCAATGACCTTGATGCAGAGGACGATCATGAACGCACATTAAGCAGGTCACTCAGTGAAAGAAAATGCAGTTTTTCCAGTGATACATATGTCAATAAGGTTTGTACCTAAAGGCTATAACTGCTCTCTCTCTCTCTCTCTCTCTCTCTCTCTCTCTCTCTCTCTCTCTCTCTCTCTCTCTCTCTCTCTCCTTCCTAAAATGGCAATATCTCATTGTCAAAGTTGCTAGCCAGTAATCCCAAAACCAATTGGTGATAGGAAACTGCACAAACAACTACTTAACACCCCCCTCGGCGGGACACCGCCGGATCGGAAGCATACGCCCGCACAAGACTATAACGCGGCATGTGGCCTTTTTGCCCTGCGCATTTTGCGCCTGCACAAACACACAACGCGGCATGGGGCATTTCTACCCTGCGTGGTTTCGAACTCGAGACCTGAGTTTCTGATACCATGTCAAAATTGCTAGCCAGTAATCTCAAAACCAATTGGTGATAGGAAATTGCACAAACAACTACTTTACACTCACAACTCGTAAAGATTCTGTTTCCTTTTAACCTCTCTTGTTCTGTTGATGCTTACAAGTTACAAAGGCTAAAGACATCAATTGGTAACATTAACTTTGCTGACTTCTCCATTTTATGATGATTACTATTGTATGCAGATCTTTTGTAATCTATTTTTTTATCAGCATATATTCTGTGCTTCATGTTCAATCATACCTTCTTATCATCATCATCATAATGAAAGCCTTATCCCATCTATCTGGGTCTGGGGACTGTTTTTTGAGTTAACAAAATGTTATGTTCTTATTGTTGACCATTTTTGGTGGCTTTATATTTGTATTCTAGACGTTTAATCATGATTGCTGAGCCATGTTTCACTCTGTGCAGTATTACCTAGGAATAAAATAATATTTCTTCCAAATTTCATTGGAAGATGAATTTTGATTTTTACATGATGCATAAATTTTAGTTTGAAACTGCTGTGTTACACACACATCGCTGTGTTGATATAATAATTTATGTTTTTGTTTTGTGTGTTAGAAATGGAACACTAAATTGACTTAAGTGGGAGGTTTTAACCGTCCATGAAATGCCCCCAGATGCTTTTGTTCCATAAACTGAATTGAAATGCTTTTTAAATGTCTAAAGATGAGTGATGCAACTTGCAAGTAAGAAGCTCAACAAGAACTCATGGTCCACATGTATGGTGAAATTTGTACTTTTGGAGTTGATTTCTCATTTCATAGTAGATGCCATATTTACATGCCAAACAATGACCACAGTCCACATGCATGGTGTAACTTGTACTTTTGGAGTTGATTTCTCATTTCATACTAGAGGTCATATTTATATGCCAAACAATGACCAAATGACATAACTCGGACCCTTGGAGTGTTTGATGGTTATTTTGGTTACCATTGTCACAGGACCATGCATTTTCTATCTTGAAAATTTTGGAGAAGTAACATAGAGTATGAGTTTTTAGGATATTTTGTGTTTTAGTTGGGACAGAATATCTCAAATTTTGGGGTGGACCGGTTTCTCCTTTGATGGCTAAAACCCAATTATATTTCCAAACTGATTTTTCTAGTAATATTGACTGACCGCCACAACATTGGTTTCTATGATAAGCTGAGTGTTGAATACAAATTTTGTGAATCTCTATATTGTTGCCAGGTCTGGGTTTTTGCTAGCTTTTGTTCTAAAACCCACTTTTTTGTTCAAAATCTTTTTTTTTTTTTACATTAAGGGCTTGAAGTTCAAAAATCTGCACCTCTAGCATCTTGTTTGAAACTTTAGAATTCCATCCTTACGTCTGCTAACTCTTTTTTTCTTTCTTTTTTTTTTTTTTTTCTTTTTGAGGTTTATCTACTGAATTACTCCAAAGGGAATTTAGTTTTCTCCAAGCCCTAATTTGCTAATCTTTAGATATAGTTTATATAGTTTGCAATTTAGGATACCCTTAGATTGTATCAGTAAGTTGGACAACTCTAGTTCCTTTTTCACCTCTTTTTTTTTTTTTTTTAATTTTCTAGATGATTGCTTTAATATCTTGAGCAGTTGCTTTCAGCGGAACTGATTTTTCATTCAATGCTTAGTTGCTTACAGCTTCTGTTATCCCTGCAGCAATTTCCTCTGGTGTCATACTTACACAAACTCTTTCTTACTGCAGGTTCTAGACGGTCTTGATTCAGATGTGGAGTCTCACAAAGTTGGTGAGGATTTTTCATTCAGCGACAAATCATTGAAGGGAACTCATACTCCACTACCTCAGCATTATAATTTGAATATAAGTAACAGTCTTCGGAATCAACGTGATAAATGTTCTGCCGTGCCCTTTATTGAATCTAATGAAACTTTGGGGCATGTCACTACTTCAACCACTCCACAACTGAGGCAGACAGAAACCAAAAATAAATTTTCTGGCCTTAGTCCATCTTTGTGCACCACAAAATCCACAGATGAATCAAATGAACCTGTAACCAATATCAAGCGTCCAACTCTCTGGGGACATACCTCTGTGAGTCTTTGCCAGTTTTTTTTTTTTTTTTTTGTGTGTGTGTGTGTGTGTGTGTGTGTGTGTTTTTGTTCAGCTACGCTATGTCTCAAAATTGTGCAATGTTTACATATGTCTATTTACTTGGGTCATCCTGAAGTTCTTTCCCAGCTTCTGGTTCCTTAATACTTTTCCACCATTCCCTCCTAGTTATATACCAAATAATTAAATTTAGAAAGCATTTTTATTTTAATACTTTTTAATTTTCCGGAGCTATTTATTTTCTAATTGAAATTTTATTTCTATATATCTAATTCAGGTAAGGCAGAACTTCTCTATGGAATGTATGGACTACTCCAGTGAAGATGAGTGAGTGATGCTGATGCTACCATGACTTTTCGTAAAAATGACTCTTTTGTTTACATTTATCTACAACAAGTAATTGTTAGTTTTTATTTATTCATTAAGCTTGACGATTGGCGTTTACTATCTACCTTGATGAAATGGTTGGAAGAATCTCTGCTACTAATTATCTGTAGCATGTATACTTAATGTAATAATGACAATGCAATAGTTGCTAATTTGATATACACACAGATTGTTGTTGCTGTTGTCGTTGTCGTCAGGCTAAGTATGCTTGTATGTGTAGTCCAATTCCTAGTTCTTTGGATGAGTTTTCCTCCCCTCAATAGTTGTGTGACTCCATCGTTATCACCTGGTGCGATTCCCAGAGTTCTACAACAATTTGAAGACCAAAGTGTGACTCTGGGTCCTCCATCATGCCTAATGAGGCCACGTGGTTGTGTGCCAAGTCACAGGGTGGGTTGGTCTTTCATCACTGTTCCTTGCCATGTGATTAGGTGTAACAAAATGAACTATTACTAGGAAACTTTCTAGTTTTTCAGAGCTCCTATTCAACATGGCTAGGATCATTAGATTAGGGTGACATTTCACATGATTTCTCCTAAATCATTCCTGCCTTTTGTTTGGTATATGAGGTGGACCCCATTCATAGTAATTGGTCACAAGTAATCTTACATTTGATCCACTGAACGCTCCGTGGAGCCCACATAAGAATGCAACCAATCAATGGGGATGTAGATAGGAAGGTCTTGTGATGGATGAGGGATGCCCTGAGGATGTATCTAGTTGGATGATGATACCCATCAAGTCGAAAAGTCCCCGGCTGTTAGCTCAATTAGTTGAGGATATGGTGTGTGCGCATTTGTGCATGAGTTTGAGATGAGTTCTCCTTGTAGCCAAAAATACAAAAATTAAAAATTGAGGGTCGAAAAAGATTTGATGGTATAAAATTAGGGTGATTTTCAATTTAGTGGTAAATATCCATCTGCCCAGAGTGAATTTTAGGAGCTTGCCAATTTGCATGAGAGAATTTTCAGGCAGATGGCCCTACAAAAAGATCATACCTGCAATTAGGTCTCTATATGCTATTCACATAAATGTAAATTGGAAGCTTTATCTGCATGCACTAGTTCATTTCAAATTCTAATTGAGTGAGTCCTTTATCATCCAGGATGGTGATTCAGAAGCTTGAGATGACTAGAACTGATCTGCAAAATAAAATTGCAAAAGAGGTGCAACTTTTAGTTCTAATTTTTAAAGATATCCGTGTCAAATTTTTATCACAGTATTCAACTTGAATGGTTCATATGTACTTGGTCATGTACAGGAAAAAGGAAATGCAATTTTGCATGCAAGCTTGGAAAGACGAAAGCAAGCTTTGCGTGATCGACGTTTGGCTCTTGAACAAGATGTATATACTTCTCTCTTGATTTTCTTTCATCATGTATAGTTGAATATTTTCCTGGGCATTACCATACAAAATATTCAGATGCCTGTGTTTTCTGAGTTACTTGCAGGTGAATGTTCCCAAATTACATAAACAATAATGAATAAACTGTCCTGTACTCTTGTAACTTGTTTACTTCTTTACTGCTTTTTTGGGACTTTGCTCTTTCAGCTTAGCCATCAAGTTAGTTTTGGATATTTTTACTTTGTTTGCATGAATTGACAGATCTTTTGTTTTAGTTAATGTAAAGTTTTAAATTGGCCCTTGTCTATCTTTTTGATAGTTTGTATTTGATGCGTGATAACTGATAAGTGAACTTGGACTTAATGGTCCGTGTGCTTGCAATTACTTAATATAGTACAAAAAAAAAATCCCCTCAGGAGAAAGGATGATGATGCTGTGGCTCATTTCTGTGCCAATAGTGGCACCAATGGTACAAAGATCAGGCTGGTTCAGTGGGATAATTTAAAACAAATGAAGGGTCCAAGTTATTTCAATGGTGGCCATAAAGTGCTTCCCCATGGAATTGCTTTTTACTTTACCATTTATGCCTCTCATCAAAGATGTAAGTCTTATATCAGAATTTGGGATATGAAATAGTTAGCCATATACTTAATGGCTAATGGATGTGTGATGCAGAACAGACCTCAAAGGCCACATGTGTAGGGTTAATTAATTATTATTAGTTATTAATTTTATTTTAATGAGTTGAAATTAAGATAGGATTCTAGTTTGCTTAGTTTCCTAGTTTGTTTAGGTTTCTTAGCCCCTAATATTTTTTTCTTATTATTTATATGGTGTTGTAGACATGGATTATTGAGAGAGAGTTGATTAATAGAATTGGGTTTTCCCTTTGAAGTGCGTCCTCGTTTGTGGTCTCTTTGGAGACCTGTAGTGTCTGTAGATATGTGCTTTGTCACTTTCATTGTGTTTCGGCACTTTCCACGCAATCCCTAACCCTAGGGCCTGCATTAATGCGACCTATCAACTAATGGATGGATTCCCTTGAAACTCCACAGTAAAATATTATGATACATCTCTCCTCTCAACCAATTAGAAGGGCTCTCCTTAATTGAAATTCCTCAAAAGCGTTATCCTCTCTATATGGGCATTTGTCCAAACTAACTCCAACTGAAGGGAGGCCTACTCTTGGATTGTTGTGGTATAAAACCAAAAGTGACACTTATTTGGTCATAATGTTTTTTTTTTTTTTTTTTTTTTTTTTTTGTTTTTTTATTATAAATGCACTTTAAAGCTATTAAGATTTTAGGCACTCACTATAACATCGAAAAAACAAGAAATGGAGATTGATTTTGGTTGTAACTACGTGCTCAATAACCGAGAGCCACAAGAATTTATAGAATTGGTGAACCAATTACATGAGCTGTTCTTTGCAGTTACATGCTAATTTCTCTCTCTCTCTCTCTCTCTCTCTCTCTCTCTCTCTCTCTCTCTCTCTTCTCTCTCTCTCTCTCTCTCACATATGCATGCATGCATGCACACCCACGCCCAGGCACGAGCACACATGGAGTCTGAGAAATTCAGGCCTACCTATAATCAATCCAAATCCTCATACCTGCACGAATTCACACTAAAAGAAAGTTGGACGCCGATCCAACAACTATCCACCCTTTTATTGAATCATGAGAAAATTGCGCTTACAAAAGTATTGAACTTTGAGGCCGTTGACAAAGTGGTACTTGGCCAAATCCCTAATTAACATCAAACCCTTTCCATCCCCATGACCTCTTGTGACTAGCAATAACATACGTCCAAGGGGCGCTACAAAGTGGGGTGTGCTGGTTTAATCTCTGTAGTTTGCTTATTTTCTCTTTACAGTCCTTGAGAGTTCTGACTTCTGACGCTTGATGTGCCTTGCAGGATACTTGATAAAGATTGTCATACAGACTTTTTTTTTTTATCGCGTGTATCTGTACATTTATGTTTGTCTTTAAATATGCACTTCTGTTGGGGAAAAGCTTGCATATTATTAATTAAAAAAAAACTTTGAGTGCCTCCCTGTTTTAACTGCTTTTTGAGGAAATGTCCGTACAGTGGCGCCTCATGAAATTTGTTCTGATAAATTATTGTGACAACTAGGTGGTGCGGCTACAGGAGAAGTTACAAAATGAGAGAGATTTGAGAGCAACATTTGAGGCTGGGCTGAATGTACACCTGGGACAACTATGCATTGCATCTGTTATGGATGACAAGGTTTGTTATGCCAATATTTAACAAATTTTGAATTATAGAACTAATTACAATTAGATGTGGGATTGATAGTTCTACTTCTGCTCAAGACGAGGGGAGAGTTGGAGCAAATTGCTCTTGCTGAAGCATATGTGATTAATTTGAAGCAAAAAGTTGCTGATCTTCACTCACAGCTCAATCAACAACGTCGGTATAACTATGGTTCACTATGTGAATCTTGCAGTGGAGACCTGCTTAATTCGAATTATGAACCAACGCTGTAAGATTTTTACCCTTTCTCCAATTTAGTCTGTATTTTACTTTTCTTTCTTGAACAGGACCATTCCTCTAGCTTTCTAAAATGAATGGCACTGTTGGAACTTGGAAGGTACCTTGAATGGTCTCCTTTATTAGAGCTTCAGTAAGCAATTAAATTACTAACTCTTACTATTTTGACTAAATAGCAGTCAATCAGTAATTTGAGATCCATATGCTTAATTTAATGAGAATGGAAGCTTACAAACGTCAACTATTCTGTTTTTTTTTGCAAGCACCCTCCAGTGTCGTTTGCTGTCCAGCATATCTGTATGGTTTAACTTTAGTACATGAACATATTATTTTATAACTTGAACTTGATAATGCTAATATCCTAGCTTACTCATGTTGACATGGGATATTTAATTAGTTGATTATCATATTATCAATGTGGGTTAGACTAAAGCTTTTTTGTGCACAATGCACATCCGTGGTTTCTCTGGGAATAGTTATTTACACATCCTAAAAGGAGTTCCTAATTGGCATTCATTTTTGTTCTCTTAATTATTAGGTAATACCTTATGTGTGTCCATAATGCTCTAATATAGTAATATGTTTAAGCTACTTTCACTGTACAATTATGCATGTATGTTTTGGTGTTCCTCCTAATTGTTTGGATCATCCTGCCTTTTCAATTTGAACTGAAATGCTTGCAAATCATTGAAGTGTTGTAAACTTATAATTTGGGAGGCTTGACTTTAGCTTTACTAAGGACTAAGGAGTACAACATATATCAATGTAACATATGATTATGCAAGGCTTAGTAGCAAGTTTAATATCAAAGATGCTAGAAAAAATATTAATATATTATTTTTATCAGGGATGCTACAAAAATTATCACAACTAGCAAAACTGTTGGTGATTTGATGATTTCTGAAAGTCCAAGCTAAATAAGAAACGTAAATGTACATTCTAGAATGGTAATATGAAATGTAAATCCATAGGTTTGACTTAAATTTTCTAAATGAAGATGAGCCTATAGTACAGGTGGAAGGTGCTCATTGTCACAATCACAAGGTTGCATGTGGTGTTACCTAGTGTCATGCAGAGAAAAAAAAAAAAAAAAATGGAAATGCCTATATGTTGCCCTTTAGCACCTCAAAATTAAGTTTCTACAATGAAATATCTTAAAAGGCTGAAGGCACAGTTCAAAAGAATATCTCAAATATGCTAAAAGAGATTCATATCTTCACAAAAAACATCCTTTGATGTAGAAAATGATTCTGTGCTCTTTTTAGGAACCAGGTTTTATTCTAAAATAGTGTAAATGCCTCTGTTATTCTGAAGCATGTTCAATGTTGATTTTCCAAGTTAATAATGGCAGATTGTTTCTTTTTATTTATTTATTTATGGACTATTCATTATTGATAACATGCTTCGCAAATATTTGGTTGACCCAGGAACGTTCAACAGGGAGACACTAAAACTGGAGACTCAGTAAATCACTGCCATGTATGGAGCTGATCATTTTATCTTTCCCTTCTAATATTATGATTTTTAAGCTTTGTGAATTTATGTTGCAATCAAACTAGAGACACTTATTTTACTTAACTCCTATTGTGCTTCTTTCAGCACTTTATGTGTTGGATATTCGGGCAAACATAATCTGCCTATATTGAATGCATGAACCACATATCCCAAGTATAAAACATTGAGAACATAGAGCGACCTATTACAGCATCTAGGGGATCGAAAAAATTTTAACTGCTACTGTGTGTGCTATTTTTGTTTTTCAACTATTTATTTATTATCTTTTATTTGATAATTATAACTGTTCCCCTATTTACATACTTGTAACCATTCTTCAAAGTTTATGTACTTTAACTAGCAGCCATTTTCCTAAATGATTTAATTCAACCCACAGAAGAAATCCTGTACCTTAATACATCTCTCATTCCATCTCAGGCTACTGTATATACCAAATAATGGTTTACTTGATCCTCTGAATTGCATTTTACCTTGTTTACAGTTTTTTCTTATTTTTTTTTTATGGTTTTTCCATCTTGTTTTTTTTTTTTTTTAAAGAATTCTGCACATATTATGTCAAAGTAGAGGCTTGATAATTCAAAAGAACCCAAGATGATCAGTGAGCATTACGTGAGAACAAAAGAACTGTGCATTTTATGTACACTCTTATGCAGTCCTAGGGCTAGGTGCAACAATGGACTGCAGCTCCAAGAAAAAAGTTGTGACAACAGTCTATTGGCTGGATCTTGAAGATGGAAGTAGAGAGGCAACAATAGGTCGAAGAATCACACAAGATCACAAGCAGTTCCTTATCGGTGCATAGAACGCTTGCTCAACTCTAACAACAGTCTACTGGCTGGATCTTGAAGATGGAAGTAGAGAGGCAACAATAGGACGAAGAATCACACAAGATCACAAGCAGTTCTCATCGGTGCATAGAACCGCTCGCCCTAGGAGCTGCAATGAATATAAGAAAGAGAAAACGGCCAAGAATGAGGCTGCTAGATCATCCATTGCATTATTAGTATGATGGAAATTAATTTACAATCTAAAATTGACTCAAGTCACTCTTCCACCATAGAAGCCAATAAGATAATAAGTTCCTAGCCATTAAGAGACCTTTAAGAGAAAATGAAACAAAATCCAGAACGAATGGAACCAAAGTGTTTAGGAAAAAACAAGTTGTGCTTAAGCTTGGGCTGGTCAGCTGTCCTCTATAGGCCAGCTGAATGAATACAGGTGAAAACCAGAGGGCTGCAAGTCTCCACATGGGCCTGGCACACCTAGTGGCCCAAAGGGTCCAAATGTAGGCTGGTGGAGGTCTTGCAGTGCTTTCAATGGGACTGATGGCCTCTGTTGCAGCCTGTTTTGGCTGTCCAGTTAAAAATGTGGTTTTTGCAACTGGTACGGGCCCTTCCAAGTGGACTGTTTGCTGAATTTGGCTCTTCCAAGGTCCTTGCTGTCTACGCACATGGGTTTGCACCCCATGTGTTTGATCAAAACTCTCCATATGATCCATTGCTGAGACAGCTATGCGATCTTTAAGATCTAATGGCCTTCCTCAGTGGATGTAGGCTGATCCACATACTATCTCCGCATATTGGCTCATTAAGCTATCAGCAATCGAATATCTCAAACAGTTTGCCCTATCATTGTTGAATTTAATTGAAATGCTGCTATGTGGGTTTCTTAATATTTTGAGATTATATAGGGCCCATGGTCTGGCCGTGAACTGAAGACATTACTTGTGAGATTTGAGACGACCTAAAGTTGATATAGAAGCTTACAGTGCAATTTATTAATACATCTACTTAGTGTATGAAATATATGTGCAGCCCCATATCTCTTTTCAGAGTACGACACATGATTGCCATGCTGATACATGTTCATCTAAATATGAAACAGAAGTGATGCTGCAATTTATTAATTTACTATACATGCAATATGTGTGACACCAGAATTCTTTAGCGAAAAGTGGATTTTGATTTGTGATTGCCATGATGGCCAAATGCATGTTCTTTTATCCAGCAATTCATTGAAAATGCATGATTGTTGTTATATGCGAACCTTAAATTTGTGTTTGTGTTGTTTACAAAAAGGATGCATTGCATGGAAAAAATGATGTGGATGTTATAAAAGAAGATCCACCATATCTACCAAGGAAGCAGCCTCTCCAAAATCAGCAAGTAGATTTAAGTCTCTATGGTTCAGGAGCAAAGACCAGTTTGCCTGAGGAGCCATTGCTAGCTGGGCCTAGTCCTGCTTTTAAGAAGGCCAATGGTAATGATGAGGTATGTATATTAGCCTCATGCTACTGGATCAGTTGTTTTTCCAATTTGTACTTGAAATGAACAAGGTTGCAAGAGTGTGGTAGTACGTACTTAATAGCTTTCAGTCTCTGATGCTGTCTTTATGATCTAAGTATTTATTTTTATTCAATGTAAAAAAGGACACATCAATTTGAAATCATGCTATTTTTCAAGTTAGACAGGGATGACCCGATAAAGAACTGTGTAATCACTTCAATACCTCTTGCATGGAAGTTTGACACTTATCTTTGGCTGCGGCAGGGACAAGTTGCTACACAATCTCTATTGACCAAGTTGACAAACCGGCTCAACATTTTAAAGGAACGACGCTCTCTTCTTGTAAATGATCTTCAGTCCCTCGAAACGAGTAACATCGCTTTATCAGAGGTTCCCCGCTTGATTGGTGCTTCTCAGTGGATGAACTGCAGATGATACAAGGTCTGATCTATTAAGAATGCAATGGCAATTGTTTTTAACTTTTTTGTACAGTAAAAGAGTAATGCTTTGTTTTATTTCGGCCCAGTGCCAGTCTACCCTCTTGTGAGGTTGCCTCTCTTTCAAATCTCTCCATTTAATATCAATTGGTGGTTGTTTTGAACTCAATGCCTATAAGTTATTTAGCAACCTAGTTTAGCTTTTGGCTCCAGGTTCATTTTCCACCGAAATCCTGTTTTGAAATCTTCATTCTGCTCAGATTATTGGATAGCATCTCCTTGTGAACTGTTTTATATGTATTAACCACTTTCCTGTGTAGACTGCCAATCTTCAGCATGCAGCCAGTTTATGGTAGGTGCGTGCTGATGTTCAGTGTAGGTTGGCTTTATTTATTCATGGAAACCACTAAGCACCTCCACCATCTTATAGATCCTAATGAGAGATTCATGTGGTTTTATCTCAACTCTGTCACTGTGTATTAGCACACACTGATTCATTAATCGGAGAGTAGGATTTCCCAATCTTAGTGATTGTTTGAATGACAAGAAAATGTGGAGAAAATTGTCCATGGCTCGTGCCTCATCAAGCAATACATAACCATATATCTCATTTCTGTCTCTCACCATACATGTGTGGATCTGGCTTGTCTGTAAGATCATAGATTTTGACTGATATAGATCCACTATAAACTGACATGAATCTGACTAGTTTACAAGCATTCATGAGACCTTATAACTGTGTTCAAGTGAGACTGAAGGTGTTTGATCTGGGTTCCAACAAATACAAGTTTGGATATACCTGCCAAAAATAAACTCAGGGGTTGAAACTTAAATCACTTTAGGGGTTGGTTTTCACTTTAGGGGTTGGTTTTTTTGCACCCATTTACATACGTAGATGCTGTAGATGGGTAACATTTATGCATGGTTGCTTTTATTTGTATGTGTAAAAAGTGTATAATAAATGAATCTATTTTCATATGAAAATTTATGCAACCCCAAAACCTTCTGAGATAATGATTTTTTTAATATAATCCGAACTATTCAACATTTATCATGTGAATATGATGCTCCAAAAACAACCACGGCACTGTATTTCACATGTGTAGATTTTACATTTGTAAAATTCTCATATGCAAATCCAATTTTCACATTTTATGTGTAAAAGGCAAAGGACCCCTATGTGGTTCATAATCCCAAGATGAAAAATGCAAGTCCACGTATGCGAGGACGACAAATTTTTTGGCTAGTTAATATGCAAGTTGCAGCTGCTGTTTTTTCCTCTATTTTAGGGTTTTTCCTTTTTCTCTTATTTTTATTGGTTCTCATTTTTTTTTCCAATGCTTATCACCTATAACTTATTGAGTAATGCTCCCATATAAGAATTCTTTATCGTCTGACGGTACAAGCCATCTCTTGGGCCACCTACTGGTCCATCCGAGCGGACTATCCAAATTCACCCCTCCTATTTACACGGGACCCATCGGGTTTTGATAGATTCGAATGGAGTGAACCGTTGGATTGATGATCAAATTCATTGTTTTATATGAAGTCGTTAAACTTGTAGACTACATATGAATGTGTTTAAGGTCTTAGACCAATTTCAAATTTGATATCTAGGTTGGTCCCACTTGGATATTTTGATCTCCTTTGTTTCGTGATTTGTGGGGTCTCAAGTGAGTTTCACTGGGTGGCTTGCAATGTAAGATAATAAGGAAAGGTTCTATAGTTGGATTTTGAACTAAAATTAGATCATCGCATAATATCTTGCTATGAACTGTTTTGTATGTAATAACCACTTTCCAACGTAGATTGTGTCAATCTCAAGCATGCAGCCTTGGCAGGCACGTGCTGATCTTCTGTGCTGCTTGGCGTTGTTTTCATATCTTTATCTCAACTCTCTCTCTCTCTCTCTCTCTCTCTCTATGTGAAATTACGACCACACACTCATTCAGTAAATGGAGCGTAAGATTCCCCCCTTTTTCTATTTTTGCACCCAGCTATCAAGGGGCTAGGACCTGCCCTCGGCGAGAATAGTAAGTCTTAGGCGAGAGAAGTAGACCTCGAGTGAGGTGAAAGAACCCTCGGATGAGGGAAGGTGACATAGAACCCTGGGCAGGCATGTGAGAATTAATACCTCTTACTATTGAGGTGAGAGGCTGTTCTCTAATTTCCTTGTCGTAGTGGTCATTTAGGCGAGAAAATGTGGAGAAAATTGTTCAAGATTTGTGCTAGATCAAGCTTTAGAAGCACAGAACTCATCAATAACTACATAAACATACATCTCGTAACCTCGTTTGTTTCTCTCACCATACATGTGGATCGTCTAGCTTATCTGTAATATCATGATTTGGACTGATGGATCCACTATATGGTCCGACATGAATCTGCCCAGTTTAAAAGCATTTGCATGAGACCACATAACCGTGTTCAAGTGTCATGAATGGTGTTTGCTAAGGGGCTCCACCAAATACAAGTTCGATACCTGCCAAAAGTAAATCCCCTTTTGACATTAATAATCATCAGATTAAAGGCCAGCATGCTCGTGGTTGAGTGACTTTGGCATAAGTCACATACATGCCCAAGGATTGATGTGATCCACTCCTAGACCAGTAGGCAATGGGCCAACTTAGCCATCCGGCAAAATGAACGGTATTTTCTAAATTTGGAAGCATTTGGAAACTCTATAAATAAGTTCTTATTTTATAATTTAGAGCTTATTTACACATTAGAGCATTTAGCAAATGTCTAATTGTATTTTTTATTTTTTATAGCTCGTTTGTAAGTTGGAGCTTTGGCCTCTTCAAAAACTATGGTAAGGGTTTTTTTTTTTTCCATAGCTAAAGTGGATGAAGGAGCACAATGCGGAATTTGTAAGTGTTTTGGACAAAAATAGCCTCATAAATCTTTTAAAATGACGCAAATGGTGAGATTTAAATTTTAAAAGGTGGTCCCCAACTACTACCGTCCCATAAAAGTGGGCCCCGATTATCTCATGAAATAAGAGTTGTTTTAAAAATAATTTTTACCAAAAAAATTAATTAAATTTATTATTTAAAACCTTAATCTAATCCACTATTATTAATTAGGCTAGAGTTTTCAACCGGTCCTCCATAATCCCCACAAGAAAAATGCAAGTTCACATCCTGAACTGGAGGGACATACGTAATTTTTTACCAGTTAAACTAGCAGTTATTTGCAAGTTGCTGCAGCTGCTGCTTATTTTGTCCTCATCCTACTGTCATATTTTCTTCATTATTGGGTTTTTTCTTTTTCTCTCCTCATTTTTATTGGTTGTAACTTTGTAAGTTGTAATCTGTTCCAACTCCAATCATTAATGGCTGCTTTTGTGTAGAAAACTGAAAACCTCTTATAAGATTCCCCTATCCATGGTGGGGCCATAAGAAAGCCCAAGAAGACAAAAAATATGACTGTTAATTTAATTATGATTATTATTATTGTCGTCGTGTCGTCGTGATTGTTATTTTTATCCCAGGACTATTTCTTTGCACGCACATAAGGCCCACAACAAAGTCAGGGTGAGGTTTCATACAAGATATGGAAAGCAAATCCACACCTCATGTCAAAGAACCATCACCCAAGCAGGTAAACAACCATTAAATTCAATCTCTTGGGCTAAATATATCCTCCATCCGCCCTTGGATCTACATTGGTCTACATTAGACACTCTGGTCCCCAAATGTAGCTGTAGGAAGAGAGAGAGAGAGAGAGTAGAGAGTACATGAACATTGAAGGTCTGATGAGGCTGCAGTACAATAATTGATCCTGAAAGATAATGTTATAAAAGAGAAGGGAAAGGGGGAAAAGTAAGCGATGCACTTGGCTGGAGTCTGACAATTCACACATGCCCACCCCCATCCACCTCTGCTGTTTTTAGCATGAGGACACACCCCTGACCCCAACAGATACATTGTAGGTGGGGAGTCCGGACACAGCGAGGGAGGGTCTCTATCTGTAGAGACCGTTGCTATGAATGCATAAGTTGGACCCATTTTGGAATTCAAATTGTTCAAAAAAATAATTAAAAAAAAAAATCATTGGTTCATCTTCTCTCTAAATAATGATAATTACAATCTAATTAGAGTTATGTTTGTCATTGATTTAATGTGACATGTCCTAAATATGTGATTAAAATAATAAGATAGAAGTGTCAAATATTTGTTTTACATGTTACATGTTTTACATGTCATCAAGCCGGCAATTAAAAATTTTTTTTAAATGGTACAAGCTGGCAATTAATTGGAGTTAAGATGTTATAGGACAAGAGAGAACAATGATTTTAAACGGCATGTTTGATTAGAGGATATTTTAAGAATGAAAAATATTCAAGTGAGAACTAGGTCTCACCTATTATATAAGAACTTTTTTGCAGGGCCCAACTAGCAACTCATCCAAACCTTGCAATTAATAGGGAACCCCCTGATAGTCACTAATCATAAGGATTGGCACACATCCGAATGGACTGAACCGTTGAATCGAGGGTTGAATATTTTTCTCAATATGAAGCCATTAAACTTGTGGGCCATGGATGAAGGAATTAGGGGCATGGGTTTGGGGTCAAACTTGATACTTGGGGTGGTCTCACATAGATCGTTTCATCCCCTTGATCTCATCCCCAAATGGGGCTCACAATTGGACCCCACAAAAAAGTTCTAATATAATATGTGAGAATTAGTTCTCACCTGAATATTATCCTTTAAAATTTTCAAATGCTATTTTACAGTGAAAATCATAAATGCTCAAGGATCCTGAGCATTTCATATTTATAAAGTTTGGAGAGTATTGCGGACAAGAAACATGCCCTAACAATTTAGATATCAAAGTAGCCCGGACCGACAGATCTCCTAAATCCCTTCTTCAAGGGAACCAGACTATTAATAGGTAAGCCAAAACAACAAAAGAGTTAGAAGTACAAGCATCCAACTTTAGAAGAGAGAAAACGGACGCATAACAAACATTAGTTGCTTTTGATTTTTGGAAGACAACTATTCAATGAACATCTGTCCCTCGCACCTAACCTAACCTATGATGGATTTATAATTAGCAACATCAAATTTGCTCCGTGATACGTTTAATTCTTTCTTTACTAACAGTGTGAGGACTAGAGAGTGATCGATGGTCGATGTGGCGGGCATTGTGACCAAGCTTGTTATTTGGCCTTCCACATTATGTTCTTACCTTTTCACTGAAAATCATTTATTAGAATTTAGAAGGCACTAAAAAGCATTTTTAAAAAAATTATAATCGAGAAAGGAGATCAAAACCTAAATCCGGGCGATGATCTCCTACCAGGATACTACATAATAGCCTATATGCAGTTTAGCTCATGGGACTCACTTAGATGCAAATTTACCAATAGGAGGAGTGCACATTGAAATGTCTTTTCATGGCAAATTAGATTAGCTCAACCCTTGATTTAACATCCTTAAAGTTTAATGATATTTTTCTTGATACCCCAGCTAAGGGGGCTGGGACCCAAGAAAGAGCCCGCATAACACATGCGGAAAGAAAGCCCACATAAATGGAAAAGGAGCCTGCACAAATTAATGAGAAGATGTGACGTATTCGGGGTTCGAACCCATGCAACCAGATAGAACTGAGGGTCCTTACCACCCGGGTAACGAGCCCTTCTTAAGTTTAATGACATCTTAAAAAGATGTAGATTTTTCTTGAGATTTACAGACTCCAAAGGTGAGTCAGGGTTTAATGATGGTAAACTGAACCTAATGAATGGATTAAATAATTATCAAAGGAGCTACACTCATGAAAGCTGTGAGTGGTGGGCACAAATATGCACCTGAGTTGCTTGTCATTTTCCATATAAATCTAACAAGATTTACACATTAGCCAAAAACCGTTCCGTTCCGTTCCGTCTCTATCGCATGTGCACATGCGAGTATGCGACTGATGTCACATTTGCCCAATGTCTCCTATCTACCGGTTTCTTCTGGATACGTCTAACATATACATCTTATGAGGCCCATCCAAGGAGGCAACAAAAATCATATAGGAGTTTGGGGGATAGAAAGAAAGATCCAGACGAGACTTTACCATTTTACAAACTTTGAAGTTTCCTCACCATCCCAAACCCCTTTTTTCTTTTTCTTGTGGCATGCAACCCAGATACAACTAGACTTCCAAGGGATTGATCCCGCACAATCTATGTCCCTTGGCAGCAATATGTGAGTGAGATGAGATGCGCTTGCCATTTGGCTGTTCATGTTTTTCATCCTAAACTGATTATTCATATCCTAAATTTAACGGTTTAAAAATGAATCATATATAGATATATATACATAATTTTAACTAAATTATCAATTCTATTTGCATGGATCTAAAATGCTCAGGCATGTGACAATCAGCTGGGTGACTGGTGGGTGCCAAGAATCAGATGAATCATATAGCTAGGGCACCCCATGTAATGTGTCCCCACAAGTTGGTCTAGACAGCTGTTTCCATGCTATACACATCCACACCTGAGCATGAGTATCTTTTTTTTTTTTTATCATTCTCATTTTTAACAGAAACATTTCCCATCTCTACTTCCTGCAATTACCCCTTTTTCTTTCTTTCCAAATTATAAACACCACCTTTCACACTTGTCCCTCCTCAGTCCTCACACCTCATCATTTCAACTCCTTCCTCTTCCTCTTATCCCCCACTTCCTCACTTCTCCTTCTTCCTCCTCCTCACACTCTCATCACTATTCCTTTCTTTGATTCTCTCTCCTCCTTCTCCATGTAATCCTCTCCTCTAATCAGACGGCTACAAAACCACCCAAGTTGGATCCTGGTGGTAAAGTAATGGAGATCGAGCGGATGAAGCAACTCCTCCTCCTCTGGTCAAGATCTCTCACCACACGTGTAGCCCTCGTGGGTGGAAACCACACCTCCTCTAGGTTTTGCACTCGCTAATCCCTCTCTCTTTCACTGTTTTTTGATCAATCCTTCTTCCTTTTGCTATTACTCACATCTTCAATCAAATCTGCTGAGATCTGCTGCACAAATCTCTTAATCCCAAAAACCAATCAAACTCGAACCATGGACTCGAACCCCATGAGCCCCAGGCTCCGCCCCAAGAGCCGAATTCGGGTCCGGATGTCCCATTCCCCAAATCACCGCATCATAGTAATGCTCCCAGACGGCAATGGCCGTCTCTTGAAGATCATGGCCAGATCTGTCCTCATCATCATGGCCGTCGTCTCATTCCCCTGGATCAGATCCACCGTTGGATCTATCAACACTGATAATCACGATTACTCCCATCATGATGTTGGATCAATGGATGATTGCTTCTTCCTGCCCATTTTATTTCGGGAACTTCACAATGAAGGACTGGTTAGATCAGGAAGTAGAGGTGTTTTGATTGGTGAATTTGGGGTTCCTATGTTGGAAGATTTGGAGATGGATCTGGTTGTTTATGAATCAGGCACGAATTTTATGAGATCCATTGCCAATGATTCCTTAGACTTTGTGTTCGCCGACAGCTTGGCTGTCGCCGGAGAGTTTGTCGAGCGGGTGCTCAAGATCGGCGGCATCATGGCCGTCCGAATGAACGGTGGGAATGCATTGGATGATGTTGTAGTTCCCCCTAATTATAAGATTGTGTATGTCCATCACTTCGATGCGACCGTTGTAGCAATGCAGAAGATGGGTGAATCTGCATTGCCACCTCCGGCTCCGGCGAAGAGGTCGCTTTGTGGGGATGCTATGGATGTGAGGAAAGCGGCTATGAGCGGCCTTGAAGATGTTCTGCTCGAGCCGCCGCCGCAGCTCAATTCACTTGAATTGGATCAGTATGTTCAAAGGACTAAGTATCTGCCTGATCTGATTGGTGTTTCGCTTGACCAATACCCTCGCCGCGTGTTCATTAATGTGGGATTGCCTGGCAGTGAAGGGTGGTTTGAGCGGCATTATCCAACTAGGAGCCAAGCATTTGAGACGTACAATGTGGAGCAGGAGATGGATGGTGGGTTGGTTATTGGGTTGTCGGATTGGTTGGGAAGAATTGTGAGGGAAGAGGAGTTTGTGGTGGTGAAGGCGGAGGCGAATGTGGTGGAGGAGATGGTGAAGAGCAAGGCAATTTGCCTTGTGGACGAGCTCTTTCTGGAGTGCAAGCAACAGGGGCAAAGTGGGAACAAGGTCATTGCGCATGGAAAAGCATATTGGGAATGCTTGGCACTCTTAGGCCAACTGAGGAATGAGGGGATCGCCGTCCATCAATGGTGGGGATGAGAAGATCAGAAGAGTCTTATTTGGTATGTTTCCATCCCTGTTAGTGTGTTTGCTAGCTATTATCATGTGATTGTGTCTGTGAGTCTGTTGGTTATGGAGTGAGTAGATGATGCCTTTAGGTTAGTCTATTGGCTTTGCTATCATGTGTGTGTCTGTGAGTCTGTTGTGGAGTGAGTAGATGATGCCTTTAGGCTAGTCTATTTGCTGTGGTGTCTAAGTAGTAGTTATTATGATAAATAAGGGCAGAAGAAGAGGCTGTAGGGTCTGCTTTTCTTGTTTTCTCTCTGCTACTAAGAATTGTGGATGGAAAGGGACCTTCTAGATTCCCCATCTGTTTGTTAAATGATATTGCTAGCATGATTGGTGTTGCTTTTATGATGCTTATGATATGATGTTGTGCATGTGGGTCATGCTCATGGTAGGTAGCCAAGCATTCATCTATAATTATGGGTGTGATGGAATGGGTTGGCATAAGAAACGGGTGGGATCTGAACTTCTACTTCACTGAGGATTAGAAATAGCTGTTGAATTGCGTTAGTGAACTCATCTAGGACCATGGCAGTCTCATTTACCCACTGCCAGTTACATATATTGAATTGAGAAAAGGAAAGAACAAACACCTCGGACCCATTGTGCTTTCCATTTTATCATGTGGTCTGGGGCTCAGGCCAATCAAACCCTCAGACCCACTTACCATCATTTGCACCAAGTTTGATATGATGACCTGTTTTCACCAAATATTACATATTCATAAAACTGAACTTGTAAAGCTAACACTCATGGGTTGATCCCTCGGTCTTCAAGTTGGTTGATAGGATCGCTCTCGGCCAGTAGGCACCATATATACACAAAAAAAAAAAAAGACTGAACCAGTAAAAACATTAAAATTTATGCCCTAAAGGCTAAAATCAAGGTTAGGATGAGATTTTGCCAGCTTACCTCTTACGCCAACATATCCTTTCCATCCCTCTTAACTTGGGTGGGAGAAATGCATCTTAGCGGGCCCCACAAAATGAGGTAGAATGAAAGTATGCCCTAGGTTTTTAGTGCCAAAAGGTGTGTGAAGATGCTATATGAAATGTGTAGAACTAGAACAGCATCCTTTCATGCCCACCCTGGAGTTCATACCATTTCCAGCGAAGTGGCAATGACAAGATTCCAAACCGTCCCAAACCCAAGACAAGAAGTACCATGGGGATTATAGGGCAAACATATGATGGCAAAACAGTGGTGTCGGTGCAAGTGCCCTTTATTTATCAAACTGCATCATTTAATTTGGTGTAATTGTGTGTGTTAAGAATGTGGTATGACAGATGTCTTGTAATTGTTGAAGATGCATTAAAAAGGCTGGTTTCTACTTCCCACAAATGTAAAGTGATGGTTTCAGCAAATGTATTAGAATAGATACATATAATCTTTGAAGATCATTCATGGGTACCGTTTGGCAATATAATACTTAAATTGGGAAGAGATGATACTTTTTCTATTGGGTCAAGGATTGCACGTTCTAGGTGGACCTGATATGAAATAATCCTGGGCTCATTGTGTCGGTGGGAAGGTGCTCAATGTTGCATTTTGAGGATGTGGGTTGAAGTCAATGTTACCAATAAAAAGGGACCCTTTTTTTATATCCTTACTTATCATGTTGGAACTCCAATTAAATTATTTGGAAGTATGATGTGCAATTTGAGGTTCACATGTATGAATCTCTATAGTTGTTTTGTTGCTACCAGTGCTCCTTTAATTTAATTGAATAAGTAAAAATGTTTGATTTTGACATTGGTGCTATCAATGCTCCTTTCATTGAATAAATTAAATTCTTTGATTTTGACAATTGTTGACAGAGACAAGCAAAAAGTAGTGATAACTTGATGGATGTTTAGCCGATGAAGGTTATTTTCTGATCAATATGGACGGTTCTGATCATTTAAATAAATGTGATTAGGTATGATTTGATTGCAGTCAGGTATGATGGGAATGTGGGGTCGATTGCTTGTACAAGACTTTTGGACTTGTCTGATTGCAAGAATTCTCGGAATCATGCTGGGAAATCTCAATTTCCTCAAATTCTCTCTGTAAAATCTCTCAGTCGAATTCCTCAAGTGTCAGTCTAATACACAAAAAAGGTTAAAAAAAAAGAAGGAAAGTGCATTCCAAACTGCTGTAGAATAAGAGAGTTCCAAACGGTCCACAGTTGCTTTGGAATTTAAATCAGAATTCACTAGACAGGATTTGACAGAAAATGGAATTTAAATCGATGATCCAGTGAAAAAAAAAAAAAACATGGAAGTAGAAAAGGCTGTTGGATAACAAAGTATCTTCCTGCTACAGGAGATTTTATTAGCATGGTCCCACGTAGTTGGGCCTTCAAATTAATGGTCTGGGTTAGGCTTGCTATATCATTGTGCCCCACTTCTGCAAAATGTCGGGCATCTTCATTGCATGGTTTAAATCATGTTCACATAAAGTTGATCATGGGCAAAAGTTACAGTTTCTTGAGATCTCATTTGAACCTGCCTGACGAAGTGTGTGCAAAATGTGTGGTTGGAAAACTCTCGAGTTGATTCTTGATTGTCCCGAGTTATCTCATCTTGATAAGGACCGAGTCAAATATAGGCGAGACTCGGCCAAGTCATCTCATTTTAATAAGCTTGCATTTTGGACAATTTAATAGGTAGGTTTCATTTTAAATAATTAAAGTTTATTTATATGTAATTATGCTTGAGGTTTGGAGTCAATAGTTTAAAAAAAAATGAATGTAATTTGAAACTTATATATGATCTTTTACATTTGATGTTTGGACTAATAAATTATGTAACATGCAATATTTTTTCTTTTATCTTTCTTATTATAATACTTTTCTTGCATATATAAACTTATTAATTTGAACTAATTATCATAAATGAATGTAAATAAATGTATTTCTTATATTTTAAAAGCAATGAATTCATTTTTAAATATTTTTAAAACTATGTAAAAAATAAATATGACTCTTCCGAGTCTTCGCATTGATTCTATCCGAGTCAAATTTTTATTTTTTTAATTTTTTATATTGGATGAGTTGAGTCTGAGTAATGAGTTTTCCAACCTTGTCTCTTGCATTTGTGTAATGTGGTCAGAATACTCTTCTTTGCAGCAACCGCTAAAAGAACAACACAGTGAATCTAATAGCTTCTTGTATTAAAAACTGTCATGGCAAGCCTTAATTGTTCTTGTGACTTGCGCACGTGTCATGACATGAGTGCCAGGGAAAGCCCTGTCTTTGACCAAGTCAAAGCCATAGTTTCTCCAAGGAATATTCTGGATTAAAATTGGAAACTCTAGATGATATAACGTGGACCATCCTCTTTGCACATGAAACTGACAATTGCGAGCCCTGTAGATTCTTTGGAGTCTCTTGTTCCAATTTGTAGAAAGAGCCTAATCATCTGTGTGTGGGAATTTCAAGTCCTGTTTGTTTTATATAATTGAATTTACAGGATTGTATTTCTATTAATGGTTATAAATGAAGAATCAAGTGCGAACATAAAGATTGAATCAAGGGCATAGAAGAAATGGATAAGCAACCATGCATCTTCGCCCTAGTTATTTAAATCCTATAAAAGCCAAGACGACTATATCGCTGCATATCATTTACCTCTCACCTTATTTTTCACCTTTTATCTCTTTGATAATCCTTTACTAAAGCTTATTTAATCATGAATTCCTATGTATTCAATAGTAAAAAAAAAAAAAACCCAAAAAGGAGAATCAAGATTCTCCTGTCTCTACTTGCCGGCTTTGCAAGTGCTCTTTAGAGATGGTATTTACTTGGGTTTTGCCGATTATTAGTCATTCACTTAAAAAATGGTTTTAACCTCTTTGAAACCCTTGTCTTAATGGATACTTTGTTTGACGAGGTCATTGCAAATATTTTCAGCCTATTGTACCTATCGTGAAAAAGGCAATTTTAGTCCAAACTATCTTCTGGGGCTGCTTTGGGTAACTATCTGGACAGGTGATGGCAGGTTAAGAAATGGTGTAAAGAAGAAATTATATACTTTAAAATATTTTCCTTTGGCTCTAGCAAAAATGCGAGTTTCCTCTTCAACGGCATAAGATCTATGGAGCACTTATGTGTGGGGAAATTCCCGGACTCATCAGAATCCCGGCCAAGATGCTCCATCCCAGGCCCCCGCACCAGCAAGTCCATCCCGGCAAGCTCGGTCTTGTGCTCCACGCTTCCTGTGCACAACTCCCCTCACTTCGGCAATGCACGCCTTAGCAATGCCAGACACTTCACCTCGGCAGGATCCACTTCGGCCAAAGCATTCCACTTCGGCCTAGTGCTCCATCTCGGCACCTTTTCCAGAAGTCTTTAGCCAAGCCAAGTCGTCCCCGACCTCGGCTCCCCAGCTCGGCGACAGTGCCAGAATCATCCATCTCCGCCAGGTCCTCACCTCGGCGAGACACTCCATATCGGCCAAGAGCCTCATATCGGTGAAAGTACTGAGCACTGACAGCTGTCCTCCCATGGACGCTCAAGCACGCTACGGCCCGTGCGACAAGACAAAGGGACAGTCCATATCTCCTGACAGATCGCCGTCCACTGCTCCCAAAGCGCCATGATAAGGCTCGATGGGACTGCAATTAAAGAAAAGTAGGCTACGATGGGACCGCGCCTCCCTACTACCTGGCAATGTGGGCTATGACAAGACAGTCAACTACCCCTTTGCCTCCTCTCTTCCTCTATATAAACTCCTCTCTTCCTCTATATAAACACAAGAACAGTTCACAAGCAACAGAGGCCAACGAATACAATACACGCTGGTACGCCATCTTCTTCCCCAAAAATCTCTATCCTCTGTCCAGTTCATATACTGACTTAGGCATCGGAGAGCCTTGCGCCGCCCAGGCCAGGGTCCTCTGACCTTCTATTCTTCTTCATTTTCTCGGGCTTCAGGCGCAGGCATCGGTGTTCCTAATCTCCTTGGATAAGTCCGTGCAGGCACCCCCTATTTTTGTGAGTTACATTTTTTGCACTTACAACTTAAATCTCGAGCAACGAGCGTGCAGAGTGCCATGCCAATATATATGTAGAGACCATCTAAGTAATATGAGTATAATATGCTCGAAAATCTCGAAATAACAATTACATAATTCAGTGGGCATATTTGTTTTTATGAGAAGAGGAGTGGAGTAAAATATAAGTGCAAATCAAAAGAATGATGCCATCCTTATTAGAGCTTCCCCTTCTTGTTATCTTTCTTGTCTCTCTCATTCCATTTAAGAAAAGGAACGTGAGTGCCGACGCATGGAAATTCTGAAATCCCACAACTGCTTCATCTCATTAATTCATTAAGCACAAGCCTAAACGTTTCCCCCTCCTTTCTCTTGGCAACACATCAGCGATGTGAGGCTCCTCAAAATGACTTATCAGGTCTATAGAGTCAGGGTGCTTAAATTTCAAGGAATGAGTGTGCCATGTCAATATATATTATATGTAAAACCCATGGAAGTAACGTCAGTGACATGCTCAGAAACTACAAAATCACTGATAATGGCTGGTAACTACTTTCATCTTTGTCAAAGCTTCCATCCTCAGTAAAGGTTCCGGTTCTTATAATCTTTTTCATCACTTTCATTCTTCCTAAGAAAAGAAACATGAGTGAGATGCTAGACAATCCCTTGATTGCATTATCTCTTTCATTCATAAACGTCATGAATGAGTGAGGTGCTTTAGCACAGGACTCCTTAATTTGCTAGTAACATATAAATATATCAACTGATCAACACCCGGCCCTATCCATAATATCTTATCTATTTCTCTATCTATCTATATCTAGTATTTTGCTATACTATATCTCATGGGCAATTTCTCTCCTACCCTTTCTTCGCCTTCCCAAGAGGACATAGACTTGGACCTGGGCCTTGACATAGCACGCGCATTCTTTAGGCCCATCGTCCAATCGACCCCTCACTCTCCCACCAAGCGCCACACTATGACTAAGGTCTCCATTGTTGGCGCTGGCAAAGTTGGCATGGCCATCGCGCAAAGCCGCAAACCATCCTAATCCAAGGGCTAGTCGACGAGCTTGCTTTAGTCGGCCACAAGCCCGACAAGATCCAAGGGGAGATGCTGGACCTCCAGCAAGCCGCTGCCTTCCTCCCACACACACGCATTGTTGCTTCCGTCGACTATGCCATTGCTGCAGGGTCTGATCTCTGCATGCATTGTCACTGCTGGGGCGCGTATGATTGTTGGTGAGTCTCGGCTCGATCTACTACAGCGGAATTTGGTCCTGTTCTCTGGGATTATACCTGGGTTGGCTCGCCATGCACCGGGTTCATAGTGTCTAACCCAGTTGATGTCCTCACCTATGTTGCTTGGAAGCTCTGGGTCCGGCACCAATCTTGACTCGTCCCGATTTCGGTTCCTCATCTCCAAGCAGCTCCACGTCAATGCACATGATCGATGTACAGGTAAGTAGCTGGTAGGCCTGGATTGGGCCAGGCTAGGCCTTGGACAAGCTCCATTCAGGCAAGCCCGGTGACATGCATTTGGAATTAACCGGCCCAACCTAGATCCATGGTTAAGGTTTAAAAAAGCCCTAATGGGTTGGATATGTCTCTTAGTCTTGAGCTCAAGGGACACTTAACTTGTTTAAGCCCATTTTATTTTAATTTTTTATGGTTATTCAGTGGAATTGATATTAGCTCACCTATGATTCACACTAAGACATTCCATTAATCCATTTTCATCCTATTGTATAATTGGCAAGGTTTGAAATGATCCCACAATAAGATCAATGAATATGCAATTAAGAATAGTTTGTTTGGATTTATTTTTATATAGGTAAATGATGCACATTCATAGCATTTATGCATGCTTAGATTTTTATTGCGCTCATTTTTTCATGTAATAATGCTTAAATGTGGTGTGAAAAAGGGTGTGTACAATTGATGCCTTCTCATGTGAAATTTTATACTCCTAAAAATGTGTGAAATCATTACACACTTGGTTAGAAGAAGCGCCAATAAGGTTCTGTTCTAAATGGGTTGTGGTATTGAAACTCACAGTGGACTTTCATATTTTAAGACTCCTATTGGCCCCAAATTTTTAATTTGAAGTGTACGTTCAAATTACTTATTAACTTATTTAACCCTAAAACATTCATTTTGTGTATTAAATATTCAGATATTTTGAGATATATAAAGATCTTACATATGTAATCCCAATCGTTTCACATTTACTCATGTCAAACTGATTGTAGTTTATGCTTGTAAATCTTACACATGCAACATTCACCTAGGTAAATGACATTTTCAAATCACGTACGTGACAAACGACACCTTAAAGCCTTTTTTTTTTTTTTTTTAGCCAAATCTTTTTAATACATACACACGTATGGATGTTTGAATTTTGATTCTCTTGGTTTGAAAGGCATACATTATTGGGGAGCATGGAGACAGCTAGGGTGGCGCTATAGTCGAGCGTAAGCGTTGGGGCAGTGCCCTTTCTGTGCTTTCTGAAAAAGCAAGAGATTGTCCATGAGAAGGAAACTCTAGAGAAGATCCACAGGGCCATTGTCAGGAGTGCCTATGAGGTGATAAGGCTCAAGGGCTACACCTCCTGAGCCATTGGCTACTCTGTGGCCAGCCTAGCTAGGACCCTGCTCAGGGACCAAAGGTGGATCCATGGGGGTGTCTTGGCCGCCACTAATGTGTTTAAGGAAATTACTTTTAAGTCCATTATTTGGACCACAAGTCATTACCTTTCCCGAATTATGGTGATTATATATAGGAATTCCGTTTTCATAGGATACAACCTATCAGTTACTCAAATATGATTTCCTAATGAGATATATTCCATAATGTTCTTTACCTTATTGACGGTTGAGATTAAAATTAATGAATCCTAATTGAAAATTTGGTCATCTCTCCACCTATAAAATAGAGTCTTTCCTCTATCACAAAGGCTACTCACGAAACTCAACACATTAAGGTTTACAAGGAGAGAGAAACCGAAATTATTCTCCAAAACTCTTCTTGGATGGATCTCATCATCAATCAACAACAGCATCAGACAGCAAGATCGGAAAGCTCTCTGCATCAGGATGTCTGGAGGTAATCTTCAATCTATTTCAGATTAAATCTTACATGTGATTATCATGATGTTCTCGATCTTAGGATTCATGTTAATAATAGAACAACAATGTGCCCCTCACCGACGAGGCCCGGCTGCTCAGGGACTCGGCCAAGGCCATCTTGGAAGTCCAAAACCAATTGGGAGTCTAATTGTGATCACCAACCACCTGATCAACTTACTTTTATGTAACTAGTTATCTTATTAATTACCATGCCATTTTGTTTCATAGTTTACAGAAATAATGTGTATACACACTGGTTTGTAATTTGCATAGACTGGAACTTGTTATTTTGTAATCAGCTCTTTTCTCAAATAAAAGATGACTTTCAAAGAAAAGGGCATGTGAGACTGGTACATACAAGGAACTAATGTTACAGCACATAATTCTTCTACCAATGGCATTATTGGATGATTTTATTGGTTCAGTATTGCAATCAAATGCGACTCACTTTAGCTTTAAAATGGGTCATGGATCCGAGAGTACCAGAATTGAAAGAATTGGTACTGATAAAAGTTTTGTACCCTCCTTAAGCTGGGCCATTTTGTGGACCGAATAACATTCGGGTCAAAGTTCGGGTCATGGGTTTTATGCCTCGGACCCAAACGGTATGTTTTCACAAGTACTGACAAATTTTTCAAGAATACCGTGGTATTATCATGAAATGATGTTGATAATTGAAAATGTCTGCAAAAAAAATGAAGAAGCTTAGGAAAAAAAATTCAGCAAGCTTCTATGCATTTCCAATGTTAGATAAAGGTAAATAGATGTACAACAAAAATCAGTCTGCTTTATGTTTCAATCTAAATAAGGCCCGGGCTTATAATGGGCCTCCTGCACTAGTTATCACTAAAAAGAGAGTTGTGGTGCCATAGTGGAATATTGTTTTACTTACATCTCACCATCCACCATGCATACAGTTGCTATTGTGAGCCTTCCAATTAAGATGGTTTGGAGTTTGGATTGGTATAGCATATGGCTGATTAGACTTATTCCTTTCTGAAAATAACATGAAAGATCGCAGCTAACACTTCCAATTAAGCCCAAACATTGCTTTTAGAAAAATCAAATAGCACTCTTATCCTTTGATGGAGCCCATTTTTATATGTAATAGTGAATGTCATGCAATCACGGCTTAAGTCTCACGATGGCAGAGATCAAGGCTTCCTGGACCTGGAGTCATATGAGCATCATCATGTGTGTGATCAGATGGACAAACGGATCCTAACTTGTTGTAACTTGTAGAATTGTATGGACTTATCTGAAGTGTAAGTGTAGGATTCGGTGGATTATTGTGGAAGTTTCTAGAGTAGGTTTTGGAATCTTCCCATCTGTAAATGAGTTATATGTGTCACAATATTACTGGATAGAAGTATAAATAAGGGTATTGGTGCCCATTAACTTATACTTATTTCTTCAAATGCTTTTAAGTTTAAGTGTTATTATCTTTATAAGCCTTGAAAGTTAACCCAATAGCGAATGGATGAAAGTATGAATCTGAATAGAGAACGGATAAAATTGATTGCCGTATGGTCTTGAATCTGAAATGATTTATATTAGAAATTGCAATCCAAAAAATAAACTCTATAATTTTTTGGGTGGTATTAGTTTAAACAACTTGTTTGAAAAAGAGTAAAGTGAATGAGGTTAAAATAAACTCTACATACCTGCAGTTATTCTTATCTTACTTTTCACTTCCAACCGTTATTAGGCAAAAGGAAATTTAAATACTTTCATTTTACATCATCTATCCAAATGCATAAAAAGTAATTCATCTACTAATTTACTTCAACTCACTCCAAATGAAAAGGTAGTACTCAAAATTTTAATTCAATAAAAGCATAGCACAATATAAAACTCGTTGATAATTTAATATAAACTATAAATATTAATTTAATATTATTATTATACGCATTAATCAATTCAATTGTGCAGATCAATTTAGCTATTGTGAAATTTAAGATAAATATATTCATTTGGAGGGTTATATACTCCAACTAACTAACGAAAGAGGTCCCATGTAAGGTAAATGAACGTTGTCCGGATCAAAACTCCCATTTAGACCTTAGCATATGATTATTTCTCTCCCCTTTCAAGACTATACAACTTTATTTAATTACTCTTATTAATATGATTCTTGTTTTTTTCTTTTATAGACGAGGGTATACCGTATACCAGTGGTCTATAACCTAACGAGACTATTCCTACGGGCACGAGCACTACCTTGCAACACATATATAGAGGATAAATTTGGGGATTTGTGGAAACATAAAATATAAAGAGCCATGCTAGAAGGCCCAAAAATCGGCCCGAAAAATAGCACGGAGCCGTGGGATCCCAGCATGTAGTTTTTTTGAAATATAAATAACAATCCCACACCTTATGCTAACAAACCAACATCGGGCCAGTGTGACTTCAATAGTCATAAGTCAATTGACAATGACTATTATCACTATATTTGTCCCCTCTCATCAGAATAAAGCAGCCTCAAGTTTTACTTAATTGTAGTTTGGGATCTACTTGGTATGGAGGTTTTATAAATGGTGCCAGTGGATCGGGTCCGATTGAGGTCGAGAAAGGATGTGATGTCAGAAGTTAATGGGCAGGTGTCCAAATATGAGTCAGCCCGGTTATTATTGGGTGGGAATTGTCAACCTCAATCTTGACAACTTGGTTTGCTTTTAGGTTAGGAAATACAGCCTACCCTTCCTTTGTAGATAAGTGGATCCCGAGTCTGAATCACATGAGGTTTTATCCCTCGGTTACCTTGGATGGACCTATCATAATTTGTCATGTCATCCAAGACCGTTGGCCATTCACGTGGGTGGGCTACTGCCCTATGTGTAGTAAGAGGCTACCAACTAATTGATATGGGAGACCGTAATTAGTCTACTCCCCGTCATCGTTAGACAAAACCCTCTTCTGATCTCGATTCTTATCTATGAGCAGTGGGCTCCACTGGATTATTGAGCCATAAGTCCTTTGAGTGACAAGTGGTACTCTCGCTCCTCCTTCACTAATCCCAGTGCATCGTTTATTGTGCATCCACTGTTTATTGGGTTTTTTTAAAGAAGACGATGCAAAGCCCATAAATCGATCAAGATCAGGAATCAAACTACCTCTTGTGAACTACCTCTTGTGGACCTCATCGAGTCACCCATATTTTGTTTGGAACGGAAAGATCCAAAAAGTTTAATTCCATATCATCAAAATTTAATTTAATTTAAACTAGCAATCAGCACCAAGAGATTAATGATACAAAATCAATGGTAAGATTAAAGTTCTACCGGTCTATGTTGATAGCCCTCTTGACTCTTGATATGTCACCAGTAAGATCATGGGGGTTGTCAGGGGACTAAAATTTACATATTAGAGTATTTGTTAACCATATAATATATTATTACATTTTATACCTTTTGAGCTTATTTAAAAATCACGGATTAAGGGGTTAGAGACTTGGAAATGACCTCAAACTTGATATATGGTCTCATCTCATCTGACTCTTTCCATCCCCCAAGTCCCATGATCAATGGGACCCTAGGTGGGCCCCATTGAGTTTGTCCCTCACTATATGGTGAAGAAAGTATGCACCATAAGCAGAGGCAGGCGGATAATGCTAAATTTACAATTATTTTATACCAATATAACTTCATAAAATCTTCAAAATGATTGATTTTACATTATAGTTTTAAAAAAAGTGCGCCCTAATCACCATAATTCCTAAAGGTGGCGCCCAATTACCTTATTAAATAAGAGCTTTTTTTATAATTTAAAATAAACTAATTATAAATTAGAATTTAAAAATTAAAACTTTTATTCCTAAGTCTTAATTTAATTAGTTCTTATTAATTAGAATAGGATTTCCAAATGGGTCCCATAACAGCTACAACTCCTCTGTAAACTACAAAGCCCTCTTACTTAAATAGCTCGGTTGAGCTGACTAGTCCATATAAAAAGATCAAAAAGTCTACATGGACTAACTCACTAACTCATGAAGTTAGTCCATGGATAGATTTTCTCCCCAAAATCATAAAGTTAATCTATGAATCGGTCCATGGATTAGTCCATATAGTAGGGCTCTGAAAAAATTAATATGAAATCTAAACAAAATTCGACCTTTTGCCGAAAGAAATTGGAAGGCGAGTAGGAAGAGCAGCTCCAGAGTCCAGACGATTCCACTCAAACGAGCGCGAGAGCTCGAGAGAGAGTGTGTGGGGCCCACAAAGCAAGGCATCAATGGTCAACATCAATCGACTCGGTCGGATTAAAGAGACAGTGCATCATTCCCCCTCCCTCAACCGTTCCATTCCCACACTCCCCACCCCACACACAACAATTAAAAAGCAAGGCGGTGAGCTGAGATAAGAAGAGAGAGAAGAAGAATAGAGACCGAGTAGAGAGAGAGAGAGCTGCAAGTTGCAACTCTCCAAGCCTCCAACAGTCCAACTCCTCTCCCTCGGCCTTCAATCTTCATCACCTTTTGGGCCCCACCCAAGCCCAATCCCAATCCCCTCACCCTGTGGGCCCCACCCAAACCACCCCCTCTTTCTCTTTCCTCCCTCTAAAGTCTCAACCCCATTAATCAATTATATCAACCTTCCTGTCTCTCTAGTCTTCCCTCCCTTTCACACGCGCGCAGCCCCCGCGCGCACACACAGACGGCACGATGAAGGCTGTGTATGGAGAAGCTGCGAGACACGAACGAGAATGCGAAACATCCGAAGTAGCACCAGAAACCGGTACAAAGAAAACCCGAAACGCCGCCAGCACCAGCGACGGAGCATCGATTGAGGTTGCCCGCCGCCCCCGGGGCCGCCCCCCGGGCTCAAAAAACAAGCCCAAGCCACCCCTCGTCATCACCCGCGAGACCACCGAATCATCCTCCCTCCACCCCCACATCCTCCAAGTCCCCGGCGGCCTCGACGTCATCGACGCCATCACCCGCTTCGCTCGCCGCCGCAACACCGGCCTCTGCATCCTCACCGGCACCGGCACCGTCGCCAACGTCACCCTCCGCCACCCAACCTCCCCCACCACCGTCTCCTTCCACGGCCGCTTCGAAATCCTCTCCATCTCTGCCACCTTCCTCCCGCCTTCCTCATCATCATCTCTCTCTTCTCTTCCTCATGGGTTTACAGTATCTCTCGTGGGAGCTCAGGGGCAGATCATTGGCGGATCTGTGGCCGGGTCTCTGCTCGCTGCGGGCACTGTTGTTATAGTCGCTGCGGGTTTAGTGAACCCGAGTTTTCATCGTCTGGTGGGTGAAGATGAGTTTTCTGCTTCTGGGGTTTCTCTTTCTGGGTCAGAAATTAAAACCCATCATCATCAACAACAGGAAGAGGAAGGAGAAGAAGAACAGCAGCAGCATCATCAAGGTCGTGATCATGATCATGATCATCATCATCTAATGGATAGTAGCGGCGGTGGAATGTCTGTTTACAATTGCCATCTTCCTTCTGATGTTATCTGGGCACCCATCGCTCGGCCACCACCTCCCTTCTAACAAGAGATAATTGTCTTTTTACATGTAATTGCACCACTCTAATCTTATGTTTCTCCTCTTTGTTACTTCTTGATTTTTTTTTAAACTAATGTTGTGGTTCTAAGTTGTGGGGTTTTTTTTTCTTGTGGCCCAAAATCTAATTAGGAGTTTGGCCGTCCATTTTGTGAACTTGGTTGGCTAAGATCATGTGATCATCTAAATTTTTTTGGACCTTTTCTACTATGGTTGGGCCCACACCAAACGAATTATTATTATTATATTTTTTTTTTGTTGGAATCTTTATTCCAATTACCATATGACCAAAAATAGTAGAAGGTGGAACTGTGGAAGATGGGAAAAGATTAGGGTTATGTAGCTAATAAGAGATGGTACTGAAGAGGTTGCTTGTTGCCAACTACCGTTTGTTTTGGGTGAGGGTCCTATGAGGTCGTTTGGTGCACCTTTTCTTAAAGAAAAAGGTCAGATGCTCAGCTTTCTCCCGATCTCGAATACATTGGGGTTAGGAATGTAGTGGCAGCCTGGCAGGCAATGGCAGGGCCTAATCTACCTATCTAATGGTCTGAAGGAAGTTTGTCATGGGGGGCTTTACTTGGAAATGAGTAAAAGTCTGAGAAGATTGTGGTTGGGGTTGGACCAGGCCCACCAGCAGATGTGACTGTGTGAGAGAAAGAGTGAGGCTTTCCATTCTAAGAAAGGGTGGGTGAGACGGCATTGCAAGTTGCCTGACATACTTTCAATTCCACGTCTTTTCAGTGCACAACAGTGGTACTTAACAGGAGCAGGACATGGTAAGGACCTTTGGTCCTTCGATTCCTCTTCTTTTACTTTTCTTGTAGATTGTTGAAATGGTAAAAATTCTCTCGATCACTGACCAGTAATCTCATCTCAGGGTTCATCCATGTCCATGTGGCCCCTCGATGACACGTTTCTGCAGCACAGTATTTTTTTTTTTTTTAAATAAGTTGTGAGTATTTTGGCTGCAATCTTGCGGAAAAGATTTTTTTCACATTTATACATAGAAAGACAACCCGAGGATGTGGCAAAAGAGCCTTGTATGTTAAAAAAAAAAAAAAAAAATAGCCACACAAGTGAGAAGCTAAGTGATATAGCTATATTAAAAAAAAAAGTAGACACAAGTGAGAAGTTAGAAAATAAATTTAAATTCTTGACAGCTCGGAACCTACTACCCGCGAGCAGCTCTAGTTTTCCTAGGAACATAGGAAGCCCTTGATAGTTTACTTTTAGGAATGTGTAACCTGCACTTCTGTAGAATTGGATTAAAAAAATTATGCTTTTGCACAAGAAATAGTAATTTGCTAAAACATCTTTTTATTCAGACTCCGTGACACCTGAAAAAAAAAAAAAAATCAGCTTAAGAGTTGATCCATGACCAGTATTGGTAAAAATGAAAACTCCTTATCACTAAGCTGTCTAGTGATTCTCAGCCATCAACTCCTTGTAATCTAGATTCCGTCCAAGAGATGCTTAGCCCTTGCCTTTCCACAAAGTTAAAATGTCCTTTTCAGGATCAAGAGGAGAGTGTCATAAATGAATTTGGTAGCCCCTCTGTAGGTCAATGAGGTGAAGGAAATCTGCTCGGCATTCAATGTCATTTCTCAAAGTTTCTTACCTTGGCTAAGCAGTAACTTTAAAAAAAATTCACCTCGACTCAAGCGGCATGATTTTTGGTGATGCAGGCACATTCGGATAGGTCGCACTCACTCACCCAGGACCATTGTCGGGTTATATTATATTTTGGGTGCAGCCCATGAAGATCTGGTAAGAATTGTGCTTGCAATTGAGGTGCAGCCCATGGGTCACTACACACTCTCCCATTAGTAGTAAGTTAGGATTGTTGTTTTTTTTATTACTCATTCTTGTCGTTTCTTACTGTTTGGATAGGCAAAAAATTAGAGTAGAGTGAAGTTAAATGGACTCTAACAGTCTAAAATTTCAACTTTATCCTATTTGGATGAAACTCGATGAATGAAGTAATGTTGTGAGCCGCATGTACTCCATTTCATTTCAACTCTAAATACTTTCATTTCTTTGGGTAAAAGTGGATTATACTCCAAATTTTAATTTCAAAATAAGCAGTGAAGTACTCTATTTTAACTTCAACCAACTTCTTTTCACTCCACTCCACATGTGAAATTCACTTTATTTTACTTCACTTTTCATTTATCCAAACAGGCCGAAGATTTATTCGTGGAATTAGAGGACTCATGTTCATTGTTTTCTTTCTTATAAGAAAATATATTGTGCCAAGAAACCGAATAATGATAAGCACGGGAAATCATAATAATTGAGGAATTTACCCACCAGATCCCCATAGGACACTATACATCTCTACAGGGTGCCACGTTTATAATGGACACGGATAAGGGCATATGGTGCGTTTTCGTATTTTTTTTTTGTCGTTTAGTGATATTGTCGATATCGACCACTTTATGGTCGATATCGACCATTCTGCGGGGACAAAAAAAAAAGGGTTTTTCATGATGGAGAGAGGGGAGGAGGAAGAGGAGGAGGAGAGAGGAGAGGGCATTTGTCTCTCTTGATTGCTGGTGCTGTTCTAGAGCAATACACTACAAATGGGTCAAAACCATTTGACCCTCTCTATCCTTTTTAAGAGGGGAGGAGGAGGAAGAGGAGGAGGAGGGAGAAGAGGGGAGGAGAGGAGGAGGAGGAGGGAGGAGGGAGGAGGGAAGAGTCGGCTCTAAATTTCAGTTGAGTTGCCCATCAATCAGCAAAAGAACACATGCAAATGAGATTACAGATTATACATCATATTTCTCCTCTTTGCCTCATCACTACCTTTGAGGAATAAACAACCCATCACATGAAAGGTGAGGAAATTAATGCATTTTCTAGTGGAAGAAGTTGTGAATTGGACATCTTTTGTTTATTGCAACCTTATCTTCCCTTTTATGTTACTCTGGTCAACAAGTGATTTGGAAAATTCTATGGCTGGCAATTTCATCAAGAAGAGAATTCTATGGTTGTCGTCCATGAAATCCGTGAAAAACCCTCACCTCCTTCTGACCCAGATCCGTCCATCCTATGCAACACCGCCCTTCCCTTCTCCTCCCTCCTCCTCCTCCTCCTCCCCTCTTCTCCATCATGAAAAACCCAATTTTTATTTGGGTTCCCACATAATGGTCTTGAGTTTGCACGCAAGGTGTTCGATGAAATGCCCAAGACAAAACCGGTGAGTTGGAGCGCGATGATTGGTGGGTATGTTCGTGGGGGGCGGTGTAATGAGGCTATGGTGGCTTTTAGGATGATGCTGGGTGCTGGGGTTAGGCCAGACGAGATTACTGTGGTCAGTGTGCTTTCAACGTGTGCTGACTTAGAAGCGTTTGAACTTGGGAAGTGGATTGGGGTTTATGTTGAGAGGGAAGGGATTACAAAGACGGAACCGTTTGTGCAATGCATTGATCAAGCTTGGTTCCTGGATGCAGTTTGATTGAACTTGACAGCCAGATATATGAATTTGTGGCTGGGGATAAATCTCATCCACAATATAAAGAGATATTTGAGATGGTAGAATAGATGGGACGGGAATTGAGGAGTGCCGGTTATGTCCCGACTACATCAGAGGTGTTGCTGGACATTGATGAAGAAGATAGGGAAGATGCCGGTGAGAAGCTGGCCATTGCTTTTGCACTTCTGAATACAAAGCCGGAAACACCAATTAGGATTGTGAACTACTGTTGGACAATGCCATCTTAGTCATTTGATCTACAAGAACTATACGTGGCTGTGACCAATTAATTGATGTCATTGAAGGAAATGGTTCAAATAATTATGCACAACAAGTATTCCTACACAATAAGTATTCCTTTTCTGCATTGTATTCTTGAAAGAGGGTTGTTGAATGAATTGAGAAAGGTTGACTTGATTACATTTTCACAAGATCACATTTCATACACTTAAAGACGTACATAAATAAATTGTAAGTTTTGCTGTGCCCAAAAGGCAAAAGGTGTTCTTAAAATAACAAAATATGATTTAGTGATCTGGTGCAGTGCTGGATGATTGCACTGGGACACACTTGTAACAATCCTTAGAAGTGAATGGGTTATATAAAAGACCACATGGATATGGGTGGATGAAGTCTTACCCTTATCAAATCATTTTAAAGCACTATGGTTGGGGCATTTAAAATTGACCTCTATGAAATCCTTTTATCTTTTACATGTACTATATCAAAGTCCTCGGGTGATTGAATGAGGGCGCACTTCATCAATCATGTCGCCTCCTAAATACCGCACTCATCTTTATAACTGGTTGTTCTCTTAGATTCACCCAGAATATCATGTGAAGAGATAACTGAGTTTCCGGTGGGATTCAAATGTTAACTGGGATGTTCTTTCTACTATTCTTATTTGCTTGAAATTGATAAATTAAAAGAAAATATGGATGATGTGATAAATTAAAAGCAACATAACTGAAACATTAATTTACAGTCATTGTCAGTGTCGACCACTTTTATTGTCGATATCGACCACATAACTGAAACATTAATTTACAGTCATTGTCAGTGTCGACCACTTTTATTGTCGATATAGACCACATAACTGAAACATTTAATTTACAGTCATTGTCAGTGTCGACTACTTTTATTGTCGATATCGACCACATAACTGAAACATAAATTTACAGACATTGTCAGTGTCGACCACTTTTATTGTCGATATCGACCACATAACTGAAACATAAATTTACAGTCATTGTCAGTGTCGACCACTTTTATTGTCGATATCGACCATAATAAAATAGAAGAAAAAAAATGATGACTGTCCATAGCAGTGCTCCGTTTGGAGATACAAAACCTGTAAATTAACCTGCTCCGTAATAACAGAAACTAACCTGCTCAAACATATTTCAATCTGTATATTTATCATCGCTCATTCGCATCTACATCTTAATCCAAACTTAACAATTACGACAAAAAACAAGAATAACATAAGAAAGTAGAAAATGATTTCGGCCTTCAACTGCCATGTAACTGAGAAAGAGGAGTATTGACTTCAACTTAATAATTTACCAATGTTGCAACGGTCAATGTCTTCTTCCCTTTGTCATCATCATGTAACTGAGAAAGAGGAGTATTGACTCATCAAAAGTAAAGAGTATGTCTAATGTGAAGCCATTACACAATTTATAATAAGCAGTCAACTTTCATATGCAACTATAACTGGCATCATCATTTCTCTTCTCATATTGGCAAATCAACCCAATGCACCTCTCTCCATCCCCTCACTCTGCCCCAACGGCCAATAATAGACTTCCATTTCAATTCTACTTACAAAAAATTCAGCTTAAATTCCCTTTTCAATCATCTCACTAAAAAGACCAAGAGCTTCAACTTCATTCCCATTTTGCAAATATCCAGCAATCAAAGAGCTCCAAGAAACCACATCTTTCTTCGACATTCTATCAAACAGATTCCTCGCGTTATCCATGTGACACACTTTGGCATAAAAATTCAAGAGAGAATTAGCAAGAGACTAGTCATGTTCAAATCCTCTCCTAACCACAAACCCATGACAACACCTTCCAGACCCAAGATCCCCACATTGCGCTCTGGCCGAAACCGCACTAACAAGTGTCACGGGATCAGGATCCAAACCACCCATTATGAGCACAACCACTTATCAAAGCAGCCCAAGAGACAACATCTTTCTTGGGCATTCGGCGAAAGAGATAGCAGTAACCACCGAAGTCCACATAATAACATCTGGTTGAGGAAATTCATCAAACACTTTACGTGCATCACCCATTTCCCCGCATTTCCCATACAATTCAACAAGAGCTGCATCCACAAACACATCCAAATCAATTCTCTCCAACTTCTTCATGAGCCCAATAATCGCCTTGCCCAATAATCCCTTGTTTAAGTTAGTTGCTAACCAACTCTTCTTCCCACCAGTGCTACTGATTAGAACAACCACCTTCACCATGAGGCTTCCAATTAAGCAAGTTTCCAAAACCAGTCCCAAGTGAAAAAAAGGCCATTCCAATGCTTGGCATGTTGTTTGGGAGTTCACAGTAATAAAACTCATTCTGACCAATATTGAAATGAAAGCCCTAAACCATTCAGCCAAGTATGTGGCACTAACCACTCGATCCTCCACTCGATCTATAGTGCATAAGCTCCAAGGATTTGAAGATATATGACCCATCATATTTTAAGTCATTTTCATGGTTTCTGATGATGCAAGCTTTGTTTAAGAGCCTGCAGCGTTCAATGCACACAGACAATTAGATTGTAATCAAGAAAGTATAGAAAACCATGTAGATGATAATGGTGTTGGATGGCTATTGATAAACTTACATTAATAAACTTTCCTGGAACTGACAGTGGCTCGATTTGTATCCATGGCGTGGAACAGAGCGATTCCTCCCATCTTCTCCATCCTGAAAAACCCAATTTTTATTTGGGTTCCCGCAGAATGGTCGATATCGACCATAAAAGTGGTCGATATCGACCACTCGCTAAACGACAAAAAAAAAAATTAAAAACGCACATGTAGAGCCTTATTCGTGTCCATGGTAAATACGATACCTCCGAAGTGGTATAGGATGCTATGGGGCCTACCAAGTAAATTCCTCTTATAATTTTCTTTCTTGTTGTATAATCCTCTCTGGGTCTTCTTTTTTATATCATAAGTGGGTGCACCATTGAAAGTCAAAAGAGTTTTGAAAAAAAATATAAAGAAGAGAAATTAATGTCAAAAGAGATGGATGGAATGAGAAAGTTTGTCTTTGAAAGAAATCAATCTGAAGTAGGTTTCTTCCTCTTTGCATGGGCGTTGGGTGAATCAACTCAAATATCCAGGGGCTTTTGTCTTGTCCTTTGAGAGAGTTGGCAAGGTGCTACCGCCGCATGCTTTGACTGCTCTGCTCTTGTAGGCCCCACAATGTGTGGTCCTTTTAGGTTGGAGTAGTGATCATTAAATCAAAGTATCATTTCCACCGCACGACAAACTGCTATAGTTTGGGCTCTTGGGTGAATGGCCAAACTCTTGTACCCACCTTTCTTTGGATAGAATACATGCACACACCACTTGAATTAATTAATAGGCCAAATTCGATCTTGTTGGCTAATGGCAAAAGAAGATAGTCTTTTAGTTCACAACCATTTAGTGAATTCATAATAAAGTGAGGGTAATGATCGCCAACGTATACCTCTTGGAAACAATGGTTTCAACATTCTCCGTCACCAAGAATGGTAGTAAGAAGTGTCAGTGTTTATTGGCTGTTCAGGTTCAAATTTCGAGCGTGTCACTTTTTTTTTTTTTTAGGCTTCTTTTCTATTCGTATGAGCTCTCTCTCTTTTTTCTTTTTCTTTTTTTTTTACGTGTGCGTGCTTTTTTTTTTTTTTTCTTACTTTAGTGGGCTTATTTAACGTGTGCATGCGAGCTCTCTTTTGGATACTGAATTTAAAAAAAAAAAAATCTCCATCACCAAATTGCGTGCCCCACATTATACAAACTGAGGCTCCACTTAGACATTTTTCTCAACTCTCAAAAGGGAATTGTCTATTAGGAGAGGGGGCTTTTTTTTATTTTTATATTTATCATTAAGATTCATCTAAAAAGTAGATTTCATTTTCAAATTTGCAAGGTTGGAGAACCATTTCAAATTATACTCGTCATCCATTTTAGGACATTGTTTGCTACAACCAGTTTTAGTCCCATTTCTACTTGTCATCCATTTTTGGACATTGTTTGCTACTGCCAGTTTTAGTTCCATTTCTTTCAAGTGGGCCCACCTCCTTTTCAAGGAAGCTTCCCACATATCAAACTTAAAAATCCTATAAAAGGAATGAGAAACTTTTATTTTATTTCTTGGAGTGGGATTGACTATTACGCTTGAGAAAAACAACATTCCTACTTTTAGGATACTTCATTTTCAACATAAAAAGGATTTTTATTGTAACAAAAAAAAAGGGTTCAAATATCATGTTTGTGAGGTCCATCTGAAAGTGATACCACCAAATTAAAAACCTGTTTAAGAAATAAACTCCATGTCTTAATCATCAATTCATGGTGTCCTATGTTGGATGGCTAGAAACTTGTGATGGGATTAAGTTGCCAAAGTTTTAATTGGAAGTCATAGCATTTTTTGACAATCCAGATTCTGTCCCAAACTTCTTTTTCAAAACGGTAAAAAAGCCACACCGAATTGCGTTTGTAAATCACAAGATAAGTATCTTGTCCCTTCTTTATAACCACAATGAAGTCCTTATGTCACACACCTAGAGTGAGATGTCCATTTTCTTCTCAGCCCCAGGAAAGATACTAGAAACAAAGGCCTTCTCTTTTTGGGTGATAGACTTGGAATATTTGTATTGATTCGAGAGGCCCACCACAGTTCCCTGCCATGCTTTCCTGTCTAGCTTTTAGATTTTTGGATGGGGATCTTGCTTCAACTCTGCACAAGCACCGATTCTCCTTTTCCTTTTAATGCAAAACATTGGATCTTTGAATAGACCGTGTTCTTTTGGCAATTTAGGCAACTTGGGGTGCATAGAGCACAAAATGGGACGGGTCTTTCATCATCGTTCAGAGCTTAAATCAAGGGCTCATCATCTACGTGTTAGTGGGACTCACCTATTAAAAATCTAAACGAGTTAGTGAAAATCTCATTTAGTTGATCATATAATGAATATCATGATCAACAATACACTTTTACTTGTATTATACATATCTCGTCAATTTAATGGTGGGACGAACTACAAATAAAGTAAAATTTGGGACATGAGAGTTCATTTTGAGGGGCAGTTATCATCATGCTACCATTGTAAACTTGGGCATGTGATTTATTACATTGCCTTATCTTTTTCCATCTTTTCCAAAGTTCATACTCTCCTTATCTCCACCAACACCACCCTTTGTCGTTGACAAGTGATAGAGCACTGTCGGCTTTGGGAGCATTATAACATTAGTCAAACGCTAGTAGCTGCCATAGAAGTGGGTATTCAATATTTCTTTGTCTTTGTCCAGAGTAAATTAGACGGAGAATGATTGCGCCCATGACCATTCAAACAAGAAGAAAAGGAAAGGATTTCGCAAAAAAAAAAAGAAGAAAAGGAAAGGAAACTTCAATTACTACCTAGGTTTATTTTCCCACAGCTCATATGTTGGAATCCCACCCCAGACTTATCCGGTCTATATATATGTGGGTTTTATGAATGCACCAAAGAGAATAGTCCCATTGAGTTATATAGCATGGGAAACCCTCGTCATAAAAAGAAAAAAAAAGTAATAATAATTGTGAGTGTCTAAAAATTACGGACTTGATTAGTGGAGGTTTGGGATCTCCCCAAGATTCCCTGATAAGATTAATATGCCCGTCCAGAACCTGCAAGGGAGAAAACAAGAATAAGACAATCGTAGGCAGCGTAAGGCCATCCGATGCCTAAGTTAGTTCAGGAAACTCAACAGTAGGGTGGAGGAAGAGAGACAGAAGGCTCCAAAGTATTAGGTGTTCGATACCTGGAGTTTGGGAGGGCTTCTCTATTTATAAAAGAAACCTCGTGGTAGAGGATGGTGGGACCCGCTGGCTTGTCTTGTACTTGGGCGACACAGTCACGTCAGCCCACATTCTCTTAAATGAAGGTCCCGTCCGCCCGCCATTCATTAATTGACAATCCGACTGGATCCATCTTTCATTAAATGGTGGTCCAATCGGCCAACAATGCATTAAATAAGGGTCTAATCGAGCTTCACCTTGCCTGAGCCTTTCGGCGGTAGTCCCATCGGGTCTCGCCCGGAGCCTCGCCCTGATGGGGACGTAGTCGCTGGACGTAGATCTGCCAGGGGTTCTGAGCGGCTGAGATGTCTTCTCAGTATCATCCACGCGTGCCCATATCTTGTCATGCATTTCATGACGTGGCTGGTTCTCCAGTGGTGCTTTGGCAGTTAGTGCTCGTCTCGGCTAGCATGCTGGCACGAGACCGAGATACTTGACCGAGGTCGGAATGGACTATCGAGGTCAGACATGACCGAGGTCGGCGTGGGCTTGGCTGTGGCTGTTGCCCTAGCATCATTGCCTGGGTATGTGTAGCCGAGTTTGAGACATAATTAGCCGGTCACCTTTACCAGGGCTAACATAATCTTGATGTCTTTTAGAACGTCCCCACACAATAAGAATAGGTTTATTTAGGATTTTTCTCTTGACAAATTTGTATTTCTTATGCCTAATGGACATGATGGATGGATTATTGACTCAACGGCCACATTGGAGATGATGGATAATCCAAATTATCTTTCAAATGGAAGCTTTATAAGACTACAATAGTTATGTGATAGAGTAGGATATTTTTATAAATAAAGAAAGATCAGGGCATTATATGTAATCTAGCAAATTTTAGGACTTTGTTGTAATTTTGTAAAAATATGAAACAATATATGAGAATGGTCCCTCACCTCAGAGAGTATGACCATACTCTTCTTCTCCCTCAATTCTTTCTCCCTGTTGCCCTCTTTCATCTTTTCTACCATAAGGTCTTTTCTAAAATTCTTAGGCATGCAAACGGGTTGAAACTATACTAGACTTAAAACCTGTTTACATGGTTCTAAACTCAATTCTGACAAAAGGATCGAGTCCGGAACCAATTCCAACTTCTCCTCTTTTTTTTTTTTTGCTTAAAATAGGGATATCATATTTCAACCCAAAAATCAAAAGAAGGATATCATTCAACAGTGCATCAACTCTACTTTCCGCAACTGATAAATCCCAACTTCTTTAGAACCAATATATAAGTAGTTACATGAAGTTTTTGACATTAACCTATACACATTAAAAAAAAAATCATTTCTTAAAAATGCACTTCCACTTGTGAGAACCTGTATAGATCCAGACTAGAGCCTGTTTAGCAATCAAAACTGAAATTGGGTTTTGGACTCAAGCCCATTTATGAATCAGAATTTAAAATCGATTTCAAACCCAGTTTTTCACTGGTTGAAACCTTCGGTTAGTCGGAGAATTAGATATCTATTTGCATCCCTAAACATTCCATGTCCTTTTATATCAAATGCTTAAATCCTTGGTAATTGATAAATCCACAAACCAGAGACTTCCAAATCCTATGGGACACGGTCAGACCTAAAAATTAATCCTCAAAGTGAGGATTTTTGTTGGCCCATATCTTCAAAGATAAACAATTGCCAAATGTGGATTTTTAATTCCTTGAAAGACTGATGAGGAATACCCACGAATTTGGTTGCCATAACATGACCTAAGTTTCTTTTCGACTGTGGCCTACCTTTTTACCAAAAAAAAACAAAGAAGAAGACTGTGGCCTACCTGATAGTCGAACAATGTACAATTGGGGGTCTCACTTGATTAAGGGCTTGAATCTGACTCAGCTTGGTTGAGTGTCTGGTATTCTTGCTTAGAAGAGTGAATGGTCATTACTGGGAATCCACTAGTATTCTGGAGGCCTGAGTGTCTACTTTCATACTCGGGGTCCTTGGTTTGAATCTCTAGACGGTTTACTGTAATGGGCTCATGATGGATATCAAGGAAAAAGCTCCAAAAATTTTGGGTTTGCTTCTCAAAAACCAAGAACCATTTCGATTCTATAAGGTAGGACCCTCCCATGATCAATCCATGATCATTCGAGCCTTTGAAAGTCAACGTGACAGTATGATCAATATCCGTATCAACAGAGCCCACAATATAGAATGTGGTGCTGCTGACATCCTTATGTCCAATTGGAAGGGTTTAAATTCAAATCAGCCTACTACAATCATGTATCATCACAAAGCAATGCAAAAAGGAAAATATCATCATCATCATCATGTAATGGAACCATGACACAATGAAGGCTTCGGCACAAACAAACAGACACAAATGTAATACATGACATCAGAATGCCAGAAAAGAAAAGGGAAGACTTCACCCACACATGGAAATCCAAGTTGCATTTGTGGATGGTACTTCTACCATGAAAGCACACTACTTAGTGGTCTAATGATTGAGGCTATGGGTGCCCTTCAAATTTAGGAAGAGTAGGGATGGTAGGGAATGTGGGCTTGGGAAACTCAGGCAAATGGGGCTCTTGAGCCTCAGGAACTTGAGGCAAATGGGGCAGATCAGGCTCTTCAACCTTTGGAACTTCTGGTAAATGGGGCACCTCAGGCTCTTCAACCTTTGGAACTTCTGGTAAATGGGGCACCTCAGGCTCTTCAACCTTTGGAACTTCTGGCAAATGGGGCACCTCTTTGGGCACTTCAGGGAGATGGGGCAACTGGGGCACCTCAATCTTAGGCACTTCAGGGAAATCAGGCAACTCAGGAACCTGGGGCAACTTAGGAACTTCAAATTTAGGCAGATCTGGCAAATGTGGAAACTCAGGAACTTCAAGCTTGGGCACTTCTATATCCAGCAGATGGCGAGCGGCGAAAGCAATGTCCTTGCCAAACAGTGAGAATGCAATGAGGAAAGACAAGAGCAAGGTTGTATAAGGAGCCATTGTCAGCTGATGGGAAGTAAGAGAACTAGTTCAGTTGTTCTTGAGTGGGGTACTGCAGAAAACTATGTATGGTTGGGTTATATATAGGGGGGATTGCTGTCCTTTGCATTTTGACTGTTTTGTATGAGTTCATGGGTGGTTGAGAAAATCATGGAAGTTGGGTTGATGAGGATTGGCAATGTTAGTTCACCTTCCCATCCATCTTAATATAGTAAGCCCAAAATAAGAAACTCTAGCTTATGTTTTGGTACGAAATAAGAAGCTCTAGTTGAAGGAATGTAAGGACAGTTCGAGAAGAACTTAGCCAATCTGATGAAACATGATTTATGACATTCTTGTTTTGGAAATGATTTAATGCATCCGTACTATACCGAGGAGATGAGGGAACTGCCATCAGAAATAAAAAAGAAAATGAACAAGAAAAAGATCCATATGAAGATCAACAAAAACACACATTTGGAAGCCATAGATGGGTTAAGGATGATGGAAGCCCAAGCACAAAATGATTAGTTGGAGAGAATAGATACATCTCAAGACGTGTAGGTTTTGACAATGATCACGTGTTTTGTGCGGGTGTTAGGACCCATTGATGGGATGAAATATTTTGATGAGCAAGGCTCTCCTAAACTTAAGCTTATGATATGATTCCGTAAGCTAACGCTTCTAGGGCACATCCTTAATCCATCCAAATGGACCAAACACATGACCTCCTTAAATTGCACAAGCCCACCAACTTTTGGTCAAATCCGAATTTACTAGACCGTTGGATCGACTATGTACTAATCCGAATAGACCGTTGACCATTAAACTTTTGGTGCCCAGATGGAGATGATAGAAACCAAAATTTGGGTTGATTTTTTGTAGGAAGGTGGGTCCCAGGGAGTCCTTGAAATCCCCCCTACACCCATCCCCATATGGGTCCCCAAGTGGGCTCCACTACGTAATTGAGCTTACTTCAGCTTACCTTATCTTAAGCAACAGCTTAGGAGAGCTGGCCCATATTTTGATAGTAGCTAAAAAAAAAGAAGAAAGAAAAACCATGAAGACACATACCCCAGATGATATGTATTTTAACACACTATATATACATTCAGCAAATGCAGATGCTGATCTGAATGAAGACATGATGGGACCAAGAACAGATGGCCCATGGCTTTAACATTAGACCAATTTGACAATGTCACTCACTGTTGAACTTCAACATAAGTATTTTTCCTATCAGGGTTACTCATTGGCCTCCATTGCGCTTGAATTTAATGATAAGCTCAAACCCCTCACCGCCCAAAGAAGTAGAGCTCCTAGTACTGTGATTGATTTGCCTGAACAAGTGATAGGAAGCCCGGTCCAATTGACTATATAGGCATGCTTGGACTTGACATGTATCAGGCAGGCTGAGCTCACAAGGCACTTAATGGCACATGTGCGTGGATGAACTTGGGCCTCTTCTAATGTCATGCTGGGCCTAGATTGCCTCAGCCCCACCTGACCAAGAACACCCATTTTCCTATCCAGCAGATTAGATACTGGGAAATCAGAAGACAAGTAGGATCACCCAATACGGACTCTTTTTTTATAATGCAGATTGATAGATTTTCTCTCTTTAGATGTGTCGAGCTACATCAACAGGAATATGATCGAACTAAGTTTCCCAAGTTATTGCATAACACGGATCCAACCATGCTCGGACAGTAATATCTCTGATTCCTTCCAAATGGCTATTAAGACTGCAACCCAGCTTACGCCAATTTCCTCATAATATCTTGACCCTTGATTTTAGGCCTCAAATAATTGCAGATGTAAAAATGCAATTTCTACCATGATAATCATTCTGGGGTAAAAATATTTATCACCCTACAATCTAACCAGTCTGTCATTCTTCTTCATTCTAAGTTTTTATTGTCCCCTTTTATCCTAATCAATGAATTCTTTGCATTGAGGTTGCTTATTCTCCTATTACATGGAAAAACTATTTTATAAGATAATCCTTGACTTTCTTGTTAATTGGAGTCACCTGTGAGTTTTTTTTACAAATATGTACTAATTATTAATTTCATCATCTGATATCATTACCTTGTCTTCCATTTGAGCCTTAAGAGAAAAGGAGGATGATGATGATTAGCAGCTCACTAATGGACAGTGAGGAAAGAAGTAAACAACTCTAGTTTAATAGGGAGAAAAAAAATCTTCAAGATGATAACAGCAAACCATTTAACTAAAAACAAAATTTTCTTGCCTTGTTTCATTACAAGCTTTTGTGGTATTCTGCCATTTCACCACCAAGGAATAATTAGATGTACATTAAAAAAAAAAAACCACAACCTACAAAGTATTACACTATTACCACACGGATACAAAATCTATTGTCAATCTTTATCGGCTGATGTTGCCAAGGTCTAATTTGGGTGTACAAGTTAGGTCCATGACCTCTTGAATCAAATCTGAAACAGGGCTTCTGATCCAAAAGAAGATGGGCTGTTTACATGATCCTTCAGCAAAATGGTACAATCAACTGAGCTTAATATAAATGGAAGAAATACCTTGCTTTTGAACAGAGGGTGAATAGAATTGCAGTGATGTTAGGCCTTTGCGATGGTATCATCACACTACATCTTTGCCCTTGCCACATGCATTGAATGGTAAGTGCAGGTATCACCAAGTCTTTGGCAATGTCTTGTCCCGCCTTGCCAAGTATAAAGGGGAAAGATATTATTTGTTGCTCATTTCGGTTGCCATTGGTGATTCAACAAAGGTCCTGCCCTTAGAACTGTAAGCCTTTGTCCTAAAGATGAACACTGAGCATGTATAAACGCCTGTTGCGGCTACAACAGATACCCCAAGGTAGACACTTACCGTTGCAGCACAAACATACAAGTACCTGAATCACCAAGGACATCATAAGTACTTTTTTTTTTTTTTTTTAATAGTAACATCATAAGTACTAATTCAAATCCAGAGAAGGTATCTAGCACATACATCCAGACTACCATAACCCCTTAATATTTCAAAACAGAAAAGAGATGTCCCTCATCATAGATCCTTATGGAAGATCCTTTATGGAAATGGGTTCTTTCTCATTCAAAACCATGCTCCATCCTCTCAGAGCTGGACTTTGGAAAAACTTAATTTTGGGGGTGAACCAATGCTTGAAATAACAGGCCATAACATGATGCAGAGTGCACCATTCCAGCCATGAAATTTGAAGCGCCAACATACTTAAGCCAGAGCATGCATGGTAGACAAGGCATGACATTATCCCACGGTGGACTCATAGGATAGACATCATTGATGCACAGGATGGAAAATTATTTGATTGGAATCCACAAACCTATGCAATGGCTCAAATAGTTTAAGCTGACTTGAATGTACCCAATCAACATTTGTGGCAGAGAGAGGCAATGCTCTTAATTTGGGACAGCAAAAATTGGAACTGCATTAGCAGGATACAATTTTCCCACCTTTGCCTCTCAAAATAAGCACACTGAAATTTCGAACCCAAGAAGATGGAAAGCAACATGTCTGCATGCAAAGGATGAAAGGAACATCCAAAGATGCCCTTCATAAGCCAAATTTTTGGTGATCCAGAGTCATTCAAGAAAGTGAATGTCTTGCTCAAAAAAATCAACCAGGCAAGGTAAGTGTTCTTACTTCGGTGAAAATACACTCCAAATAAACAAATGGTTCCTCATGAGCAACAATATTATAGTATATGCAGCCAATGCAATCGAGTTTAAGCCCAGAGGAAGAAGACAAGGAATGCCAATCATCATCTGAAGATAACAACCAAAATCTGCATTCTGTAAGGTGGGGAGACATTTCATCGCCTTAATAGGTATGTACATGCTCATGCCCAGAAGAAACAACAGCGGAGATGCATAAGTAATCATGAACATCAAGATGCCAGCTAATACTGTTGAGTGACTAGAGATACCCTGTAGCCAGTAAACAGTGGTACCATAAGTAGAGATACACAATTGTAGTATATGAACTAAGTGAGGTATTTATATCTGCAATGGAAAAGGCAAAGTTACTATGAATGCTCCAGCAACATCAACAGTAGCTAGGCCATTGCTATTGCCTAGACCGAAATGGCCTGCCATACCGAGAAAGTACATAGCAGCAACCTGCAGAATGTGAAAAGAAAACTGTTAATAAAAACAAATTTGTCATAACATCAAAGAGCATTTAGAATGCATTAATGTTCTATCATCTCGCATTTTTTGCCTATATCAGTTAAATTTTTTTTTTCCAAATAAGATGGTAGTATATAATAATACCAGTCATCTAGAATGGCAAAAACAAATGAAGAATGAAAACTCGAACTTAGTATATTTAAATAATCATAGCAAGTACAGAATTAATTATGCATTCAAAAATATAAAAAACAAAACCAGAATACACGGGGAGAAAAAGAAGATTAAAAACAAAAGTAACAAACTATGATCCAAAAAGAGAAAGGGGTTTCATAGCCAACCTCAACCCATTGTTTACGAAGGTATGAATCTGTTGAGAAACAAATCATGCTGGACAAAATCTGTAGTAGAAGCAATAAAATAGGCACTGCATTTATTGGCTGCTGGAGAAGCAACTGCAGTAGGCACCAGCATACTACATATGTCATTCCAATCAAATATGCAGAGTCACTTACTCCCGATACAAGAGACTCAACTTCCATGCCTACATACAGCGTAGTTGAGTTGGGTTCAGTGTCCTTGCAAGTTTTTCGATTTGGAACAGGCATTATCCATGGTGATGCCCAAGCAGTTCCCATCACTGTGACGCCAAGGATTGCAAATAGCAGCTGAGCTACTTTAGTTGCACTGTAATTGGTTACAATGATCTTAGTACTCTGATATTCCAAGATATAAAGTATCACCAGTAACCCAGAAATGCATATGCTGAATTGAACAAGAAGAACGAGAATTCTTGTTGGTTTTACTAGATAAATAGCAAAGGAAACGAAACTGATAATAAGAAGCACTGAAGCTATCTGCAATAGTTTTATGGTTATAGCACCAGCATCCTCAAGAAACTTAGAAATATCAGGAAGATGAGTCCAATTCACACCGCCTTGATGCCAACCTCTTAAAATCCTTCCACAAACGAGCACCATAAGGATAGAACATATCTGAATACGTGTGTCCCGGTTTTTCCCTTGCAATGATCCATTGTCATCACTCCTGGTTATGCATGACCAACTAAATGCACCACTCTTCCGTACAGTTGTCACATTAGATGATGTTAATATTGGTCCTACCAGAAGGAACTGAACAGTTGCACGAAGAAATATAAAAAACAATGTGGCTGTAAGGAAATGCCATATATACTGCTCTTCCTCTACCATTGAACTTGAACCAAGACTGAGAACATGTACTAAAACTGCAGCCAAAACAAAAGACTCATCTAAATGCCAATTGTAGCTACAGCTGCCTAAGTCTGAAAAACATAGTGCTTGTTTCACACACGCTTCTCTGCACAGCCGAAATAGTAGACTTAGAAGCATCAGACACGATATCACTATAATGGCAATTCCAGCTGTAAGAAAATTTAGAGGCTTCTGCACAACAATTAGATTGTAAATCATCAATTCTTGCCCCAACAAAAACTACAAACTATCAAACACGAGGTTTCCAAAGCCCACATGCAGCTCCTACATGTAGATGATAGGCCATGGAAGACAGGACGCATTCAAACTCTTGAAATGTTTTATGAAACCATGTAGATGAACTAGCCAAAAATCAGGTGGGTCCACTCATCAGGCCTCCACACTTAAAACCTTGAATGATTGTTGGACTGATGAGTGGATTTGCTTATTTATGAGACAGGGCCACCTGATGTAATGCTTATATTCTGTGGATATATGACACCAAAATTATGGCTTGTGGACAGGATTCATTTGTATGTGTCCATTGGCTTAGCAAATTTATTTACTATATCTATTTTATCAAGAAAACTCGGTGCTATTTACCTCAGTGACTCTGCGTGATAACCACTCAGTTGCAGTTCTTAAAAATTCATAATATGCTGCAACAGCACCCTGGAAGGCATCACTATTGTTCAATCTGCAAAAAGGAATCCTCTAAGTTAGGATACAAAGAATCATCATGAGTTTTTTTGCATCCAAAGTTATGGTTAATGTCTTTTAAGTTCTAAGAAAGAAATTACATTAAGCTTGAGCTTGTTTTGGCTTTCCAGGTATCATGGAAAGCCACGGCTTTTGAAAATAAGCAACACAATTTTGCTCCTATACTGCCATCGCATTTACTGATTTCCAAATTTCCATCACCACTACCACTACAAGGTGAGCTTCCACATAATAAGCCAGGTAATTGTGCTCCAAGTAATCTTAATATCTGCCAGGAATTTAATTCCAATGCTCGCAGTAGTTGCCCATCTGTAGTCTTCAAAAGACATAAAAATGCTTTGATATAAGAACAGATGATAGAATGACACAAATAAAATATTCAGAAAATGAGGCACATAATGCAAGCTTCCAAAATATAGTTATAATTGATATCATGCCCAACCAAAATGCAAATAATGCATTTTTTACTTTTAAATTTGATTCCTACATTCATAAAAGATTTGATGAGGAATAAAAGAACCACAAAGTGATTCAACTTTTGTTTGCATGGTGTCACCGACGTGTGCAAACCACAATCAATGTTAAATGTACTTGGAGACAATGATGATACCCACATGCACATACAGCAGTAATAAGTAGTGACTACTTACTACTAAAAATCTAGGACACAAGTACTGATTAGTATCCTACTTGCAACATAATATTCATATCCATTCCTAGTCTTACCTGGATGATAAGCTTAACAAAACTAATAATACTTACACGGAGGCTGTAAATTAATTCAATACATATTTACTTACGCACATCAACTTTTGGTTGACATTCCTAATCAGTTGCAAGTTTTGAGGGGAAATCATAATGCTACGACTACATTTACTCATTTCTATGTCAGTATATTATTTTATGCTCTCACGCCAGTGTCTGGCTAAATGCATAGAAGACTTGAAGAACTTAGCCTCTAACTATCTCCTTTCTAAAAGCCAACTCAACTGCCACATGGCATATTGTGAATGCAAAAGCTAAGGTTTATCCATGTATGGTCTACAAAAATAAGTATTCATGATTGGTTTTGTGGGAATTTGTTCTTTTTAAGATTTGATCCACGTCTCTATGTAGAACTCTCCTCTTGTAATTTTATCTTATCTTTTCCATAGAGTTATTACCCTAAAAAAGATCTGTCCGTGTACAAATGGAGATTCTCAACTTCGTAGATGACCTTTATATGGAGGATGTAATTGTTGATATAAATTGTTATGCCGTTCACTAATAGTTCGATCTTTTGGTGTTACTGGTTATTAATATGGTATTAGAGTAAAAGGTCACGAGTTCGAAACCCTTGAGAGGCATGTTACCTCCATCCATTTGTCTGTTCCACCTGACTTTTCGCTTTCGAATTCGAACGGCTTCCCTTTTTTTTGTTGTTGTTGTTGTTGTTGTTGTTGTGTGTGTTTGGGGGGGGGGGGGGGGGAGGGATGCCGTTCACTAATAGCTCAAGCTTTTTGTGTTACTGGTTATTAATAGTGATTTCTTAAGACCCCTCTGGTTATTCCATCATTTTCCTATTATTCTCTTCTTTCTGCATAATTGAATAAAAAATTTGAAGGAAAGAAAGTAAAGTGACCTGTCAAAGAAGCCAACGGTCCTGGTATTAGAACACCAACATTATTCTTTGGAATGGGCACACCAAACAGAAAAGCCAACGTGGGTGCAATATCCACCTGAACCGCAAAATTGAAAGCAATGAAGAAGTTACAAGAAATTAAATTACTTCGGCAGTTGTTTTAATTCAAGGAATGTGCTAAGATCGGTCTCATTGTGGACAACATTTTGTGACAAACCAAAAAGAAAAAAGCTGAAAAGATAGAAAAGTAATGTTTAGCAGAAAATAAATCTATAAGAAAGAAATAGGAAGGAATGTTTATAGTGTTACCTGAAAAACTGTATTATGGTGTGCCAATGCATAACCAGGGAAACTGGAGTCCAGACCAATAAAAAGAGCCAAGGAGTCAGTTTCTTCATATGAGGATCCTCCATGATTCCCACTTTCAGTCATGCCATGGTCACTGACTACCATCTATCAATGAATTACAAAAAAGATAAATCTTTTAACAATTCGAAAACCGTAAATCTTTTGTTGAAGAAAGTACACTATGTATAGATGAAGTACGAGGATACTGATAAAGCCCACATAAATAAAATGCTGAAGTTTGACTAGCTTAAACTTGGTAAAAAGAAACACAAAATAACACCCTGTCTGGCTTAATACGACTATCACTTTTAGCTTCTCTCCCTACATCTGAGCCATGAAATCAGTTGATGGTGAAAAACTGGTCCAGCAAGATATATGAATGCTCCAAGTTAATCAAAAGAACATGTTCCTGCTAAATGCGTACACCCATAGTGGTCTCAGTGTTAGGAGACCTAACCTACCAATGTGTATTTATCCAACCATGGAAGGAAACATATGTATGAAGATCCTAGTTATAAGGGGTTTTTTAAAACACTATCCTAATTATGATATCCACTGTTCCCATTTACCTAATCATGAATTAATGTAGTCACAATAAATTGAATCGTGAGAATGATTCACAAAGAAGTAAAGGGGAATGAATTTGATAATCTGACAATGACACGCTCTGCTATTTTATTGAGTTCCAATGCTTCCTTCTTTCTTTTCTTTTTTTGGTTTTTGAAATGATTTGTCGTGACCATTCAAAAAAAAAAAAATGATTTTTCATATTCCAACTTATAGCAGATAAATATGAACAATATCTAAAATCGAAAATAGCATGCCACTAACATATGTAAATGAGAAAATGGTAACAAAATCTGGAAATACAAGATGGATGGAGTCCTGATAGAACAAACCAGAAGTGTACGCTTGTCGAGATTGTTTTGATGCGAAACTATGCTCATGTGAATCTTTTTAATTACGTCATCCATCTCCTTCAGCTTTGAGGGCATCAAATCACTATTGTTGGACAACTGAACAAATGAGTGGCAAGAATGTAACAAATATATTCCAAGTAATAATACAATGTTATTGATCAATTAATATAGAAGAGGAGAAGAGAGTTACCAACGGCGCCCACCGATATGCCCAACATGATCTAAGCCTAGATAGTGGAGAACCTAAGGTAACATCTTCAGTTAGAGATGCAAACATAAATATCTGAATAAATTAATAGTCTCAATCTTCAAAAAGAATATTATATTTTTGGAAGTAAGAAAATCAAAATAAATAGTATAAACCTTTGAACTCTCTGCCAATCCACTTATAACGCAAGTGGTGAGGCATCTCCCTATCCACAGATACAACAAGGGAGCGATCCCTGGATCTGTTAGTTAGGGACTTGGGTAGCGTGTGTGCCTGTATGAGTGTGAGTACATAACAAAAAAAAAATTACACTCTCTAAATATAAGACAACAGACTCTGACCACCAGTGAAAATTGATGACTAGCTTAGCAAAAATAGTTTATTTCAAAGAGACTATCAGATCAAATAAAATATTAAATATTAAAAGAAAAAAATTAATGAGTAAACATCCAAGAATTCAGTCTTCTTCCTCTTACAAAAGTTACTTTAATGAAGATAGAGAGAATATAGATGAGAAAGAAAAAATCCATTTAAAAGAATCACCAAAATGAAACCACCATTTTGACCACGGATTAAAATTCAAAGGGAAATTCCCACCAACTAATCAAGGATCAGGTCCTGATATTTCAGATATGAAGACAGTGTTGAATTGCAGGTCACAAGATGGTTTTTCTTACCAACACCTCACTAATGAAATAACTATGCATACCAAAAGACAGGCATGTAGCAAGTCAGAACTTGTCGGGACTTGGGAGCACAGCCTACAGAGCATTGGATCTAATAAGAAAATGTGACAAGCATTAAGGTAATACAGATACCAGAAGGTTCCAGTCGCTAGTGATAAGCTCAACATCCAAATGCCGGGAAACATTGTGATCCACTTCTACCGTATCCTTCACCTAGAGTAGATAAAATTCAGCATCAAATCACCATTAGTCCTATTGCCAACCGTTAAAAGAACTTCATCACTACCAGTCACGGAGGGAGAGAGAGAGAGAGAGAGAGAGAGAGAGAGAGAGAGAGAGAGAGAGAGAGAGAGAGAGAGAGAGAGAGAGAGAGAGAGAGAGAGAGAGAGAGAGAGAGAGAGAGAGAGAGAGAGAGAGAATCTTATAGTTAACTGCAACATCAAGTCAAAGTTGAAAAGATGATTTACCACCAGAAAATACAGTACATGGACAATATCATTAACAAGGTCTGAAGGTAAATAATTTAAAATTGACTGTATAAACAAATTTTGCATTGCAAAAACTATTAGCTGTTGAACCAAGAATGATTAGAGACAGAACATAAAGAAAAGAAAAAACCCGGACACTTGAGAGTTCTCACATTTTTGCAAGAATTCACTTTGGGAGAATTCATTTGGTGAATGTATACATTTTGTGTTTACATAATGCATAGGATCTGTCTCATTTGAATGTTCATTGCCCATTTTCTTCATCTGTTTGGAGTCATTTTCTCCAATTTCTTGGGGTGAATTGGGATACGGACTTTAAAACAAATGCAGATACAGAGTTTCACTCATGGGGAGGAGGCCCCCTCCTAATTTGAGTATCAATGTATTCATATCAAATACGCCTGTTTCTCAAAGGATCCTAGCATCATCATTTAGCTGTAACGAGTTTTTTGGAGGGATGTTAGAAACTTGAAAAAATGATAGATACCTTCATTATTAAATGTGCAAACAAGAAGACTATATAGCAAATAAATACATAACATTTTTATACAAGAGGTTCGAGTCCCGATATACCAACAACAATGAGCACCGCTTGCCATTAGGGCATTAAATAACGGACTTACATAGAAACTGCTAACTCCATCTTGTCTTGTAAATAACCCTGGAAACAACTTAATCCATGTCTCATCACCAAGCATCACCATTTTCCAACCAATGTTATAGAACTGAGCTGCAACACAACAAATTTGAACAAACATAATGAACTTACTTAATAAACAAAAACTTGAGTTACATTTGACAATTGGTAACAGTGAAGCTCTTATAGCAAGTTTCATCCAAACTAACCAATCAAGTTGTCGTCTAAAAATGCTTGTGTATTAAAATTGAACGCAACATCCAAGAAACCACCAATTGCCCCAGAAACCATTGCCTAAAACAAATGTACAGACATGTAGTCAGTATTAGAGCTCGACTAATTTTCTCACACATGCATTTAGCAATACTACATTACTATTCCACCTTTAATCGCGGCATGGTAACAGGTAGGAGGTGCAGCTTTCGCATGGTACCCTACCGCCCTTCCATTAGATAACAATGATTGAGTGTATGGCATAGCTTCTGCCATTGATTCTGTTGGAGGCTCATCACCCTTTCCCAACACAAACTCAGCTGGAAGACCATCAACAACCTGAACTAACATAGTTTATAATGTGAATTAAAAATGAAATCCCTTCCTCTTTCAAGACTAAATGACAGCGCGGTCGCAGATATCGAAAATTTTGAGATCAGTCTTGGATTTTATTCTCAATGAATAACACTTACCATCAATATTAATCTGTCAAATGAAGGAGGTACCTGAGACAGATCCTGTAACAAGAAAAACACATCATTAGGCTTGCAATTTATACTACTGGAAGCATATGGCCTGTTTGTTTGCGCATTAGAATACATACATAGCATGTATTCAATTCCTATGTATTGTATTTGTAATGCAAATGAACAGGGGGAGGCTAAAGGGTCTGAAATGAGAGGTGACCTTGTACTGGGATTGGAGCTGATCTGGATCTGGATGTGGATGTGGAGGTAGTGTTGTGCGGTTGAGATCTTTGGAGGAGTCGCATGTGGGTGTACGGAAGCTATCTGGACCGCTGAAATAAAAGGGAGGAGGAATGAGGAAATGACAAGTTGGGAGATGGATGGATAGGATTTACCTGATGCCGGAGAGAGTTGGTTTGGCAGGGAAAAACCCTATAACGAACAGAGAGAGACCCAGGAGCTGCAGCAGAACTGCCGCGATGGTCCATGTTGCTAGTCTGCCACAGCTTAAGGAGGAACGAGAAGAAGAAGACAACGACGACGGCATCCTTCTCCTAAGAGAGTGACGAAGAGAAACGAGAGAGATGGGGTTTTAAGGGCAACTCCAGAGAAGACTAGTCTCACACTAGACTGGGACCATCATGAAGTGGGACCCGCTGCAAGATATGGTGGGTCATGGAAAAGGGTCCACTGAGGGCAACCATCATGAGTCATGACCCCGGAAATGCATCTAGGCAGTGCCGGCTTTGATAGGGGCCCAGCCGTGCCTGGGCCGTGGCATGCCGGGCCTGTTAAACTTCACGGGTCGTGCCATGCGTGGCCAGGGTGGCAAGGCCCAAGTCCAACACGGCCCAGCCCGTAGGTGCGGACGAGAGGTCCAGCATGACCAAGCTGACCCAAAATACTCTGAGATTTACAGTTCATTGAGTATTGAGATTTCCATACCTTCCTAGAAAATGGGTGAAAATCCCGAGGATTGCCAAACATAACCTAAGACTTCTATTTTTAGAAGTGGTTGAAAATAACGACATCATCTAAAACTAGCAACTTGGTCTCACATGGAAATTGTGCGACGTCAAAAATGGGAGACTCATCATGCGACATTTCTGACTATCAAATAATCTTCCTTAACCAAAAATGGATGAAGGGCATGTGGGAATGAACACCCAGCCACTACTCTAGTATTTAAACTTCTGAATTCAAGGTCTTATCTACATCTCTATTTTATATCTTTCACCCATTACCTCTTTGATAGTCCTTCTTGGAGCCCTCTTTGATAACCTCTTTGATAGTCATTCTTGGAGCCCATTTAACCGTAATGAATTCCTATGCATTCAATTCCACGTAAACAAACTAACCGTTCTAGTCATGAAGTTGAATTCTCAAGTGCAACAAAATTCTTTTTTTTTTTTTGGCACCCGGCTTAAGTGGGTTGGGACCCATCCTCTAGTGAGGGAAGTAGACCTTGAGTGAGGTAGGACGGTCCTCACATAAGTGAAGCCCAGGTTTAAACCCTTGGCAGCTAAGTAAATATCTCTTACCACTGACGAAAGAGGCTGTTTTCTTTAAGTGCATCGATTAGTAAGTTTTGACATTAACCAGTGAGTCCCATAAACTCTACCGTTTTCTATTTTGACAGGCATTATGGTATGCTATAGAAGTAGGAGAGGATAAGTTTTGCTGCACTTAAGAAAGGTCTCTTACCACAAGTGGGAATTTGATCCTGTGTGGGGCCCATATGTTTTTTATCCAGGTCACTCGTGTGATATACACACCTATTTGCTGCAATGGATCTATACGATATGCCACCGAGCTAGAAATAGACAAATTTGCACTTGCATCTCAAGGCAAAGGTGTGTATTAAGAGTTGGCTTTGATACACGCTTCTTTAGTCAGCTGAGCAACAATTTGGGACAACTTTTGCTGGGCTGCTTACTGCAGTATGAGGTTCATTTCAAGAGAAATTTCCCCTAGTAAAGCAACATTCAAACATAATATTCACCCACATAATTTTAATTAAGAACTATAGTATGAGCAGGGGCGGAGCCAGGAGTTCATCTCCGGGGGGGGCCGGCGGCGGACGGGCGGGAGGCACTGCTGGCTGCTGCCTGTGGCTGGGAAAGGGGGAAGGTGGCGGCGTGGCGCTGCTGCGGCTGAGAGAGGGCCAGAGGGGGAAGGCAGCGTGGCCCAGCTGCTCCTTCTTCTTCTTCTTCCTTCTTCTTCTTCGTTAATGGCCAAATGGAGAAATGGGTCATTGCAGGAAGAGGGACATTGCAGCCTTCCTTGGCCAAATGGGAATAGGGTTTTGGAAAAGGGGCTGAAGAGGTTTTTGGAAAATGGGCTTTTCCTGGAAATGAATGTTGGATTGAGAGGAGGGGGGGGGGGGGGGGGGGGGGGGGTGGCAGGCTGGATTGATAAACTTTCTTGGGGAGGCCCATTTTCATCTTCTTTAAGGGTTTTTCCAAAGCCTGGGGCGCCAGGGCCCCCAGGCCCTCATGTGGCTCCGCCCCTGAGTATGAGGGTGCTTTCCCTAATAAAGCAACTTAATTTTTTTTTTTTCAGAATTTGCTTTTCCTCCAGTTGAGGTGTTTGGGGGCTTACCTGATACACAGTGTTAGTGGATGGTGTTGCGTATTCAAGATTACACCAATAATCAACCATAAGGAGGTTGGCAGGTCGTTGGAAGATGAGGTAACATCGGAAGACATTGTCTCACCCTCATCTTGACCATATTCGCCATTTGGACTTAGGGGGGAAATAGTACCTTTCACAAGCACTTACTCTCTTCAACCATTTGCGGTCTTCAATCAACATGCTGCTCTACATATGTTTAGTCTGGATAAAACGTCCAGTGGTCTAAATTCCAACTCCACTCAAGCAAAACCACATTGGATTATCATAAAAGAAAATGAGGATTTGCTTTGAAGTCTGTTTATATTTATACATCTCACCCTACCCTTCGCTTATGGGGCGCTAGGTAGCTCTTATAGTTTGAGTGTTTGACCATACTGATTTTCACTTGCAAGTCAGCCTAACAGCTAGAGCACAGTAGTGAAACTGTGAAAATATGCATATTACTTCAAATGGTTTTTTTCCTCCTTAATTTTACTTCTTTTCATGGAATCGCAACTTCAAAGGTTATTCTAGACAGAAAATTATCCAAGTGCATTAGAACTGGCTTAGTTTTACACTTTTCCTTTTCCAGTAGCAAGTCTGCTATTTCAATTGCAAAACACAGCCTCCTCCGGTCTCAATGACGAGCGTCTTCTTCAACATAGCTAGAAAAGGGCAACCTGCGAGAACCACAACAAAGTGAGGAAAGCAGTAAAATCTCATTGCAATGAAATCTTAATAAACTGAAATCTAAAGTAAGATTGTGTCCAATGACATGCACCACATCAAAGATGAAGCTGGTATGCGCATCAAGTGGGCCACATGCATATGCAAATAAAAAGGAAAAGGAATTGAAAAGATAACAAATCGTCAAAGGTCCAATATCAACAACATGGATTGTGCAAGACACATGCTTTGCAGAGACCACAAGGACTCATTTCTGACGGGCCAACATGAGAAACAACCTGTGTCCATATCGCATAGTGTGGAAGTTTCATTTACATTTCTCAATTTCAGGCTGCTATCCTAAGATTCCCAACACCCCCCATTTAGTTATCTATTCAAATTTCAACAAAATGATCCAGTGGTTGTCTGTCTTTAATTTTTGTCAGTAAGTTAGCTAGTACCAAAGAAAGCTGTGCAACTACAATTATATATTAAGGACATTGAATTGGATTGTAGACTTCATAGTTTAGTCAATCTGTTAAATGAAGAAGAAGCGTCTCACCTTAATTTGGATCCCTGTGCAGGGATTGATCATTTATTTTTTTTATTTTTTTTATTTTTTTTGGCTGGTATGGACTACTGGTGGAGAGATTAATGTGAAACCGACCTCTCAAGGGATCCAAGAAAGGATTATAAATTGCTGGCAGAGGATACTCTCCTTGATTCAGTACCCCAGTTGCAGGCCAACCTTGTAGTCAAGCCCAAAGCCGAGTGAAAAGACAAATCCAATGGCCAATGGACCAACTTATGTAAATAATACACGGAATAACGTTTATAAACAACTGATTTTAAAATTCAACCACCAAAACACTTATTAAACCCTGTATATGTTTTGAAGAAGAAGAAATAACCAGAAGCAAGAAAGCTTTCTAAGAAAATGTGTCTCATGGGCCAGTGTCCGAATAATGGAACATTGATTCAACAAGCTATATCTTTTGAACTCAGCATGTGCAAGATGTTATATTGTTCCTAAATCCCTAGTGGAGGCAGCAAATAATTGTTGGAAAGAATTTGGTTAGAAAGAATTTGGTCAGCTTATCATATTACAGGGCAGTTGATAGAGGACAAAGCAAAGTTAAAGGGAAAATAATAGTACACCCAAATGGAGAAACCCCGCCATGAATAGAAAGAGACTCAGAACATTAGAAAATGAGAAACAAGAGAGTGAACCTGTCGAATACTTGAAAGTATGGATGAATTGAGATTTAAGAGCACCTTGGCAAATTCCAGTTGCTGCAAGAGCAGGATTTCCTCATAAACAATGCAAATTCCGGGAAAGGTGGAACTTCAATTTCCATCCCTGGAATCTGCTATGAAAAAACCCCTACAAATAGGTGATCGGTGTGAAGTCCACAGCATGACTGCTGGTGGAGCTCACTGCAGTATCCTTAACTTTGCGCTTAATTATGACATGCCTACGCATTTTTATTAAAAGGAAAGTGTATTAATCAGCTCACCCTAACTTGAGAGATGTATCAGAACTGTCATCATGCTCTTGAGGACCCGTTGAGTTGCACCCATTTGTCACGGACTCGGATGACTGCCCATCTTCATATGAGGTGGGCTCAATATCAACAACAATCTGCTTATCACCTCTAGACATTTCCATTATCTGCACCATAAGACAGGGACGTCCTAATAAATGGGGAAAGAGAAGAAGACGACGACGACAACAACTAGAGTAGGCAGCAAAAGTAAAGATGGAAGCACTCACTTGTTGTCTTAGACGTAAGTTCTCCTCCATCAGTTTAACTCCCTGCACACAATTGGAGAAAAATTGAAAGCACAAGTTTAAAATTTTCGACCCAAATCTACCTCATTTGTTTTCAGTATCTTTTCCTTCAAAGACATTTGATAGTCTCTTCTTTTGATGTAAAAAAGAGCTTCTTGTGCCTTTCATAAATGATATTTGATATTGTTTAAACATACATTCAGAATTTGTGCCGAGTTAATGTCAGGTATTACATGTTCCAAGTTCGTTGTCAACAGAAAGAAAAAAAAAAATTTGTTCAATCATCATGTCATTATGTTGACTAATATTTGCTGGAAACTGTGATTTTGATATTTGAGACATACAAGAATCTCAAATATAAAAAGTAGTCCCAAATACAAAGATCTTTACTGATTCGAAATTTACCCAAAAGATGCATTCTGCCAATTGTAGTTTCCCTGTCAACTGCCTTAAAAACTAGAATATGGCTGATTAATCAAAGCTGCCATTTTAAGGCCTTTTGTTTGTATGGATTTGAATTTGGAGGAACTCATGGTAAAATGGTTTTCCAACAAGAAATATTAAAGAGCCAAGAAGTGAAGGATATAGCGTATAGACATAGATCAGGCCCTAACTTTCCTAGGATTTGATTTATTAGGGGCGATGGGTCAATATTTATTTTCCACCAAAAAGGAGAAAATCTGATGACCACCTGTAGACCTTTACCATTATTTCTTCAATTTTAGTATGCAAATGAACCAGCCCTAAAATAAATAAATCAATTGCAATTTGTAAGAATGTAGTACAAACTACAAAGCAATACTATAAATAATAAATAAAAAACTGTTTTGTAATCCAGTCTAATAGTGGTATTCGGAACAAGTTGAAAAGTAAGTCTCTTAACCTTCATTTGTAGACCATTGATCTCTTTCACAATTTGATCACCCTGAACAAACCCAATGAAAACAAATATCATTTATTATGTACATTATTAAATGACATGCACATAGAGGAAATGTAAGCCAACCTTTGTCTCTAACACACGACTTAGTCCTGCTTCAAGGGTTTTCTCTAGCTTCTGCAACTCCTCCAGTGTCAATCCTTGTAGGTCTTCTCCCCTCATCTGCCTGCAATAGATGGAAAAAACTTTGGGAACACATCTAACTTGCATGCATATATTTAACTGTCACTGGATCAAGAGAACTCCAATACCTGAGCAGTTGGCTTTTTTCTGCTACCTGTTTGCTCAACATGGTACGGTGACTATTCTCTAGCTACAAAATAGCATGATATTGCGAAAAAAAATTTTAGTATAATATCAGTTGATATCATTCACTGCACCATATATTTTGCTCCCATATTTTTAATCCAATGATATATATTTGCCTTCCAACAAAAAATCCAATGAAAGGATACAAATTTGGGGGTTCAAGACCCAAGTACAGTTAAATTTAGTGCATAAAGTCGCCTTTTATGGTTACTAATGAACAGAACGTCCAATAATTTAACTTGGAATGATTGTCTCACTCGAATGCCACAGTTTCTTTTTTTTTTTTTTTCCCTTTCTTCTTTTTTTTTTTGCTCTCATCCAAGTTGTCGATTTTCTTTCTTTTCTTTTTTATCACTATCCAAGTTATGGAATAACAAAATGTGTGTCTTCCAATAACAAAACCATGCTAACCAAGATGATCCAGTGTGGATGGAGAGTCAGAGAAAAGTAGCAACATGCACTCCGCTTAGGCAAATCTCAAGTCCAATGATGGTCATCAAATGGAAAGTTAAGAATATGGACAATGCTCAGAGAAATCAGTAGTTCTAATCATCCTACTCGGATCAATTGGCAGCCGTTATATATGTTCGTTGATTGCACATATTGGAGTCTAAACCTCATATTGCCTATGACTTGCTAATCAGCTTAAGAACATCAATCACCTCCATGGGAAGCTAAGCTATGCAAACAATGCATCCCTCGTCGTCTATTTATACACCATCGTTGACAAATGTGCAAGCGTAAACAGTCAAAAAAGAAAAAGAAAAAAAAATCACCAAACAAATCCTTAATTGATTTTTCTTTCAGCTATCTTTTTATTCTTTCTTGAGTAGGATATCTCCTAACTATCAATTTTTGGTTGTTTTTTTAGTTTGCTTTATTTTTTTAAGACAAACCCCTCACTACTCAGAAAAATAATAAATTAAAAAAGAGAAGGAAGAAAATCCTTTTAACTGATCTGTCTTGTAGCTATCTTTTTTCTTTTTTTGAGTCAACTCAAGATATATTCTATCATTTTTGGTTGCTTTATTTTATTAAAAAAAATCACACCCACTGTTTAGACATATAATAAATTTAAAAAGAGAAGGAAGAAAATCCAACATACTACTTTGTAGCTTGATTTCTCACTAGTCATAACACAGCTGGTAAGCTAATGCTTTTGGCATTGCCCTATGGAAACAATATTTTTGGGACATGAGCTACATAGTGTGAGAATAATAAGTTTCCATTAAGGGAAAACGTTCTCCCACGAGCAACCACGAGTGCAATCCAGCAATATGGGGCCCACTTGAGTCCATAGAGCCAGCCCATTTATCATCTTTTCATCCCATGATCTTGCATCAAGCCCAATTTTACGCTCAACTAAACATTCACTCTCTGTTGGATTGATCTCAAGAAAATTTACGGTTACGATGCAATTAAACTTTAAAGGTGTTAAATAAAGGTCTAGGATAACCTGGTGGGGCTTATTTTTCTTATCCCCCTTATCCATGAAGAGACCTTCCCATCAACCCTTCTTCCATACATAAATTTGCATTCAAGTGGACCCCACGAGCTAGACTGCATAAAAGCTATTATATGCAGTCTGCTTGTAGCAGAACATTCTCCCCCATTAATTCCTCTATTAGTTCCACAATTCTGTAGTAGTAATGTTAACAACTCATACTTTCACATAATGAAGTCAATTTACTGCTTGAGACCAAAACTGACTTCACAACTGAATTGTCGAAGCAAGCTACAATGAAAGGGCTCTAACAAATGTCACATTGCAACTTGATTTTCTTTTCAGTTTCCTTAAATGAAAGGACCAAGCCATGCACAGATAGAAGAATGTAGTAACTACACCATAAAATAAGAAGCTTACTTGCAACTCGAGAGACGGTTGTTCGACTTCTGGAAGATTCTTAGAGTGCATTTTACGCCTTTCTATAATCTCATTTATGCTTCAAAAGCAAAAGAAAAGAAGAAAAACTGGGTAAGGACATACTTAACAAATATTATAATATGGCAATGGTGTAGATAGATGCTGAAAGAAGTATCCAATTTACCGAACAATCAGTAGTATCCAATAAGCATACAAGAGGTGAAATTGAGGTCAATTAATTGATAAATCCTAAAATAAGGTCACATATACATCATCATCAAATAGAAAGATTGCATTTACTTAATCTTAGCCTACAATTTTCACTCTGTAAGACCCCTTACAATAGCAGTAGTTTAACAAATATATAGCATGTTGAATTCGACAAAGAACAAATTAAACTCTTTTGTTGGATACCACAAGGACCACTAAAAAAAGGATGGTTATCATATGAAAACAAGCCTACATGCAGTCTTATAAACCAAGAAACTCCTTAGCTCTATCTTGTAGAAGGAAGTGTTCCCCCAACTAAGAATACTCACCTTCTTGGTTGTGCTCCAATTCCGTGAGAAATATAGGAGAAAAGAACACCAACCTAATATTGTTAATGGGTTGCTTCTCATGACATAAATATAAATTGACGGTTCGAATCTTTAAATCTCCTAAAGAAACCAAATCATAATAAGTTTTTCTAATTAATTAAATTCCATTTGTAAACTTGGTTGGACTCTTCGGGCTTATGGGTTGGTTCCAATGAACTGGCCGACCAATGATCTGTCCTGCATCAGGTGGCCATGGCCCAGTTGGACCTAGGCGCGCCAACCGGTTGCCTAGGCGTGGTAGTTCGGGCATGGTTCTTGAACCTGGTGAGCTCTGGTTATAAAGTTCAATGCATTATGGTCTCATCTTTCTACAAAGTTGCAAATTTCAGTAGTGCAGAATACTCTCAAATTAAGTCAAGCTTTAATCATCATTAAACTATTCCTCTTATGCTACTGTGTAGAAAACTCATCATACTCATAATCTAGTCATACATATCCACTGTAGAAAATGTTCATCATTTCGGTTCAGTTTAACATAAAACTATTAAGCTCTGGACTTGAAGAAAAAAAAAAAAAAAAACCCTCAAAACACTTTATATTCTCATTGATTTTCTTTATCCAATTGGCATATTAACTGTAATCAATGATAAAAATAGCGGTTGCGGCGGACATAACACTACGTGGCGGCTAAAAAAATTGAATCTTCTCTAGCATCCAATCTTGTATTTTTTTTTTTGTAATTTGGAACTATATAAGGGCAGAGACAACTATAGGAAAAGCTATTAAGGAGAAGAAATATGAAAAGTAGTGTTATAAATGAAAACTACTTGGCTCTATTTGGTTTTAGGCCATAGCACCGCTATTGCTATTTTCAAAATAGCGCAGAGACCTCAACTACTACGACTAATAATGCCGCCGCTATTTAAAACCATGACTATAATAATGAAGCCCACTGTGCAACCTTTATTCACATTTCACAAGAAGAGAAGTGAAAACAATAAAAATGAACTGATGTATGCCACACTAGCCAAAATGAAACACTATCACATCTTTCAAACAGTTTCGGAATATCAGCTCTTCTTTTCTTAAGTTCTCTCTTCCTTCCGTGATAAATGTAACATGCACTTTTTATAAATTATCTTTGCCTGCAGTTTAAGCCATAAAAAAAACTAGCCCTAAAAACTTAAGATTCTGCAAAGAAATCTCATTATTTATAGAAAGAGATTTCTTTTACTTTTCCATGAAAATATTCCCAAAGTTTTAGTCCTTATTTATATTTTGATTTGTATGCATCCATGGGATACATCACAAGAATTTGCACTATATAACACAATTAAACTTTAAGGCCATTAAATTAAATATTAAATTTATTTTGATGGAAGTTTAAAACCATATGAATCGAATGATATAATTGGACCCAACCCTTATCCATATCTAAATCTACGTATCACCCTTCTCCCTTGGTTATCAAGCATCCAAGTAGGCTTCATATGAAGTGGGTGATTTTATTTTATTTTTTTAAATTAAATGTAGGCGCAATCTATGGTCAGCATCCTATATGGGATGCATTCTGTTGAGATACCTCTTCAGCCGTGGCCATGGGAGGGTAGTGTGATGAAAAGTCTCATTATAGATGTAGTTTAAGGACCTTAAAGTTAGTGGTTACTTATGTTATAACTTTTTTATGGAAGTAATTCAATAGAGTATAATTCAAATTCGTGTCAAATTAGGGTAAGTGTCATTGGGTGTTGCACTCGAGTGAGAGGAGGTTGGATTCATCATTAGAAAAGTTACCTCTTCTGCAAGTGGTAGAGAAGCATCTCTTAGCATAAGGAAATCTTGTATATGGGCAGATATCAATGATCAAATTTTGTACACAGGTTTCTATTTTTAACAATGGGATCCTGATATGATCAATCTTCCAATCCCCATGAGTTGGCACACCCTCAAATCTGACAAAGAAGATTCGTTATCCACCTTTGAATTGGATATGTAAAAGTGCTCAACTCAAACAGCCATAAAATCTTGAAGCCTTAAAATCAAGCAGGGCTAATACCAACTCATGCTATTTGTGCCATGCCTTGTCCATATGAAACTCTTCACCATCCCTTCCTATTTCAAAGTTGAATTCAACCAGATGGACCATACAAAATGCGGGAGTCCCGGACTTATGTCAATCTAGGTTGATGCTAGTTGGTCTCGTGGCTGTGGCCTTGCATGTTCCCACCAAAGCTTATACTCAAAGTAACGGTCTATACAATTTACTCATACTTTCCATATGTTCTTTCAGAAGTAAAACTACCCAGTAAATAAAGGCATTATTTTTAAAAACATATTGAGATGAGAAAAAAAAGAAGACAAAGACACACATTGATAACTACGAATGAAAGTTAGAATTGTTATTTGAGAGAGAGATTATGTTCCAAATGAAGTCAACCTATAGTTTGAGATATTTTGATCACATCAAAACCTTGAGCAAATCAAGTAGTTATTTATACAAAACATAGAATAAACTAGGTAACTACGCTCTTAACTTATCAAGATTGTGCTTCCATCTTTCCAAAGGTTCAACCAGTACATCAATGCAGTTTATTAGCAGCAAATAGAATTTGTTAAAATGTTTAATACATAGTGTGAGATCTCAACTGATTGGGCTTGCTCGTCTTACTTGCTAGCTTGTTTGTCTCCCAAGGGGCTTAGACTACACCAACTTCCACATCGGAAATATCCTAGTCTTGACTATAAGCTTATAAGTTAAACACCATCTTAAGTCAACATGACGCATTTTAAAGCCATAAAGCCCCATATCCCGTAGGAACTTCGGAGTTATCTGAACCGAGGATGGCTTTATTTCAAGAGTGGGAGAGATCCCAGTATCCCACCCACGGCATTTTAAAGCCGTGCACCTTGATCTAAAGATGCGATATGGATACTATCATACTATCCATGAGATGAAATTAATGTTCAATTTTGAATATGTTATATGGGCATACACCCACACAATTTCAGTTTTTCTTATTCAATTAATTAAAGAATACCAAGATTAATTTAAAAACAGCAAGTTCGTTGCCTCATAGCATCAAGGTGAATCAAGCTAGTAATAAAATCAAGATTTAGATTAAAACGTGGCCGTGACAACTACAAAAGAGCCAAGATCTCTAGTCACAAAAGAGGTGTTACAACTACTAACATGATTTGTTGAATAACTAACTACTAACCCACGAAAGTTGCACTTGCACCCCACCCCCACGTTTTTCCTCCTATCAAGAAGAAATTAAAGACGCAACAAGTTGCATATCCAAAGAAAGGAGAAGACAACTACCACATACATGAAGAATCAAAACAGAAATGCAAACTACTACAAATTCCCAACTATAGAGAACCCCACGTTGAGATCATACATCAGCCGCTGGGTGAGCTCCTAAAACCCAAAAGTACAGGAACTAAATCCATCTTCATCAATGGCATTAGAGGAGGATAAGCACACAAACAAAAAAATCATAAAAGGAAAAGAACTAGAAGGTGTTGACTAAAATTGTTTGAAACTCTTGTAAAAGTTGCTAAGAATAGAATCTAAGAACCATAGATTATCTATCATAGAGCATCAAACGTCTACCTACCTGCTACTGTTTTCAGCTAAATCAAGAGCAAAAACACAAGTAATGGTGATCAATCCAAGAAGATGATGCAACCTCGATAACGCAACCATAAGATAAAACCCGATGGATCCAACGTTTGTACGCAAGTCGCTAGACTTTGCGGCACAAACTTGCGACCTGCTCCCTTTTGCTATTTTATTTCACATCCATCATCATCAGTTCTACCCATCATCATCAGCTCTACAAACAAATCCCCTCCCCCCCCCCCCCCCCCCCCCCCCCCCTCTCTTCTGAAACATCAAAACAAAAGAACCAGAGCTACATGTATCTATCTAGCTACATTCTACAGAAGAAAGGAGAAGTGTGTGTGAGAGAGAGTGATGAATGAATATATATATACCTGGAGCTGGAATACTCGAGGAGCTTTCCAGTGGCGGAGAAGATGATGACACCAACCTCAGCATCACAGAGAATGGAAAGCTCTTCTGCTTTCTTGAAAAGCCCTCTTCTCCTTTTGGAGAAAGTCACCTGCCTTGCTGTCGTGTTGTGGATCTTTCTTATCTGAATCTTCTCTCTCGCCATTCTCAATCTCTTCCACTACTTCCCTCTTCATCTCCAAACAAATGCAACCCAAACACCAAAATCCATTCAGAAAAGGAAAGTAAAAGGTACGTGCAAAAAAGAGAGGGAGTTGTGGGTTTTTAGGGAAAGAGAAAAGAGAGGGAGTTGTGGGTTTTTAGGGAAAGAGAGGGAACAGCAGTTGGAGCTTTCCAAATTAAGCCATAATAAAGAGTCAGAAACCCCTTCAATCCAGAAATGAATGGGAAGAGGTGACAAATCAGAACACAAGTTGCTGAAATCCAGTCAGTCTGATGGGGGAGATGGGGATTGGGGGCTGGGTATTGTGATGTGTGTTTTTTTTTCTGCTCACCTGTGATTCTGCCGACGCTGCTGAGAAAGTGAGAATGAAGAGAATTAGGAAAAAGAAGAAGAAAAGAGACCCATTTATGGCAAGCTTCTTCTTTTTTTAAGTCCCAAGTACCACCCCCACTCCCTCTCTCTCTCTCTTTGTCAAGTCTCCACCATGGTCCTGTTCATGTCTTTAACAAAGTACTTTTGGGATGCCGTAACAAGAAAAATATTAGGGTGAGCTCGAAGGAAAAACAAGAAAAGGGCTTTCTAAGGTGTGTCCCACTTGGATGTACGGCGATCAAGTATGAAAAGGAATGAATTGATTAAATCATTTAATAATATTATACTGGTCTACCGTTTTAATTAGTTTCAAATCAAGCAATGGTAGGAATTGAATTGATCATCGATAGCTTCATGTAAGAGTTGAAGAAATTACAAAATTAAATTTTTGGACCACCTCTCTTGGCATGCATCCATTTTTCTTATATGTGGCTCACCTAAAAGAGTCAATTGGGATTTATTTGCATTTTAAAAAAAAAAGAGGCCGTTGGTATGTTTGCATGTATAGCTATCAAAATCTTAGAATCCAAGTAAAGGGTTAGGAGACAGCTGTTTGAAGAGATTTCTTACAAGAATCTCATATGTTAGGAAGTTTTTGAAAGTGATGCCACTAATTGTTATTTACAAAACGTGTAATATTTCTTATTCGATTGATAGAATTCTAAAAATATATCAATTTGAAATGTCTTATTTGGCTTTTTAAATTCTACAAAATTCAACAATATAGTTGCAAGAATGTACTATTTAGTAAGTTGCAGTACTGGACAATGCATTTGGAGAATTCATAATCCTCCATAATTCTAAAATTAATCAGTAAAAGGCATATTCGTTTGAAGGATCCTTTAGAGGAATTTCATATTTGAATAGTGCAAGTCCGAAATTTTAGACAAATGTTACTCTGAACCTTTAAAATTTTCCAAGCATGGATCGCTTCCTACCACATATACACGAAGAGATACATATTTTCAGAACTCGTAACAAACACATGCCTCTTAGAATTTGTTTTTGCAATTAATAAATTTAGCTTTTTGCACATAGACAAGCACATTTTCTGGATTCGTAACAAGCAAATTGACTCTCAGGGGCCTTTGGAAACTTTAGTCTAATTAATAATAGTCAGTTAGATTAAAGTCTAAAATAATATCTCTAGTTTTAAGTTCTAACTTATAATAGTTTATTTGATATGATTTAAAGAAAATTCTTATTTTGAGATGTAATTGGGGCCCACCGTTAGGAATTGTGGTGATTGGGGTATGTATTTTAAAGATTACAATGTAGAATCCATCATTTATGCCATTTTGAAAATTTTAAGAACTTAATTTCGTCCAGAATAGTTATGAGCCACCCCCCCCCCCCCCCCCCCCCAAAAAAAAAAAAAAAAAAAAACACACACACATATATGTCCTTTTCTTTTGAAGAAGATAGAAAATACAATTAGAGGTTTACCAAATGCTTTGAATAATCTCTAAATCACAAAGTAAGAGCTTATAATTAGAGCTCTCAAGTCCCTCTTAGAACTTTTTTGGGTAAAATTACACTATACCACCCTAAACTATCACACCTTTTTCACTTTACCCCCTAAACTTTAAAAAGTATCAATTGATCTCCTAAACTAATCCAATTGCACTGCAGTTACCCCCTGAGGCCAAAATCAAGTTAAAATAAACGGAATAGAGCAACACGTGACACGCAATTGGATTAGTTTAGGGGGTCAATTGATACTTTTTAAAGTTTAGGGGATAAAGTGTGTGTCATGTGTTGCTCTATTCCATCTATTTTAACTCGATTTTGACCTCAGTGGGTAATGGCTGTGCAATTGGATTAGTTTAGGGGGGGGTCAATTGATACTTTTTAAAGTTTAGGGGGTAAAGTGAAAAAGGGTGATAGTTGAGGGTGGTAAAGTGTAATTTTTTCAACTTTTTTGTGCAATTAAGGAACTTTGATTTATGCAAAGTCTTGTTTCACAAGAGAATATGTCTAACCCTCTTAGTTTCAAATTTTAATATTTTTTTGCTTTTATAAAAATATATTACACACAACAACCTAATGACAATTATTTGCCAACACACTTGTGGTTGAGTGGTTTGGCACTAGTGCTGGCCAATTTTTCTCTAAAAATGTGAGGATTGCATAAATTATTTTGTACACTGTAGTAAAATCTATGTTGGTGTATTCACTTTTTTTGTGAGAAAAGATATTAATTAACTAATTTAGTTTTTTTTATAATTTTATAATTTAATAAAAAAAGCTTTTTGCATGTGTTGGGATTCTTTTTTCTGTGGAAAAAGAAAAAGTTTGTTAAAATGGTATTCCAACAATATATGCAAACATGCAAGGCATGGATCCTTATTCCTCAAGTGAAAAATCAAAATAATTCTCCACCCCACTTATCAATTACACAGTAGAGGGTCGGTCATCAGGGTAGAGTCCACATGAATTTTTTCTTTTTCTTTTTTTTTGGTAAATGAGACCACCACATGAGTTGGATGCATTTCAAATTGAAATGCAACCGAACGTTGTAAATGTTTTTGGGATGCTGTAAAAAGTTATAGCAAGCCGTAGGCCCTCTACAAGAGAGAGACCTAAATCTATAGGGTTCTCTTTTTAGAACTTGGATTTCCGTACAGACAGTCTCTCCTGTACCGGTCATTCCGTTGCAATGTCTCCGAGGCCGTTGCTATACTTTCAAATTCATCATGGGGATTTTCAACCTATATTAATCAAAATCACTGGCCCACTTTGTTATTATTAATAAAAATCTCTTTGCATTATTGCCATCTTTATTGCCAAACAAATCGTGATTGAATTATATGATTAGAATAAAAAGAAGTCAAATCACATATTTTGACAACAACTAACGAAAAAGAAAAAAAAAAGGTGGGAAATCATGAAACGGGTTTTTATTCGGGATTTTATTTTATGGAGCGTTTGTGTTGAGTTGCGGAAGAGAAAACCTATCTTTCCTATTTTGCAGCACTTCCTTCTCAATGGGAAAGGTGGATCGCTGGAAATTTCTGAAACTATGGAAACGGGCGCTAGACCAAATGACTCGATTATGTTTGTCGTCTCATTTTCCGTGGAAAGTTTCCTCAGTACAAACAAGCCTAGACTTTACCACATAAACCTAGAGACATTCAACTTTTACTTTCTAAATTATGTTTGTGCATGCGCCATGGAAGATGAATCACCTTCTCGTTTTATTAACAGAAAATCAGGCAAAAAGATAGCTTTTCAACAATGTAAGAAAGAACTTTAAACAACACGAAGCGGAGATCCAGATCTTTAGGGGCCATTTTCATCTAACTTTCTGCGGAATGTGCTTGCACAAACAGCTCTTTAGAGCCATTGACAATTTATTATTAAAGTAAAACTGATGTAAAGCATTAAATCAAGAGTGAATAAAATATAAATGGATTATGATGGTATTTTATCTTTAGTGGATTGGTCGGGAGTTTTTTTTTTTTTTTTTGTAAAAAGTTAGTGTTTTTTTTTTTTTTTTTGTCATTTAGGGGAGCAAGGACGTTGTTTTTTTTTTTTACTTTAAAAAAAGAAAAAATAAATTTAAAATATGTGTACTTTTAATGTGACCCCTTGTATGAAAAATGGATGCTTTACATATATTACTTTTACTAACTTAATAAATTGCCAAACGGGCCCTGAGTTTGTTTGGCCACTTCACTAATAAGGTGGAGTGAAATACATTATCATTTTGCCGGGTAAGAAAAGACTAGGAGTCATTTTAAAAGCTCAAAAATTCTTAATTTCCATCTTCATTTCAAATAAAAGTTAAAAAACAACGTTTTTAAACCACTAAAAAGACAAAAATCCATTTACTTTTGACCCAAAAAGTCAAAGAAATTCATTATCAAGCCACTAAAAATAAATTTTCATCACACTATGATTAGACCACCTAATATTTTATTCTCTTCAATCTTCACTTCACCCTACAACTATTTTTACCAAGACACGTTACAAGGCATAAGTGGAGCTTCATTATAAAGAGGATCAAATGTGTGTGCGCGCGGGAGTATATATATATATATATATATATAAGGTGAGAGATATCTCTCATAAGAGCATCTCTCATATAAATATATATATATATATATCAACATAGAGACAGCAATTTAGGAAGTTATTCTAAATTCTAATGACCACTTACTAAGCAGAAATCAAGTTGAAGCACCCAATATATACAAGCTTGGTCATGACCGATATCAATTTCTCATGCGTTCAGTATGAAATCCATTATTGTGAAACTACTTTTATCACCACTTCTATATTCTATTTTCTTGTTTCATTTACATCTAAAAAACTCTAGCTAAAAAGTTATTAAAAGTTGAGTTTCACAATCTTTAAACCTTTTTAATATGCAAAAGAGATCAACAACGACCGATACATCCACAGATATGCATATAGTTTTGGGCTTTGATTAATACATTGTCTAAAACAGTGTTTTCGAAATCAACCCTTTGGGCTCAAAAGTCAAAACAAAGGATGCTGATAGAAGTCCTGAGCCCAAGAAGTAAATAAACTCTGGCCTTTGCTGAGAATGAGGCTGATCACTGCATAGCAAACAACAAAGGAATATGATATTTTACAGAGTCAATGCATAGTAGACGATGAGGTTGTGATGTTTATGTTATTATTATATCATGATATTTTTCTGTTGGTGTTTTCCAGAAAATGGTGAAGATGACAAATCACAACAACGTCATCTACTTCTACCAAAGAAGAAAAAATCAACATCATCTATCCACAAATACTGGTTTGATTCATTCCTTACTTAATAAGGTGATGTCACTGTTAATTACCCCCTTCAAAAATATCATAATAGAAAATTAGAAATACTACTGTTAATGGCCTTTCACGTGCTATACACATTTATCCTGGATCGATCTTTCAACCAAGGACAGATTAGCAGAATAAACTCACCAACAAATGTCCGGGGTGAGTGAAATTATTCTCAATTAATATGAATACATGAGGGTTTAGGGTTTGAGATCTCTAGATTGGTCCACTCAATAAATCAACCCACTGGTGTGCAAAAAATAATAATCTACACAGCGGAAATAAAATAACAAGTACACACCACAAGGACACCAAATTTAAGGTGGAAAACCCAAACCGGGTAAAAAAAACCACCGATCCGTACTGGATCTAATCAAACACTATGAATCTCGCAATTACAAGAAACTCAGATTTCTTCCCTAGATATCCCCTATCTAAAGACTGAAGTTACCTTGTGTCGCATCACGCTTCAACGACATCACACCGTTGATTGCAACAGATCCAACGCTTGGCTCCTCAAATCTTCTACGCAAGAAGATGATCTTCTACAAGGGATGCAGAAGAAACTTGGCTCTCTAGAGTACTTGGCAGCACAACTCTTCAAAAATCTCTAGAGAAAATTTCTCTCAATTAAATCACTAATTCAGAACTTGAGAGATGATTTCTTGTCTTTCTCTTGCTTTTGGGTTGTGAGAAACACTCAATATATAGCCCCTAATTCGTGCTTAAGACTCCCTGTAATTATCCACTTAGAAAGAGAATCCATCTCAAACTTTCTCTCAGAGTCCGGATCTAACTGGGCTTAATTCGCCGTTCTCACTATAGCGAGAAGGAGTCTCGCTATAGCGAGACCATGTTCTGCCTCTTGCACGTTTCTACCTTTGTCAACCCATTGGCAACTTTCATTCTAACAATACCAAACACTTTTTTCTTTGTACCCAATTTAGGAGGGTTCGAACTCACAATCCTTTGGTGAGAGAAGGAGCAAGCAGACCTCGGATGAGGTGAGGGAGGCCTCCGACGAAAAAAGTAGTACTTAGGCGAGGAAAGATAGCCCTCGGGCCAGGCGAGGGAATGTGGCATGCCCATGGTTCTAACAACCAAGTAAGAAAATGGTAAGAGGTCGTTCTTTGAATACCAACCACATTATGAACCGATGATCCTTAGAGCTCTCCAAAGTCTCCGCTTGACTACCTGTTTGATTAGAAGAATTGTGAGAATTCTTATTTGGGATAATTCTAAGGATTCTAAATGTTGCCCCCCTAAAAGTAGGATTCCAAATGCTCAACCTCATACTAGCATTTGAATTGCTGGAATTCTGAAAATTCATAAGGCTAAAAGTGCATTTTCATGTAGTTGCAACAAAGAGAGCATTTAGAATGCGTAGAGAATAAGATGTCTCATCATGTCATAAATCCCGAAGAAGCCCAATTTCTTATCAGAAATGCATCTAACCAAACAGGCCCAAAAGACTCTCAAATACGAGCTTTATTCAAACTAACCCATAAATGCTCAAAGTCTTGAAATTCCAAATGATTTTAGAGATTGACATTTGCAGTTTTTCAACAAACTTTCAGACAAACTTTCAACAAACTCTCACCACTTGATTGAATCTAAAAATAAATTTACCCTTCGAATGCATTAAGCATTAGGGATTTTAAATCAAGAGTTAAAATAATTTGACGGGGCTATTTTTTTTACCGACCCTTAACCATAAGGTGATGATCTTTCCATTTGCTATCAATGATAGGCATTCTCCACTGGCCCCCACGAGCTGAACTGCATGTCGATGGTTGAAGAAAGTTGATCAATCAGTGGGTCCAATGTGAATTGGTGACGGCAATTTTGTGGGGGATGCTGCGGCATGGACAGTGATTTATCATTGATACGGCCGATTCTCCCTTTGGGGAGAAAATCAATAGCCAGTGTGTCATTTAACACTCTTGATGTCATCTTTATCATTTTCTCCTCTCTATCTCATTAAGTGGGCCCACTTACCCTTAGCCACCTCAAAATTGGAATGCATTCCATGAGCATTGGACTCAACCTCCATGTTAGCTTCCAGATAATTATTTTATAATATGCAAATGTGAGGTGAGATTATTTTATCATATCATGAATAATGTGATTTATAAGATATTAGAAAAAAACAATTATTCATAATAAAATAGAGTTTTATCTATTACGGAGAGACTGAATTGAGAGCGTGAAATGAGACAATAATATTCTAAGTGAAAAAGGAAATAATAAATAATTAATTAATCACATCAAAGAAAAAAACAACAATATTTAACAGAGAATATGTGAAAAGGCCACATACCAATAAATGATAATGTAGACGTTTAGCATAACCTAGAGGTTTTTTATGTTTATCGTTGCATTGATTTGGAAGTCTTATTATATATAGATGGTCTTATTTTTTTTTCTATTTTCTCGTATTTTCTTTTGATTTCACTCGGTGCATTTTCTTTACAGAATTGATTTTGTCATAGAATTCCAAATCAGCAATATCTTCTTACCACTCCGCGTCAAACAACTACAGGCTCACCCTAAAAAAAAAAAAAATAGAGTAAAAGAAGACTAAACCCATAAAGTTTGATAAGATTGCCCCATCTGCATGTCTTACTTTAATATATATTTTTGTAATTCTTATTAATATGATATGAAATAGCACATTTGTTACATAATATTTTAAAGATTATGTGTTTTATTCTCATCTAATACAACATAAGTTTTTTGGGCCAAGTTTGGGTCTATCTACACCCGAATCCAATTTTATGCTTTGAGGAAGATCTCAATCATAAATGCATAAACAAATAAAACCTTTCTATTTTTTTAATTTAAACTTTAGTTCGATCCATACTTTCAATTTTATTGGAGAACTTCTCCCCACAAAATATTCATCCAAACTATTTACTGGAGAAGTTCTCGCCAAAAAACATTCATCCAAACTACCACATGTTTTATGATTTAGCATCCAGAGTGCCTGTCTTCAACTTGTTTGGATACAAGAAAGACACATGGATATACACATGTGTATAGAATACATAGAGAGATTTTCTGACCCACTACATTCATGGGGCCCACCTAAGAGATTTTCAATCCTCGATCACCCCTCCTAATTGTACTTGCCCAAAATTGGCATAATTGTTGTAGATCCTTAAATTGATAAGACAAATAGAAATATGAATGTTAAGTTGGTAAGTGATAAGGGCTAAAATATGGACAACTTTATGGCATTAAAAAATAAGATTTTCCTGTGATTAGACCAATTTTTTTTAAAAAAATAGAGGTGAAAAATAAAAAACCTTTCCAGGCCCTTAGCCTCACAGTTTCCCATATGCTTCCATGTGGGTCTACCAATTTGTTCTCCAAAATGGCATAAACTCCTTGAAGCACATGCACATAAACATCAAAATATGTAAATATCTGCTGCTATTGTATTAACCCAACAACATCCATTTTCCATTGAATTACCTATGCATGTTCTTCTTTCAATTAAGCCTTGATCCCAAGCTAAGAAAAGGCAATGGTACAAATCCAGCCAAGTGGCTGCTGTCCAATTATTGCCTTTCAAGCCATGGGTTCCACCCTAACAATCTGACCCACCAAAAAACCATAACAATATTTATAAAAAAAAATTTAAATTCTCTAAAAAAACCCCCTAAAATCAGCAATGAAAAATCACATATGTCCATATCTGTAAGCGCGTGCCATCCTCTGAAAGTGACCTTGAAGCATCCCATTACACAAAGCCATCTAATTTGTAGGCATTCAAAGCCATCTAATTTGTAGGCATTCTTCGACGTGTTTGATCATTAGGAACCTAAATGTGTCCGGATTCCATTTCTTGACTCTATCTGCACTCCCATTCTCCTCGTTACCACAACTTCTGATTAGAGGGTGATAAACCACTTCATCAAGGAAGTGCACTATTTCTCTCTCTCTTCTTCCCATATGCATTTGGAAAATAAAAAACCCATATAGACCTGGAGGCATATGAAAGTGTTGGATTGTAGTCCTCCTTGACTTTCGTGACTTCTTTCCACTGTATGAGCATTTTGCAGTGGAAATTATCTTCAGTTGCTCAAATTGAGAGGTCACCACAAAAGTAACGTCAGAGCATTTATTAGAGTTGTGAAGTAGAGTGGCTGTTAGAGAATTTCAAGAGCCATGGAATAGTTAAAATTGGGAGAAGGCATATTAATGTGGGGAACGGTTTTGGATCTAGTATTTAGAGTGTAGTCCAAATCAATTAAGAGTCAAAATCAATTAGATTTTAGTCTCTTTCATATATTATATATAATAGATAATATGGGTTGTTCATATGAATCATCAGATGATTAATCTTACGAAGAGATAGTTTTATTGGAGTAAAACTTGAAGACATTAAGGATATTCATTTTGAGTGGGTTCGGACTTTCAATAGATAGCCACATTGTGGAGTTCTACTACTTTAACTCTAGATTTGTTGAACTCAAAGACAAAGAAGTATGAACTCATTTGAATTCTGGGTTTGATATAAGGGCTTCACACATCATGGTAAATAGTTTAGAAGCTTGAAAATAGGGGTACACATGGCCACCCAGCTTGGGCCCGATACAGCCCAATCAGGTTTGGGCCGGGCTTGGATATATAACTTGGGCACTTTAATATTTGTGCTGGGCTTGGGTTGAATTATAAAAAGCCCAAAGCTAGCCAGGATGGGCCCAAATAAGGAGTGCTTCTATTTTAGTGACCAATTGTTTAGACAATTGGTAGAAACTAGAACGATTGATAAAAAGCCCAGTTCTGCCAGGCCCGACCCAATTGACTAAATGGTGGGCAAGAGCCTGGTATGTGTGGCCCTAGTCGGGCTTGTGCTTAATATGGTCCTGTGTTTTTAAAGTCAGGTCAAGCGTGAATATGCCTTAGCGACACCCAACCTGAAAAACCCTACTATTTACCATATAAAAAAAAAAACCTGAAAAACCCTACTTGAAAATTCAACAGTAAAGCCACTCAAGTCAACATAGACTAGTTTACGCTGCATCTGGAGCATATGAGGGTTTACCCCACGGTGACCTTCTAGACCATGATTTTGGTCTGTTCACTGTCACCTTTGGTCAAAACCCTCGTAGGGTTTCTGATTCATTTTGCACTCACGTGAAGGTGCGCAATTTCCAATCGGACCATCACATCAATTTGAATTTAACAAAATAATGCAAGGTTCAAATTGACACTATTTTCATTGGATTTTTTTCTCAACGTAGCTCCCTACCTTTTGGGAAAATTCTAAACGTCTTCATATTTCTGGAAGAAATTTTGTTGCAGCTCTTTTACAAGTAATTCAAGATATCCTCTTGCCTTCAATTTAATTGAATTTGTGCTGATAAATTTGGAAAGTTAAGATCAAAAGACACAAAGTGCCCTTCAACTGAGGGTTTCAAGGGCTGGACTAGCTTAAACTCAGATGGGTCCAGCCCAAAATATTGGCCATGTTCGCTCCAAGAGTTTTATACCTGTTTGGTGGGGGCAAACCAAGATCTAACCCATCCTAACCTAATCACAACCCAACCAACTCTCCCCTACCCAAACCGACTGAACTCTGTCTATCAACTACTCCCATCACAACCTATTAAACTTTGTTGGCATCTGGTGATGGGTCCCACACATGATCACATGTGGTGGGCCCTGGCCAATGAAACAATCTACTTCAATCGCAATCGAGATGATGAGGGGCGCTTGAACAAGCTGCACAAAGATGACAAGAATGTTAAATATACAAGTCCTGTGGTATGACTTGTGATTTGTGAGTGTGATTCAAGTGACCCATTTATGAAGATTTTTCCTCTAAGATCGTCCCATCTCAGTTCATGTCTACTGAGTAGGGTATCTTCTGAATTATTTGCAAGTTGGGCACCAACCCGGTTAGCATGATAGCAACATATGCTTCATTGGCTCGATTTAAAAGGGTGCCAATCTTGACTCAGCAAAGCAACTAAAGTTGATACTCATCTCAGTTAGTTGATTTGATGACATTCGAGTCAGTCAGGTGAGTCGAGTTTGTCAGACTTAGAAGATCAGCATGTGCTCATTGGATCATTTTCTTTTCTTTTTGTTAGGCAAATGTTACATCTTATGGATGTTGTTTGATTGGTTGGATTTGTCCTATTTCCGAATAGGTCGAGCAATGCCATCCCTCTGATTACCAGGTTACCCAAAAGGACCCTACCCAGTCATTAGGTCTTGGATCCTCAAAATTAAGGTGGTGTTTAGCTCGTTGTAATGAATGTCAGAATGGAATGATTATTCCATCGAAATGATCATTTTCGCGTTTGGTTCGGAAAAAAGTGACGGAATGACCATTACATATGAAATCACCATTCCTTTATGTAATATAATCATCATTGAACTGGGGAGGTAGATGAATGGTCATTCCATTCCTTTATAATTTTTCCTTGAGACCAAAATGCCCCTTTATCACATCAAAATGTGGATGTTATTTTTAAACTTATGGATGAATGTTAACCTAATTACTTTATTTAGCTAATTTAAGTGATGTTTAAGTTTAGTAATGTGTTATTTAGATATTTTGCTGATGTTTAAGCTATTGTATATGATGTTTTAGGTGTTTTATTTTGTGGTTGTTTTAATGATAATCTATCAAAATAGGTAAATAATTATATTTTGGGTAGCTTGAAATAAGAAAATTTTTAAAAATAAAAAAATTCTAATAAAGGTATTTTGGTCAGTTTTATGTAAATTTTATTCCATTCCGGACATCATTCCAGCGTACCAAACACAAGAACATGAATAAGAATTATATTACTGGATTAATTCTTCGGTAAAACCAAACGTTGGAATGGAAATAACTATTCCTACTCCATTCTGACTCATTCCACTCTCCATTCTATTCTTGCCTCAAAACATTCCAACGAACCAAACGCTACCTAAATGGTCAACATCCTAAAAACACAACATGAAAGAATCTAATGGTGATTGATATCTAAATTAATATCAAATTAGGACCAATAATGCGAATTTAGTTGGCACAGGCATATGTATGGACTGTGAAGGGACTGCATTGATCATAGGCAGGGGAGCCTACGAAATGAAGAGCCAACACAGTATGAAGACTTTACTTAAGAGAGAAAATTCCATTAAGCTAAAGTAACGTGTAAAATGACAAATTAAAACCGTGGAAGAGTCCTTAGAAAAAGGGGTCGTTTTTTTCAAAAATGGCGGACTATAACCACTTGGTTAAATGCATTTAGTGAAGCAATTATGTTAGATTAACAATCAGGTGGATTAGATAAGAGCCTGCAACACATTCTAAAGGTGTTGATACTTGATAGTCACAACAATGATACTGTGGGCTGAGCTGATGTTTCTAATAAAAAGAACCGAAAGCTGAATAGACTCATTGTCTTCATTGGTTTCTAAATAGTACTCTTAATGAAACTAGCATTACCTCCCACCAGCGGCGGCTGCTGCTCCAGGAATTCAAGTCAGTGGAGTCAACAAAGACTTATTTTTCGCAAATTGAATAAATTAGTTTTCCCCTTTATCGGCGTCTGTCATCTACTTTCGATAATTCGACAAATATAATACAAAATTCTCAAATAATCTATTTCCAATAATCCGACAAAGATAATATTGAATTCTAAAAGAAAATTAAAAATTTTAATACATTGTTACTAATAATTCTTAATAAAAAAAAATAAATCCAAATACATAAACTCCTACAGTTGCCCTCTACAAGTTTTAATGTGTTGAAATCGTTGCATAATAACTTCATTATCAACACTAGCAACCACATCCTTTTCAATATATGTGACCTAATGGTCATTCATCTATTGATATCCCATTCAGTTACACAACTTGTTATTTATGTACTTCATTGCTGAAAAAGCTCTTTCTACCGTCGCAGTCGCTACTAGTAAAATCAACGTCAATTTTAGAGGCAAGTAAATCAATTGGTATACGATATCGTTCTTTGTCTCTACTAATTTTAAAGCAATGTCACAAATTCCTTTAAGTAAAATCAAGTCACAAATTCCTTTAAGTAAAACCAACGACAGTTTTAGAGGCAAATAAATCAATTGGCATATGATATCGTTCTTTGTCTCCACTAATTTTAAAGCAATGTCACAAATTCCTTTAAGTTCTAAAAACTCGTTGCTATAGTGCATATCAACAATGTGGGCCCATTAATTTTTAATTTATTTTGGTAGACAGTTGGCTCATTAATTTAGGCGGTGGGTATTTTATGATGGCTTTTGTATACAACCACAGCAACAAAGAAAAGGTGTAAAGTTAGCTAATATCGGGGTGAAACTCTTAAATTGAGTGTGGTCATACTCAAAAGCTTATGTGGGGTCAAATTCAAAATTTCAATATATTACATAAATAATTTTATTTTTACATATTTTTTTATATCTCAATGGGGTCAATTGACCCCACTGTGATCAATGTGGCGCCACCCATGCCTCCCACAGCACATTAAACATGATGATGATGATATTAACAATACAGCCGTGCTACACCGCCCGATGCAGAGCTCGGGCGGTGGCACGGTCGGGCGGTGGCACGGTCTCCCATGGGGACCGTGGGATCCAACGATCCCCATGGGGGACCGTGCCACCGCCGGGGCTCTTGCATCGGGCGGTGTAGACTTTTTCTTAACAATAACATTTATAGTAATAGTTGTTTGCAACTATTATGAAGGTTGCATTTTCTTTTTCTGCCGAATCTCTCAAAACACACTCCTTTTTCGCCACCGTCGCATTGTTATAATAGTTTGACATGTACCCAAACTCATATTAACCATAAGATCGAAAGATTTTCATAAATTTTCCTACAAAATGAAAAGAATAAAGTTGATATTTTGGCACTGCTTTATATTTGTTTTCTATTATTTAAAATTATGACGAAATAATTTGTTTTCTACAAAACTTCCCCAAAATGTCCCTAGAAAAACACCTTGTTCAAAGATCTTTTGACACTGTCATAGAACTATATTTGTGACAATGCTTTTAGCTACTAAGATGATAAAACAATCAAATGAAACATTAAGAATTATTACATATCAGAGATGCATTTCAGGATCCAAGCAAGCACACAAGTCAGAAGGCTGAGAAATGACTACGTACGGACTGGGAAAGGATGAAAAGGTATATAGAGCACCTAAACAGAAAAACCCAAATTATGGGTTTAGGTCTAGCCCTTGTTGCAGTTTTCCACACATCTATCTCAACAACTCAATACACTCATTTTGTTTAACCACTCATCCATCTCAACTTCGTCAATTCTTACATGGCTGCTTGATTGGTAAGGAGCGTCAGTTCTTACCTGGCTGCTTAGGGTTCGAACTCCGGATAGTCAACTCTTCCCGTATGCGTGGGCTTCCTACGCACTTGAGTGGACTACTTTCCGGTGTGTAAACGGGCTCACCCTGGGGTCCCACCCCTTTGGCTGGGGTACCAAAAAAAAAAACTTCGCCGATTTAACTTTATCAGTTTTTACTACCAATCTTGAGCCCAAGCGAAGGAAGAGGCTGTGTTAGGTAGGTGACAACCAACATAACTTTTATAAAGACACAAATATGAATTTTGAAAAAAAAAAAACTAATCATTACACGTTGTTGGATTAAACAAGATTAAACCACCCCAACATAACTTTTATAAAGACACAAATATGAATTTTGAAAAAAACTAATAATTGCACGTTGTTGGATTCAACAAGATTAACCACACACACACAAAAAAGAAAGGAAAAAAAAAAAAAGTAATGACCCTTGAGTAATATTTCCTGCACCCACCCTGGGGGTCTCCCTACTAAAATGGATGATTAGTGGGCAATAATATGAAGTTACTTTTGTTTGCGAACAAGGAAGGCCATCCATCAGTTGGGGCACCCAACACACAAGATTGAAGTCTGAAGGAAGAAAAATACACTCATCATCACCAGGCCCAACCCAAGCCCAACAAGGACCGTAAAAAGTCAGGACCAAGCCCACCCATTTAGTCAATGGGGCAGGCCAAACTGGGCTTTCTACCAATTTTTTGGATAAAATACATTAAATCACAAGTACTTAGTTGAGCTCAGCCCAAATTGGTCTCTTTATCATGACTTAATCCAAGCTTGGTCCAAATATTAAACAGGCCAATATTACATACTGAAGCCCGGACCAAAGAAAACTGGCCCAGCCCATGAACGTCCCTTTCTATAAGGCTTGGGAGTTGGGATTCATGAAAAATTTGTGATGCTCAAAAGTCACAGAGAATATTTGTAGTTTTTAACATGGTAAACTGCCAATGCAGCAGATAAAAGTAATAAAAATGGTCACATGCAGTTAAATGAAATTCAAGCCGCGAATGAAACTTTGCAACTAGTTGATGCATTCAGACATGTAGAGTGCAAAAATCATATCAGAAGCCCGGCCCACTATTCATATATACATATGAATATTTCTTTAGGTAAATTCTAATGTGTGAAATTCATAGCATCAAGCTAGTGCAAAAATAACATCAGAACACACATATGAAGGATGGAACTTACAAATTAGGGGAAAAAAGGTCAAAAATAGATCACGAGAAATTACATAACAAATTCAAACTAAAACCCAATGCTAAATGAAAGCTCATTTAACCATTGCTCTAAAAAATTAGAAATCAATCACTGATTGTAGCGCTGATTGTTAGTAAATATGGAGGTACTTATCTTAAAAAAAAAAAAAAAATACTACTCTAACGATAGCCCATAACTCTAATTCCATTGCAATTCTTTTTAGCGATCAAATGAGGTGAGATAATGATTTGAGCAATTTAGATATCAAAAGTAGGGCCCACTTGTGATTTTATGTAGTATCAAATATTTTCTGCTTGTAGTGTTTTCCAGTAAATGGTCAGGCTCACAATTGACAATTACATCATTGACAAATACTGTTCTAAGTCATTCCTTACATAATAAGGAAGGTGATGTCATGACCTAGCTAGCTCTTTCAAAGTATCGTAACAAAAAGTATGCTAAAAGCAAAGATCATTCTAAGCCCCATAATTATAGAGAAAGGTGAGCCATCTAATTGATAATGTTCACTCATATAAAACTTAACATCGAAAAAGGGAAGAGAAGCTTTAAAAAAAATTCACTCATCTATTTACCACTGATCAGTCGGCTAATTCTCCATAATATCTTTCATACGTCAATAGGAATAGGCACAAACTTTTAATTGGAGATCCAATACATAAAATTATTGAACTTAATTTAAATGAAAATGCCAAAGGCCATACCATTTGAAGATGATCGATTTGCATAGATTAAAATAGACATGACGTAAGGTTTTCATTGGCTTACGCCCATAAAAAATATAGAGATTTATAAGGGTATGATAAGGGAAGGGGTTTATGAAACTAAGAAAATACAAAATTTGAGGGCAGATTTGATGTTTAAGTGGGTTTAAGCATGTGTATCCTTAAGCGGGCCTTACGGACTATTGTGATTTGGCCCATCTAATAATGAACCCCAATAGGGCCTACACGCATTAAATATTGGTAATTTACTTTTTTTTTTCTATCCGGGATGACTTTATAGAAATTAAATGACACAATATTTCCTCTTTTGTTTTGATGATCTGATTTCATATAAGTTAATCGTGAAAATCAGATGGCTCAATGAGCGCATTCCTTTTTTATTATTTTTTTTTCTCTAACGGTTGGCCTTAGGGTTTTTATGCCCTCATGATTTTTGTGATATCCACATCTAAAATGACATTCTTTTCACTTTTATCAACTCTTACAGTTGAGTTTATTACTAGATCAATAATTGAAAAGGAAAGAGTGCGCCGATTTGTGATGAATTTGAGGATTTAAATCTAATTATGAAATGATGACTTAATATGATCAATTAAGAATGTGAAGATACTAGATAGTAATAAAAAAGGTTTTGTTAAAGAATTGGTGAGTATAGTTTTGAAAAAAAAAATCAACTTTAATTAACCTAGCCTGGCCTGGCTAACAAAGGGTGAGCACGTAGGGGTTAGCTCAGAGTCAGAGGTAGGTACTAGGAAAGCAACTAGACCATCCCTTGAAACTGACACAGAAAACAGCAGCACTAGCCACTGGGTAATGATCTATTTATGGGGCCCACATGAGACTATTCATGGCAATATTTGCCTTGGATGCCTTGGCATGGACAGCTATTTTATCACCGTTACTGCCGATTCTCTTGCAGGAGAAGATCGTGTCAGTTTTTCTTGTGCAGTATCGTGTATGCTTTTTGCAGATTCACTTTTGAATGGTTTATTATCCTTTTCTCCACTCTGGTTGACTTGGTCAATATTGATTATATGATGAATAATATGATTGATAAATATAATTAATGAGGCTCATCATATGTATCATATGTTTAATCTTATAATAGTTCAATGTCTTAATATATGCAAGTGTTCATTTTGAATAGCTTGGACTTTCAATAGTGAGTTTTACCCACTCAAGGATTCTCGAAGTTAGGCACTCATTTGCTTTTATGGGTTTGAAAGGGCTTCACCCAACAGGGTATGTAGTTTACCCATGTACCAGAACCATCACGTTTGCAAATGACTATAAAATGGGAGCAAGGGGTTCTATGATCTTATTTCATTTCTCATCTGGTTCTTTTCCTCTCCTCCACTCTCCCTCTGAAGCAGCACATCTTCATCTTCTTCTGCTTCATCATCACCCCAAAAAGGCATAACTCAATCACAGGCGGGCCACCTCCTATGCATATCCTCGACTATCACACCACCAGTAGCACTCAAAGCAGAGGTATAATATTCGATCACCTTTGATCATTGTTTTTAGTAGCATTAATACAAGGGATTAGAGAGCGTATATGCCGACTGATAAAAAGTAGGGAAGAGTATATATATACACTGATTCTTTGGTTGATTGTTTTACAATGTTTCTATGAACCTCACTCTCATGTACGTGCAATGCTCGCCTATACATTGTTTTTGCAGCTCCATTTGTCATCTAAAAAAACCATGGGCATCGTTGGTCAGCTGCATCTGCACTGAATATGGTTTTTGACAAGGCTTTAGACAGTTAGAAGTTTTAGCACGAGAAAAGATTCATTAGATGTTTTCAGCTTCTTAATCTAAAGCCTTTTGTAAGCCATGCATGGGCATAGCCATGCTGGTAACTGAATAGATTATATTGGCGGACCATGATGAAGTACTACAGCGCGCTTCTCTTGCAGGACTCTCTCTCTGCTGCATTTTTAAATATAACATGTATGATATAGTTTCTGTGCTCATTGGCCGGGTCAAATTGTGGGCCTTACAAAGTTTATCATTTTGCCATATTCTAAAAATTTGGCAAGTGCTAGTCTAAGTGCAGCAATATAGAGAATTCGAATAATTTGTTGATGCATGAGTTACTATAGTACTGTGATCATGTGAATCTTCTGGTGATGAGACCATTATCGTTATTGGTTTTGAGTAACACGAATAGAAGGGCAATTGGCAACATGGGGTTGTGTTCATGATTTGTTTCCAACCCCAGATGTCATCTAGCAATCCAGTGATCGATCAGTGGTTATACTGCCTTGTCACTTGGAGTGCGAAAACTGGATTCCGGATCCTCTTTCCAAAACCAGATATGGAACCAGATCCATCCTTCTGAATGCCGATCCTGGGTCCAGTTTCAATATGGTTCCAGCTCGGACCTGACTTGTTCACAACCCTACTTGAAACCATTGAAGCCACTTGAAATAAATTCTTTATGTTCAATTTACATATGGGGTTTTACCTTTTGTCTTATGTTAATTAATTTTCTCTAATTATTATGAGCTCATCAGTTTTAAATTAAATTATTAAATTATTTTCTAAATTATTTTTTTTTTTTCTACTTTACAGTGATGAAGTCATTAACGAGATTGGGTGCTATAGGAAAAAGGTATATTTAAAATTTATTTATTAATCAAGTAAATCTAGTGCGTCTTTTCTTAACTTGTCGACAATTTATCTTATGAGTTTCTTATCAGTTGTTTGAGCACAATTTATCTACATTATTCTCTCTCTATGGCAACAGTTTGTGTTTGGGTGCACCATGGGCTATACTAAAACCCACACCTACTCACATCAAACCCAACCTGGGCCATCTTATAAATTCATATGCACTTTGGAGACCTATTTTTTTAGGTCGGGACTGGTCAGTTGGCTTAGAACCACGGTTTGCATTCAGAAGTTGTAAGTTCGAAATTGCACTACCACACTGGGACTACAGGGTAGTTTACCCGGCTTTCCCCTAATCCCGAAGGGATTAATCCAGCCCAAAGGGCTGGGAACCCTCCAATAGAAAAAAAAAAAAAAAAGATCAGGGCTGGGTCATGAACTACAATGAACAGTCAATTTGAATATATTTTTTTTATTGCCAACGATCCAATTGAAAAGAAAATTTCTTTGCAAATGAGGTTGTGCATTAGTTCATCATGGAGGGTTTGCGTCAACCATTATTATATGCTAAAGTCATGCTTCTATATTCAATATTGACTCAAATGGCAACGGGCTGAGTCCGATTTGGTTCGGGGCTAAACTCAAAATTTTCCTAACTCATAGCGATCACTCCTTATACCCGACGGACTTGTGGGGTTTCAAACCTCCAATGTAGAAAAAAGAAGAAGAAGAAGAAGAAGAGTTTTATTTATTTATATTCATTTACTCTTAAAAAGACCTCTATATTTTGCATTTTTACTAAAATCATGGTCCAAGTGCAGAAACAGTAACTAAACTGTAAGATTTTTCATTGACTATTCACCCTTAAGAAAAACTCAAATGACTTATCATCTTTGGTTAAAAGATAAAAATATAATTTTACCTCATTAAACTTTAAAGATTTAAAACATTGCTACCTCCCCTGTATGGGTCGATCTCCTGAGCTTGACTTTGGATTTCTGTAAGCTTTGGCATTTGTGATATTTGGATAGTATTATGATTTCTCTAGGACTTATTTTGTATCCATTTGTTTTCTATTAGTCTTTTTTTAAGAGTTATTTTTTTATTAATATAATTCATTATTGTTTCTTTGAAAAACAAATTAGACTTTTAACCTTGATGTTTATGGTGCCAATGCAATTAAGATTTTCATAAATATATTTTATAAGTTCAACTCCCACTTTCATTTTTTATTTCATTATTTGATGGGTTTTTAATATTCACAGGCTAATGAAGAAAAGAGTTCTTCACGATCTATCCTGCAGTCACTAGGGAGATCTTCGATGACATTATCTAGTGTCCGCATTTGAGTCCCGGACTTTACCATCTGTTGTTCTTTCTCCTCAGAAAATCTTCAATCACAAAACAAAACTAGTTGCATAACGTTTATTGATGAGTCAGGCCCAAGTGGCCTAGAATATGATGAGCCAGATCCAAATCCACCAGGGAAGCCTAGGTCCAGATCCACGGAGTGACCAAGTCAAGGCAGGCATCTACGTCGCTTTGGAAGCAGTCCCGCTTCTACCAATTCCTGCGGAGAATATCTCACCTGCCTCCACCTGGCCCGTCCCTCGAGGACAGCTCTGAGGCTCCGAAGAGAAGTCGTACCCATCTGTTAGGGGAGGACTATAAATAGAGGAGCCCTCTTATCACTCAGGGGGATGAACATCTTACTCTCTCTCTCGCTTGTAATCCACCTTATCAATCAAAGATCACCATATTCAAAGTGGACGTAGGTCATACAGACCGAACCACTATAAATTCTCTCTCTCTCATTTATTTACTACATTTTCACCTAGCATTTATTACTTGACCGGTGGTGTCCAAAATCCTATTTTTGGCATCATCATTTATCATAGTTTGTTGAAAAGTAACGACTAATAGAAAGGGCTTGGAGTTTTTCATGCTGAACTTCCTTGTATTTATATGATTAATTAGATTAGTTTCGTAACAGTATTCTCTTGCATGCTAAATGTGCTTGTCATCCAAATATAAACAAGAGAAGTTTTTGCATGTTTTGAATGAGCAGACAAATCTCGTACTCAATGCCACAATATGTACGTAACAAATGAACTTATGTTTATATGAATGTAATTCATATCAATAATGTTATTCTTCAAGATATGAAGGATTTGTTTGGTCTATTTAACATTTGCCATGGATACTTTTGTTTGTGCTCACATATGTATAAATAAGGTGTGAGAAAATGGTGTAAATGAGGCCACTTTTGTATGAATATATTCTCACACTGAGTAAGTTAGAGTAAATATGTCATATCTAACAAAAAATATAAAATGTAAGTTTTTCTGTTTATTTGTATTTTAAAATTATGCCGATACGCTATGGATATGGGATATTTATATTTTCCTTTTCTAATTGGTGATCTAGTACTGCGTTAGACTTCAACTTTAATTGTTTGTGCATTTAGTGGTGTACAATTGGAAATTGACTTGTGTTGGAATCGTGAGAAATTTGTGAGGCTCCTCAGCGGTGCTCTTGCTGGTTTAAAAACTAAACCGTTCATAAATAAATGCCCCATCTCGAGCAATTGAAAAAAAAATGTGAATCATGAGTATTAGAAAAAAACTGAATGTATTTTATAGTGATTAATTTGACGGTAGGACCATCCCAGTAATAGGGACATGTATTTGAGTCAGGGTGGTTGAGTTTTGAGTGTTGTGTCAAGGAAGAAGGGAGAGAAAAAACTGAGTTTATAAAAAAAAAAAGAAAAAGAAAAAAAAAGTATTTTTAAACTTAAAAAGGACAAAACTATACCTGGAGGTTGAATTTTTTTTTGTTTTTTTGCCAGAGTAATAGGGCCTCTTTTTTGCAAATGAGAATATTTAATAAAGAAATACACCAATTGGGTTCAGAGTTTGGTAAAAAGGGCACTTCAATTTATAAGGTCAAAATTAATTGGAAAATTGAAGCAGATTCGGAGTTCAATTGCGAAATCAACTCCAATTGAACCTCATCTTTCATATGTATACCTAATGGTTACAAACAGAAATTGGCAAATATTCAAATAGATTGTGATATCCAAATTCCTGAACTAACAAATAAGAAAATACCAAATTTAACCATTCATCCATTGGTTCTTTAACAATAGTGTTTTTTTTTACTGTGTGATAAAAGTTTCCTTAACAGTAGTTGGTTGGTATCAGTAGCACAGTCCAAATAGATTATGGTTAAAAAAAAAAAAAAAAGCAACAATCCCCATTTAAAAAAACGAACAGCTCTTTATTATCATGGAATCAAAATCGTTTGCAGAGTTATATAGGTCTCATCTACATTTTTTGATCCCCCGCCTTCCAAAAAATAATTGGGGAGTCTCCAAATTAGGTTTCACAAGAGAGTCCACACAATGGATCTATGGGAGACATCTGTACTAGAGCACAATCCTAGGTGTAGGGGCTGGTAATAGATCGAGCTAAAAATTAGGAAAGAAAGGGGTCCATTTCTAAGTGCTGATCCAACATTTTCTACCTTGTATTGGCTGTTTATGATGCTCGCGTGGAATCAACCATGAATCGATCTTAAGTAGCAGAAGGCTCAATAGTTAGTGCATGACCTAAATTTCTTGTCATTACTCAGTACTCACCCTTGGATGACCTAAATTTTTTGTCATTACTCAGTACTTACCCTTGGATGACCTAAATTTTTTATATCATTACTCACCCTTTCCACGTCTGCTTATCCACATGCATGAGATGACACATCTGGCTGGAGATTTGGCCTAACATCAGGTACATGAGTCATTATTGCCATGCCAAATCCTTATCAGTTGCAGGGTAAGTTGGGAGTCTGGTCTATGTAGTGAATGCTAAGGGGTGCAACTGGGTGGGCTGCCCAGTAGATTATTGTCCTGGCCCAAACCTGCCAAAATTGGTAAATAATTTGAACCAATTTCCTCCTGTTTGCAACACTGAACACCTTTGAATTGGCTAGATATCTGAATCACACACAGACATGGTCAATTTAAAAAAAGATCCTGCATATGGGACTCATCTGGAAGGATGAAAAAAGTTTAGGGGTTCAAAAGGACTACCTCAGTAAAAACGCAGACCGCTCCCCACTCTCTCTCATGGGCTAGACCTTATTTGCATTGTGGTCAACCTCATGTAACCATTCCACATACAAACATATCAGCCATCTAGGCCAAATTTTGGGTGCTCAAGGCCCTAGCCTGAGCCCAAACCATAACAAAGACACCCTGCATTGCATTTCCATGTGGGCTGGGACATGTGGGCTCCACTCTGGACCAGCCCATGTTGCTCCTTAGTGAACTCAGTTTGCAATTTGTACTTGGATGTAATTGGACAGTTTCACCTTAAAGAATACCAACTGGGTTGGGCTGACCTGAGAGTGTAGCTCACCAAAAACTTATTCTGTCTCATAAACTGTTTAAGATATGAAAGGTTTACATTTGTCTTATTTTGTATATTAATGGGTCTGGTGAAGTCCTACAGCCCCTAAAGCTTTTTTTTGGTTCGTTTGATAAATGGGCTTCAGTTTGAAACTTAAGCATTCCATGTTGGACTGTTACTGTTTTCCAAGCTGTCTGTTTAGACTGGATCTGGGCGGGGCCAGCGGCAGACCAAGTAAAGGTGTGTGGGTGCGGTCACACCCGTCCAACCTTGATGTGCTTCCAAAACGTATATGAAAATTAATTCGATTTCCAAGAATCCAATAAAATTCTTGGGCAACCCAACCCTCAATATCCACATGAAAATCCTCTTTTGGCGCCCAAAATCAAACTACCTATTAGAGTCTGCACCCCTCAAATTTAAATCCTAGTCGGCTAGTGGAAATTAATGCCTTGTGTCGTTAAAAATGAAGATCAAAAGTAAAAAAAAGAGAGCATCAAATAACATTTTATTTTATGAAAATAAACTCAAGGGAAAATGAGAAATGAATACCTAACCATAACCCTAGTAATTCAAACTCTAGAAAAGTCATGGTCCTAGCTTGATTACTACCATATATCATGCTCCGTTCACCTTCCACCTCATATCCTTATTCCCCCCTTCACTTCCAATAATCTTAAAAAAGGAGTTCATTTAACCATAAACTCCTATATGTTTTATTTAAACAATTAAACCCTTTTATGACAAGACTATCATGACTATTATTAGGTTTTGCTTGCATGGTGTATCAAAATATCCTCCAATTCCAACCCCACTACCCTAAAATCTTTCAATGTCCACAACTGCAAGTCATGGCTAATGCATATCTGTTACTTTGTTCTTATCTATTTGATGTGACAACCACTATATTTCCTTGCACCAAAAGCTTGAGTTTAAATATTGTGCACCCATTTCAGTTGGTCCTCTAGTTCCTCCAATATAGGCATTTTGGAGTAACCATGCATGGTCCCCCATTTTCTAAGAGCACCAAGTCAACCCCGTAGTGGAAAAATGAACACTTAATGACATGTGCCATAAGTATTCAATTGTAGATGACAAAAAGAGAGCTTGATTGGTTGCACTAAGGTTTCTATAATTCATAATCCAAATGAATACTTACATGAGATACTGATGATAGAATCCATATGAATTTCCTCTAGCTCTTTCCAGATATATATAAGGAGATGTGTCTCCAGAAAAATATGAAGAAAGAAATAAGATGGAACAACAACCAATGTAAATTGCAATTTTAACATAAGAGACAGGACACTAAATGGAAATGGAGCACACATGTAAGAAACATACAGGACGTCATGTTATATTAAATAAGGTTTAAACATATAAAAACAATATTTTGACTTATGAAGCTTTAATGAAGGAATTAAACACATGGAAGAGATGAGATTCTCTTAAATGAGAATATGTAAATATGTCACCTTTTAGAAGACTTAATTTCATTTTCAAAGTACCCATAGTTTGAGTTTTCTTTTTCAAGATTCATGACTTCTCTCTTGACAATGAGGGTTGCTTCTTTAGTCAGTAATTTTGTCTCTCTCGCAATTATTAATGGTTTGATCTTTTGGTATTCTATCCTTTTTTCATGTGTGTGTGGATGATTTTTACTGGATTGTAATGACCCCATCATAGTATTTGATCATTATATTTTATCAAAAAAGTCTACACAGCCTGATTTTCATGGCCTGGTTTGATTTACAGGCCATGAAAATCAGGTTGTGTAGAACGGATGTAATTTATCGCATCTTAAACTGCAGCTTCTAGATAAATTATGGGTCACCATGGGAATAAAGAGAAGACAAAGAGTGTCATTTCTAAATCATGAAGTTTACAACAAGAAAGTCAGCCTCCACTCGCTCCTACAGTGGGGATTTTGTTCTTTCTCGGGCAGGTAGGGTCCTACCTCGTACTCACTACTGCAAAAAGTCTCGAAAACACTTCATTTCTAGATGTTACCTTTTGATTTTCATACTTGGCCTACTTCTGCTTTTTTTCCCCCTTGGTATTGAATTCAATCCCTTCACAAATGTTGAATCAATTGGACACTTATTTAAAGGTGCAACTTTTATGGGGTAGGTCTAATGTTCTGTGAACCTCTCTCTCCATAAACCTTGCCATTGATAAAGTAGGCCCTATGGAAAACAAGCAATTGTTGCTCAATGAACTTGAGCTGTATCTTGAAAGGGCTAGGAGGATTTGATGGCATCTGAATCTCATCTTCCCACAAATGCACACAGGCATGCAAATGAATTCCTATTAATGGTGAAATCCGGAAACATCATGAAGCAAAGGGAAGCATTTTAATTAGGCCGGCCCCTCCATAGATTCCCACAGACGCTCCCTGTAAAAAAAACCCCTGAAACGAATGTACGGTCTATTTCCTGCGGCCGTGCCCGCCAAGCCATGCACCTACAAAACCATCCCCGTTCCCTCCCATACACTGCTTGTCTGCCACACACTTCATTCTCTCTCCCAATTTCAAAACTTCTCATTTCTCCTCTTCCCCACACACCAGTTGATGGTGACCCCTCAGCTCACCCAATCTATCATAAAAATCCAAACGTCCCCACTACAACACTTCAGTCTGTCTCCATCCCCCACAATAAAGACAACTGCACACACACACTGAATAAAAAAAACCAAACAGCCTCTGCTCTCCAACCAAAAACATAGTCTGCGCCTCACCTCACCAATAAACAACACCACCACCGGCCATTCCTTCCTTACCATTGTGGGACCCATTTGTTCCATTCCAAAGGCCCACCTCTAACTGATTGACGGTGGCAAACCAACATACAAAAAAAAAAAGAAAAAATCCCCTCAAAATCAATGGCGAAACCGCCAAAGATTTTATATTACAAAACCTCAAAAGCTCAAGCGTCACTTCACTTCCCTCTCGCCCACGCTTGCGGCAGTTTCATAGGCCACCCCACGGCGCACGTTAGCAACCACCCGTGCTTCATTAAATAGCGGCTTGAACCTTACGAAACCAGAGGAGGAGGAGGAAGAAGAAGAAGAAGAAGAAGAAGAAGAAGAGGAGGAGGAGAGAGGGATTAGGGTTTTAGAGGCGCAGGATAGCATGGTGAACCCACGGTGCTTTTTGGACATAAGCATTGGAGGAGAGCTGGAGGGGAGGATTGTCGTGGAGGTGTACAAAGATGTCGTCCCCAAAACGGCTGAGAATTTCAGAGCCCTCTGCACTGGAGAGAAGGGCATTGGACCCAACACAGGAGCTGCTCTTCACTACAAGGTATGCATGGGGAATGACGGTTTTGCCGTCTGGGTTTTGGGATATTACGGGTTTGCCTTGGTGATGGGGCTCGTGGGGTTTTGGGTAATCATGTAATCATCAGTGGTGGTGATGTCTTTTCTTTGTAATGATTTCGTCAGGTTCGTTTTGTAGGCTGTATTTGACGAGGTGTTTGGGGAATAAAGGCAAGAAAGATGGAACCTTTTTCGGGTTTTGGATTGCGTTTGAATGTACCGGGAATCTTGGAGTGTTGATTCTTGTTTCGGGTGATGTGGAAAATGGGAAGTGGATGTGGGTTTTTGGTTTTGAGAATTTGGAATTGGGGTTTTTGATTTGGGATGGAAGATGGCAGATTGAGCGGGGGAAAGAAATATAATAAAAAATGAATCTTTTCAGTGTAAGAGAAGGATTGGAACTTTTTTGATACCCGTAATTGCGTTTTCAACTGTCATTCAATAAGGATTCTTTTTTAAAATTGTTTATACGAGGTACATAAAGATCTTTTTAGGTTATTTGAGCTGTCGTGATTCTACATTTAGTTTGGAAGAATTTTGGGGTTCTTGGAATTAAGGATTTCTATTTATCATGTGTTTCTTGCTTTGAATTTGGGAAGTTTTTCTTATTCATTTAGTTTTTTCCAGGGTTCCATCAGGACTGAAGATTTCTATTTGTCATGTGTTTCTTGCTTTGATTGGGATTTTTTTTTTCTAATCTTGTTATACATTTGATTTTTCTTTTCAGTATGAAACACTTTTTTTTTTTTTTTTTTCTTGTTGCTTTGGGTTCACACTTCACAGGGAGTTATAATTGGAATTTGCTACTGTGTCAGCAGTTGTACATGATGCGTTGAAAATTATTTTAGACATTTACTTATGGCATGTTGGTGGAGCGGCTTTACTCATGAACCGTATGAGTTCTGTCAGTCACTGTTATCCATTGACTTAGGTGATGATACTGGTGATATACAATTGGAAAAAAATAGTAAATGGATGATACGGATGATAGAACTGAAAGAAATAGTAAATGGCTTGCATTTTTTCTGTTGGCTTGGAAATTGGTTTGCAATTATGGCTTGAAGTATCCCATATGGTTGATGTCTTGTACTGCCTAATCCACTGACCTACCTTTGGTACAACACCAACATCATGGCGTGAATATTAGGTATTTGTCTTGTCGCGAAAGCCATTTGTCATCAATGATCTTTTTAGATGTGAGAACATTTGAATTAGAGATGAGAAAAGTTTTTTCTTCATCACCCTCTGCTTTTTTTTCAACTGGATTTTTTTGAGAAACTTTATTGGAGATTAGATGCAGTTCAGTTTTTACTCCAAGGGCCTGGTTATTTAATGTAATTGAATATATAGGTTTTGTAAGACTTCTATTTCTAGAAGTTGCAAGAGTTGAAGGGACAAATGTGAATTCAGTGCAGCAAATTTCTCATATCCTTCACCCCATTCCTCTTCAATAATCCTGAGCTCATTTGATAATGAGTTCCTATGTATTCAATTCCTGTGTATTCTTTGCAAACAAACTTGCCCTAAATAAACACTTATAGATGAATATTTAGGGTGATGGGAATCTCATTTTGTAATAAGAATCATTTTTTTGGTGGGTGGCCACATTGGCTGGAACGGGTGACTTCCAATAGTTTGAGTAGAGTTTGAATTATGATCCTCTTAAGGGAGTGGATGTCCCTACACCAAGCTATCCACCTTGTTTTTTGAGTGTCCACATTTTTGTACTGATCTAGGCCTTAAAAACTTGCAAGGCACTCATGTGTCAATGTGGACAGCATAATATATTTAATGTCTTAAGATCTTCCACTCTTAGATTATTTGGAAACATGTGATTTTTAATCTTTCCAATATTTTTTTTCAAATTATAAGAAATGCGGGTATGGCTTAATCATATATTACATGAAACCCTAATCATATATTACAAAAAAGAAAAGAAAAGAAAAGAAAAGAAACCCAGGTCAATATCGATGTCTTGTTATGTCAGACACGGGACTTTTATGGGATTTGAAGTATCTTAATATAAACCGGATTTGTTTCAATTTTTAATGTTCTAATGGGCTCTACTCATGATTATCATTTTATCTTATCATGGTTATAATAAAAACCATTTCTTTCAGGGTGTCTGTTTTCATCGTGTCATCAGGGGTTTCATGATCCAAGGTGGAGACTTATCTGCTGGGAATGGAACAGGGGGAGAGTCCATCTATGGGTTGAAGTTTGAGGATGAGAACTTTGAACTGAAACACGAGAGGAAAGGAATGCTATCAATGGCTAATTCTGGACCCAACACCAATGGGTCTCAATTTTTTATTACCACCACACGTACCTCTCATCTAGATGGGAAACATGTTGTATTCGGGAAGGTGATTAAAGGCATGGGAGTCGTTCGGTCTATTGAGCACACTCCCCCCGGTGATGGAGATGTTCCCTCTGTTGATATAATGATTGCAGATTGTGGAGAAATTCGGGAAGGGGGTGATGATGGCATTTCAAATTTCTTCAAAGATGGTGACCAGTATCCTGATTGGCCTGCTGATCTTGATGAGAAGCCGAGTGAGATTTCTTGGTGGATTGATGCTGTAGAGTCTATCAAAGCCTTTGGAAATGAGCATTACAAGGTGACGTGCAAATTTGTAGTCATGACTTCTAATGAGTCTGTTCTAAGATGTCCACCCTTACCAAGATTTGGTTGTTTTGGTTAGAAGGATTGTAGCTGCAAATTTCCAAACATATTCTGTACAGGCTGTATTGGCTAGTGTGCACGGTGTTTCAGCCTATACAATTGACACTTTTCTATGACAAATCATTCAATTGCCTCGGATGTATTGGTTTCAGTAGTGGGGATGTATTGACTGATGATGCAATTAAGACTTGCTCATACTTATAATATGCATTTGAATTCTTCGGAAGTTTGAGACATCGGTCTCAACTCTCCAGTTACTAACCAATACATCCAAAATACCTAGGCGTAAAAGGTGTGGCAAATTAACTACTTATTACCCCCCTCGGGCAGGACACCGCCCGGACTCGAAGAACGCCCCCGCACAAGATGCTCCACATGGCATGGGGCCTTGTTGCCCTGTCCACCTGCACTTGCACATGACAACATTTTTAACACTCGACATGGCATGGGGCCCTTTTTTTTTTGCCCTGCACGGGTTCTAACCCGAAACTGTTGGCTCTTATGCCATCTCAAGTTGCTAACCAATACTCCCAAAATACCTAGCCGTTAGAGGTGCGGCAAATTAACTACTTAACAATCGTCATATTATGTCTTTTATATGACTGAATGTGATTACGTCTATACTTTAGAAAATGACCCTTACTCCATATCGAACGAAAGTTTCAAAATTTTTTTCCCCTGTAAATAAAACCTGAAATAACCAGGTATGAATGTTTTGAATTCAACTGAGGATTTGTTTACATAATCCATAAAGTCCCATGTCTATAGTTTACCTTCACATAATCCATTTGGCTGATTTTTCCATGTTCCAGTTTTTTGTGGTCCTTTCTGTCTAAAATTTGTTGCCGAAAAGATTATTGATGTTTAGAATTTGCATTTTTCTGTTTGTACGTACCGTATCCATTCACCATTGGGAATTGGCATAACACACACACTCTCTCTCTCTCTCTCTCTCTCTCTCTCTCTCTCTCTCTCTCTCTCTCTCTCTCTATCTATCTATACAGAAACAGGATTTTAAGATGGCTCTTAGAAAGTACAGGAAGGCGTTGCGCTACTTGGATGTCTGCTGGGAGAAAGAAGAGATTAATGAAGGTACTGTCAGTCTTGCCATATATCTACTGTATTCATTGCAAGTGCCTATTTTTTTTTGTCTGGAGTGCCTACTTAGATGATTTAATTTTCTCCTTTTGTAGAAAAGAGTTCTCACTTGAGGAAGACAAAGTCACAGATATTTACCAATAGCTCTGTAAGATTCTTCATTGATCTTCTTTGTGGAATTATGTTCTTGATGTGTCTTTCGAATGATGTTTTATAACTAAAATTCAATGCTTTATTTTGAATGTCCAAATTAGTCCACTTCAGTCCAGAAAGTTGGATACTGTTGATGTTGAGGTTGAGCAATTTATTTCGTAGAAATGTCAAACAGTGTGAAAAAGAGATTAATTCCTATTTTATATTACTGGCCTGCACTTTCTCTTGCCTGGATTACAATTTTCTTGCCGTTCCTATGCATCTCCATTTTAAAGGCAATGCCTTCCTTTTGTACGTTTTCCTATGCATAAAGTGTTTGTTGAATAAATAAGAGTTCCAGTATCTCACTCTATCATGTACTCAGGACTCATATTTATTTATTTATCTTGGTGGGTAATAGATAAACTTTGATTTAAAGAAAGTGAAGTACAACAAAATCATTGACGGAGAAACATGAGCATTGAGTTTTTTTTAGTTATTATTATTATTATTGTTATTTCTAAAGGTAATCTGCAAACCATCTGGTTGCAACAACAAACAGCTTCCAATTGCTTTTGTTGTCTTATTAAGTTAAAAGTCATTGTATTTGTCAGTGTGAACCTTGTGTGTTCTTTGAAAAAGTAAGGTTTGCTGCAGTAATACTATAACTCTCTTTTAATAGCTATACTTGGCTGCCTGTTATTTGGAATTCTAGCCTGCTACAATTATGCCAGCAGTAATTTATGGCTGTTGGAGTTGTTTGCAGCTTCCATGCAGTTATTAGGATTGTACCACTGCAGTCTCTTGGCCCCATGGTTGGGCAAGGCATATTACTATTATAATGAAGATTGAATCCATGCATAGTCAGGTTTATTCTTCAAAATAACTTGAATCTTGTGTTGTGTAATGTTTAAACACATACTTGTGATAATTGTGTTTGCACAATAAATTATTATTATTAGCTTTTCTGTAAAGCCAATTTTGACAAACTGTTCTTCTTGGAAGATTTTATTTTACATTTCACACAAACCACAACTCTAAAAATGCTTTGAATAGTATAAATTATTGTCAGCATGACATAAATACATGCACGCGCACACACATATACGTAGACATATATGGAGGGCTTATCTAGTGCTTCCATGCACACCTCACTATGGGGTCCGCCTGGGGCCCCACTTGGGGATGGGACCAGGGCAATCTCTTCATTTGGTTGGGGCCTACCTGTGTACAAAATATGGGCCCTATTCGATCATCCTAACCCCTTCATCAATGCCCAACAATTTTCGCTTTTTTTAAAATTGACCTGTCGGTCCAATGGTACAGTCCATTCGGATGAGTGTAAAAAAAAGGGACTGGTGTAATTTAGGGGGGGTCTCATGTGTGGTTCATTCGGATGGGTCATTAGGTGGGCCCCACTATGAGGTATGCTCCAAAATACCAGTTTGCACTTGATTATTCCTGGATATATATGTCGGCTATATTTGTGTGTTTGCTTCATATGCATGTAATTTATTGTGCCGTTGTGCATATTTTAATCACAAAGTAATAGCCTCATAAGTCATGACTCTTATTTAGCAGTCTAACTTTGTCTGTGCACATCTTCATTTTTCCTGGTTTGCTTGCATTTTTATTATAATATTTTTCTGATTTTGGCTCATTGTGGCTTTCCTGTTGTCTAGTCATTGTCTTTAGATCTAACTGCGCAATGTGTCATATGCTTACTTATTAGGCGTGTAAGTTGAAGTTAGGAGATCTAAAAGGTGCATTGTTGGACACTGATTTTGCAATGCGTGAAGGGGAGGACAATGTCAAAGCACTGTTCAGACAAGGTCAGGTTAGTATCTTTTGATGAGATCTGGTGCTTGAGTTTTATTTATTTGGGTACAAGAACTGCACCCAATGTGGTATTTGCGGTTTCTCATTCTTTCCCGTGAACGAGATCAAAATGGCCGTACAGTTTACATATGAAAACTTTTAACATTATATTGTATTTGGAGTACAAACATCAAATCAAGCCTAACTTGAAGATTTATCTGGGAAAAACTGTCTGTGCTTGAGGTGTAGGCCTTTTCTGTTGAGTGTGGACCCTCAACGGACCATGTGAATGTGCACTTGCTTCGGAAGCTCACTGACAATTTTTATGTTTCTCATATCAATTAATTAATATTTTTTAAGTGTTTGGGAATGGAATGAAACTTGGAATTTGAATAAATTATATGCCTTGTGTTATTTTTGAAAGGTGTTTTGATTAGAATAGTTAATGTCATTTTTATGATCCATATTGAGGTTTTTTTTTTTCCAAAAAAATAAAAATAAAAATGGCTTCAGTTAATTGATTAAGTTACTAGTTGCTTTTGTTGATTCTACTAGGCATACATGGCACTTAATGATATAGATGCGGCTGTTGAAAGCTTCAAGAAAGCATTAGAATTGGAACCGAATGATGGTGAGTGACTTCCAGTTTGCCTTAGCATGCTTTTGTTGCTTTTGTTTATGGGTTTTCAAATGCTAAGCAATTTTACACTCTGGCTTAATTTATTTTGGTGTATTAAAGTGAAAATAAAAAAAGAGCTTGCTGCTGCAAGGAAAAAGGTCAGTTGGTTTGCTTCTAATTGTAAGATTTTTTAGCTCTAATGCACTACCCTTGGATAGGACCATGAAAACTAAAATATCTCATTGCAGATTGCTGATAGACGTGATCAGGAGCGAAAGGCTTACTCCAAAATGTTCCGTTGAGCACTGAGGTGTCCTCTTGTATGTGGACTTTGTCTTTTATTATTATAATTTGTTGCTGCATGCTTGACTATTATGTTTGCTGTTGACCTCTATTCATGTTTATTGCTAATTAAAAAAAAGAAAAGAAAAAGTGAGACCATATTTGTTTGCCTGAGCAGTGGGTTAAACTTTTGCTAGTTGAAACCCTAATTATGGCTTACCAATTTTGTGGCAGACCATTCTCTAATTTCTTTTTTATCGGATGACCATATCTGATTAGTTGCTTACAAATAGATATCATAGCAATGGTCCGTGTTGAACAGGTCTGAAGTATGCGGTCATTTTCATCCAAAGGAGATTTTCCAGGAGTGCCAATATGTTATCCATACATAATAGGGCCCCTTTTATAAGGCTTGCATATTTGAGTTTATAGGGCAAAGCAAATGGTTTTAATGAACTTCTTTCAGAGGAAGTTGATTTTTCCGATTGGTACTTAGTTGCAACCGTTACTGATACTTTGCTAGCTCTTTCTTGGGATACAGGGAAAAGGCTATTTGCTAGCTCTTTCTTAGTTGCAATCTCCTTTTCATCCAAAGGAGATTTTCCAGGAGTGCCAATATGTTATCCATACATAATAGGGCCCCTTTTATAAGGCTTGCATAATTGAGTTTATAGGGGAAAGCAAATGGTTTTAATGAACTTTCTTTCAGAGGAAGTTGATTTTTCTGATTGGTACTTAGTTGCAACCGTTACTGATACTTTGCTAGCTCTTTCTTGGGATACAGGAAAAAGGCTATTTGGAAGCTGATGGATGTGTCGAGAATTTGGCTATACATTCAAAATTCATATGGTCACATGGTTCAGGCTTCCTATACCATGGTGGGCATAGATTAATTTGTAGAATTGATATCTGAAGTCACCCTGCTTTTCATATCATTCCCTACATATATGATAACAAACCATTGTAATGCTTTGGACAAGTTTGTCAGTTGCCAGATTTTGTTGTAAAAGAGGTGAAGGAAGAATTCCAGACCCCTCTAGCAATACAAACATATGCAACTATATCTGTAACCAAATTTTGTTCTATAACATTTATCAGACTTGAATTCTGAATGTTTTCACAGTGACTGCTTGATGATGGAATCTTTTTTTTTTTTTAATTTTAATCTGCAATCATCCAAAAATCTTCCTTATGTTACGTACAAGAAACTGTCGTATTTGTTGCAAAATTGATGGCTTCTTCTTGACCATTCTCTTCTTATAGCCACTGCTTTTAGATCTTCTCATCATTTGTTTTGTATTGCCTCTAGTTGGGAATTTTTCATTCTCATTGACTCGCGTAAAATGGTGTTGTAGAGATTTTGACCGCATGATGATTGCCTTTTCTGGTTCCTCTGGGCTTCCCACTTCTTCCTTTTCTGCTTTCTTTGTGATGTCATCTTCTGTTATTTCATCTGCATGTGTATGTTGTTTCCTTGATTGTTTTTCTGCATATAATTCCGCTAATCTCCTTAATGCCTTTTCTCTGCTTGCCTCGGCCATGTGTCTTTGTTCCATGGAAACAGTGACGCGCCAATCTGCTAGTGCTGTCTCTTCATCGGCTTTTCTCTTCAGTGCATCGTAGTCTTTGTGAGAGAGTTCCATGAATGCGTTTTCTGTTTTTGAGCTTTTGATTTGACGAAGTGCCGCATCTGCTGATGCCCCAAAAGCCTCTGATTCCATTCTGACTGCTCTCTGCATGAGGCGCAGGCTTCGTAGAGATTGCCTCCGCAGGCGTAGCTCCTGTTTTAGCTTGGCTCGTGCCCTCCTTTCTTCATCAGTTTCAAGTTTGAGTGTCTCTATTTCCACATGGCTTCTATCAAGAACTCGATTCATTTCGTCTATGGTCCTCTTGGCCTTGAACTCTTCTTCTTCTTTGGCTTTGATACTTGTTTTTGTCGATTCAAGTTGGGATTCAAGGGTTGAGATGGTTACTGTTGCAACAGAAACTCTGTTCCTCGCTTTGGTGAGGGCTGATTGAAGCTTCTCGAGCTCATCAATAAGAGGTTTTGAGTCCAACCAGGACTGTGTGGCTGTTTCTCGAGCGCGAAGGAGCTCTTCCTTTGTCCTCGCCAATTCCATGACCGCAGTCTCCCCCGTCTTTTCTAATTCCATGACTGCGGTCTCCAATGCTTCATCATTTGTGTTGGAATCTGCTGATTTGTGTTGGGAATGCTTCATTCTCTCATCATCATACAGTCGTGTATCTGCCATCGTGTCTTTAGAGAATAGGACTGCAACAATAACTTTGAGTCCTTCTTCTTACTTGGGTTTAGTGGGTTAATTTATAATGACATTCTCTTCTTGTTGCTCTTGATTCTGTTGCTTTCTGGGCATTTTATTAAATGCTTGTTCTTGGCATTTTGTTCCTTCCATGGGCGTTTTCGAGTTGGCTTGGGATCATCAAACCATACGGTATATACCTGAGGTGGCCATGGTTTTGTCCAAAAGCAGCTGGATTTTGTCCAAAAGCAGCTGGATTTTGTCCAAAACCCACGAGGATGTTGTCCAAAAGTACCATATGAGTGGCTATCGCCTCGTTCATATCGGTAGTAGTCTTTAATGTATTATGGGACGGTGTCTGTCTTGCATGTTTTAGCTTTGTGCCTGTATATTTATTTATGGGGTCTCCGAGAGTAACTATGAAGGTAAGGGCCTTTGGGCCTAAAGGGTTTCTACTTGTATAATTGGTGCTAATGGTTTTCCGATCTTGACTGCTGATCTGAGATGTGGTCCTTTTCTTTGGATGCATTATCTGACCATGATGGACCGCTCAAATCAATGGCCAGGATGTGTGGCTTTTGAACAAAGGGCAGTGCACTGAACTAGCATGGATCTCAAGAATGTCATCTGGTGTTCAGCCCTACTCGTAGGAGATACCCCATTTAATTTGTTAGTGTGGTGGTGTGATTGTGATGGATTGATTTTTCTTGCAACTAAAAGCAATTGTCTATGGATAAGGGCAAGTGATTGGTTTTAATTTAGACCGGATGACCCAGGCCCAGCTTGCAGATCCTATAAGCCGTGATGACGGTAGCAATCAATAGATGGGCCTACTGGGTTTGGTTCATGTCCTCAACAAATTGGGCCCAAGCTTTAGGAAGATGAAGCACAGTTGTATTGGCTTTTAGGCCACTTTAATGAAAAGCAAAACAAGCTGATACTGTTTAGATCTTCTAACTGGGTTGAGCTTCAATTAGATTGATCACAGATTAGTTACTCTAGTTTTGCATAAGCAAATGTTCATGCATCTGGATACCTGAGAGTTGGAGTGACTTGTGTGGATTTAACAGGCACCACCTGGGATTTTGGGTTAAAGACCTCATGGATACCCACAGTTGGATAGCCTGAGTTGTGCCGTTGATTTTGGCTTTTCCATACCCTGCAGCCTGCAGGAACTAAATTAAAGTAGTTCAGACTTATATGGCATTAGGCACGGCAACTGAGTCCAATGGGACTGAAATGAATCGCTTGTTTTACGGGCGTACAAGGTCTGTGCGCGTATGACCTAATGCATACACTAGGCTGATCTAAGAATGGACTTCTTTTTCCCCTCACAACTACCCACTTTGGACGTTGGTATTTGAGAGGGCTCACTTGTGACTTGAGAGCCATTCAGTTCACACCATCCTGACAAAACAACTGGTGCTGGTTTGATGAGTCACATGGCCCAGCTATAAGATGCCATCCTACTAGATGATAAAATAATACTAATTCAAAAAAAAAAAGAAAGAAGAAATTGTGAATCCTACTCATGCCTTTAAAAGAATAGGGATTAACTGTTGGATGTTAAGTCAGAATTCTTGTTCAAATGAAAAAGTGGGCCACCTCAAATGTTTATTGGGCCCATCTTGGTAGTGGGACTATATAATTAGGTATCTACTAAAATTTAGCTGTAACTGCAAAATTCAGGTAGCAGAAATGGCTAATGAATGGCTTATAAATGGCTGATGAATGGCTTAGAACCGATCTGATGAGGTTGGATTTTGGTACTTGTACATTGGTGGGTTCCCTTTTTATCTGGTAATATGACAGACGGCTGACCTTTTGATTGGATGAATAAACCAGAGTGTGAATGCCCTGCTCTAGCAGTGCCTTTTTACATGAACTCTAAAAAGAACTTTTTGCAATTTGCAACTTCTCACTTGTGACCACTACATTATCAATATATTTTCTTTTCAAAAAGTTCTACTCTGTTCGTCTATTTTATTTCGAATCAACTCAAAACACCCCATTTTTCCCAACTATTCAAACAAAAGCGCGAAATACCGAACTCCGATTGCAGCAACAGAAGTTTGAAAAACCCACAGGTTTACGACTTTTCTCACCTACCGCACAAGCCAGCCTTCCATGTTGGCCTTTATAACGGAGCACTAATTGCATTTCCACTTCAAAACCGAAGACTTCAATAGGTTGGAGCCCTCAATGGTAGATTTAGAAGTCAAAACAGTTATTATATAAGCTATAGAAAAGTTTTGAAGAAAGAAGAAGAAATTCCACTATATAAACCCCATCAACACATAACTTCGTTACAACATTCTCACTCCCATCTTTGTGTGTGTATGTGTTGTTGAGATCTCTAACTCTCCCTCTAGTAGAACTTTCATTGGAGATGGGTCTGAAATGTGGGGTTGGCTTTGTTGCAGTTCTTACCCTTTTCCTGGTCTTGATCTCAATGGTCCCCACTAGCTTGGCCACTGCGAGAAATGCAGGAGGGTCTGGAAACGGGGGCTTTGGCTTCAACCATACCGACTGTGCTCAACGAAACAGCACAATAGTCGTTGGAGGATCCGAATACTGGCACTTTGGCTTCGACTACAGTGCTTGGGCATTTAGAAACGGCCCCTTCCTCCTAAACGATACTTTAGGTGAGTGTAAGAGTGTAACTTTCCTTATATCATGTTTGGCAATCAAATCCTATTCTTTTCCACAAAAACATAAATACTTTTTATTTGGTAATTGTAAATTTCAAAGGATTTGGGCTGTTGAAAATCCTCCACTGTAAGGATATTTAATTCCGACCCCTTGTTGAGGATTTGAAAATCCTCATATTTGAGGATTTATGCACGATTCTAGTTTTTCTCAGTTATATGCATTGATATGCGCATTGATATGCAGTTATGCACCAATATCAATGTAAAATTCTTAATAAATTCTCATTAAGGAATTCTTATATGCATTGATATGCAGTTATGCACCAATATCAATGTAAAATTTTTAATAAATTCTCATTAAGGAATTCCTACTCGAGGGTAGTGGCAGGATTCTTCACCTATTACCAAGTGTGTCCTTAGTCTCTTGGGTTCAATATATATATGATTTGAGGTTGATGTTTGATGTTGTTTGTGGTGTCAGTTTTCAAATACGATCCACCCAACAGCACTACCTTCCCGCACAGTGTGTCTCTGCTGAAGGACTTCAGGAGCTTCATGAGGTGTGACTTCAAGGGGGCAAAATTAGTGGGGAACGTGGCACAAGGTGGTGGGAAGGGGTTTGAGTTTGTGTTGAAGGAGAGCAAGCCCTACTACTTTGCATGCGGAGAGCACGAAGGGAAACACTGCACGGTGGGTCTGATGAAGTTCTTTGTGTGGCCTCTAAAACCTCAAAGAGGCGGTTGAAAAGAGGATATATCTCACAACCACATTTAGTCATTCAGTTATACTGAGAGTGTCTTCCATTGCTTCTCCTATTTCTAGGTTCTAACTAATAAAGTTACAAGTTATGTCTTCTCCTATTTCATGGTTGCCTGAGAGTTTTGGGTGGCAGGAAAACTTTGAGAATGATTGTCGTTGTAGTTTGCTTTTATTTCAATTCTGGTCCTTCAAAATTTAGTATCTTGTTGAATGAAGTAAACCTTGTTTTTTGGTGAATGATTAAGATTGGTTGGAAGTTAATGTATGGATGTGATTAATAAGGATTGTGGAGGTTAGGAGAGGCCATTAAATTTGTGAAATGATGTAGAAAAGGAAGGAGGAGAAAGAAGGGTGTAAAAATGGCTGAAAAAGGGAAATTATGCATTGGATCGGGCTGGGACAGAGCCCAGTCCTCTCGAGCCACCCAGTGGTCCGCTCGAGCGGACCAGGCTCTGGATGGGCCTCGGTCGAGCAAGCCCAAGGTCGCTTGAGCGGACGCAGCCCAGTTCTTGGCCCTTTCAGGGCCTGGTATAAGGGGCTTTCTGAATTTCCTTTTAAGCTTGATTCAAGGCTGATTCTTGGGCTTTTTCTAAACTTGTTTTAGGCCTGTTTTAGCCCTCCTTCCCTCTTCATCTTAAAGCCCATCGATCTCCTTTTTATGCTTGAAAGCCAATGAAAGTTTTGGGTAAATTGTGAGATGGAATGAGTGTTAGATATCGCGATCACTGAGAGGGGGGGGGGGGGGGGGTGAATCAGTGATTCCTTAAAAACAGGTCCAATTTAACAACAAAAGCAAATCAAATCACACAAGGACACCAGATTTAACGTGGTTCACCAAAAGGCTACGTCCACGGTTTAAAGACTGTCCGAACACCGATCCGGAACAGGTCTGAATCTATTTAGTCGCACCAACGACAAAGAGCACCAACCCTTAAGTTCAGATAGCACCAACTATCTAGGAAGCACCTACTCCCTTTACAATTTATCTGCACCAACAGATAGGATCACCAAACCCCTAACACCAAGCACCAACTTGATGTTCTACAGAATTAAAGTAGAGAACTTTTCTACAGCCCTTCCCCTCTACAATCTCTCTCTCTCAATCCCTTACAAATTGAAATTTAAAGCATAAAAGAGAGATTACTTTTACATCATGGTATATGGATTGATATTTAGTCTTTAAGAAGAGTAAGGCTAGAGATAATCGAGATGACTGGGCCTGCATGTATATGAAAATAACCAGCTTGATACAGTGGGATCTCTTGAGTGGTCTCCCACATGCTTCCCGCGAGTGAAATGTGTGAAACTCTATTATGAGTCAACATATTGATAATTTGGACCAATTAACATCGGTTTCATCCCCTCCAATGATATATCCTCATATGTTTCTTAAATATGAGTTGGTCTCACTGTAAGATTAACTATAGCATAATTTTATGCATTATTAATTATATGTCAATATTAAAGTAACATTGGAGGTTATATCATCGTAGGGAAGCATCGGGACAAGTTTCCGAAGGTGGGGTCGGGTGGGGGACCATAAAACTCCCCTTATATTGGGGGGGGGGGGGTTCCAAAATTTCTAAGGGGTTCATGGCACCCCCTAGTTCCGCCCGTGGTGTTGGAGGGGATGAGATTCATGTTAAATGGTTCAAATGATAAATAGGTGGACCCACAGTAGAGTTCCACACTTTCTGCTCACAACAAGCATGTGGGAGACCACTCATGGGATTTAAACACACTTAATACATATCTAATTACTAACAGGTTCTCCAAATCACTTGAGAAAAATTTCGAAACATCCACTAGTTCCAGTCAGATCTGTTAAGAAAGGGTTTCACATTTGTGTTATTTCAAAAAATTCATTAGTTTTTCAAAGTTCTTTCTAAGAGGTGTTCTCATATCATTAGCCTCCACTGACTTTGGAAGGGTCAGGGGAAAGGAAGTGAGATTTTATTTCCCCATAAATGGACTAATCCAATCTCTTAGTAAATCGTGACCAGGAGGAAGTTGGAAAAGTGAGTTGGGGGAGAAAGAAAGAAGAGGAAAACAGATTTACAAAACCCTAATTTCTAAGTTTAGAAGGATACTTAACATTATTTCGCAAAAAAAGTCATGGTGGTGAGAGCTAATTGTGTGGGGAAATTCCCAGAGCTACAGGATTAGGCTAATCACAGCCATCATACGGGGCTAAACATTCTCACGTGCCATCCGCGTGCCATCCGCGTGCCATCCACGTGGCACCGGTCTCATCCCGGCTACCAGGGCAGAGGCCTTGGCCGACATCGTACATCTCCAGGCCACAAGCGCCGAACTGGATCACCTCGGGCATCATCTCGGCAGAGAGTCCACATCGGCAAGGCCACCCCGGACGCTATCTCCGCAGATAACCCTACCTCGGCTAAAGCCACCTCGGCTGAAGAAGCCAGAACAGCAACCGAAGCGAGAAAGAACCTTCGCCTAGACCCCTCATCCCCCACGTCACCAGGCACGTGGAAGGATAGGGTCACGATCTAGTGGGACAGACACGACGTCCAGCCGCCCACTATCTTCGCCAGATCGCCACGTGGCAGCATCCAGCGGCTGAGGCCACATCAGGGCAAGGCCCGAGGGCGGATCCGCTGGTACTCCTACCGCCAAAGGCGCCCAACACAATCTGGCCCAACAAGACGTGCATTTAATGCAATGTGGGCTGACCCGACTGGCATTTAATGCTGAGTGGGCCGGATTAGACCGCATTTATTACTTTGTGGGCTGATCATGACTTCCCAGTCAGATCATGGGACCCACACCCAGATATTCTCAGAAAGATACGATCCACTCCTCTATAAATAAACCCTCAAACACCATGCAAGGTACGCACATCCCATACACAGAGCCCTTACTCTGTCTCTCTTCCTCCTCTCCTTCCATTGTTCCAGTTCATACACTGACTTTGGCATCGGAGAGCCTTGCGCCGCTCAGGCCAGGGTCCTCTGACCGTTTGCTACTCCTTTTCAGGCTCTCGGACGGCATCCAGACATCTCAGACACCATCATCTTCACGGATAAGTCCTGTAAGGCACCCTCTTATTGTGGGTCATAATTTTCTGCACCTACAATTGGCGCCGTCTGTGGGAAAGAAATATCCCAGCCATCCAAACCTCTCAAAACTTTCCCAATCTCCCTAACCTCATCCATTCAGAAGCCATGCCTCCGAAAGCTAAGAAGGGCGTAGAATCTTCAGGAGCAGCGCTCGCGCTGCCACCACCGCCAACGGAAGTCCCTCCTCAGGGGCAGTCCCGCGCAGTGCAAGACACGACTCCAGCGGAAGTCCCTCCTCAGGGGCAGTCCCGCGTGGTGCAAGGGACGACTGCAGGCGAGGGCCGCCTGGGCTCCCAACTCTTTGTCGAGATCCCTTTCCAAGAGGGAGTCGAAACCTCACTCTCAGCGGACGAGGTCCCGCCACCCGGACGCGATGAGCATCAGCATCAGCGTCCTCGGAAGGACAAAGCCGTGGCCGTGGGAGAAACGCGCCACGCTCAACCCCCCGGAGAGGCTCCCGAGGCTGCCCTCCTCCAGAAGCAACTCCGGAAGCAAGAGCGGATGATTCGCAAGCTCCAGCAGCAGCTGAAGGCAGTGCAAACTGCCTCCTTGAGGGAGGTCTCTGAGCCCCAAGGAAAAAAGAAGGGCGCTCCCAGCAAGGCAGCCCAGCCTCCTCGTGAGGACCTCAGACATCATCTGGACCAGAAACGGGGCCAGATTCGTGACGAAGGCTCGAGCAACAGCCGGAGTCACCATAGTCGCGATGGCCGAACTCATAGCCATCACAGTCCGAGCCGCCCCAAGCGAAAGTCCAGAGTTCAGACTCCAGAGGAGGACGACGAGCAGGAGTGGTTCGACAAGCGCGTCAGGCGGGCTCTCCAGCACAACCTGGACATGCGGGACCAGAAGCAGCTCTGCGGTCACACTGATCTTGGGGGCTCTCCCTTCACGAAGGAGATCGAGCGCACCCCCTTGCCCAGGAAGTTCTCCGTCCCGCGGTTCGTCCCCTATGACGGACTGTCCGATCCATCTGCACACCTCCGACACTTCTCCCAGAAGATGTCTATCTGGGGGAATGAGGGCCACCTAAACTGTAAGATCTTCTCCTCCAGTTTGGGCGACCTCCCCCTGAAGTGGTTCTGCTCTCTCCCAGAGCAGTCGATTCCCAGTTGGAAGGAGCTCCAGCTCTCCTTCCTGAAGAAGTTCCAAGCATACACCGTCGTCCCCAAGAAGGAAGGGGACCTTATCGCCCTAAGAATGAAGCAGGGTGAAACTCTTGCCAAGTTCACCCACCGATTCTGGGCAATCTACAGCCAGATTGAGGGCGCAAGGGAGGGGATATCCATCTACGCCTTCCAGCATGCCCTGATCCCCGGCAGCGATGTGCGGAAGGACTTGGCCGGGGACACTCCAGAATCCATGTCAGAATTGATGTCTCGGGTGAAGCGCTTTATCGCCCGGGAAGAAGACGAGATCCGAGCTAAGGATCAGGACGGGCATCCAGAGCCCGAACAGAAGAACAGCCAGCCTCGGCAAAGAGGCGGGAGGCCCTCCCAGAAGCAGGAATCCAAGCGGGACTGGGCCTCCAGCTCGGCGAAGCCTTCATCGTCCAGGTCTGGGGGCAATTGGAAGCCCAGACCCCCCTCCAGCGCCAGTCAGAGCGTCAATGTCGTCTTCAAGGAGCCGATATACCGCATTCTGGCCAAGATCAAATCCAAGCCGTTCTTCAGGTATCCTCCTCCCATGAGGAATGAACCCACCGAAGGTTCCCGGAGCAAGCTCCACTGCGCCTTCCATAAGGGCAACGGGCACAAGACTGAAGAATGTAGGTCTTTGCAGTGGTATCTGGAGAAGCTGGCCAAAGAGGGCCACATTCCAGAGTTCATCAAGGAGGGTGATGCCGGCGGCAGCGAGGGCCGGGTCCACCAGAGCACGGCCCCCGGCTCCAGACAGCGAGGACTCAGAGAAGATCATCAATGTGATCCATCTGGCGTCCTCGGCTCCAGCTTCCTCGTCCCGGGGAAGCTCCCAAACCCGTGCCGAAGCCAGGCGGGCTTCGCACGAGAAAGAAGTGATGAAAGCCGACCTCGCCCCGGCATCCAAGAAAGCCCGCCGCGACAAACCAGCCATCTCGTTCTCGAATCGAGATCTAGAGGGGGTCCAAGTCCCTCACAACGACCCCCTGCTCCTCACCATGAAGCTGAGAGACTTCACCGTAAAGAGGATCCTCGTCGACTCCGGCAGCTCCTCCGAGGTCCTCTACTACGACTGCTTCAAACGGATGAAACTCTCCGAAGCAGACCTCACGGAGGTTCGTGCACCTCTGCTAGGGTTGTCCGCGACGCCAGTCTACCCCAAGGGCAGAATCACCTTGGAAACCGAAGTTGGCGGAGCCTCCGTGACAGCCGACTTTCTGGTTGTGGATGCCCCTTCCCCCTACAATGTCATTCTGGGCAGGACGTGGCTCCACAAGCTGGAGGCAGTTCCCTCTTCCTTCCACCAAAAGCTGAAATTCGTCCACGAGAACGAAGAAGGCAAGCTGGAGGTAGTCACAGTGAAGGGAGACCAGCAGCAGGCCAGGCAGTGCGTGTTAGCCGCAGTTCCAGCAGTAAAGGAGCCAGAGCGCGGTTAACCTGGCCGAATTCGAAAAGGGCCTCGATGAGATCGGCAGGGACCCTGAAAAGAAGAGCATCGAGGACCTAGCCGAGGTCAGGCTAGACCCGGCAGACCCAGACCGTTTCTTCCTGATCGGCACCCAGCTGTCGGACGAAGAAAGGGCCGAACTCTCTCGGTTCTTGATGCAGAATGTGGACGTCTTCGCTTGGAGCCCGAGTGAGATGCCCGGGGTCGACCCAGAGGTCATGTGCCACAAGCTCAACGTCGACCCCGACCACAAGCCAGTGGTGCAGAGGGCCCGCAGAACCGGGCTGCAGCAGACAGATGCAGTCGTGGAAGAGGTCGACAACCTGCTAAAAGCAGGTGCCATCCGGGAAGTCCAGTACCCGGTATGGCTGGCCAACACGGTGGTCGTCAAGAAGAAAACTGGAAAATGGAGGGTGTGCGTAGACTTCACCGACCTGAACAGGGCTTGCCCTAAGGATAGTTTCCCCCTCCCGAAGATCGACCAACTGATTGACGCCACCGCTGGCCATGACCGAATGAGCTTCCTCGACGCCTACCGCGGCTATCATCAGATCCCTCTCTATGGGCCCGACGAGGAGAAAACATCATTCATCACCCCCCGCGGCACTTACTGCTACAAAGTAATGCCCTTCGGGCTGAAGAACGCGGGGGCAACCTATCAGCGCCTCGTCACGAAGATGTTCCAGGCCCAGCTCGGCCAAACCGTGGAAGTGTATATCGACGACATGGTCGTCAAATCTGTGCGCTCCAGCGACCACCTGGTAGATCTCGGCCAAGTCTTTAACATCCTTCGCGCCTACAAGCTCAAGCTCAACGCTTCCAAGTGCGCCTTCGGCGTAGCCTCTGGCAAGTTTCTCGGCAGCTTGGTGACGCGGAGGGGGATAGAGGCCAATCCAGACCAGATCACCGCCATCCAGGACATCCAGAGTCCCTCCACCACAAAGGAAGTTCAAAAGCTGACGGGAATGGCCGCCGCACTCAATCGCTTCATCAGCCGCTCATCAGATAAGTGCAGGCCTTTTTTCCAGCTGCTTAGGAAAAATTTGAAGTTCCAGTGGACCCCCGAGTGCGACCAGGCATTGGCCGCACTCAAAACTTATTTAATGTCACCTCCATTACTCTCCACCCCAACTCGGGGGGAGATTTTGTATTTATACCTAGCGGTCTCGGATCACGCAGTGAGCTCCGTCCTCATCAGGGAGGATGAGGGAGTTCAAAAGCCGATCTATTACACGAGCAAGACCCTGCTCGATGCCGAGACCAGGTACCTTTTGTTGGAGAAGCTTGCGTTGGCTCTTGTCACCGCCTCCCGCAAGCTCTCCCATTATTTTCAATCCCACACTATTGTGGTGATCACGGAGCACCCACTCCGTTCCTTGTTCAAGAAAGCTGACTTTTCAGGGCGCATATCCAAGTGGGCAGTTGAATTGGGGCAGTATGACATACAGTACCGTCCCCGAACTGCAATCAAAGCCCAGATTCTGGCAGACTTCATAGTCGAATCCGCCTGCCCCAACCAGGCTCAGACCCAGCTCGGCACGGCACTGGGGGGCACAGGGCAAGAGCCAGCAGAAACAGAAGTCCAGCAGTCTCCCACCTCGGCATGGAGGATCTTTGTCGACGGGTCGTCCACCTCCAAGAGAGCTGGCGCCGGCATAGTTCTCCAGTCGCCAGAGGGACTGGTCATAGAGCAGGCTTTCACCCTCGACTTCAAAGCGAACGAACAATGAGGCAGAGTACGAAGCACTGATCGCAGGGTTGAACAGCGCCCGAGTCCTCGGAGCCCAGCACCTGGAAATCTTCAGCGATTCTCAACTGGTAACTAGCCAGCTCGCTGGAGACTACCAGGCCAGGGACGACAGGATGGCGGCCTACTTAGCCCTGGCAAAAAAGCTACTCTCCCAATTCCAGAAAGCCGAGGTCAGGCAAATCTCCCGAGATACCAACACGCACGCAGATGCGCTTGCGAACCTGGCCTCCGCTGTTGAAGCAGGAAAGAAGAGGACCATCGAGGTCGGGTCAGTATCAAGGTCAAGTCTAGAACTCCAGTCATTTCGGCTTGTCCTCTGTGCTGACCTCGGCCCCAGCTGGATGGATCCAATCGTTGCCTACCTGAAAGATGACCAGCTCCCCGAGGATAAGACAGAAGCCCACAAGATCAGGCTCAAGGCAGCCCGCTTTTGGCTCTCTCCAGAAGGCAAACTCTACAGGAAGTCCTTCACAGGTCCATACCTCCAATGTGTCCACCCGACCAAGGTGGACGACTTCCTGTACGAGATTCACGAAGGAATCTGCGGCAGCCATATAGGAGGTCGCTCATTGGCCTACAGAGCAATCAGCCAGGGTTACTGGTGGCCCTACATGCAGAAGGACGCCCAGGTCTACGCCAGAAAATGCGAGAAATGCCAGAAGTTCTCCCACTCACTTCATCAGCCAGCACAGGATCTGAGCCCCCTCTCTAGTCCATGGCCCTTCGCTCAATGGGGCCTGGACATTGTGGGGCCTCTCCACCGAGCTCCAGGGAACAAAAGATGGCTGATAGTGGCTACGGACTACTTCACCAAGTGGATAGAGGCTGAGCCGTTGTCCTCCATCACCGACCGGGACTCCAGGAACTTCGTTTGGAAAAACATCCTTACGAGGTTCGGCATCCCCCGGACCCTAATTTCGGATAACGGGACTCAGTTCGATTCCAAATCCTTCAGAGATTTCTGCCAAGAACATGGCATCAGAAACCATTACTCCACCCCGGCATATCCACAGAGTAATGGTCAGGCAGAAGTCTCCAACAAAGTGATCCTGGACGGCCTCAAGAAGCGACTGGACAAGGCAAAGGGCAGATGGACAGAAGAGCTTCCGAGCGTGCTGTGGGCGTACAGGACAACTCCAAGGAGGTCCACCTCGGCGACACCATTCTCTCTGGCCTACGGGATGGAGGCTGTCATTCCCCTAGAAATCGGCCTTCCTACCCTGAGGACAGAACTGGTCGACCAAGGTCGGAATGAAGCGAACCTGGCGATGGAGCTAGAGCTGGCGGACGAACGACGTGAAGCAGCAGCCCTGAGACTAACCGACTACCAGCAACGGTTAGCCAGGGCATACAATCAGAATGTCAAGGAAAGAAGGTTCACCACGGGGGAGCTCGTTTTAAAGAAGACCCTGCCAGCTGACAGAGAACCAAATGAGGGGAAGCTTGCCCCGAACTGGCACGGCCCGTTCAGAGTAGTTTCACTGGCAGGAAAGTCAGCCTACAAGCTCGAAGACTTGGATGGCAAGCCATTGCCGAGACCGTGGAATGCATCTCATTTGAAGAAGTTCTATTTCTAAAGATGTAACGAACTTCGGAATCAATAAAAAGCAGCTTTTGCCTTGTCATCAATCTCTCTGGTCGACTCCGGCGACACAGGCTCGACGCCTTGGAACGGCTTCGAGTTCATACACTCAGCCTTTCCTAAAATCCCGTGTCTCAGGGCACACAGGCTCCACGCCTTGGAAACGGCTTCGAGTTCATACACTCAGCCTTTCCTAAAATCCCGTGTCTCAGGGCACACAGGCTCCACGCCTTGGAAACGGCTTCGAGTTCATACACTCAGCCTTTCCTAAAATCCCGTGTCTCAGGGCACACAGGCTCCACGCCTTGGAAACGGCTTCGAGTTCATACACTCAGCCTTTCCTAAAATCCCGTGTCTCAGGGCACACAGGCTCCACGCCTTGGAAACGGCTTCGAGTTCATACACTCAGCCTTTCCTAAAATCCCGTGTCTCAGGGCACACAGGCTCCACGCCTTGGAACGGCTTCGAGTTCATACACTCAGCCTTTCCTAAAATCCCGTGTCTCAGGGCACACAGGCTCCACGCCTTGGAAACGGCTTCGAGTTCATACACTCAACCTTTCCTAAAATCCCGTGTCTCAGGGCACACAGGCTCCACGCCTTGGAAACGGCTTCGAGTTCCTACACTCAGCCTTTCCTAAAATTCCGTGTCTCAGGGCACACAGGCTCTATGCCTTGTAAGAGGCTTGCAGTTCCTACACTCAGCCTTTCCTAAAGTCTGGGTTCATAAACCCCTCAAGGCGGTCCGGCCAAGGACAAGTTCTCTGGAGTCCGGGTTCATACACCCGTCAGAAGGCCATTGCCGAACTCGCTCCGCCGAGCCGAGACCAATGGAATGGGTCCATCTCGGCGCAATGCATCTCGTCTCGGCCAAAGCCAGCCCTTTTGGCCAAAGTCAATGCCAGCACTCAAACACAAATCCAAGTATTCCGAAACAGCGTAAAGTAATGAGAAAAAGAACTCGAAAGCACTGTATGCAGCTTGGTTTATCAGAAAATGCATTTTCATTCATTGCAAACTGCTTCGTTACAAGAAATACATGACAGAAAGCAGAGTACAGAAAGGAGGACCGCGGTCCTCTAAAAACAGAAAACGGAGAGAGGCTAGAAGACTCTGATCTTCACTGACTCTTCAGGCGTCACTGACTCTTCAGGCAGAAGGCTCCTGGAGGTTCTGAGCGATCCCTGGACCCCGCTGGGCTCTGCAAACACCCTCGGTGGCAGTAGGAGCGGCAGAGCTTGAAGAAGCCTCCCGGACCAGCGAGGCCCAATCCCGCCTGCCGTACGACGGGCGCACAGGGCGGTGTCGGACGAGAAGGCGCCACCGTCCCCTCGCAGCGCATCCTCACTCTGTCTGGCCAAGCGCCAGTGCCCATGGACCCGCGTTCAGAGAGCGCGTGGCCCACGGGGAGTTCCTTCAGAGAGCGCGCAGGCCACGACAGCCTTCCCCCCTTGGGGACAGCCGTCCAACGGCGCAGGGTTTTCCCCCGGATCAAGTAATCTCAGACAGCTCCCAGACATGGTCCTTATGTTCCTTCCTTCTCCCATGGCGAACCTGTTCCCCCTATTTATAGGATGGAAGAAGGCCCAGTCTCCAAAAGGAGTTATGGGGCGAAGTCCCCCACGCGTTGTTGGGAAGGCGCGACTATTGACCAGCAAACCCTATGGCGCCACGTGGAGACATCCGTCAGACTCCCTCGTCTGCCGCGCCACCATGTTCATTGCTATTCAAGATCACCCAAGATACGGAGGATCAGCGCGAATACCAATGGGGATCACCCAAGATACGGAGGATCAGCGCGAATACCAATGGAGATCACCCAAGATACGGAGTATCAGCGCAAATACCAAAAAAGATCTTAAGGGAGCACTTTACCGAACTCAAGCAATCAAAGAACTCAAGCTTAAAAGAGAAAAGCACGGGTATTTCAGAAAACCTTCATTTGTATTAAAGTTTCAATCATTACAGTGTCAGCAAATACAAATCGAAGAAAATTACAAAGCACAAAGCAAAGAAGCAAAAATCCCAAGGTCCCGATGTCCCGAGGTCATGACCGGTCAGTCGCACGAGCTGCGGCGTCAGAGGCTTCGCCGGATGGACGGGCAGAGTTCGGCACCGGGAGCGGGTACGGAGGCGGCTCCCGAAAGGAGCGGTGGCCCTCCGAGACCCCGACCTCTTCAGGCCGGCAAGCCACCCTTTCGCCCAAGCCTTATCCCTCACCACAAGAACCCTTTCCTTGTAGTGGGCGGTGACCTGCACTTTGGCATCCTCGAAGGCAGCATCACACTCGGACTCGAGCTTAGCCTCGGCTTCGTCCGCCCTCTTGGACTCGGATTCAAGCTTCGCCTCGGCCTCGTCCGCTCTCTTGGCCTCGGCTTGAAGCAGGGCCGCATAGTCATCTCCCATCTTCGAAATGGAGACCTCGAGCTCGGCCGACTTTGTCCTCTCCGCCTCGGCCTCCTCCCTCGCCTGCTCGAGCTTCGCCGCGAATTCCTCTTCTGCCTTGGCCAACTTCTGGCTCACAGCGTCCAGGGACTCTTGCAGGCCGTTCTTCTCCACGGACAGCTCGGCAGCGTCCGCGCCGTACCTCCAGATTCCTATCAGCAACGGCCATGGACTTCTGAGCGCCTGTCAAATGAAAGACGTACATGTTAGATCCAAAGAGCGTCAGACGTTAAATTGCTGGTTTAGCAAAGGAAATGAAGATTTACCACTAGGTTGGACTGCAGCATCGACAAGATCAGCTTCTGATCGCTGTACTTATCCAGCCGCTCCATGTCCCGGGGAAGGCACAGGCTCGCCCAAGGGCCTCGAGGACCGGGAGATCGATCCTGTGAAGAATGCTGTCCTCCACCGTCATCGGCCTCCCCGGCCCGAGCATGAAGCCTGGCTCCCATAACTGCGGCCCCGGCGGCAACGAGGCAGCGGCCGAGCTAGGGCCCGCATCAGTCCTCGGCATCTTCAGCGGCCGAGTTTCCTCCATGCTCGACCTCGGCTGGGGGCGAGCGTACCCCTAGGTCAACAGGGCCAGGGGGCACGGGTACCTCCACCGCCTCTGCAGGAGAAGCCACCCGAGCCCTCGGAGACGGACGCCTCGGAGAATCTACCGGCTCCTCGGGGGCTCGGACGTCCTCCACTCCAAGCGCCAAGGCCTCGAGATCCTCGAAGGACAAACGCCTGGTGTGCCTCATCCCGGATCCTGGCGAGGGAGATCGGGCAGATTGACTCGATTCCCTTCCTGAGACCTGGGGTAGTCTCGATTCTGCTAAGGAAACTAAGATTCCAGACGCTGCCCTGGCTTCAGACGACGCCCGCGAGGGCTCTGCGACCTCCGGAACGGCCCGCTCCTGACCAACCCCGGATCCGGCACCTTCACTCGGGATCGGCTCTACGGTGCCCCTCAGATACCCGCGGTACTTCGGCTCATATCCTAGCAGCGACCAAGCCGCCCTGCCGTCGTGACCGCTGTACCGCTTCACCAGACGGAGCCAGGCATCGTTCCTCTTCCAGATGTATTTGGCAGCCCGTCTCCTCTCCTTCAAAGCTGCAGCAGTCAGAATCATGAGCACGGCAGAATTAAAAGAAACTTATGAAAAAAGAAAAAGAGACGGAGGACGTTTACTTGGGATGGTTCCGAAGTGGCGAGGGACCTGGTAGCCTCTATCGGTGTCGGCCTCCCCAAACTCCCAGTTCCCAGAGACGTATAGAAGATCGTCCCCGGCATACTTGCTCGAATCCTCCAAGTATCGGACGAAGCCATCCCGGCCTGACTTAGCCCGGAGATAATAAGATTCCCCGGACCTGCATATGTCATAGACGTCCTCAAGATCGAAGACGCCGAAGTCGGTGCCCAGGACCTCATTCAACTTGACCGTGCCCATCACGATCTTGAAGGCATTCGGCAGCAGTTGGCAAGGGCAGAGACGCCACTGACTAAGGCATCTCCTGAGAAGCGGATGAAGGGGGAATCGGACCCCGCCTTCTATCACAGCCACCAGCGGAAAAGGCATCCAGCCTCCCAGAAAGGCGCGAGGGTTGTAGCCATGGGGATCAGCACCCCTGACTTGGACATCAGCAGGGATCCTAAAGGCTGACTAAAACCCTCGATCGCTGCCTCGCTCTCTAACCAGTGGTTGTAAATCCCCATTCCTATCCCAGTCTAAAAGCAGAGAAACCCGCAGAAGAAGAAGCAGAGCAGAAAGAACTTACGGAAGCAGAACAAAGACGCTGGACAGCGAAGAGGCTCAACCTCAGCAGCGCACCACTTCTCGGATGAAGCTCCCTCACAGTAGCCTTCCCTCTTCTGACGCTCGTCTCTGATTCAGAATCGCAAACGAAGGATGGAACAGACCTCAACTGCCCTATAAATAGCAGAGAGTTCCCCTTTTTTTTACAGAAACCCTAATCGGGCGTGCCAAGGGGCGCCCCCCCCTCCTGGGATTTCGCGCGAATCATTTCGGAAATTTATTGCGCCTCCCTGAAGCGGCGCGCAAATCATTTCAAAAATTGATTGCGCCCCTGATGAAACGGCGCGTACGACCTCGAAGAGACAGACAACCAGCCCAGGAACGACACGTGGAACCCGTCGAAACTGTCTTCAGCATTGGATAGGGACGCCATTTATCACCTCGAACATCCAAAGCGACAGCGAGTCAGGGCCGAAAGAGGATCTCCTACAGATAGACCCGGCACATAGCTCCCGACCTCACGGCACTGACGTTCTACGCGAGCTCAGAAGCTAGGGGGCAATGTTGTGGGAAATTCCCAGAGCTACAGGATTAGGCTAATCACAGCCATCATACGGGGCTAAACATTCTCACGTGCCATCCGCGTGCCATCCGCGTGCCAATCCACGTGGCACGGTCTCATCCCGGCTACCAGGCAGAGGCCTTCGTACATCTCCAGGCCACAAGCGCCGAACTGGATCACCTCGGGCATCATCTCGGCAGAGAGTCCACATCGGCAAGGCCACCCCGGACGCTATCTCCGCGATAACCCTACCTCGGCTAAAGCCACCTCGGCTGAAGAAGCCAGAAAAGCAACCGAAGCGAGAAAGAACCTTCGCCTAGACCCCTCATCCCCCACGTCACCAGGCACGTGGAAGGATAGGGTCACGATCTAGTGGGACAGACACGACGTCCAGCCGCCCACTATCTTCGCCAGATCGCCACGTGGCAGCATCCAGCGGCTGAGGCCACATCAGGGCAAGGCCCGAGGGCGGATCCGCTGGTACTCCTACCGCCAAAGGCGCCCAACACAATCTGGCCCAACAAGACATGCATTTAATGCAATGTGGGCTGACCCGAATGGCATTTAATGCTGAGTGGGCCGGATTAGACCGCATTATTACTTTGTGGGCTGATCATGACTTCCCAGTCAGATCATGGGACCCACACCCAGATATTCTCAGAAAGATACGATCCACTCCTCTATAAATAAACCCTCAAACACCATGCAAGGTACGCACATACCCATACACAGAGCCCTTACTCTGTCTCTCTTCCTCCTCTCCTTCCATTGTTCCAGTTCATACACTGACTTTGGCATCGGAGAGCCTTGCGCCGCTCAGGCCAGGGTCCCTCTGACCGTTGCTACTCCTTTTCAGGCTCTCGGACGGCATCCAGACATCTCAGACACCATCATCTTCACGGATAAGTCCTGTAAGGCACCCTCTTATTGTGGGTCATAATTTTCTGCACCTACACTAATAATCGGAGAGAAACTGTTTGAAATAACATTGGAAAACATATAATTTCTTTTTGAAATAACCAATACAGGAGACCCCTTTTTCAAAAAATTAAGGAAAGAAAACATCAGGTCAGTTCTCAGTTCTCACACAAGATGACTGACAAATGTATTGAAACAGAGGAAGGAAGAAAATGCAGACCTTTGTTGGGAAAATCCTAACCACACAATTCGGGCATTGAATGTGGACAACTGGTTAATTCAACCCCGTGATATATTGAACTGTTTAGTTGGGATATATTATGCTACTATGCGGTAGTTTTGAGAGATTAGCTATTATGAAGTTGAAATGCTAGGATCTTGCATTCTTGTGACTGCTCTCTCACATGGGTTGCACTAATAGAGCTGTAAGATTAACATTTTTACATAATGTGCTTAAAATATGCAAGAAAAGAAAAGCAAAGTTCAATCACATAAAATAATATCTATCTATTCATTTATTTATGTGTTTTTTCCTGGCTTCTCTGGTTCAAG